>CM068369.1:319468637-320159887 GCA_034769895.1 Magicicada septendecula | reverse complement strand
TATCAAACATAACGAAACAATTAAATATTTGGGTGAACGTGTTGGTGATATGAGTGTGTGCGTGCGTATGTATGTATCATTTTTTATGTGAAGACTTATGATAGTTTGTTTACATCTTCAAATTATCTTTAAGAAAGCGAGCAAATTACAGTATGAGAGAACTTAATTTATACAGTATTACAATTTAAATTACTAAATGTAATGTTATTTTAATTAATTAAACAAGTTGTATTATTGACCGATCCTCACTAACCATCCACTAAAACATTCACTGATTGACGGTCACTAAAAATTTAAGGATTATAATATTAAGAAAAAGGAATAGTAAACAAGTGTGACAAACCCAAAACATAATCACATGATGTATGAGCAATTAAGTCAAGTGTATTAGACTGTAAGACACAGAATAATTGTGAGTGTAAAGAATAGAAAAAAATATGATATCAGTATAAGAATCACCAGGGTGATTATTTTTATAGAAGAGATGGTGTAGGTATAACACTCACCAAAATTGTTAATTTTTAATTTAAAGAAAGTTAAGTTATTGGCTTAGTGTTTAAGGGAGTATATCCAAGAAGAAATAATTTTACAGTAATATGTTAGTATGTTTTATATAAGTAAGGAAGTTATAAAGAGAGTAGTAGCAGTACTTTTATAAGTAATAACAGGCAATATAATAATTATAATTTTCAATGAAAAGAAACATGGCTGAACCATATACAGACCATTGAGTTATTTATATGTTATGTTTTATTAATAGATTTAAGTGCTAAAGAGGTGTGTGAGAAATGGGAATAGGTATAAAAATTAGTAATGACATAAATTTAACAAAGCAGCAAAATAATAACTATAATGAAAATTGAAGGCAAAGTATCAGATAAGAAATAATTTTGTAAAAGTATAATAACATCAATAAATTGTAAAACAGTTCCAAACTAATTCAAAAGACAAGAAAGACGAAAGGAAGTTAAGCAGACAGATATGCTCAATAAATAATGTTTAAATAGAACAAAATAAGAAATTATAAGATGTAACTGTTTAGGCCTATAAATGACATAGCTGTATAAATACAGAAAACCAATTGTAAACAACTGAAAACTATATTTAAATAACAAAACAAGGGAAATTATGTAATTACCATCAACTAACAAAAATAACATGTCAGAATTATATTAAACCATAGAAATAAGTAAATTATGTATCAACATAGTTTTATAAATTTTGTACAAAAGTATTAATACATGGCTTAGACCAGTCTTGTGAGATATCAAACTAATCTTTGAAAGAAAATAGGAACATCTTTGTTAATATTTCAACCATTGAAATTATCCCCAAGTAAATATACTCATTATATATATTTTTACGCAACAGAAATGCTAGCATTCAAGTTACATAAAAACAAAGTTCACAGAATAATAAACAAGTCAATATCTAACCCCATAATAGAACAAAGATCCAATAATTACAATTATAATCATAGGTAAAGGTAAATAAGGATGCAAGGTAGTGTTAACAAGAGTAAACGAACCTGTAAGTTAGATAATAGTTGATGATATATGTTTAGTGAAAAGCAAACAAAAAAATGAAACAATGATTTACTTTATAGTAATAACAAATAAGAATTTTGAGTTAAGAGGTATTATTTTGTGACAACAAATGTTATGATAAAGTTTATGTTATGTTATACCAAATATGTGTTGAGTTAGTGAAAGATAATGAAACAAGTTGTATTATTCAATGACTGTTGTAAAATGAAGTGTGAAGCAGCTAATTAATGTTAATAGATTTGAATTTTCTTATATGTGATCCATAGGTCAACATAAAATTGTTATTAGATATGGAAAAAATAATTGTTTATGTAAATGTTAATAGTTAAGATTTGATTATATGTATGAATTTATGTAAAAGGGGCTATAGATGTGTACCAGTTATAAACACAGGTAGATCCGTTTACAATAAAAGGCCTAACAGCCAAAACTACTATATAAACACTCATAACATAAAGGTTAGATACATCAATTAATAATAATTAATAAATACGATTTGAAGAGCTAGAAAAAACATTAAATTAATAATAATATATAATAAAATTTATACAAATTATGATAATACCATAATGCCATGATATCGATTAATAACATTTAATATCGAAAGTGTATTAAATATAAAAAAGGAAAAAAACCGGCTTATATCAAAAAACCAGCAGAATATGTGTAGAAAATAATAAACCAACTATCGGTAAAGTTACATTCCGATAGGATAGCAAATTGATAAGAAATAGACAAAAAATATATGAAATAAATACTATATTCAAGATATGCGGAAGGAAGAAGTCATGTGTTGCTAGGGACGACAGAAGAAGAGGAAGTTGTTGACTTAACAATAATTGCTTTGATGATCTGAATGTGATGAGATTAAAAAACCCAAGAATAATCTATTTAATCGTAATATTCTAAACTATCAGACACGATTATAAAATACAAAATCATAATGACAGTATTTACATCTATCACCAGTACAGTTTAACCAAATAACACTACAATATGAAATCACAATAGAGAATAAATAACTGGATTCTACAAGGAAGAAATTGAACTGTCCCATATCTGAAGGGAATTGATGAGATATTAAACCAAATAGAAAGAATTAACAGTATCACAATTAATAATATTCACTACACCAGAAATTATAACCTTTCAAATACACAGAACAACACTAATTGCTTCAACCGAAAGAAGAACTTATTTGGATCCTGGCGTTGCAGAAGAAACATCAATTGGGCTGTAAATCAATCAGAGAGCTGTATTTCCGAAGTGAACAGGACAAGAATTCCTTTTTATTAAAACGAAGAAGGAAAATCGTACGGCATAATCGTCCAGAACAGTAAATTCAGCGATCAACCGCCTACACGATTTGCTTCGTTCTAGTCTGGTAAATTATTATTATATTAATCATACTAACTACACAACACTTCAAATTTGTAAATCTTGCATTCTTATCTATGTATTTTTAATCTTCCCCACAGTTACAAGAACCTTCACACCCTGAATTAAATTAATTACAAATCAAAACACACTATATAACAAAATTTAAATAAAGGATTAGAATAATCAACAATCGATTCATGAAATCTATAGCCCAAGCATATGTTAATTAGAACATATCTTATTCAATGTTAAATAAGTAAACGAATAAAGAACCTTTATATATTTGTAAAATCTTGTTATTTGGAGTATGGTTTAATGAGCTGGGAACAAAAAAGTAACTGAATAAGTATAAAATAATTGGTTAACATAAACATCGAAATAACCTATAAGTTTCGTTGAGCCGATACTACAGCGCTTATAGCGGAATTATCTGACACCAAAGAGAGAGCGTAAAAATACAAAATTAGACATAACTCTCTTCAAGGTATAATAGGGTTGGATGAAATTGTAGAATAACGCTTAAATTGTTTAAGTTTTAGGTACACTAACACTGATATTTCTTAAAGAGCTAAGTTAATATTAATTAATTACATCAATATATCCCACAACTCCAAATATCTCCGAGATTTACATAATTAAAGTAATTCAAAACACATTGGCTTAGGTGTAGTAACAAATTGACAAACCCAACAGTGGGGTTTTAAAGGAGAAGGACACCGTTCAGTAACAAATTGACGTTCAGTAACAAATTGACGCTCATAACGTGGGACCTAATTAGGTGACGCGAGAGAGTAGTAACAAATTGGCGCTCAACTTGTGTAGGGCTTAAGTTAAGTAACTGTAACCATATTAATATTACTTAACCAGAGCAGGCAACTGGGGGAGAATAAACATGCATACCAGAGGTAGATCAAGGATTAGGGCAGGAGAAACGGAGAAGGAAATAGATGAACAAGAACAGGAAATAGAACTAATAACGGATAGTGAAATGGAACAACAGACAGACGAAATAGCGGAACCTGAAATTATTACGGACAAGGAAAAGGAAATAATTGAAGAAGTTGCCCAAGGGGACCAACCAGATAAATCCAACAAAAAGGAAGACATGAGTATGCAAGAGCTGTTGAGGATAATAATGGAAAGTAACAGACAAATGAAAGAGGAAATTAAGGAAGACTCAAGGAAAACAAATAAGGAAAACTCAAAGAGACTGGAGGAAAAATTCGATAAAATAAATGAGGAAAATAAAGAAAACTCAAAGAGACTGGAGGAAAAATACGATAAAACAAATGAGGAAAATAAAGAAACCTCAAAACAAATGAACGAAAGGTTAAACCAAATTCACGAAAGGTTAGATAGGAATGATGAGGGTTTAAAACAAATGAAGGAAGACATCATACGAATGAACAAAGAAAATTTAAGGCGAATGGATGAAAGAATTGAGAAAATGAACGAAGCAGGTTTAAAGCAGATCGAGGATAAGAAGGAGCAGGTCTATAATGAGATAAGGGAAACTTTCGAAGGGAAGTTTGAAAATAATGACACACTTAACCCAGAAGAGGATAAATATAAGGAGGAGACAAATAAAGAAATGGAGAGGTGTTTAAAGAATATGTCTAAAACACTAGACAGCACTTCCGAAGGTATTATAATAAATCTGACCATAGAAGAGAATATCCAGAAAATAAGGAAAATATGGAGAAAGAAAATAGTTTATACAAAGGAAGAAATGGAGATGAGGAAGGGTGGATTAATTAGTGCTGTTAACATCCCAATTAATGAGCGAAGGGAGTTATGTAAAGGCATGAATTATAGAAGAAACGTTATGAAAATAACCAAAATAACCCACCATAGAACAATCACAAAAACTTTAAATAAATTTAAATATTATTTGAAAATATCAACGGTTAGAGAATATTTGACCAAGTCAATTATATCGTTAATACGGAAGATACCCGTAAAACATTTGGTAAACAGTCCAGATATCCAAGGGAATGGAAAGATAGGCATACAAGTAATTATATTAGAATAGAGGAGATACGATACCTGATAATTCAAAGGGAGCTAAATATAACTGAATACCCTGAATTAAATAAAGACTTTGTAACAGCCGAGTTACAGTACTGGCTTTGTATCATGCACAAGAGATACGTAAAAAGTGAAAAAATTGGTATGAACACTGCAGTCATCCGGACAACAGGTGCAGTCGAATTAATGGACCATGGTTAGAAAAGAAACAGTCAACCAGAAAAATGGGACTGATGTTATGAAAACTGACCAGGCAACCAATTGACAAGATACGGAAATATTATTTAATGAATAAATTCTAAAATATGATAAGAACAACTTATTACCAGTCTTGAAGAGAAAATACTTGGAATTTAAAAAGAATTTGAGTTGAATACTACCACTAAATTCTAAAATACAATAAGAACAACTTATTATCGATTACAGAAGAAAACGAGAATTATTATTAAATGTTTATAAAGAAATAGTGTGAATAATGAATAACAAATCCCAAGATTACAGAAGAAAACGAGAATTATTATTAAATGTTTATAAAGAAATAGTGTGAATAATAAATAATGAAACCCCAAGATTACAGAAGGAAGCGAGAATTATTATTAAATGTTTATAAAGAAATAATGTGAATAATGAATAATGAAACCCCAAGATTACAGAAGAAAGCGAGAATTATTATTAAATGTTTATAAAGAAATAATGTGAATGATAAATAATGAAACCCCAAGATAGAAGTTTTTACCTCAAATCTACCTATGCAAAATAAAGAAAGAAAAAAAATCATATGACCTAAAATACATACTACATTGCCAAATGATGGAACAATTTCAGTAAACGATTGAATGTAACCAATATAATGTTAAAGAAGACAAGAAAGAAAGAGTATTTATGAACATAATTCATTGAAAAATAAACAGCCAAAATAATGAAATACTATAAGAAGAAGAATAGTTGGGCTAAGGAATGTATTTAGTTTGAAATACAGTTGTAATGATCATCACACAACAACTATTTAGAAAATATTGTGATCAGAGAAAAAACAAATGAAGAAGATACTTAGCATTACAATCACAACAAAAATGAAAACAAAAATGATTACAAATGATAACTGTCAAATTCAATATCAAGGAATGTTTAAGGAATTAAAATGGAATTACGAAATATGAAGAATAGTAATGAAGAAATATAAAGGCAACAAAGGAAAAAATCTTTTCCCAAATATTTATTATTAAATAATTAAAGAGATTATTAGGAGATTATTATTATATTTTATAGCTGACTGTAGATGAATTCCAGCAGTACTATATTAAAATGTGGTGTGGACAGCAGAGCATGAAGCCAAACAGTGCCTCTCTGAACTGTACCAACGCATGTATTAGGGATTGTTAGGGAAATTAAATATTTAAGGAATATTAGAATAGTTGCAAGAATAACTTCAGTTTCCAAAAGAGTAGGACGAAGAAAACAGGAAGAAATGAGTTGACAGGAGAATAATTGAAAAATACAGTGATTATAGTAATAATAAATAGAAGAGATGTGAAACTAATGTATCATTGAATATTGTAGCCAACTACCAACAAATAATGTTTACAGAAATAAAAATGATCAAGAATGTTAATTAAAATGATGAAATGTTATTAAATAAAAAAAAATATTAATACTAGTCTAATGAAGTTACATTGAGAATCCCATCGTCAACCAGTAACAATGAAATGAAGAAAAGGCATGTGAAAAAGACAAGTTTATTTGACCTAAACTTCATTCAGGTAAACTAAACTTTTTTAGGAGGGGGAGCATATGTAACGCAACAGAAATGTTAGCATTCAAGTTACATAAAAACAAAGTTCACAGAATAATAAACAAGTCAATATCTAACCCCATAATAGAACAAAGATCCAATAATTACAATTATAATCATAGGTAAAGGTAAATAAGGATGCAAGGTAGTGTTAACAAGAGTAAACGAACCTGTAAGTTAGATAATAGCTGATGATATATGTTTAGTGAAAAGCAAACAAAAAAATGAAACAATGATTTACTTTATAGTAATAACAAATAAGAATTTTGAGTTAAGAGGTATTATTTTGTGACAACAAATGTTATGATAAAGTTTATGTTATGTTATACCAAATATGTGTTGAGTTAATGAAAGATAATGAAACAAGTTGTATTATTCAATGACTGTTGTAAAATGAAGTGTGAAGCAGCTAATTAATGTTAATAGATTTGAATTTTCTTATATGTGATCCATAGGTCAACATAAAATTGTTATTAGATATGGAAAAAATAATTGTTTATGTAAATGTTAATAGTTAAGATTTGATTATATGTATGAATTTATGTAAAAGGGGCTATAGATGTGTACCAGTTATAAACACAGGTAGATCCGTTTACAATAAAAGGCCTAACAGCCAAAACTACTATATAAACACTCATAACATAAAGGTTAGATACATCAATTAATAATAATTAATAAATACGATTTGAAGAGCTAGAAAAAACATTAAATTAATAATAATATATAATAAAATTTATACAAATTATGATAATACCATAATGCCATGATATCGATTAATAACATTTAATATCGAAAGTGTATTAAATATAAAAAAGGAAAAAAACCGGCTTATATCAAAAAACCAGCAGAATATGTGTAGAAAATAATAAACCAACTATCGGTAAAGTTACATTCCGATAGGATAGCAAATTGATAAGAAATAGACAAAAAATATATGAAATAAATACTATATTCAAGATATGCGGAAGGAAGAAGTCATGTGTTGCTAGGGACGACAGAAGAAGAGGAAGTTGTTGACTTAACAATAATTGCTTTGATGATCTGAATGTGATGAGATTAAAAAACCCAAGAATAATCTATTTAATCGTAATATTCTAAACTATCAGACACGATTATAAAATACAAAATCATAATGACAATATTTACATCTATCACCAGTACAGTTTAACCAAATAACACTACAATATGAAATCACAATAGAGAATAAATAACTGGATTCTACAAGGAAGAAATTGAACTGTCCCATATCCGAAGGGAATTGATGAGATATTAAACCAAATAGAAAGAATTAACAGTATCACAATTAATAATATTCACTACACCAGAAATTATAACCTTTCAAATACACGGAACAACACTAATTGCTTCAACCGAAAGAAGAACTTATTTGGATCCTGGCGTTGCAGAAGAAACATCAATCGGGCTGTAAATCAATCCAGAGAGCTGTATTTCCGAAGTGAACAGGACAAGAATTCCTTTTTATTAAAACGAAGAAGGAAAATCGTACGGCATAATCGTCCAGAACAGTAAATTCAGCGATCAACCGCCTACACGATTTGCTTCGTTCTAGTCTGGTAAATTATTATTATATTAATCATACTAACTACACAACACTTCAAATTTGTAAATCTTGCATTCTTATCTATGTATTTTTAATCTTCCCCACAGTTACAAGAACCTTCACACCCTGAATTAAATTAATTACAAATTAAAACACACTATATAACAAAATTTAAATAAAGGATTAGAATAATCAACAATCGATTCATGAAATCTATAGCCCAAGCATATGTTAATTAGAACATATCTTATTCAATGTTAAATAAGTAAACGAATAAAGAACCTTTATATATTTGTAAAATCTTGTTATTTGGAGTATGGTTTAATGAGCTGGGAACAAAAAAGTAACTGAATAAGTATAAAATAATTGGTTAACATAAACATCGAAATAACCTATAAGTTTCGTTGAGCCGATACTACAGCGCTTATAGCGGAATTATCTGACACCAAAGAGAGAGCGTAAAAATACAAAATTAGACATAACTCTCTTCAAGGTATAATAGGGTTGGATGAAATTGTAGAATAACGCTTAAATTGTTTAAGTTTTAGGTACACTAACACTGATATTTCTTAAAGAGCTAAGTTAATATTAATTAATTACATCAATATATCCCACAACTCCAAATATCTCCGAGATTTACATAAAGTAATTCAAAACACATTGGCTTAGGTGTAGTAACAAATTGACAAACCCAACAGTTGGGTTTTAAAGGAGAAGGACACCGTTCAGTAACAAATTGACGTTCAGTAACAAATTGACGCTCATAACGTGGGACCTAATTAGGTGACGCGAGAGAGTAGTAACAAATTGGCGCTCAACTTGTGTAGGGCTTAAGTTAAGTAACTGTAACCATATTAATATTACTTAACCAGAGCAGGCAACTGGGGGAGAATAAACATGCATACCAGAGGTAGATCAAGGATTAGGGCAGGAGAAACGGAGAAGGAAATAGATGAACAAGAACAGGAAATAGAACTAATAACGGATAGTGAAATGGAACAACAGACAGACGAAATAGCGGAACCTGAAATTATTACGGACAAGGAAAAGGAAATAATTGAAGAAGTTGCCCAAGGGGACCAACCAGATAAATCCAACAAAAAGGAAGACATGAGTATGCAAGAGCTGTTGAGGATAATAATGGAAAGTAACAGACAAATGAAAGAGGAAATTAAGGAAGACTCAAGGAAAACAAATAAGGAAAACTCAAAGAGACTGGAGGAAAAATTCGATAAAATAAATGAGGAAAATAAAGAAAACTCAAAGAGACTGGAGGAAAAATACAATAAAACAAATGAGGAAAATAAAGAAACCTCAAAACAAATGAACGAAAGGTTAAACCAAATTCACGAAAGGTTAGATAGGAATGATGAGGGTTTAAAACAAATGAAGGAAGACATCATACGAATGAACAAAGAAAATTTAAGGCGAATGGATGAAAGAATTGAGAAAATGAACGAAGCAGGTTTAAAGCAGATCGAGGATAAGAAGGAGCAGGTCTATAATGAGATAAGGGAAACTTTCGAAGGGAAGTTTGAAAATAATGACACACTTAACCCAGAAGAGGATAAATATAAGGAGGAGACAAATAAAGAAATGGAGAGGTGTTTAAAGAATATGTCTAAAACACTAGACAGCACTTCCGAAGGTATTATAATAAATCTGACCATAGACGAGAATATCCAGAAAATATGGAGAAAGAAAATAGTTTATACAAAGGAAGAAATGGAGATGAGGAAGGGTGGATTAATTAGTGCTGTTAACATCCCAATTAATGAGCGAAGGGAGTTATGTAAAGGCATGAATTATAGAAGAAACGTTATGAAAATAACCAAAATAACCCACCATAGAACAATCACAAAAACTTTAAATAAATTTAAATATTATTTGAAAATATCAACGGTTAGAGAATATTTGACCAAGTCAATTATATCGTTAATAAGGAAGATACCCATAAAACATTTGGTAAATAGTCCAGATATCCAAGGGAATGGAAAGATAGGTATACAAGTAATTATATTAGAATAGAGGAGATACGATACCTGATAATTCAAAGGGAGCTAAATATAACTGAATACCCTGAATTAAATAAAGACTTTGTAACAGCCGAGTTACAGTACTGGCTTTGTATCATGCACAAGATATACGTAAAAAGTGAAAAAATTGGTATGAACACTGCAGTCATCCGGACAACAGGTGCAGTCGAATTAATGGACCATGGTTAGAAAAGAAACAGTCAACCAGAAAAATGGGACTGATGTTATGAAAACTGACCAGGCAACCAATTGACAAGATACGGAAATATTATTTAATGAATAAATTCTAAAATATGATAAGAACAACTTATTACCAGTCTTGAAGAGAAAATACTTGGAATTTAAAAAGAATTTGAGTTGAATACTACCACTAAATTCTAAAATACAATAAGAACAACTTATTATCGATTACAGAAGAAAACGAGAATTATTATTAAATGTTTATAAAGAAATAGTGTGAATAATTAATAACAAATCCCAAGATTACAGAAGAAAACGAGAATTATTATTAAATGTTTATAAAGAAATAGTGTGAATAATAAATAATGAAACCCCAAGATTACAGAAGGAAGCGAGAATTATTATTAAATGTTTATAAAGAAATAATGTGAATAATGAATAATGAAACCCCAAGATTACAGAAGGAAGCAAGAATTATTATTAAATGTTTATAAAGAAATAATGTGAATAATGAATAATGAAACCCCAAAATTACAGAAGGAAGCGAGAATTATTATTAAATGTTTATAAAGAAATAATGTGAATAATGAATAATGAAACCCCAAGATTACAGAAGAAAGCGAGAATTATTATTAAATGTTTATAAAGAAATAATGTGAATGATAAATAATGAAACTCCAAGATAGAAGTTTTTACCTCAAATCTACCTATGCAAAATAAAGAAAGAAAAAAAATCATATGACCTAAAATACATACTACATTGCCAAATGATGGAACAATTTCAGTAAACGATTGAATGTAACCAATATAATGTTAAAGAAGACAAGAAAGAAAGAGTATTTATGAACATAATTCATTGAAAAATAAACAGCCAAAATAATGAAATACTATAAGAAGGAGAATAGTTGGGCTAAGGAATGTATTTAGTTTGAAATACAGTTGTAATGATCATCACACAACAACTATTTAGAAAATATTGTGATCAGAGAAAAAACAAATGAAGAAGATACTTAGCATTACAATCACAACAAAAATGATTACAAATGATAACTGTCAAATTCAATATCAAGGAATGTTTAAGGAATTAAAATGGAATTACGAAATATGAAGAATAGTAATGAAGAAATATAAAGGCAACAAAGGAAAAAATCTTTTCCCAAATATTTATTATTAAATAATTAAAGAGATTATTAGGAGATTATTATTATATTTTATAGCTGACTGTAGATGAATTCCAGCAGTACTATATTAAAATGTGGTGTGGACAGCAGAGCATGAAGCCAAACAGTGCCTCTCTGAACTGTACCAACGCATGTATTAGGGATTGTTAGGGAAATTAAATATTTAAGGAATATTAGAATAGTTGCAAGAATAACTTCAGTTTCCAAAAGAGTAGGACGAAGAAAACAGGAAGAAATGAGTTGACAGGAGAATAATTGAAAAATACAGTGATTATAGTAATAATAAATAGAAGAGATGTGAAACTAATGTATCATTGAATATTGTAGCCAACTACCAACAAATAATGTTTACAGAAATAAAAATGATCAAGAATGTTAATTAAAATGATGAAATGTTATTAAATAAAAAAAAATATTAATACTAGTCTAATGAAGTTACATTGAGAATCCCATCGTCAACCAGTAACAATGAAATGAAGAAAAGGCATGTGAAAAAGACAAGTTTATTTGACCTAAACTTCATTCAGGTAAACTAAACTTTTTTAGGAGGGGGAGCATATGTAACGCAACAGAAATGTTAGCATTCAAGTTACATAAAAACAAAGTTCACAGAATAATAAACAAGTCAATATCTAACCCCATAATAGAACAAAGATCCAATAATTACAATTATAATCATAGGTAAAGGTAAATAAGGATGCAAGGTAGTGTTAACAAGAGTAAACGAACCTGTAAGTTAGATAATAGTTGATGATATATGTTTAGTGAAAAGCAAACAAAAAAATGAAACAATGATTTACTTTATAGTAATAACAAATAAGAATTTTGAGTTAAGAGGTATTATTTTGTGACAACAAATGTTATGATAAAGTTTATGTTATGTTATACCAAATATGTGTTGAGTTAATGAAAGATAATGAAACAAGTTGTATTATTCAATGACTGTTGTAAAATGAAGTGTGAAGCAGCTAATTAATGTTAATAGATTTGAATTTTCTTATATGTGATCCATAGGTCAACATAAAATTGTTATTAGATATGGAAAAAATAATTGTTTATGTAAATGTTAATAGTTAAGATTTGATTATACGTATGAATTTATGTAAAAGGGGCTATAGATGTGTACCAGTTATAAACACAGGTAGATCCGTTTACAATAAAAGGCCTAACAGCCAAAACTACTATATAAACACTCATAACATAAAGGTTAGATACATCAATTAATAATAATTAATAAATACGATTTGAAGAGCTAGAAAAAACATTAAATTAATAATAATATATAATAAAATTTATACAAATTATGATAATACCATAATGCCATGATATCGATTAATAACATTTAATATCGAAAGTGTATTAAATATAAAAAAGGAAAAAAACCTGCTTATATCAAAAAACCAGCAGAATATGTGTAGAAAATAATAAACCAACTATCGGTAAAGTTACATTCCGATAGGATAGCAAATTGATAAGAAATAGACAAAAAATATATGAAATAAATACTATATTCAAGATATGCGGAAGGAAGAAGTCATGTGTTGCTAGGGACGACAGAAGAAGAGGAAGTTGTTGACTTAACAATAATTGCTTTGATGATCTGAATGTGATGAGATTAAAAACCCCAAGAATAATCTATTTAATCGTAATATTCTAAACTATCAGACACGATTATAAAATACAAAATCATAATGACAATATTTACATCTATCACCAGTACAGTTTAACCAAATAACACTACAATATGAAATCACAATAGAGAATAAATAACTGGATTCTACAAGGAAGAAATTGAACTGTCCCATATCCGAAGGGAATTGATGAGATATTAAACCAAATAGAAAGAATTAACAGTATCACAATTAATAATATTCACTACACCAGAAATTATAACCTTTCAAATACACGGAACAACACTAATTGCTTCAACCGAAAGAAGAACTTATTTGGATCCTGGCGTTGCAGAAGAAACATCAATCGGGCTGTAAATCAATCCAGAGAGCTGTATTTCCGAAGTGAACAGGACAAGAATTCCTTTTTATTAAAACGAAGAAGGAAAATCGTACGGCATAATCGTCCAGAACAGTAAATTCAGCGATCAACCGCCTACACGATTTGCTTCGTTCTAGTCTGGTAAATTATTATTATATTAATCATACTAACTACACAACACTTCAAATTTGTAAATCTTGCATTCTTATCTATGTATTTTTAATCTTCCCCACAGTTACAAGAACCTTCACACCCTGAATTAAATTAATTACAAATTAAAACACACTATATAACAAAATTTAAATAAAGGATTAGAATAATCAACAATCGATTCATGAAATCTATAGCCCAAGCATATGTTAATTAGAACATATCTTATTCAATGTTAAATAAGTAAACGAATAAAGAACCTTTATATATTTGTAAAATCTTGTTATTTGGAGTATGGTTTAATGAGCTGGGAACAAAAAAGTAACTGAATAAGTATAAAATAATTGGTTAACATAAACATCGAAATAACCTATAAGTTTCGTTGAGCCGATACTACAGCGCTTATAGCGGAATTATCTGACACCAAAGAGAGAGCGTAAAAATACAAAATTAGACATAACTCTCTTCAAGGTATAATAGGGTTGGATGAAATTGTAGAATAACGCTTAAATTGTTTAAGTTTTAGGTACACTAACACTGATATTTCTTAAAGAGCTAAGTTAATATTAATTAATTACATCAATATATCCCACAACTCCAAATATCTCCGAGATTTACATAATTAAAGTAATTCAAAACACATTGGCTTAGGTGTAGTAACAAATTGACAAACCCAACAGCGGGGTTTTAAAGGAGAAGGACACCGTTCAGTAACAAATTCACGCTCATAACGTGGGACCTAATTAGGTGACGCGAGAGAGTAGTAACTATATATATATATATATATATATATATATTTCATTACTTTCTGCTACAGTCCGTTTCTTGATGTATATAATACTATAATACTTATAACTATTTTACCTCAAGATGTATTTTTTCCTTTAGGGACATGTTTCGGGAGATCCTGTTCTCCCATTTTCAACCTTCCAATGGAAGGTTGAAAATGGGAGAACAGGATCTCCCGAAACATGTCCCTAAAGGAAAAAATACATCTTGAGGTAAAATAGTTATAGTAATATATATATATATATATATATAAACTTTCACGTATGAACTTACTTTCGTCGAGTATTTACTCCCACTGAGGAAGAGGCACATCACCTTGAAACGTATGGGGAAGTGATAACAAAAGTAAGTTCATACGTGAAAGTTTATATATATAATAATATTTAAAAAAGTGAACAAAGAGGATGAATCAACAAGATAATTTAAATATAGTCATTATAAAATATTTATTCATTTTGAACAAAAAACCAGGATTGATAACAATAGTTTCAAATGTACTTAGCCAATCAGAGTTAAGTCAGTTACCATGACTACAGCACGTTGTTATAATTTTGACTGTTATGAAGGGAGAGTTCCATTATTAACTACCCAGAGGAACAGACACTATATTGATGCGGACCATTTTAAAGAAAAATAACGAAGAATATCAAACTGTAATGAAACCCAATTGATTAAATGATGTCAACCATAGTTCCTGTAACACATGAAGGGACAATAACCGAATATTAAAACTACAATTAAATAAAAACTGGATGAATTAAGAAACAGACGCCAGAAGTAGACGGCATCCATATCCTTGGAATTAAATGTAGGAAATAATTCATTGGTGAAGACACTTGACGATCCATAACACGAACAACGTGATGTTGTTAAGTATGAAATAAATTATAACTAATTACGAACCAAATTGATTAACAATTTTCTGAATAAATAAGTCTCACTCTAAAAATTTAAACACTAATTTCTTTCAAGGATTTATGATTCATATTTAATAACACTGTATGTAAAAGAAATATAACCTATGTCAAACTGATAAAACCGACACACACCTTTAACACAATAAAGTTGTTTTTTCATATAAACCTTATTAGTATTTAAGTACCACAATTGTAAAGTGGTGTACTTTATTTAAACATCTTGTTATAAACCTTTTTAGTACTCAAAAGAATTTACTGGCAGAATAATTTGTATACATAAGAAACAATAACCATTATAGCTTCATAAGCCTGAAGCGCTGCCACCTTTGCTATCCGCTGAGTGAAAACGAATTTGCTGTCGAGGCATAAACTTTGTTATAATAACATTTGTTATACGATTATTAATAAAAAATGAATGAATTATCGAACAAATTAAATCAGTACGAACCTTTACTAACTGTCTTGTATTTATTTGAATAGTATTATGTATGTTATGTGCTTTAGCGGAGAGTAGATTTCTTTACGCAAATTTTATGTTGGCAACACGTCCCAACAACGAGCGAAGGTCGAATTCCCGCCAGTCAGCGAGGTAATTTGAATTATTCTTTACAGTATCCAGGAGACCATTTAACTGAGAAACTTTTAATTGTTTTATAAAAAACAATTTGGCACCTTTCGGGAGTTAAAAAATACAACATAGAACAGGTAAAGACTTTGATACTGGTTATTCGTACATTCGCGACGGACGCAATCTGCGTGAGTTACGTTACAGAGCGGCGACGGATTGGTAAGACATGAGAATACACATTATACAAATTACACTCTACATTTTTATAGAATACGACGGAAGACAAGTATTATAATATATATTATAACATCGCCAAATCCAGGTCATATATGATATCTATAAGTATGAAAGAACTGCTAAAAAGTAATATAATTTGATAAATAAATAATGAAGAAAAAATATAAAATGTAATTAAGAAAGAAGAAGGAAGAATAATAAACAAAAGTAATTATTAAAAGAATAGACTAGACTGACAAACAAATGACTTTGACCCAACCCCAGAGATTGGCCAGATAAAAACCAAAATAAAATGAAACAAAATGGAAATGAAGGAGAAGAAAAATGAAAATAAAAATGGAACAAACCAAGTATAAAGGAAATAAAGTGAAACAAGATGATAAAACACAGACAAATAATATAGAATAGGGAAGGGAGAAATGATACACTCAAATATCATAAAGGAAACGAAACCAGTAACTAACCAATGTAAAAAAATAAGTATTAGTATTGACTAAATGATAAATGTAATTAATAATTGATAAAACCCAATAAATAAAAGTACACTAACCCAATAATTAGAAGTATATGTAAGAAAGAACTCTAGAAAGACATGAATTTATTAATAGTATAAATAATGTTTGTAAAGAAAGAGAGAGATAGTGAGAAAATAAAAATAACTAAGTGACAAAGAAAAAGTAACGGTAGGGATTACCCACTAATAAACACTTAAAATAAACAGTTTAAGAAGTGCCAAAAGTGAAAGTGTAAAAACCCCAAAATAATGAGTAAATCAGTGATAAACACTAGATAGTTTAAAAGTGAAGGTTATGAATAAATAAGAATATTGTAAATGATAGTATTATTAAAAATAGTGATAGATAAAAAACACTTAGTAAATCAGTGATAAACGCTAAACGATTTAATGGTGAACATACAAGAATTGTACTAAGATAGTAATTAAAAATAGTATTTAGATTAAATATAAATGAAGGATACGATGTTATTCAGGGGAGAAAGCCCATGTAAGGTAAACAGTTAGTGTTACCATGGATTGCAGATAGAGATTATTAAAGAAATTAAAAATTAAATCAATAAACACCCCAAGTTATAAGAGATAATTAATTAAGTAAGTTTAAAGGGTGTGATGATGTTTATCACCCAAAAAATAACAAAGAATGAAAGGAATTGTAAACAAACATTACCTAATAACTGTTAAAAAATTGTTTAATTAAATTTATGAATAGGATATGGATGAAGGAATTGTACAGACTATAGGCCTAGATGTTATGTTTTATGTTTTAATAGTAAGTAATAGCCATATTGTTAACAAAGGCAAGTTGAATAAATAAGAAGGTAAATCAATACAGAAATAATAACACTGGAAAATCAGTTAGGAAATAATTGACAAGCCATGATGTAGAAAATAATATTAACACATAATCAGTACAAAAAACAGATCCAAAACACATCAACAAATAAACCAACCAATTATAATAACAAAACAAAACACATTAAAGTAAAATGAGATAATTTGTATAAAATAAGTAAATATGATCAATGGCTACTTAGGCCTATGAAATACCTAACTGTCAAAAACAAATAACTACAAATTGTAAAAAATTAACAAAGAAATCGGCAAATCCAAGGCGAGTAACTAGCCGAGCATAATTTGTGAATCATTTTAAAAGAAAAATGTTAGAATAAGTACATAACATAAAAAAGAAATGTAATTAACAAATATTAACATAATTGTAAATATAGTAATACTTTATAGAACCCAACCTTATGGGATGTCTAAATAATCTTTGAAAGGAAATACAAACAGTAGTGATAATATTTAATACGTAGGGAGGAAGATGGAAGAATAAAAGCAATCAGAAGATATACAGTAATTTTGAATAAAAATTCAAAATTGATAACAATGGTTATAAGACAAGATTAACCAATCAGAATTAATTTGTAACCATGACAACAGACGTTGGTTACGAATTTTCCGTTAAATCTTATTACTCGTAATGTGACGCTCTTCCAGAATAGACGCCAAGTCGTGAACGCCCAATATTTTAATTTAAAAGGTCAAAAAAGTAAACAAAATTACAACAGATGAACAAGTAAGAAGCAGACGATGACTGAAAACATTTAACTGATGCCGAGGACCAATTAAATAAAAAAGAAATGAATAAATTGCTACGATTAACGTGAAAAAGATGCCAGAAGCCCCAGACAATTGAAAATTGAATACGATTGCAGCCCAATTCCTTTTTACCTGAACCACTGAGTACATCCAGTCTACTGATGTGTTAAGTATCATTAAATTACCCAAATTTCAGAATTAAACTCACTTTAAATATTTCTCACAGTAATCTGAACTCTCACTATAAACTGAATATAATTTCTTTCAAAGATTAAATAAAAAAATAAACACTGAAAATTTGTCAACTAGTAAAATAACCTGTTGTTAGTTTACGAACTTTTGAAACACTTTTACTGCACTCCAGGAACAAATTATAGTTACACATTATATTATTTAAGTACAAATAATGTAAGGTAGTGTATTGTTATTGTTGTAATCATTAATAATCCTTTTATCATAATCACAATAATCCAAGACATTGAACGAAAATATCTGTAAACAAATTACACAGTCGCCATCATTGACTGTCTGATCCGTTCAAAATTGATTTGTCAAACCCTAGAGAAATTGTCTTATATTAATTGCCGGTGCAAATTTATTAAAAAAACAAAAAATAAGCTGTGTTAAACTGAATAATTAACAATCACCAACTAATAAATCAGTACTGAGTGTAACCACTGTGTTTTATTTTCATTAGGAAGGTGTATTATAATTTTTGTAAATTTTAGCGAACAGCTAGGATTGACGGCAAGCGCTCATGTAGCAAACTCAGCAAACTACCGGCTAGATTAAGAAGGTCGAAACGAGGCGGGAATAAATTTGAATCCTCCACACCGCCTAAGCTGAACTCGCCCGATCATCCTAAATTTCTTAATTGTTTTAATTAAACAATTTGGCGCCACCCGGGATTTATACACCCCTAGTGAACAACAGGTAAGACTTCGATACCTGGTTATTTGTACGTTCGCGACTGACACAATGAGTGTAAGTTACGTTCAAGAGTGACGACGGATTGGTAAGACACGAGAGTACACATTACACTCTGACACTTTTACATGTTGTAGAATATGACGAGCGAGTGATATTACAAAATTGGCGACCAACTGGTGAGGCTAGAAGAAAGGGAAATACGAAATTCTAGCGGCGATTACAAAAGGATAACAAAATGCATACAAGAGGGTTGTCGAAAAAATTGGCAAAGGACCAAGAAACGGAAGAAAATAGAGGGGAAGAAGAGGAAATATCAGCGGTTGAAGAGGTGGAGACAATATTAACCACAGCAGAACCAACCCAAGACGAAGAAATGGAACTACAGGCGGGTGACAAGGGAGAAGTTAGAGGAGACCCGAACATACTAAAATTAATGGAAATGATTAATAGTATGAACAAAAAATTCGACAAGAATGAGGAGAGTCTGAATAGTATGAAGGAAGAAACCAATCACAGTTTTAAACAAATTAACGAAAAATTTGACAAGAGTGAGGAGAGTTTTGAAACAAATAAATGAAAAAATAATTAGTACAAACGAAAGTACTAAAGAAGAATTAAGACAGACAATTAACAAAAATAATGAAACCTTACAACAGCGATTGACAGAGGACATTCAACAAAGAAATGAAGAGTTGAAGGAAGAATTGAGGGAGGACCACGAGAAAAACAAAGAAGAAATGAAGCAGCAAATAAGACTAATATTAAGAGGATATCGTGAAGAAAGCGAACAGACAAAAACGTAGATGAACAAAAAATGGGAAGAAACCAATTACAAAATAGATCAACTTAATGAGACATTAGATAACGGGTTCAAGAAATTGAATGAAACGCTAGGCAGCACTTCTGAAGGAACTAATGAAAAAAATAGAAATTAAAGAAGACCCAAATACATTGTTATCTCAATATAAAAGTAACAAAAACCAAGAGAAAATTAAACACATAGAAACCAACCGTAGAGGAGTACAGAAGAAACAAATAATTAATAAGATTAAGAAAACAACAGATATAGGAAAAATGTGTAAAAAGAAACTAATAAAAACACAAGAAGAATTGGAGATGATGAAGAATGGACTACTTGAGATGTTTAATCTACCAATTACCGACCAGAATGAAATAATGAATTTTAAAAATAACAGAAGGAACGTAATAGAAACTTTAAAAAGGAATCACTACCAAACAGTGTGTAACATATAAAGAAGATAGATCAGAAAATTGAATACAGCAGAAATAGAAACGCAAAATAGACCAATATCAGTGAGAAGATCAATGATGGAGGTACGAGTAACTTCGTTGAGTAATAACCAAAATGCTAAAGTAATTGAGGTAGAAATTGATAATAAAGAACACATGGTATTAGAAGAATGGCTGTACCAGATAGAAGAGACCTATATCACACGGACAGAAATAGTTATGCACACCAGAGCAGTCCGAACAACGGGGGGTAACTAATCTAATCATGGACCATGGGTAAACCAAGTGCAGATAAACACTGGAATATGGGACTGATTTCCTGATTACTGAACCAGCAAACCAATGGAAAAGAAGGAACATTAAATTAACTAAAATAATTAATAATCATCGAAGGGGAGAACATAGACGAATACTTAAGACAAATGGATGGAAATGACTGAAAAAACCAAAGGTGAATAAACAACCGAAGTAATTTAAATAAAAAAGAGATAACAAAACAAACGAATAAGTTTGCAAATAGATAATAAAGAAAAAAGGTGTAAGATGAGATTTCAAAATTAAAAAAATTATGTAAGATCAACTTACCACATTATTTAGAGCATATATGAGATAATATATATATATATATATATATATATATATATATATATAAACAATGATAAATAATAATAAAAAAGAATTATGTAAGATCACCTTACAATAATAATATTTGGCCAACATATGAGGCAAAAAAGTAAAATATAAAATAAAGGAATGAGCTACAACAATTCCTAACTAGTAATAACGACAAACTTACTATGAAAAAAAAAAAAAATCGAAATGATCAACTTCCACTACAATTTAGAAAAAATATGTGAGATAAAATAAACAAACCAATGATAAAAAATGAAACAAATAAAATAAATATTCTAAGAATTATAATATAAACTCAGATGAATCAGAGAGTAAGTGAAAATGAATAAAAATATTAATTGTATCAATAAAAATCAACGCTTCAAGCATTATCAAATGGTATCGACAGAGAGAATTGAGAATTAAATATGACTCGAACTGAGCAATAATGAAATAAAAAAGTAAAAGATTCCCAACAAATATTATTATTATTATTATTATTATTATTATTATTATTAGTCACAAGATGACTGTATTGAAAATTCATTAATTAAGATTGACTGTTGAATAAGTACAGCAATCATTTAACTGAGCAGGGATGATGTTCCCCTGACCTCAGAAAAGTGTAGTTTCGAACGACGGAGTTAGGTAAGCCAATAGAGCCCAACCGAATCGATTTCAGCTTCAAAGTAGGGATAGTTAAGGAAAATAAGATTTATAGGGAATAATTTATAATAAAAAATCAATAAGCCAGATCGTAATAGGAGACAATAATGAACAAAAGACTCAGAAGAAAGGAAGTAGAAGATACAGAATTGAACATAAAACTGAACAAGAAGCAGGAGAATTTAAGAAGAAGAAGATACAATACAATTGATAATTTCATGAAACTTAGGATCACGTTTTATAAAATGATCAATTTTGGTGGAAGAACATTATATAACATCGCCAAATCCAGATCATATATGATATCTATAAGTATGAAAGAAGTGCTAAAAAGTAATATAATTTGATAAATAAATAATGAAGAAAAAATATAAAATGTAATTAAGAAAGAAGGAGGAAGAATAATAAACAAAAGTAATTATTAAAAGAATAGACTAGACTGACAAACAAATGACTTTGACCCAACCCCAGAGATTGGCCAGATAAAAACCAAAATAAAATGAAACAAAATGGAAATGAAGGAGAAGAAAAATGAAAATAAAAATGGAACAAACCAAGTATAAAGGAAATAAAGTGAAACAAGATGATAAAACACAGACAAATAATATTGAATAGGGAAGGGAGAAATGATACACTCAAATATCATAAAGGAAACGAAACCAGTAACTAACCAATGTAAAAAAAATAAGTATTAGTATTGACTAAATGATAAATGTAATTAATAATTGATAAAACCCGATAAATAAAAGTACACTAACCCAATAATTAGAAGTATATGTAAGAAAGAACTCTAGAAAGACATGAATTTATTAATAGTATAAATAATATTTGTAAAGAAAGAGAGAGATAGTGAGAAAATAAAAATAACTAAGTGACAAAGAAAAAGTAACGGTAGGGATTACCCACTAATAAACACTTAAAATAAACAGTTTAAGAAGTGCCAAAAGTGAAAGTGTAAAAACCCCAAAATAATGAGTAAATCAGTGATAAACACTAGATAGTTTAAAAGTGAAGGTTATGAATAAATAAGAATATTGTAAATGATAGTATTATGAAAAATAGTGATAGATAAAAAACACTTAGTAAATCAGTGATAAACGCTAAACGATTTAATGGTGAACATATAAGAATTGTACTAAGATAGTAATTAAAAATAGTATTTAGATTAAATATAAATGAAGGATACGATGTTATTCAGGGGAGAAAGCCCATGTAAGGTAAACAGTTAGTGTTACCATGGATTGCAGATAGAGATTATTAAAGAAATAAGAAATTAAAAATGAAATCAGTAAACACCCCAAGATATAAGGGATAATTAATTAAGTAAGTTTAAAGGGTGTGATGATGTTTATCGCCCAAAAAATAACAAAGAATGAAAGGAATTGTAAACAACATTACCTAATAACTGTTAAAAAATTGTTTAATTCAATTTATGAATAGGATATGGCTGAAGGAATTGTACAGACTATAGGCCTAGATGTTATGTTTTATGTTTTAATAGTTAAGTAATAGCCATATTGTTAACAAAGGCAAGTTGAATAAATAAGAAGGTAAATCAATACAGAAATAATAACACTGGAACATCAGTTAGGAAATAATTGACAAGCCATGATGTAGAAAATAATATTAACACATAATCAGTACAAAAAACAGATCCAAAACACATCAACAAATAAACCAACCAATTATAATAACAAAACAAAACACATTAAAGTAAAATGAGATAATTTGTATAAAATAAGTAAATATGATCAATGGCTACTTAGGCCTATGAAATACCAAACTGTGAAAAACAAATAACTACAAACTGTGAAAAACAAATAACTACAAATTGTAAAAAATTAACAAAGAAATCGGCAAATCCAAGGCGAGTAACTAGCCGAACATAATTTGTGAATCATTTTAAAAGAAAAATGTTAGAATAAGTACGTAACATAAAAAAGAAATGTAATTAACAAATATTAACATAATTGTAAATATAGTAATACTTTATAGAACCCAACCTTATGGGATGTCTAAATAATCTTTGAAAGGAAATACAAACAGTAGTGATAATATTTAATACGTAGGGAGGAAGACGGAAGAATAAAAGCAATCAGAAGATATACAGTAATTTTGAATAAAAATTCAAAATTGATAACAATGGTTATAAGACAAGATTAACCAATCAGAATTAATTTGTAACCATGACAACAGACGTTGGTTACGAATTTTCCGTTAAATCTTATTACTCGTAATGTGATGCTCTTCCAGAATAGACGCCAAGTCGTGAACGCCCAAAATTTTAATTTAAAAGGTCAAAAAAGTAAACAAAATTACAACAGATGAACAAGTAAGAAGCAGACGATGACTGAAAACATTTAACTGATGCCAAGGACCAATTAAATAAAAAATTAATTAATAAATTGCTACGATTAACTTGAAAAAGATGCCAGAAGCCCCAGACAATTGAAAATTGAATACGATTGCAGCCCAATTCCTTTTTACCTGAACCACTGAGTACATCCAGTCTACTGATGTGTTAAGTATCATTAAATTACCCAAATTTCAGAATTAAACTCACAGTAAATATTTCTCACAGTAATCTGAACTCTCACTATAAACTGAATATAATTTCTTTCAAAGATTAAATAAAAAAATAAGACACTGAAAATTTGTCAACTAGTAAAATAACCTGTTGTTAGTTTACGAACTTTTGAAACACTTTTACTACACTCCAGGAACAAATTATAGTTACACATTATATTATTTAAGTACAAATAATGTAAGGTAGTGTATTTTTATTGTTGTAATCATTAATAATCCTTTTATCGTAATCACAAGAATCCAAGACATTGAACGAAAATATCTGTAAACAAATTACACAGTCGCCATCATTGACTGTCTGATCCGTTCAAAATCGATTTGTCAAACCGTAGAGAAATTGTCTTATATTAATTGCCGGTGCAAATTTATTAAAAAAAAAAAAAAATAATAATCTGTGTTAAACTGAATAATTAACACTCACCAACTAATAAACCAGTACTGAGTGTAACCACTGTGTTTTATTTTCATTAGGAAGGTGTATTATAATTTTTGTACATTTTAGCGAACAGCCAGGATTGACGGCAAGCGCTCATGTAGCAAACTACCGGCTTGATTAAGAAGGTCGTAACGAGGCGGGAATAAATATGAATCCTCCACACCGCCTGAGCTGAACTCGCCCGATCATCCTAAATTTTTTAATTGTTTTAATTAAACAATTTGGCGCCACCCGGGATTTATACACCCCTAGTGAACAACAGGTAAAGACTTCGATACCTGGTTATTCGTACGTTCGCGACTGACACAATCAGCGTAAGTTACATTCCAGAGCGATGACGGATTGGTAAGACACGAGAGTACACATTACACTCTGACACTTTTACATGTTGTAGAATACGACGAGCGAGTGATATTACAAAATATATATATAATTTGTGATGTTTTCAATTTGTTTCTTCTGCAAGTAGATAATTTATCTACTTGCAGAAGAAACAAATTGAAAACATCACAAATTATATAATTACTGCAAGAAACATCGAGTTACTTATATAGAAAATATATATATTTATATATCCAAACACTTTTTGCTACAGTCTGTTTCTTGATGTATATATATTTAATACAGTGAAACCCCTCTAAGTTGGACACCTACGGTTCGTTAAAAATGTGTCCAATGTAGTGTGGTGTCCAGTCTACAGGGTGGGTGTATTTCAAAAGTATGCTAACAGTGCAGGAAAGGAAAAACTTTGAGATAGTGTGTACTGTATATACATAATAGAAACAGTGTTTCTTTGAATTTATATACAGTACAGTACACTGAATTTCATGCCTACTAAAACTGTAGAAAAACTACAGTATTGTCCTGTTTTAGTTTGCATATTGTACATGACTATAATTTACATGACATTGTATAAAAAATGTATTTCTTACAAAGTACACTGTACAGTACTCACCTTTACTGCTTAGTGAAAAAATCAGTCACAAGACTTTGTTTTGATTTTTCGATTTTTGAACGTGCCCTTTCTGATTCAATTTTCCGACGTAATCCAAATAGAGTTTCAATAATTTCTGGTTGGTTATACAACACAAACACATAACGTTCCAACTCATTAATACACTGCACAGCTTTTTGATGAGTAGGTGGCTCCTTGGGGACAGCAACTGTTTCCTCTTCTTCTTCTTCTTCTGAAGACAATCTTTCTTCTGAAGAAATCACTTTTTGTAACACTCCATCAATTGTTCCAGGAACATCATCGTGGACTTCCAACACATTATCGAAATCACTAAAATCACTAACGTCTGACAATTCACTGCGAAGGACTTCAGGGAGACATCTCAATTCCTCAGTTAACGAGATGTTATCTATGTGAGATGGTTCTTCCTCTTCAGTTGATTGGGGCACAAATCCTGCATGATGGAAACATTTCACAATTGTTTCTTTAGACACGTCCATCCAAGCACCATGGATCGAGCGAATTGCGTCGACGACCATCACATTCCATGTAAATTTGATTGCATTGTTACACTTATCTGCTGCGTTGATGAGGGCCCGCATTAACTGTTTCCTGTACAGTAATTTTACAGCTCGAATTATCCCTTTGTCTAGTGGTTGCACTTCACTAGTTAAGTTGGGAGGCATAAATTTTGCTGTGACATTTGATAGATTTAGGTCCACGTGGCTTGTAGCATTATCGATGAACAACAGTATTTTACACTTAGCCTTGTTCATTTTTAGATTGATTTCTCTTAACCAGTCACCGAAAATATCACCTGTCATCCAAGCTTTTCTGTTGTGACGCCAAAATACAGGAAGACTGTCTGTCTGAACATTATTGTTTTTAAATGCTCTTGGACAGGCAGCATTTCCAATGACAAGGGGTTTTAGCTTTCCCCTCGTGCACTAAACAAAACAAGACAGTAATCCTTTCTTTAGATTTCTTTCCACCTTTACACGAGCCACCTTTTTCAATTAATGAACGAGTTGGCAGCTGTCTATAATAAAATCCAGTCTCATCAGCATTGAAGACATCTTCTTCTGCATATTCGGAGACAATGTCGGGGAGTTTTCTCTTCCAATCTTCTGCCACTTGAAGGTCAGCACCAGCTGATGCACCACAAACAATGTTAAATGTTATGTTATTCAACGTCCTAAAACGATCTAACCGTCCATTGCTGGCTACGAACGACTCTATTTTTAACTCGGAAGCAATTTTCCTTTCCTTTTCCTGAAGTAGAGTACAGCTGACAGGAATATTCTTAATTCGACAGCAGCGAAAAAATTCAAACACGTTATCATAAAGTTCATCGTGAGGGCTTCGACGAACTCTTTTTGTTAGGACACTACAATTTTTTCCCAGGCATTTATAATGGCAGTTCTGTTTTCGAAATTCCATACTCTTCAGCCAGTTTCCTGCAGCTTTCTCCATTGGACAGACGGTCAAGAACTTGTTTTTTCTTCTCAGTCGTTAATTCCACAAACTTGCGTTTACTCATATTGAAGAAAACTTTTAACTACAGAATCACTACAATAACTAGCAAACACTGTGTCAGTCCTTGACTAAACTGTAGAGTGATCTACTGTTCTGGAAACTCATTAAAGGCTTGGAATTTACAGTTTACTGTACGGAAAGGTCTAACTCCCCCACCCCTTCATTGAAAACATCTGAATACATTACCATTGAAAACATCTGTAATGGTTTAGTGTACTGCACCTGTTACTCAACGCTTCTTAACCAGGTAGCAAAGGAAAATCCCACTCTTTTGCTTCTATTGTCCACTGAATGTTAAAATTGCTTGCACTAAACCATTACAAAACAGCAAAACAAAATAAAGTTTTCAACCTATCCAAACTGTCATTTAAGGGCTGTCCAATGTCCAGAGTTGAGGGGTGTCCAATGTACAGAGGATTTTTAACATGTAAAAGTATAGGGAATTAAACGGTTCATTCAATATATGTTCAATCAAAAGGGGTGTTTAGACTATAGGGGTGTCCAAAGTGAGGGGTTCACTGTATTTATAATCACTTTACCTTAAGCTATTTTCTCCTTATTTGGAACATGTTTCGGGTATCATCTTGTACCCATCCTCAGCCTTCCGGATTTTGTGTCTGGTGAAGTACATATGTGTTTAATGAAGAAAGTTGTGTTAGTGGTTAAAATCACAAGCAGAATTATCACTGTTGCACACCACTGTATAAAAATTATTCCGATTAGCGCTTTCAAGCTTCACAGCTCATCGTCAGATCAGAAAATCGTCAGATCGGATCGATTTTCTGATCTGACGATGAGCTGTGAAGCTTGAAAGCGCTAATCGGAATAATTTTTATATAGTGGTGTGCAACAGTGATAATTCTACGTGTTACATATGTGTTGGTTGCTTATTATTGTGGATTCCTGTTGGCTTCTGGTACTTTAAATTGGTTTTATTGCGTATGATTGTGGTGTATGTGTTAGTATTTTGTGTATTTTTTATGTTGAGTGCTTTGAAAATTGTGTCATGTTTTGTATTTGTTCAGGTATTAGTTTGTTTTGTATTTTATGTTTGTATATTTGTAAATTTTCCCAAATGTTCATTATGGTGCCTTTGTGTGGTGTGTTTTATTAGTGTCATGTTGGTTATGTTTGGGAATTCATGTCCGGTGTTTATTGCATGTGTGGCTAAATTAGACTTGTATATTTCTGTTTTTTTTTATTTTGTTTGTCCTATGTAACATTTATTGCAGTCTTGGCATTCAATTTTGTATATACAGGGTGGCGCAGGGAAACGGGAAAATTTGAAATAATTAGAAAAAATGAAGGAACGTTACAACACTTTATTTGAGGCTCGAACTATGTTCTACAAGACTGGAAATTACATTAGGCATCACTTTTTAAAAATGACATCAGTTAAATGCCGTACACATTTTGCCGTACACATTCAGTAAGTCGTTTCTGTAGGTTTTGCATAGCGCGGCGCAATGTGTCACCTGGGATTTTGGCGATTTCCTCTTCAATCTGTGTCTTGAGCTGAGCAAGGGTTCTTGGTCTGGTCTGGTACACAATGCTCTTCAGATGTCCCCATAAAAAGAAGTCACAGACTGAAAGGTGTGGAGATCGGGGTGGCCAAGCGATGTTAGCATTCCTTGAAATTATGCGATCCCCAAACAAACGTTTCACTGCTGCCATAGACTGTCTGCAGTGTGTGAGGTGGCTCCATCCTGTTTAAACCAGGTGTGTTGAATATCAAGATTTGGAAAAGTATGGAGTCTTGGAGCCAAAAATGTCTCTAGCATGTTGACATAATGTTCAGACGTCACAGTGACAGCAGTGCCTCATCCATCTTCAAAAAAGTAAGAGCCTATCACCCCATGACACGACACTGCACACCATACGGTAACTTTGGTACTGTGTAATGGATGTTGGTGAAGCTGAGCAGGGGTTCCTTGAGCCCAGTAATGGAAGTTCTGCTTATTCACGTATCCACTTAAGTGAAAATGGGCTTCATCAGACATCCAAAGATTTTGAATGAAGTTAGCATCCTCATTGATTTTAGCCAACAATTGTTCACAAATTTGCAGACGCAATACACAATCATTAGGATTCAGTTGTTGCACAATCCGAAGTTTGTACGGATGAAATTGAAGTTCATGGAGTATTCTTTGAACGCTCCGACGTCCGAGCTGCAATGACGAGGCAATTTTTCGCACCGAACGACGAGGACTCCTTAAGATGGCAGCTTGCACGGCATCAGTGTTTTCTGGGGTACATACAGACCATACACCCCCACTAGGCTTTTTCTTCAAAGCTGAACCAGTCTCTTCAAAATTACGAACCCATGTTGTAACGGTACAGACCTATAGGGCTTTGGAAATTAAATCCTTTCAATATTATTTGCAACTAAGAAATTATGGTGAAGAGACTGTAGCGTCGAAACAGGTGTGTATTGGCATTGGTATGTGGAGGGCGCGCCCGCGCTTTTAACCGTGCACACAGTCGGACAAGTTTCTCACACTAACGGCACGAACTGGTACATTCTTTCTGGCCCGGCGTGCGGAAAACAAAGGCAGTCGACGACTAACATCTGAAAACAGCGGACGCCAGTAATGGTGTGCGTCGCCGGCCGGGCAAAGTTTTATCTATTATTAAAAATGGGAAAATAGTTAAAAGTGAGTCGACTAAGAAACCTTTCCCCGGCCGGGTGAACACATAGGCGTGAGCCTAAACTTTAGTTTGATATCTTCAAAATTTTATAATGTGAACGAATAACAAAACACGGAGTTATACCAAGAGTATGAGTCCAGTTAACAGTGACTAAAACGAATTAAAGTACTCAAAATTAACAGAGGGAAACATTCGGACAAAAGTGAATAAAATTTCTCGAGATCAACAAGTGACTTGCAGGGACGCCGATACCACGTAACCGTATATTACACAATTTAATTATGAGAATTTAAATAAAAAAAGCGCTAAATTAAATATGGTATGGGTGTGAATGAGAGAATGTGCAGATACTGGGCTGTCTTATCTATAGATATAAGAAAGAAATATTTAAGCTAACTAGAGTAGGAAAGCTATATTAAATTTCCGATGTAACATTAGCATCAGTATTTGTTCAAAGAAAAGATAAAGAGTAGAAATTTGAAAAGAGAGAATATAAAGAAATGTATTAAAAAGAATAAATCCATTACATTATTTCACTTGATATATATGTGTGTGTTAGAATAATCATTTCAAGTACCTAATTTCATTTTCTGTGCTGGTAAATTCGCTATACGAAATAGGGTTACACCACTAGACGATCTGGCCAGAGAGTGACAAATAGAAGGTAAGTGGGAGTTTAAGAAGATCATTTTGTAATTAATTAAATTATATAAAACACGACGTTTTGATTGCGTGTAATGAAGGAACTTGACCGCGGGGCAGGATCTGATAGTGGCGCCGAAACGCTCGTTGTGCAGCTGTCAAACTGTCACCATGTCGGTAAACCGCCCTTACGGCGACCGCACGCTCTGCACTGCTCCATGGTAACTAAATGTCTGTTACTGCTAGACAGAAGTTTCACTTCTGCTACATCTACAGGGCTGCCAACATCAACTTAAAATTTTCCCGTTTCCCTGCGCCACCCTGTACCATTGGTTGTTGTATTATCTTCGTTGTGTAGGTTATTTAGTTTTTGTAGATTATTTTTGTTAGTTTTTTATGCTATTTTAATGTCTGTGTTTTTAAACAGTTTAGTTAGCTTTGTCATTTTATTATTTATGTGTGTGAATGTGGCCCATTTTTTATTGTTATTATTTTTGTTTTGTTCATTTTGATTAATTCGTAATTGTTCAGTTTTTATTTTATATTTTATTTTATTTTCTATTTTGTTTACAGTGTTTTTATTATATCCATTTTCACATTGTGCTATTATTTTTGCTAATCAACTTCAAAAAGGCACCTACATACAAAATAGCAAAAATAATAGCACAAAAACTAAAAAATAACCATCTAACAAATAATTATCACAACATAAAAAATACGTACGAATTAATAGACGAACTAAAAGTAATAAATATAGATGAAAACACATATTTCACATCATATGACATCACAAATATGTACACCAACATTCCAATTGATGAAACAATAGACATAATAATAAACAAACTTAAAGAACAAAATGAAGACACACAATATATAACTGAAATAAAAAATAGCGTCCAACTAATACTAAAACAAAATTACTTTGAATTCAATAGCAAAATATATCAACAACAAGAAGGATTGGTAATGGGATCTCCACTATCTAGCATAATAGCAGAAATATTCTTACAACATATAGACACCAAAATACAAAATATTATAAAATCCTTTGATCCAAATGGCATTTGGATAAGATATGTAGATGATGGGCTATATACGAGGTAGGCTGAAAATTAATGCACACATCCTTGTTGAACACAAACAAAATTACCTATAGAAGCGCACCTGGTGGCATTCGGGAGTAACATTCCCCCTCAAAACGCATGCGCAGTTTGAAGGAGTTTCATACAACAATACGCTTTAAGTAGCAGAAGTATGGAGACGTGTTGTAGTGCTATGTCAACACAAGTTAAACAGCGTGCGGTTATCGAATTTTTAACTGCTGAAAATGTGATTCCTAATGAGATTCATCGTCGTTTAAAGGCTGTTTATGGTGACGATGCTGTTGATAGGTGTACTGTGAATCGATGGGTAATAAAATTTCATGGTTGCAAGTCTGGAAAAGCCGTAATTGATGACGAAAAATGCAGCGAACGTCCGATCACTGCCACAGACAACGAACATCGCAAACTCGTCGACGATTTGATTCAAAATGACCGGCGAATCACTCAAAAGCGTATCGCAAACCATATTGGAATATCAAAGGAATGTGTCGGCTTCATTATTGAACAATTGAGATACCGTAAAATCTGTGCACGATGGGCAACCCAAGAGGCTCTGCGAAACCTGAAGTTTGAACCGATTCCACACCCTCCCTACTCCCCTGATCTCGCGCCTTGCGATTTCTATTTTTTTCCTCTACTCAAGAGAGACCTCAAGGGTAATCATTGCACCTCGGACGATGAGGTAAAGGCAGCTGTCGCGTCATGGATTCGAGAAAAGTCGGAAGAATATTTCAGTGACGGGATAAAAAAACTTATTACGCGTTGGGAGAAATGTGTTAGACTTAACGACGACTATGTTGAAAAATAAATATATAATTTTGAAGCTAAGGAAATGTACTTTTATTTACTTTTTGCCCCATCTTGCTATTTCTTTTCGATCGTGTTCTACAAGTATGTGTGCATTACTTTTCAGCCTACCCTCGTTTATCAAGTAACAATAATACAAATGCAGATAACATATTAAAACAAATCGATAACATACATCCAAAAATAAAATTCACAGAAGAAAAAGAAAATCACCACAAAATCAACTATTTAGACATTCAACTATTTAGACATAACCATCACAAGATACAATAACCACCTACAATATGCAATATACACAAAACCAACTTCCACTAACATCATTATACCTAACCTTTCTGACCACCCACCACAACATAAAATGGTAGCATTCTATTCACTATTTAACAGAATGTACAAAATACCCCTAAACAAACAAGAAACAGACAAAGAAAGAAATATAATGTACCAAATTGCTTGTGAAAATGGATATAATAAAAACACTGTAAAGAAAATAGAAAATAAAATCAAATATAAAATAAAAACTGAACAATTAAGAATTAATCAAAATGAACAAAACAAAAATAAATACAACAATAAAAATGGGCCACATTCACATACATAAATAATAAAATGACAAAGCTAACAAAACTTTTTAAGAACACAGACATTAAAATAACATACAAAACTAACAAAAATAATCTACAAAAACTAAATAACCCACACAACAAAGACAATACAACAACCAATGGTATATACAAAATTGAATGCCAAGACTGCAATAAATGTTACATAGGACAAACAAAAAAACAACTGAAAAAACGTTATTTTGAACACCTAAACACATACAAAAAACCCAGAAATATACAAGTCTAATTTAGCCACACATGCAATAAACACTGGACATAAATTCCCAAACATAACCAACATGACACTAATAAAACACATACCACATAAAGGCACCATAATGAACATTTGGGAAAATTTACAAATATACAAACATAAAACACAAAACAAACTAATACCTGAACAAATACAAATCAATACAAAACATGACACAATTTTCAAAGCACTCAGCATCGAAAATACACAAAATGATAACACATACACCACAATCACACACAATAAAACCAATTTAAAGTACCAGAAGCCAACAGGAATCCACAATAATAACCAACCAACACATATGTACTTCACCAGACACAAAATCTGGAAGGCTGAGGATGGGTACAAGATGGTACCCGAAACATGTTCCAAATAAGGAGAAAATATCTTGAGGTAAAGTGATTATAAATTATATATATATATGTTTTATTAACATTTGTGCGTCCGTCTTAACAAATTGTATCATCGTAGTGGCGTCTGTTAGATTTTGACGTCCGTATATCGGACGCTAAAATGTAATCCCTTATAGAAAATGTGTTCTGTGGAATAAAAGTTTATAAGTTCCACAAAAATCCTTTATGAGCACATTGTTAATGAAACATCTTAATTTTTTTAACTTTCAACTCATTATTTTGGCACCACGAATTTTTAAAGTTTTATCTGCGGGTGCCAAATTGACAGACTTTTGAAAATTGATATTCAATATGTAGTTCATGGTTTGTCCACCACGTAGTACTACCATCGTCTGTATACACTCTGCGCGCCTTTTTTTCATTTAGTTTGCAATCATTATGGAATCCGTAGATTTGGCAACACTGTCATAGCATAAACGCACAGGTCAAATGACAAACGCAATCCAAGCCTGTTTCAGACTGTGCTAAGTGGGTCAAAGATTATGTCCTTTTTTAATGATTCGCTTCGTTTTTCTGATATTCTCATATTCACATATCAGTTCATTTTCCCACTTAACCTCATTTTACTTTCTCCTACCTACCGCACTTTTGATTTTATTCTCTTTATAAACCGTTTGATATGTGCTTTACAATAGTTTAAGTTTTGAATCAACAGAGAAAAAGTGTTCGGGACAAAAACGTTAAAAATTTGATTCTTCACAACAGTTTAATTTTTGTGTGAAGAAAGAGAAACTGTGTGTGTGTGTGCGTGCGTGCATGTGTGTGCATGTGTGTGTGTGTGTGTGTGTGTGTGTGTGTGTGTGTGTGTGTGTGTGTGTGTGTGTGTGTGTGTGTGTGTGTGTGTGTGTGTGAGAGAGAGAATAACACTTATATTAGAAAGTTATACCTTTCTGTCGAAGGGTTAGAGAGAGGTAAAACAAAAGGATACATGGTGTGGGAAAGAGTGAGTGAGAGGGGTTGGTGACAGGGTAAAAATATTAAAAATTTGATTGTCATTTGCAATTTAATTTCTATTAGAGTGAGACGGGGGAGAGAAAGAGACAGAGAGTGAGAGAGGGAGAGAGAGCAGGCAGAGAGATAGAGAAAATAGAACGCGTAGAACGTGCATTAGCGTTCCTACCGAGAAGCGTTACGCCTGAGGAGGGGGAGAGGCTAGTGAATGAATATGCGACTCTGCTACGTTTACACTGCGAGAAAATTTCGACGGAAATACGCAAGCAGTGTCCAGTAGGCGTTTGCACTAAGCCGTAGTTTCTACCGCGAGAGATAGTCCAAGTGTTCACTACGTGCTTGCGCGAGCTATTATCGTAATTTATTCCGACAGATGTATGAAACTCCGTTTACACTAGACTGTAAGTTTGGACAAGTAGTCCTGTCCCAACTTTTCCCCGCTGAGCACTCTTCAGAGAGGTGTCAGCCATGGCATGACGTTTATTAAAACAGTAAATTAAAGTAAATAACTATTGTATGTATTTGTTTATTTCCCATTTAAATGATTGTCGAATTAGATTTATTACAGTATTGATTTAGTAAAATACAGTATGGTTTTACGTGAATATATGATTTTCTTTTTGAGATACAAGGTTGAATTTTCATAATGTTTTTTATGAATCATCATGTCAAACATGTATAGCTGCTTGGTGACTGAACAAACTAAACAAATGAAATATCTTGGCTTCATAATAGACAGTAACCTCTCATAGAAAAGTTTTATTTGTAACCTGAAGAAATAGTTGCATACATTCTTACGTAAATTCTATTTGTTACGAGATTTTTGTCCCGAAAGTAACAATTGCTTACTACAATTGTCATGTGTAAAAGTTTTCGTATTGATGACTAACAAAATTGTTTTATGAAGGTATGCAGCAATAAATTGTTGTCAGCTGTGGTACTATCAAGGAGAACTAGCTAATAACAGACATCAGCTGTCTTGTGTATACGCACACGAGGCAGTTGAAGACCTAATACGCAATCCTGTTCAAATAAACAAACTCGTATTCTCTCAGCGTGCGATCTTGCATAAGTAGTCATAACTAACTGTTACGTGATTATAAACACCAGACAGGTTGATGAAAGAAAGAAGCCATGCTTTATATTCTCGTAGAAACGAGTGAAATTTTAAAATAATAATGTCCATTTTAGATCATTTATTTACATTTTCTGATAAACCTATACGTAAATTATACGTAACAGCCTAACAAGTATTTACATTAATACTCCTACTTTATTAGATATTTACACACATACTCTAGAAATATTTCAGTTTTCACGTAAGTTTTATAAGAACAAAAGTAATGTTTTCATAATTTAGTGTTTATTAGTTTAAAATGCTTTAAGCATAGCAAATAAAACAGTATTGTATTCTTGCTATTAATTTTATGACGTGGCATAAACGCGCGAATACAAACACTCGCACCCGCACGCATGCACACATATTATTAACTCATGAGATTTCGACAATCTGATGTTGAAAATTCCAATCGTGGATATTTTATAGATACAACCTTTTTTAGACTTTGGTTATTGTGGGAAACATATTGAATAGAATACCGTAGCGTTAAACGAAATGTATTTACTTTATTCAGCTGTTAAAATAAGATACTTAAATTCGATTACATTTTTTAATGTATTTGTATTAAGTATGAACTACAAAGTTCTAATTTAAATTAAGATTGAAAGTGCCTTTGATTCACAAGAATTTACTGTCATGTGTTCTTCTCTGATACGCTTTGAATAACAACAACTCACATTTTAAAATTTACAGTTCAGGTCAAATCACTAGTAATCCAGTCCAGTGTGTCACTATTAAAGAAGGAACATAATTCCTATTACAAATAATGAAGCTTTTTAGACCTGGTATTACTAGATGGTAAGTAAATAATCAAAATGTTTTATACAATTTGTAGGTTCCTTGTCATTCAGTTCATACTATCTATAATCAAGTTAAAAACATTCGCTAACATTTTGTATTTAATTCCTTCAAAAAAAGAACACTCGCGAGGAAGTTTTTAAAACGGTTCGAGTAGTTGTCAATATTGTTCTTTTGAAAAATAAGGGAATTACAGTCTGTGTATGAATGCCAATTTGTTTACGTTCTCAAAAATATCGGTATGGAGAACCATACATGACTTCTATGTTCTAAATTTTATATATAAAATCATTTACGAAATGAAATGTTTCCATAGAAACTACTTCTTTCCACTTTTTGCTTCAGCCTTAACCACAGTACTGTGGTCACTAATGCATACTACCTCACGTTATCGCACTCTATTTTCACTGATGATGGTAGTCGATGACACTGCCGAAACGTCTGGTTTTGCAGAAAACTTTGGTCTACGGCCAAACAGGACGGGAAGGAATTTTAACAACAAACTACTTCTTTGTTGCCGATAACGTAGTACATATATAAAAAATTATCCCCACCCCGTTCAACTAGCCTCATCATTTATAGATATTTCATCTACGTTTCTACAGTGGATTATTAAGATCTTATCAGGATACTTTATTTTTCAAACTTAAGTACTTTACTCTTATTACAACAAAAAATGTTTCAGGTAAACTACCCTTTCCCCCTAACCGATCTTCACCAAAATCAATAGGCCATGAGTCCTCTACAAATTAGGCACATATGTAAAAATTCATTTGATTCTGTTTGAATTTGCGGCAGTTATCGTTCTTCATGGAAAACGTTCTCTTGTTACAACATAAAATGTTGCTGGTAAACAACCCCTTTCCCATAACTGATCTTCAACAAAATCATCAGACATTGAGTTATCTACAATTCAGGAAGGTATGCACAAAATTATTTGATTCTGTTTAAATATGCGGCAGTTATCGTTCGTCATAGAAACAATTACTCTTGTTAAAACATAAAATTGTGACAGGTAAACTACCCCTTTTCCTTAACCGATCTTCACCAAAATCAGTCTTTTATAATTGATGAACGTATGCAAAAAAATATTTGATTCTGTTTGAATGTGCGGCAGTTATCGTTCGTCATAGAAAAAATTACCGTTGTTAAAACATAAAATGTTGCAGGTAAACTACTCCTTTCCCTTAACCGATCTTCACAAAAATCAACAGACATTGAGATATCTATAGGTCAGGAAGGTGTGCAAAACATTATTTGATTCTGATTGAATTTACGGTAGTTATCATTCGTCATAAAAAATACCCTTGTTACAACATAAAACGTTGCTGGTAAACTATCCCTTTCCCTTAACCGATCTTCACCAAACACAAAAGGTCTTGCGTACTCTACAAATAAGGGCTGTATGCAAAACATTATTTGATTCTGTTTGAATTTGCGGCTGTTATCGTTTGCCATAGAAAAAAATTACCCTTGATTAAAAAAAAATTTTGCAGGTAAACTATCCCTTTCCCTTAACTGATCTTCACCAAAAACAATAGGTCTTGAGTACTCTACAAATAAAGACTGTATGCAAAAATTATTTGATTGTTTGAATTTGCGGCTGTTATCGTTTGCCATAGAAAAAATCTACACACACACACACACACTTTTCGAAAAATGACTTTTTTTCATGTTTTGAGTGTAGTACAATCAGAATCTGCAATAATCTCGAACACGATTTTTTTTGCCATCACCATACTTCCATTTCCTTAAGGAACATGGAAGTAAAATCAATACTGTGCATTCACTAGATGTGGCTGTAGTACTCGTTTGAGCAGAACCATGACAATCAAAAGCCTTTCATGTAATAACTTGTATTTAATTACGCAGCACTTTCCGACACTATATCTGTGCACCAATCAGATTAGACCTTTAGTAAGATTAGATTACCGTATTGAGTGCACGTTGACGCTGTGTATTCACAATTAGTATTCATGAAACGCAGCTTGAAGTGAATCGGCCTATCGTGTCGTCGTCATTTTGCTGTCGGTATAGTCGTTGTTTATTAATCTACAGAAACATGACAAAAACGAACTACACACATAAATTAATAACCACTGATGACGACTCTCATCCTTTTGATCGAGGGTGTATTAGATTTTTATCTGTTTACACATACACAACGATCTTTTTTACATACCGATTTGGCAATGAAAGTACTGCAATTGATAATTATGTCTTTGTTTGGGATTAGATTGTAATTTTGTGTAGATCTAATTACGTAGCTGTTCCCTCTAATAATATATGTCCAAAATGTTTTATTACAAAATATGTAGCATGCACAGAATTAGCACCAAATAAATACCAGAACTGTTAGCTTATTATAACTTTATATTTTGTAACAATTTGTTACTGTGCTTGTTATGTCCCAACATTAAAAGTTATAAATACATTTTTAAAACATTCCGTTTTTACACTGAGCATTTTATTACGACTTGCACTTTTTGTGTAGAGTGTGATAAGTGTACTGAAAACGTATATTAAAGAAACCGTAAATCAGTATTTGACAGTATTGACACTACTGAAGTATATATCTGAACAATGTATGAAGCCAACCTCAGTTTTTAATATATTTTATTACAAATTTTATGTCCGTTTGGACATCCAATTATTCTTGTATCCGAATGACTCTCGATCCCAATTTATTATGATACTGATGCTCTACTTTGATGCAGATCACTATCAAGACATTTGTATGTGCATAACTTATTTTTTCCGCCTTATGATTTTATAATTGAAAAAGGTTTTTACCCTGTTGTTTTCTTATTATTACCTGTAACACCACTCTTAGTCTTTAAAATTCTAACTTGAATGTGCCCATAAGATTTTTAAATTTCAAAAGATTAACGCTACTGATTAACCAAATTATCGTAATTATTAACATTTTATAATTCTCAAATAGTTAAAAAATGCTGACTTATTCAATCAGTTAAACGTTTAATTAGCTACCTTTATTTTGAACTTTTGGATACTTCATTTTATTAGAATTTTGAATTTCAAAATTTTTCGTTTATAATTCTTTTTAATCACAAAGTTTATCATTGATTCCTTTCTCAAAATAAATATTTTTGTTTAAAATTGATATAATTATGTACTCTGCTTGTAATGATCTAAATTGAAATGTTCTCTCTACACTTTATTTAGCTTTCTAATAATTCATCAAATCAAGGACAACATTTCAGTAACTGTTTTTTATTAATACGGTATATTAATAAGAACCATATTGGATATCTTCACTAAACTCATTTACCACTCCATAAATTTGAGGAAAAGCAAATAAATGAAAATGTTAAAAGTAGCCTACTACTCATCATCATCATCAGCAAGGGTTATACAAAAGTGGTTTGTTCCGGGCCTAAGCAGATAGACTAGAAATGGTCATTCTAATGCTTCTTGGGACGCCCCATACCTCTCCGTCGATTTCGGCTTATAGTTCAATAGGTGTTTTAGAATGCTTTAGTCATCGTTTCAGTTAAAATTTCCAAACATTTTAGCCTATAATGGGGCAGTCCTATCAAATATTCACATAACATTCAGTTTCTTCCGTACATCGAGATTTATTTTGGGATCAGTATTTGTGAAGAGTACATCATATTACCCTTCCGAGACCTCGTGAAAACGACTGCTCTGCGATTTCGTCCTTAGAATCCGGAATTCTTAAACCCATAGACAATGAAGAACTTCAAGCGTGTTTCTTTACTCGTTGATTAAAAAACTGGGTTGGGTACTCGTTGTACCGGGTTAACTAGGCACTGGTCCTCATATTCTTAGTGTTGGATGAAGTAATGCTAGCTTTCAAAGAAGCTAGCCACCTCTCTCAAGCCAAGACGGTTCTGCGGGGTAAAGTGCAATATCTTATAAGAGGTTACCCTTTTGATGTTGAACAGTATAGATTTAGACCGGAAAGTCGATAAATATTCTTTGGAGATCAGTAGTAGCCAACAGTACCAAGTTGAGGCGTAAGGGAAATGATTCTGGACTGTTTTATATTTGGAATATTACAGGCGCAAATTAAGTTGGATTTAATGGGTTGTACTATTGTGTACAGGGAAATTTGGTCTCCTTAGTATGATAAGATAGTCAGTTTATGGGAGACAACCTACAGAAATCGGACTGGACGTTAAGCCCAAAGGTGGCAACCCCACTATCGCATTGCCGTGCGATATGCAAGTAACATATTCAGGAGACATATTAGTTATCAAACGGTCGCAAGCAAGATGTAACCGGAGGGAAAACGTCAAAAGTGCTTTCCAACAAATTTTAATTTTGCGTATTTATTAAGTAAGGAAATTAGAATAAATTTGTAATGGAATGCTCTAACAGAAAACCTATATTTCACTCACATTGTTTATAATTTTTTTCTCATTGTGTTCGCAAACCATAATTCGTATTTTTAAAAATCTCAATTAGCCTATAATGACATTGCACATTTAGTTGCCATGGAAATTTGTAAACAAAGATATGATGAAAAAGAAATGTGTATTTTAATGTGTCTAAAAAACACTGTTGTTTCTATGACATTTTAAATATTTGTTTTCCTCTAAATAATAGTTTTATATAATTGAAAGTAAATTAACAAAACAGAAAGAAAAATTCAAGACAATACAAAATTATGGGCGTGACGAGATGTAAAACGAGCAGGCAAAAGCTAAAACAAATGTTGAAGGTAGATGAGATATAAAGCAAAGATAAATAAGGAGGACCGATTCGAATATACAAACATACATGGGAGAAGGTAGTATATTATTTACCATCAGGGAATAACACACGAAACTGCATCAAACACAATAAAACTAACAATTTTTTTTTAATTATAAGTGAGGTCTTGTATTAGGCAACAATAAAAACGAAAGAGTGGATTCTTCAGTACAAAACGTGTTACCCCAGAGAGTCCTCTTTAGTTAGGAAATTTTAGACTAGTTATACTTTTTGTGGTTCAAATCCTCTAATCGACACCATATCTAGAAGATTCATGTCCCCGTTTGTTTAACACAATCCGCTACGTGAAGCTATTCAGTAATATGTTTTTTTAATTCAACGTTAATTACTACATTTTAATTTATAGTCATTATTAATGAAACTTTGATTTACTTTCACAAATTTACAAAATATTGTTAATGCCTTTATTTCAACAGCTATTTCTGAGCGGTATGACAGTTGCAGTTTGATACATGCAGCAGGCTCAGATATTGGACTGTGTTGAGTGAAAAACTAATTACTAGCTTTGGAGAGGGAATTGATCCCTTGACATTGCCCGTAGATATGCCACTGCCTAATTTTATTTTAAGAAGTACCGAGGATTCCCATGCCGTACCCCCTTGCAAACCAATGTTCACGTGTGTTAGTCTCGTCTATACAACGATTCCATAGATAATAATGCTTATTTATAAAATTTAAAATGCTCAAGAACTGGTGTAGCTATCATGGAAAATAAAAGCGTAAGTAACGCAGTATTAAGTTAGCAGCGGGAGTTCAGTAGTTATTGAACTACGCCCTCTCAAATCTTTAACATGAATACATACAGAGCAAGTAAACGACTCATTTTCGGAGTTTGATGACACACATTAAGAAGAATTTTATGCAATACTGGAAAGAGACAGTAAAAAAACTGTTAACGCAAAGAGTAACTATACTTACAGACTTAAATAAACAAAATAAAAGAATGGCTAGAGAATCAGAATAATGGAAAAATGGATTAAGGTCACGAAATGAATAGGTGAACAATAAATTTACTTCAGTTCTGATAACAATCTTTATTACTTGTAAGCCAGAAGTCATCATTACGTAAGATAATATGTTCATGACGTTCCCCTACTGATAGCTTTCGCAATCAAGTAGACTACATCTTAATTATCGCTAGGTGGACTCTGCGACCTTTACCTTTCCAAACAATTAAAGACTTAACTAAAAATGAACTTTTTTCATGTGAAAAACTTACTATTTTATCGGACGCGTTTCGGCTTAGTATCCGCCTTCTTCAGCTTTGGTAACAGACTGCCAGCATTTTGTAACGGTTGTGTGGAAGGTGAAGTGGGGGTGGTGTGTGGCGGAAGGGGATTGGCGCGGGGATTCTGTGTGTGTATGAGTTGTGGTATGTGAGTGTGATGTACTTATTGTGTTGTGTGTTGATGGTATTTAGTGTTTTGTTGTTTTTGTTTTTGATGCGTTTGTGTAGTATGTTTATTAAATTGGGGTTATAACCGTTTTTTATTGCTATGTATTTTATTGTGTTGAGTTCGTCGGTGTAATCTTGTTTATTTAAGGGTATTTTAGTTAGTCTATGGAGCATATGGTTGAAGGCCGCATATTTATGTTGTGTTGGGTGGTTTGATGTGTTGTGTATAACCATGTCGGTTGTGGTTGGTTTCCTGTATATTTTGTACGTGTGTGTATTGTTAGTTTTGTTAATTGTTAGGTCTAGAAAATTTATACTGTTGTTTTGTTCAGTTTCCAGTGTAAATTTTATATAACTTTTATAATTTTATAATAACGAAAAAAGTTCATTTTTAGTTAAGTGTAGTGCTGTGAAAGAAGAGATGAATAATCAAGACAATTAAAGACTCTACGAGCTCCCCAGAGAAAGATTTTCACAGTAATCAGATTCTTGCACCTAAAGTAGAACTAAACCTGGAAAGGCATACATCAAAAGAAAGTCAACAAACATGATGGTGTTTAAAAATAGACATGTCATATTAGCAAAATGCAGATATAAGAGTGAAGAGGAAAATTGTTGGTCGGCAATGAACCTATGAGGCATGCAGATAGCGCCTAGCTAAAAGTAAAAATTATATTATAAGAAGAAACTTCTAGAGTAACCACAAACCTGTAATTTCAGTAAAAATGGATAAATAAAGATACGTTTAACACATACAAACAGCAAACGGGACTACACAATTAAGAGACAAGTATCCTCAAGTAAGCAAAGCCAGAATACAGCAATGTAGGTACGACACGAATAAATACATAAATAAAATCTAGAAAGATTAAAAACAGAGAGAAACAAATATCAATTATAATGTCTTCAAATTTAAAACAGTACAAGAAAATTTGTAACAAATTAAAGAACATACGATGCCAATATAAATGAACGACGGAGAAGCTACTGCATAAAAACCTATTCAAAGATAAATGTATAGAGAGAGAATACAGGCAACTTTGCGTTTGACCTGGAAGTCAACATTACCATGCAATATTAATAACCACGTTAGAAAAAAATAAAACAAAAGAAAGCTGCTGAGAAAGACTGCATAGTAATAGAAATGATTATGTCTCGGTGAAATGGAAATCTAAATGGTGTTAACAATTTTGATACAAACAGTGAAATTCTGAAACAGGCTAGATGATTGAAGAAGTTCAGTATATGTCCCTCCCAATACATAAAAGTACTTAAAGATCACTGTGACAGAATAATCTTATTTTTCGCCTACTATTAAAGTTTAGTTACAAGAATTCTATAACAATTAAAGTATACCTATTACCCCAAATACAACGTAAGCTAGCAAACGTTTTGCCATATTATTGAATACTAGCAAGATTTTAAAAAAATGTAGGTAATCACACATTATTTTTCAAAATACAATAAAACTTAGATTATTTTAGAAGCTAGAAAATGTGGATAATTGTAGCCGACATTAGGACACCGTAACACATAATCACTCACATAAACATGGAAGGGTTACAAGAAATCAGTATCACTATCATCACATCAGGGAAGGTAAATCAGGGTTAACTCCCAGCTCACGGAATTTCTCATCGTAAAGAAGGGGTATGACAAGGATGCATTCTCAATCTTATACGATTTAAATTCTAAGGGTTTAAATAGACAGGAGCCACGGATGAATGGGAAGGAGGTATCGCAATGTTAAGTAAGAAGGTTTGCAATCTATAATATCATGATGACATAGTACTTCCAGATGCAAGTAAAGAATTTCATTTATCCGCAGAATGAAAAAGCCAACAACGATGCAACGTTACAAAATAAAGGAATATAAGACAAAGTAACGACTGTAGACAGATCAGATAACAAACAGCTAATCTACTTCGGAAATATACAGTGAGTGGGCAGAGATTCCAAAAACACGTGTTAAAGTGGAAACACAAGGGAAGAAGGAACCAGGCTGGCCAAGAAGTAGCTGGAGAGGTAGTATAGACTCGAAACTGAAAGGGGCCTTGAGGACCACTGCGATAGGTGATTGATCATTGGACACCTAGTACTGCAGATAGGTGAAATAATTGTAAGAATTGTGCCTTTAATGATAGAAGCATTCAAATTGGGGCACATATACTAAATATATAAAGGTTTAATTTTGGATATGAGGCCATCGCAGGTTTCCCCTATTACAGTAATGGCGGACATTCAAAATGGCGGCCTCTGAATATATTTTATGTGCTCCTTTTTTATTGTTATTTGATAATGTTAATAGCGTATTATATGTGATTTTACATGAACTGATGCTATAAATATGTGTGCATGTCATCACATTCCACAAAACTAAAAAACAGAGTACTTGCATACTTTCCTGACATGGAAGCACATAAGCAAGGTCGAGATGTGATGTTAATATTTAATAATGATGTTGGATTAGCTCTGAAGAAAGCTTGTGAATACGATGCAGATAGTGACGCTATTCATCTTGCTAAAGCAGCAAATATAGTTAGAAGAGACATCTTTAAAATGAAAAACCCCTTCAATGGATCATTTGAAAAAACCTGTCAGGAAGACTCCGTACCAGCATCTCTGTTAGCACTGGTTGCTATGGTTACAAATGGTCCAAATATTAAAGCACAGTCAAGTATTTCAGCAATACCACAACCTATCCTTACTGCTGCACAGTTACAAATGTATAACAGTTTGGTGAGACGTCGGGAGTGTCATTCTGGAACAGTCTACAAGCACAATCGAGGAAGGGAAACACCTTTGCCTATATACTTAGATATTTTAATTCATACAAAAACTCGCAAGCGTGAACTAGTTGAAGACCTTCACGAGCTCGGATTAAGCATATCATATGACCGAGTGCTAGACATTTCATCAGAACTTGGAAATGAAATATGTTATCTGTATCACATGGACAATGCTGTCGTTCCTCTTCAGTTAAAAGGAGGGCTTTTCACAACTAGTGCGGTTGATAATATTGACCACAATCCAAGTTCTACTACAGCTCATGATTCTTTCCATGGTACAGGAATATCCTTATTTCAACATACAGATGGTAATTCCAGAGGGACTGATCGAACTAGGACTTCAAGTCCTTTTGTCGTGAAGGCAACCAAACATCTTCCTGAAAGCTACACAAGTGTTACCCCTGTTCCTCTTATTAGAACTGACTGTCCTTTGCCAACAGTACAAGAAAACTTTGTTGACTACCAACTGTCGTCGAAAGATACGGTTAAAGAATACACCTGGCTGAACACGTAAAAACTGTTTTGGCTGCTGACAACCTACAAGGGGATGAAATAATCACCTGGGCAGCATACAACGCTAGTCAACAAGTCAATAAACCTAAAGAATGTGATTTAACAATTTCTTCGTTGCTTCCTGTATTTCCAGACCATGCTACATCAGTGGCCATGATTCGCCATTCAATGGGTATTGTTAAGACAGCAATTGATTGGCTTAATCCGGGGCAGATTCCTATCATTGCATTTGACCAGCCACTCTACGCATTGGCAAAACAAATCCAGTGGAACTGGCCAACAACTCATGGTGAAGGTCAATTTGTTATACTGTTTGGTGGGCTTCATATCGAGATGGCAGTTCTCAAGGTTCTTGGAAATCTCTTGGATGAAAGTGGATGGACTGAAGCACTTGTTCAGGCTGATATTACAACAGCTGGAAAAGAGGATTCATTTGTAAAGGGTTCCCATGTAACTCGTACCCGCAGGGCTCATCAAATCACAGCCAGTAGCCTATATTTACTTATACAGCAGGCTTACTTTGACTACAGCCAACACATAGAGCATAGCAGTCAAGTTAAGTCATTTGAAGAGTGGTGTAAAGAAAGAGTTGATGTATGTCCCAAATTTAGATTCTGGTTTATCGTTCTAAAACTAGAACTCCTTTTGTTGACTTTTGTTAGAGCAATACGAGAAGGAGATTTTCAGCTCTATGTAAAGGCGCTATCCAGTATTGTTCCCTGGTTCTTTTCTCTTCACCATACTCACTATGCGAGATGGATTCCTGTCCACTTACATGACATGATTTCACTTAAACAGAATCACCTTGCCACCTATGAAGAATTCATGAAAGGAAAGTTTGTCATCAAAAAATCAAGTAGGGCATTCTCTGCTATTGCTATTGATCAGGCCCATGAAAAAAATAACGCATCAGTCAAAGGTGATGGAGGAGCAGTAGGCCTAACAGAAAACTCAAAAGCTCTGCTTCGTTGGATGGTGTCTGGACCTGAGATGGGCCGCTTAGTTTGAAGAATTTAATTCTACCAAGACAGAGAGATGGGAAAAAGATGAGCGTCACCACGAAGCTAACAAGCGTTCACAGATGGCATTTGCAAAAGATGTCAAGTCTCTGACTCATGTAATGCAAGATCTGGGAAACCCATTCAGTGAAAACAGCTCTGATCTTCTGGTACTTGACAGCAGAAATATTGTAAATACGGCAGTTTCAGACACATTGTTAAATATTGAAAAAATTGGAATTGAACAGTATGAGTTATATGTCAGCGAGAGGCTTATTAATAAAACTAAACGTATATCAGATCCTATTAAGCGGAATAACCTACACCTCTTCAGCCGTCCTCCAGTTCGTGAAAAATCTAATAAACAGTTACAGTTGACATCACTAAAGAATGACTGCTCGTTGTTCTCTAGATTGTACATTGCATCACAGATACGTAATGGAGATTTGGATGAGTTCTTTAGACACGAGAACCAAGCTTATCCTCCAGCACTGTCGAAGTTGGGGAGTGTAAGAACCGGAGCAAAGTCAGATTTATTGACTTGTCTTGAAGGGCTCGCACCTACTAGCACTACCAAACCAACAGCAGAAATTACAATCATTGACGGTGCTACAATTGTCAACATGCTGCGACCAGGATTGGCAAAAACATTTGAAGATTATGCCAATACTGTATTCATACCCTACATCAAAGCTCAGCTTCAACATGTAAGAAGGATAGATATCATCTGGGACGTGTACATGCCTGACAGCTTGAAGAGTGACACACACAGCAAAAGGGGAAAAGGTGTTCGAAAGCGTGTTGAACCAAGAAGTTCACTTCCTAAAAACTGGGAGGAGTTTCTCCGGGTTGATGAAAATAAGACTGAATTGTTCTCTTTCTTGGCTACAACATTAGCAGCTATTTCCACGGACAAGCAGGTGATTACCACAATTGGTAGCGATGTTCTTACTATAAATCGTCAAGATGTCTTAGAACCGGCTCCATGCACACATGAAGAAGCTGACACTCGACTCCTACTTCATTTATGTGATGCTGTGCAGCAAGGATATACCAAAGCCGAAATACGCACTGTGGACACCGATGTTTTAGTTCTTGCCATCTTATCAGCACAACGTCTAAACATTGAGGAACTGTGGGTTGCTTTTGGAGTGGGAAAGAACTACCGGATCTTCACCGCGCATGACTTAGCAAGATCTTTGGGTCGTGATCGTTGTACTGCCTTACCATTGTTTCACACAATAACTGGGTGTGACACTGTATCCTTCTTTGGAGGAAGAGGCAAAAGGACCGCATGGAACACCTGGAATGCATATCAAGATATCAGCGCTACTTTTTGTGCATTGGCTGACAGACCTACTCAGCAGACTGTACAAGATATGCTGAAACCATTGGAGAGATTTATAGTTTTGCTATATGACCGTACTAGCAGCGACAAATGTGTTAATGATGCAAGAAAACACCTGTTTACTCAGAAAGGTAGAGCAATTGACAATCTACCTCCTTCACAAGATGCTCTCATTCAGCATACAAAGAGAGCTGTCTACCAGGCTGGTTACTGCTGGGCTCAAATGATGGTCGCAACCCCAGTGTTCCCATCACCAGGTGATTGGGGTTGGAAGAAGAAGGTTGAAGGTGGATGGGAAATATCTTCGACAACCCTACCAGAGGCTTCGCAAGCATGCAGGGAACTCATACGATGTGGCTGCAAGAAAGGCTGCACATGACAGTGTCAATGGAAGGCTGCCCTACAGTGTACCGCTTTTGTGCTTGTGGTGCTCTTTGTACTGAGTGATATCAGATTTTGAATCTAATCATTATCTATTATATCTAATCTATTATGTGTTTATCTATCAGAATTCTATACAATACAGACAATGCAGTATTAGTATTTCCATTAAATAATCCATCAACATTTGTTATAAACAGAATATAAATAAAATGTGGTATATATTATTAAAAATAGCAAACTACATGCACAAAACAACAATTACTCGCCATTGCTTTAATAGCTGTCATTTAACATCATAAAATAACATTTAAAAGGAGCACATAAAAAATATTCAGAAGCCGCCATTTTCAATATCCGCCATTACTGCAATAGGCGATATCTGAGATGGCCTCATATCCAAAATTAAATCTTCATATATGTAGTATATGTGCATGTGCCCCAAGTTGTATGCTTCAGTTATTGCCCCAAGTTGTAGGCACAATTATTTCACCTATCTGCAGTACTAACCACACAATAATGTAGTCTAATACGTATTTTATTTGTGTGTGTGTGTGTGTGTGCATTCGCGCGCGCGCGCGCGTGCGTGTCTTAGGTTGGAGGGGGGAGAATGGAACGTTAAAAAACTGCTTTATGTTATGAATGCTGAAGCCTACAAATTTTTATTGTTATTACTATTGTTGTTATGTTTTTACTATAAAATATTCATATTATTTTAATATTATTTTCTTAAGGAGTACGAACGCATCAGCCTACCAACACGTTTGGTGGAAACGTAAAAACAGACAGATGTACATATAAATAAGAGGTTGCATTAGTTCAGACATAGATCTGTTTATATGTGTCAGCCAAAACAGTAGTAAACAAACGCTGCTGAGCTATTAAAAATTAGGAATGTCATTTGACCTTGAATACTCTGTTGGCGGGAATCTGATGAATGACAAATCTCTGTGCTGGTGACCTGTGGTGTTAAGCTGAATAGACACAACACATTAGTATGCTACACAGCAGTGACTGACATGTATTAACCATTTATGAGTTCGCGATACAACAGCTCAGACTAAACTGTGCACAATGTTTGTAGAAAAGACTGACGTGTGTGACGTAGACGCTAGGTTACAAAATGCATCTTTCATTCCCGCCAGAAATTTAATCACATTTCTTGTTTATTTTGACTCATCAAAATAAACATTACTGTGCGTTTACCATGTTCCAGTGTCCTTCATACTTCATAAACACTTGAGAAATTTTATTGTTTCAGAGGCACCCGTAGGGGTGTCCGGCAGGTGTAATTGCACATAAGCTCCTTGGCTCATCTTTAACAAAAATGAGGACAAAAATAAAACGAATAAGGAGAGAGAGAGAGAGAGAGAGAGAGTGATGGCGAGGGGTGAGAGTAAGAAAATGAGAGAGTTACACAGACAGAGGTTAGCTGTATACATTTTTCGCCATACTTCATTTAGAAGTCGCATGACAATTTGCATAGACCATCAGTTAAACGAGCGGCCAGCACATCGCACTCTACTAATAATGTGACACCAGTGGCGTAGCTAGGCTTTTTGACGTCCGGAGCAAGGAGATCGTCGGCCGTCTTGCCTTCACAATTAATAGGGGACAAAAGAACAAAAATGAAGGCCCATCCACTGAACAAAGTACTTAATAAATGCAAATATGTAGATTTTTGTATGAAAACCCGTCCAGCAAACGTCTTAAGAATATTTGTTAAGTCAAAATTAAGAAATTACATATTATAATATTACCGGTATTCAGTTTCTAACATTTATTATTTAGACTATAAAAAATGTAGTAATATAACAAATTTATAACATAAAAATGTTCTAATGAACATACAAATTCCTTATAGGTATAAATCGCACCTTCAAAACAATATCCTAAAGCTACATAAAGTTAAACAAAGAACTACATTAAAAGTAATCAAATAAATCACTTACCATTACAGGTTTACGGTTCCGTCTTCTATCAATAAAGACTTAATATTTATTTGTAATATTTAATAAATATTTAAAACGAGACATTTTAAAACGTAACTTTCCAGGTCTTAATTGCTGTAAAGTCGGTTGTTAAATCAGTATAACCTAAAGACGGAGCAATGTCATTTTCAACTAAGAGTATCCGTAGATTTGATACCCTGTCTTGAGATATTGTTAATCGTAGGCATGATTTTTAAGTTTACTAAACGATCTTTCACAACAAGGCACAATCACTGGTAAAGTATGAAAATTTTTTAAATCTATCGCTAGTGTTTTGTAGGCTTCTAATCCCATTGAAGAAATGTACTGTAGCAGTCCCTGAGTGTAAAGTCCATTTGTTCTCCTTTAACCTTTGCCGTTTTTAATAAAAGTATGACGTCTTTTAAGTCACTGAACAATTCTTCACTGTTTAGGTCATGTGGATACAGTTTAGCAAGCACTGTGCACTTAATTTTGATTTGGGAAAGCTGTTTCTTAAAATGTATATCCCCATCATTTACGTACGCCTCAAATTTATAGAGGAACCCACAGCGTTTTTCTAACTCTTTTTAATATAGAGAAACGCCTTGAAATTTTAACTAACAGTTTGTCCAAAATTTCTATTAGAGAACGTAGCATTTCTTGCCGAACAGTTAAGGCAGAATTGTCTGGATACTCCCCTGGCATCGTGTGCTCCCTTCTTATTCTTTTTGTGATACTGACATCCCATTCATTGCATAAATTTAATTATTTTGTGCCCTATTGTAATAATTGAGAGTTTTAATTTAATTGAATTTTATTTTTTTCAACAATTTATATGATTAGTATTTCTGTTTTTTCCTTTGAGAATTTGTTGAATTTCATCATCAATAGCTGAAACTAATCGATCACCATTTGATTTTTCTGAAGGGGAATCAGAATTAGTTTCTGGATTTAATGTTGAATATAGAGGCGTAGGATTTGCATTTATTTTTTTAGCTGAATATGCTAGAATTATTTTTATGAGTATAATATTTTGTTTAATATTTCTAGGTAGAAAAATTAATTCTTTAGTTTTTCCTATTCAACTAACATTAATTTCATTTTTATTTATTTGAGTTCGAGGTACTTTACCTCGTTATCGTTATGATAAATTAATATATTTAGCATGAAAATCATATTTACCAGTAAGTTTAAATTTATTGATTTTTTTTTTCATGATTAAATCTATTATTTAGTTCATTAAAAATTGTCTTACTATTAAGTTAATAGAACTTAATTTTCTTTTCTTTACTTTCAAAGTAAATGCTTTATTTATAAGCTAATTAACTATTTAATTAATTTATCTCAAAAAGATTTAATTATGGGGTCTAAAACAAAATATATAAAATAAATTGTTGTTAAAAGTATCCCGATCTTGATATATGGGTATTCAACAGGACAAGCTCCAATCCAAGTTAATAAAACTAAAACAATGAACAAGTATCAAAATAAAATTTGATTAATAGGGTAATTTAATAGTCCTATAAATTTTGAATTGTTTATGAAGGGAACAAAAATTAAAATAAAAATTGATATGAATAATGCAATTACTCCTCCTAATTTATTAGGAATAGATCGTAGGATTGCATATGCAAATAAGAAGTATCATTCTGGTTGAATATGTTTTGGAGTAACTAATGGGTTTGCTGGGGTAAAATTATCAGGGTCACTTAATTTATATGGTTCAAGTATCATATAACAAAAAAAAATAATTAAAATTAATAAAAATCCTAGCATATCTTTAATAGAAAAATAAGGATGGAATGGAATTTTATCATTATTTGAATTAATTCCAAGTGGATTGTTTGACCCCATAACATGCAAGAAAATAAGGTGTACAATTGTTAATGCTAAAACAACAAATGGTATAATAAAATGGAAAGAATAAAATCGAGTTAATGTTGCATTATCAACAGCAAACCCTCCTCAAATTCAATTTACCAAAGTTGTCCCAAGATATGGAATTGCTGACAATAAATTTGTAATGACTGTTGCTCCTCAAAATGATATTTGTCCTCATGGAAGAACATAACCTATAAAAGCAGTAGCTATTAAAGTTAATAAAATGATCACTCCTACAACTCAAGTTTCAAAATTTTTATATGAACCATAATATAGTCCTCACCCAACATGCAAATAAACACAAATAAAAAATAATGAAACTCCATTTGCGTGTGAAATTCGTAATATTCATCCATGATTAATATCACGGCAAATATGTCTTAATCTATTAAATGCACTTGCTACATCTGCATTATAATGTATTGACAAAAATAATCCAGTTAAAATTTGAACAACTAAGCATATTCCTAGCAGCGATCCATAATTTCATCAATATGATAAATTCGTAGCTGCCGGTAAATCAATTAGTGAATTATTTATTATTTTAATTAGTGGGTGTGTACGTCGAGTGATGCTTAACATTCGTTAAAATTTTCTCCGTAAAGGAGACAATTTAATTCTAATAATATTCACAACAACAATCAATGTAAATAGAAGATAAATAACTAACATAATAGTTATTATTCCTGACGGAAATATATATAATTTTTTAATTATAAATCTATCAAATAAATTATTCATTTCCAATAATTTATTAACTCTATCTATCTTAAATCTAATAACATTTATAGTTATAATCAAAATTCAAATAATTATGTTTAATATTAATAATTTTATTGAAAAATAAAATTTTTCATTTGAAGCAATTCTTGATATATACATAAATAAAATTGATATTCCTCCAATAAAAACAAGAAATAAGATATAAGAAAAAAAATAGGAATTTATATAAAATATACAAATAATTCTGGTTAGTATTGTTTGTATTAATAAAATAGATCCCATTGATAATGGGTGCTTCATAAAAATAAAATTTATTGATAATAGAATTGTAATTGATATTATAATTTTCATACAGAAGATAATTTAATAAAAATGTAAGCTTTGGGTGCTTAAAATGATTCTTTACTCTCTTCTGAAGTTTTAAAATTATTAATTTATCTTAGATTTACAAGATCTAAATTTTTTTTAAACTATTAAAACAAATGAATCTGTCATTACCTTTATTGTATTTAATTATATTTATATCGGGCATTATCTCATTATGTTTAAATCGAAAACATATCATGATAAGTTTATTAAGATTAGAGTTAATAATTTTAAGATTATTTTGTATATTTTCTGCATTTCTATCAATTGAATTAAATGATATATATATATATATATATATATATTAATAGTTTTGCTAACATTTAGTGTTTGTGAAGGAGTTGTAGGATTGTCAAGATTGATTAATATGATTCGATCACATGGTAATGATCAACTATTATCAATATCTTTAAAAACATGTTAAAATTAAGTTTATTTTCATTATTTTTAACCCCTTTATTATTTAACATGTGGTTATTAAGAAATATACTAATTCTTTTAGTGCTATTTATCATCTTATTTTTCAGAAAAGATTTAATTATACTAAGATATAATATATATATAGATAATATTTCATATAGATTAATTATTCTTACAATTTGAATTACTTTCTTAATAATTAATTCTAGTCCTTTATATAAATATAATAATATGAATTTATTTTTGTTTATAGTGTTATTATTAATAACATTATTAATTTTATCATTTTGTTCATACAATATTATGATATTTTATATCTTTTTTGAAACTAGTTTAATCCCTACCATAATTATTATCATAGGATGAGGGTATCAACCTGAACGAGTAAATGCTAGATATTATTTATTGTTTTATACTTTATTCGCATCTCTCCCCATATTAGTTTCAATTATATATATGTATAGAAATAATATAACTAATATTATAATGTTAATGAGATCAAATAATAGGTTTATTTACTTGGGGATAACATTAGCATTCATAATTAAGGTTCCGTTATTTATATGTCATTTTTGATTACCAAAAGCTCATGTCGAAGCACCTGTTTCTGGTTCTATAATTTTGGCTGGAATTCTTTTAAAATTAGGAACTTATGGCTTAATTCGTGTTATATATATTATACCAGTAATATTTATCAATTATAGATTCATCTGGATTTCTATTTCATTAATAGGGGGAATTATGATTAGATTATCTTGTATAATGCAAATTGATATAAAATCTATAATTGCATACTCTTCTGTAGCTCACATAAGATTAGTTATTGGAGGAATTATAACAATAAATATATGAGGTATAGTCGGAGCATATTTCATAATAATTGGACATGGTTTATGTTCATCTGCTTTATTTTGCTTAGCAAATATTTCTTATGAACGTTCGGGAAGACGTAGAATCCTAATTAATAAAGGAATATTAAGATTTATGCCTTCAATAACTCTCATATGATTTTTAATATCTTCTAGAAATATTTCATGTCCTCCAACAATTAGTCTAGCAGGAGAAATTATAATTTTAAATAGATTAATGTCTTGAAATCCATTGTGTATAGTTTTCCTATCTTTTTCTTCATTTTTATCAGCTTGTTTATATCTATACTCTCATACCCAACATGGAATAATTTTCTCGGGTTGTTACTCTTTCAATTCTGGGAACGTGCGTGAATTTTTTTTAATTATAATACATTGAATTCCATTAAATTTAATTATTTTGAAATTAACATTATTAATATAATTCAATTAGTTTAAAATAAAACATTAAATTGTGGATTTAAAAATATAAATTTATATTGGATCATTACTAAAAATAAACTTAATACATATATTTTCTTAATTTTATTGATTTTAAGATTAATAATATTAATTTTACCAATAAATATGATTATTTTTGATTATGCAATTATAATGGAATGACTGATTGTTACAATTAATTCATGTAATATTTATATAACATTAATTTTCGATTTTATATCAACTTTATTTCTTTCAACTGTTATATTTATTTCATCAATGGTTATATTATATAGAGGTATATATATGATAAATGATAAATATATTAATCGATTTATTTATATTATTATAATATTTGTAATGTCAATAGTATTATTAATTATTAGACCTAATATAGTAAGTATTCTCATTGGATGAGATGGATTAGGATTAGTATCATATTGTTTAGTTGTTTATTATCAAAATTTAAATTCTAGAAATGCTGGGATATTAACGGCATTAATAAATCGTATTGGAGATGTTATAATCCTTTTATTAATTGCATGAATGATAAATTTTGGATCTTGAAATTTTATATCTTTTATTAATAAGATAATAATGAGTCCAATAATTATACTAGTTATTATTGCAGGATTTACAAAAAGAGCTCAAATTCCTTTTTCTTCATGACTTCCAGCAGCTATGGCTGCTCCAACTCCAGTATCGGCCCTTGTTCACTCATCAACATTAGTTACTGCAGGAGTATATTTAATTATTCGATTCAGAAATTTAATTATATCATTCAATCTAATTCAAGTATTTTTAATGCTATCATTACTAACAATAATTATATCAGGTCTAGCTGCAAATTTTGAATTTGACTTAAAAAAAATTATTGCATTATCAACTTTAAGACAATTAGGAATTATAATATCAATTTTAATATTTGGTTATCCAATATTATCCTTTTTTCATCTTATTATTCATGCTTTATTTAAGGCATCACTTTTTTTATGTGCTGGAGTATTGATTCATAGATTAATGAATAATCAAGATATTCGCATAATGGGCTGTATAAGTTATAATATACCAATAACTAGAACATTCATAAATATTGCAAATTTATCATTATGTGGGATACCCTTTATGAGAGGGTTTTATTCAAAAGATTTAATTATAGAAATAATGTGCTCCAGAAATACTAACTTTTTAATTTTATTATTGATATATGTTGGAATTGGAATAACATCTTTCTATTCTGCCCGATTAACATATTTTTCAATAAGCATAAATTTCAGTTATTATAATTTTAGTTCACAAAACGAGTCACTTAATAGTATATTAAAGAGAATCATGGTTTTATCTATTTATTCAATTCTATCAGGGTCTATATTTAGATGAATCATATTTAATAATCCTGTAAGAATTATTCTCCCCATCGAGGGAAAGATAATAGCAATGGCTCTATCTTTTCTAGGGTTATTAATTGGATATGAGATATCCATGTTTTCATCTATAGTAAAAAAATTTACAAGAGAGTTCATAAATTCCATATGATTTTTAAAACAACTATTAACCTTTCACACTCAATTTCTTATTTTAAAAAATTCACTTATATTTCAAAAATCAATTGATTTGGGATGAGGAGAAAAAATTGGGCCCCAAGGCATGATTGAATTGATAAAATTAATTATAATATTTAATATTAATATAAGAAAAAATAATTTCAAGATTCAAATAATAACATTTATTGCTTGATTTCTAATTATGATATATTTAAATAGCTTAAACATTAGAGCATAATATTGAAGATATTAAGGTAATAAATATTTTTAAATATTTACAAGGTTTTTCCTCTCTTTTCAATGAAAATGAAATGTTTTATAAACTTTATAAATAAGGAAAAAACGGAGTTTAACCGCTTTAAAAGCTAGTTAGCAGCTGCTTTTATTCTTATTTCCTTTTAATTGGAAATTATATGTTCAATAACTTTATTAACAATAAAGTGCCTTATTTTTGGCTTCAATTAATAAACAAAGGAATAAAGATTCTTTTTTTAGGTCGAAACTAAATGTATTTATTACTTCATTGCTTTTAAGAATGGCTAATATGAGCACCTATTGATTGCAATCCAATAATTATAATTAAATACATTCCCGTTAAATTCAATTTAACATACTATTTTTTCATTCATGATATAAGCCTAATATTAAAAATAATAAAAATAACAATATCACTAAATAAATTTCAATAATATTAATAGTTGTTATTACAATAACCATGGGTATAATAATAACTAATTCAACATCAAAAATAAGGAAGATGACTGCAATTATAAAAAAATGTCTTGAAAAAGGAATTCGAGATGACTCAAAAGGATCGAATCCACACTCAAATGGAGATGATTTTTCACTATCAATTATTGATTTAGTTGACACAAAATATAAAAGAGTTATTAAAGTAAATAAAATTAATAATATCATAATACAGTAACTTACAAGATTGAAAATTATTCTATTTAAAAATTAATCCTTTTAATTGGAAGTTAAACATACTTATATACTAATAGAATATTTATCTACCCCATCAGTAAATTGATATATATAAAAATAGTCAAACAATATCAACAAAATGTCAATACCAAGCAGCTGCTTCAAAACCAAAATGATGAGTTCTAGAGAAATGAAATTTCAATTGACGTAATAAACAGATTATAATGAACATTCTTCCAATAATAACATGAATCCCATGAAACCCTGTTGATACAAAAAATGTTGATCCGTATACAGAATCTGAAATACACAACGATGATTCAAAATATTCATATACCTGAAGAATAGTAAAATATATACCTAATATTAAAGTTAATAAAATACCATAAACAGATTCATTATGTTTACTTTCTATTATGGAATGATGAGCTCACGTAATTGTTACTCCAGAACACAATAAAATTATAGTATTTAATAGAGGAATTTGTATTGGGTTAAAAGGCATAATTCCAGAAGGAGGTCAATTTATACCAATTTCTATAACAGGTCTTAATCTTCTATGAAAAAATCCCCAAAAGAAAGAAATAAAAAAGAAAATTTCTGACACAATAAATAAAATTATTCCTAATTTTAAACCTCTCACTACAACTATTGTGTGAAATCCTATAAACGTCCCTTCACGCGAAATGTCACGTCATCATTGAATTATAGTTAAAATTAAAATTAAAAATCCAAAAAATAATAAAATAAAATTTTGTATATAAAATATTATTACTATACCAGAAACAAAAGTCAGAGCCCCGATTGACCCCGTTAGAGGTCATGGTCTACAGTCAACTAAATGATACGGATGATTATTCATTAAGATACTTCTCTATAATACAGAGTTTTTAAAACTGTAAAAACATAAGATTGAATTATACAAACTGCTGATTCAAATAATATCAATAATATCTGAATTAAAATAATTAGATTTATATAAATTTCTAAATTAGTTGATCTATTTCCTAATAATGTTATTAGTAAATGACCAGCAATCATATTTGCTGTTAGACGAACAGCCAAGGACCCCGGTCGAATTAAATTTCTGACAGTTTCAATACATACTATGAAAGGTATTAAAATTATTGGAGTTCCTATTGGAACTAAATGACAAAACATATGATTTGTATTGTTAACAAATCCAAATAAAATAAAAGTCAATCAAAGAGGAAGAGCTAAACTAAGAGAAAATACTAGATGTCTTGATCTAGTGAAAATATATGGAAACAATCCAAGAAAGTTATTGAATAGAATAAAAATAAATAAAGAACAAAACAATAATGATCTACCAAAAGATCCTGAACTTATTAATAAATTTAATTCAAAACTTATTGTATTTAAAACTTTATTAATAAAAATTATATAACGACTAGGAATGTATCATAACCCTATAGGCATGAATAATAATAAAATTAAAGAACTTAATCAATTTAATGAAAATAACCCTGTTGATGGATCAAAAGTTGAAAATAAATTTGCTATCATAATCAGTTATATAAATTATTAAAATTATTAGTCAAATTTATCTTTGGAATTTTCATAAAAGAAAAATAAATAAAAGTTATAATTAAAATAACAATTAATAAAAAAAAGAAAAACAAAAAACATCAATTTATTGGAGATATTTGTGGAATAGAAAAATACCATTCTTAGTTTCTTAAATCTGACAGATTGATGTTTTTATAATAAACTAACTTTTCATCATTAAAAGTAGTCGTTAGTTACTATAAATTGGTTTAAGAGACCATCACTTACTTTCAGTCACTTAATGAATAGCTTATTAATCAATTAATAAAACAATTTATATCAACTCTTTCAATAACAATAGGTATAAATCTATGATTTGCTCCGCAAATTTCAGAACATTGTCCAAATGATATACCAGGTCGATTAATAAATATTCTTGCTTGGTTTAATCGACCAGGCACGGCATCCACTTTAATTCTCATAGATGGTATAGGCTCATGAATGAATAACATCAAATGATGAAATCAATAATCGAATTTGAGTACTAAAAGGTAAAATCGTTCGATTATCTACTTCTAATAAACGGAACTCTCTAATTAATATTTCATTTTGAGATTTTATATAAGAATCAAATTCAATATTTAAAAAATCTGAATATTCGTATGATCAATATCATTTATGACCAATAATTTTTAAAGTTATTAAAGGTTTATTAATTTCATCCAATAAGTATAATAATCGTAAGGATGGAAATGCAATAAAAATTAATGTTAAAGCTGGTAGAAGTGTTCAAAAAAATTCAATTAACTGTCCCTCTAATAAAAGTCGATTAACAATATTATTAAATATGATAACTGTTATTATATAAGTAACAATTGAAGTGATAATAATTAAAATAATTAAAGTATGATCATGAAAAAATATTAACTGTTCTATTAATGGTGATATAGCGTCCTGCATATTAATATAAGATCAATTAGAAATTTCTAACAAAAATTATTTATATATGAATCTTAAATTCATCGCACTTCATCTGCCATATTAGAATTGAACTAATAATGGAATCTCACTATATGAGTGCTCAGACGGAGGAAGTTTATGTAACCATTCAATAGAAGAATTTATATTAATTGAATATAAAATCAACCGATGTGAAATAAATCTTTCTCAAATAATAAACAATAAAAATAAAATTCCAATAAATGAAATTCTTCTTCCAATAGAAGATATAATGTTTCATGATATAAATGCATCAGGATAATCTGAATATCGACGTGGCATACCTCTCAATCCTAAAAAATGTTGGGGAAAAAAGGTTAAATTTACCCCGATAAACATAATCAAAAAATGAATTTTTAATCAATTAGGTAAAAAGTCATCTCGGCCTTACAAATGACATTGTCACACAGCTCATTCCCCCAAACGTTTAAATTGTCCGTTAGCTTCTCCAGACGTGTTAATGCTTGACTAAAGCTTATTTCTTTGGTCTGCAAGATTTTATGGTTTTTGTCTATAGAAGAAAGAATATACATCCAGAAAAAGACCAAGGTCATAAAATTAAAGTTTTCTATCGCATTAATTATTATTGCTGCATCTTCCCTCGTATCAATTGTTTCAGTCGGTGTATTCCTTTCTCCAGTGCAGCGATCATTTCGTCCAGCTGAGTGGATATTGCTTTCACCACATCTGCTTCTGAACTCCACCTAGTACCACAATATCATTTAAGAATAATTTATACGAAGTCTTTAAGAACACTCAATTTATAAGTGGAACAGGAAAAGAAGGTGAATAGACGTTCTACTGTCCCAAAAAATGTCACTGCCTGAACATTTACATGAGCTGCTGAACTCGAACCAAGTTAAGTGAATGGTTGTCACAAGGAACAAACATAGTTAGTGGATTCAAAACTAATATTCTCTTTTGAACTCTTGAATGGATACTAGCAATTGTTGTTTGATTGCCATACGACAGATCTCTGCAATCGCTAAGATTCAATCCATCACTCTCAAGTTTACTTGTAATAGATTGTGTGATCCCCTCCGCTGTTTTCACTTTTAAAGAAATAAAATCTATGAAGTATTAGTATGATATCATACACGTGAAGTATTATAGATATACCCATAAGACACACAAACCAAAAACAAACCGCACATTCAAGATACTCATCGATGATCAACACGTTCGCTGCGTCGAACCGGGAAAAATTGCACATACCTAGCCCAAGTAACGTTTTTTTTTTGCAAATAATATATTCGTCTGTATACGAACAGCAATTAACATTATGTATACAAAGCTAATACTGTATGATTATCAGTTCTCCTTTCCAGCATAACAACTCACTACAAAATCACCACAAATTTATTACCATAATGAACCGTAGTTACGATGCTCAGCATAAATAGATTAGTACTGTTTATCACGCAAGGTTTATGACAACAGAGAAGTTGGCTGGTTATGCTTCTTTTATGAAAGGAATAGTCATATCAAAGAAACAAGTTGTTTGTAGTTTTATAAATTGAAAACAATTTTTTCAAGACTATGCTCACTTTGCCGCCCTCCTTGCTATGCCGCCCGGGGCGGCTGGCCCCTTGGCCCCCCTTCATACGCCTCTGTGCGACACAATACGTTAGGTTTGTACAGTTCACATAAGTTTCTTTTTGGTAACTACTGTATTACTTTTTATAATATTTACTTGAGTACTTTATAATTTATAACAAATGTGTTACATTGCATTATAATCGTTTATTTAAGTACTAAATAGGCCTGTAATGCGAGCGCTGATGTTGCTTACTGTAGATCTAAGTCTATGTAGACCTACCTGTGCTTCGTATTAGGTTACTAATTAATGATTTTACTGCAAGTTCATAATAGTTTTGTTACATCTTATAATGTGTATTTTATAATCATTCAAGTAATTTCGTATTCTGTTAAATAACCGTATTTATTTACTTTTGTACGAAAATTGTGTGTTAATGCTTGTTAGTTTGTTTGTTCCCTTGTAACCATAAAACGGCTGGACCAGTTTTGATGCACGAGATATGAAGTCACTTGTCTTGATTTTAGAAGAGTCAGCAAAGATATACAATTTTGGAAAACAAATGGCGGACGCTACAAATCATATTATGTAAAATTTAGGCAAACTTGTCAGGCTGCGAGTTATTTTTATTAATAAAGAGCGTATTAAAAGATGGTTACAACAAATGCGTTGCGTTCAGTAATGTGTGTTACACTGATTTTCGTAAGTATGTTACAATTGTTGGACTATGTCTTCATGTCAATGACCTTTACGTTAGTAATTTATTGTTTAAATTGCACAAGAAGAATCTATACACAACAGGTTATACGAATAATTCTTGCTACAGGTTGCATTACGGTAGGCCTACTCAGTACTAATTCATTCTATCGGGTTGACTTCACAGAAGTATTGATGGAATAGGCCAGAGCACAAGACACTCATTTCCTTCGGTTACATTATCATCGTATTCACTGAATATTGCCTTATACGCCTCCCCCTATAAATTCAATAATTGACTATTCAGGCCGTCCTCTAGAAAATTTATTCCTTTTTCCTCAAACCAATTCATACTTTTTTCCATATGAGATGTCGTTGGTAATGCTTTGCATTGAAATGAGACATTGCCCATAACAAGAACAGAATTGTTTTTAAGATGCGTAAGATGCGGTGTCTCTACACTATTGTTCAAATTCTGGATCGTCCGTACCATCACTGTATTCGCAAATTTTTTTTTGGCGGAAAATTGTTAGAAAAGAAGCTTTCTTAAATTCATATCCTTCAGTCCTATTACGACTACAAGACTAGCTTTTAGTGCAGCTTGAGGTGCTTTGATAATCCTCTCCCTCCACATATTCGTCTGAAAGACTCCCATTATCAGTAGTGTTAAATTTATTATGCAGGTTATTAGGCCGCCATTCATTGAATACTGATGTAGAAATATCCAGATGTTTCTACTGTGCCCACTACGGCCATCATTAGTAGTGCAGGAACAAAGACAAAATACACGTTATTAGATGTAACAGAACTATTATGAACATGTAGCCATCATTAATTAGTTACCTAATACGAACCACAAGTAGGCCTACATAGACTTATACCAAGCAACATCAGCATTCACATTACAGGCCTACTTAGTACTTAAATAAACGATTATAACGCGATGTAACACATTTGTTATAAATTATAAAGTATTATACAATATAAAGTGCCCTGAGATTGTGTGACAGTTGCGATGAAACAAGACTTTCGCTTTAAACTAAGAAAAAAAAGGGAAACGAAAAAACATGAGTTAAATGAGACTGACATACACTATCTATACTACCCCTCTCTCTCTTTTTCTCTTTTGCTCTCTTTCTATCTATCTATTCACCTACTTATCACTTATGTAACTACTTGTATAATTACTCGTATTATAAAGAAACATTTGGGTTGAAGGTATTAGAAGTCGCCGCATACCTGTACTGGTTGTAAATCCAGGAAAAGGTTATTTTATGATACTGTTCTCTGACATGTCTATTGTTATATAGGCTTGTGGTTTCTCCAAAGGTTATAAATGTAAGTGGCTACCAACAGTGTCTTGAGAGACATTTTCATGCAACCCGATATTTTTATGCAGAGAATGACGCAAATGATAAGCGAGAAATGTTGTTACTTGTTTCAACAATTGCTTCACTTACTAAAAGCGGCCATAAGGCCTTGTCGTTTTTTTACATGTATGTTTATATCTTTAAATCTATTTAATTTTGTTTAACATTCATTCATCAGCGTTGTTCACATCCGTATCTTACTGAAATCTACGCCTGCAAATCAAACCTCATAATACAAAATTGTTAATAATTTTCGGTGTTTCATTAAAAAAAAAAGGTATCAGAAAATGTGTTTGTTACTGAAATATTCTTCCGTTTTCAAAACAATGTGTAAAGTGTGATGGTAATATGTTAACAAATGTAAAAGGACAAATAAACGTCATCTTCAGATGTGGTAGACGGAATTGCAGAGCTACAAAAATCATATATGATGACACTTTTTTTGAAATAGCGCGTGTTCCTGCATTATCTGTATTATGTGTGTTAGTCGCTTGTATTTTGAAATATCAAATTTCAGTCATTTCGAAAGAGATCGACATAAACAGGAAAACTACACAAAAATTAATAAACGAGTTTAGGGAGATCCTTACTGTCTGGCTGATGGATAACAGCTCAAAAATTGACGGCCTGGGAGATACTGAAATTGATGAAAGTGCGTTCGTTTGAAGGAAGTACAACAGGGGTCGAATAACCAAAACTCGTTGGGTACTTGAGGGAATTGGCAGGAGAATAAAGAAGTGTATCCTAAAGGTGGTGGACCCACTAAATTGTGTAAATTTAAATAACATGGAACCAGGAACCACTATAGTTGCAGATATGTGGCGCGGGTACAACTCGCGAGTACCCATACATACCAAAATGTACGGGTATATACTTTTGTCTGTGAACCATTCGCTTAATTTTGTATGTCCTCGCAATTCTACTGTTCACACCCAAACGATCCAGAACTAATGGTCTAAAATTAAGCGTGTTATGCGGAGAAGAGTCAGCATTACAAAAATTTAGATTTTGTAATTTATTTTTATTAGTTTTGTATGCTATTTTTATATCTGTGTTTTTAAATAGTTTTGTTAGTTTTGTCATTTTATTATTTATGTATGTGATACAAATACAAAATAAAAACTGAACAATTAAGAATTAATCAAGCTGAAGATGAGAGAACAGGAACTCTCGAAACATGTTCCTAATAGGAAAAAAGTATATCTTGAGGTAAATTTAGTTATAAATATTAAAGTATTATATACATCAAGAAACGGACTGTAGCAGAAAGTGATTGAAATATATATATATATATATATATATATATATATATATATATTATAATACTTATAACTATTTTACCTCAAGATATATTTTTTCCTTTAGAAACATGTTTCGGGAGATCCTGTTCTCCCACCTTCAGCCTTCGCCATCTTGCTTCTGGTGCAGTATTTGTGTGTTGGCTTCTGGATGTTATTAAGGTGGTTTGTTGGTCTTTGGTCCTTCAATGTTGCATTATTGTGTGTGGTTGTGGTATCTGTTTTTGTATTTTGTGTATTTTCGATGTTGAGTGCTTTGAATATTGTGTCATGTTTTGTATTGATTTGTATTTGTTCTGGTATTAATTTGTTTTGTGTTTTATGTTTGTAAATCTGTAAATTTTCCCAAATGTTCATTATGGTGCCTTTGTGTGGTATATGTTTTATTAGTGTTACATTGGTTATGTCTGGGAATTCATGTCCTGTGTTTATTGCATGTGTGGCTAAATTGGATTTATATATATTTGGTTTTTTGTATGCATTTAGGTGTTCAAAATAACGTTTTTCAGCTGTTTTTTGGTTTGTCCTATATAATATTTATTGCAATCTTGGCATTCAATTTTGTATATACCGTTGGTTGTTGTATTATCTTTGTTGTGTGAGCTATTTAGATTTTGTAATTTATTTTTATTAGTTTTGTATGCTATTTTTATATCTGTGTTTTTAAATAGTTTTGTTAGTTTTGACATTTTATTATTTATATATGTGAATGTGGCCCATTTTTTGTTGTTGTTATTATTTATGTGTTGTTCAGTTTGATTAATTCTTAATTGTTCAGTTTTTATTTTGTATTTGATTTTATTTTCTATTTTGATCATAGTATTTTTATTGTATCCATTTGCATAACCAATTTGGTATATTATATTTCTTTCTTTGTCAGTTTCTTGTTTGTTTAGGGGTATTTTGTACATTCTGTTAAATAACGAATAAAATGCTGCCATTTTATGTTGTGGTGGGTGGTCAGAATGGTTAGGTATAATGATGTTAGTGGAAGTTGGTTTTCTATATATTGCATATTGTATGTGTTTGTTGTATCTTGTGATGGTTATGTCTAAATAGTTGATTTTGTTATGTTTTTCTTTTTCTTCTGTGAATTGTATTTTGGGATGTATGTTATTGATTTGTTTCAGTATGTTCTCTGCATTTGTGTTTTTGTTATTTGATACGTATAGTCCATCATCTACATGATGATGTACGTTCTGACTGGTCAGTACCAAGTTGTCTGAGTCACTTGCTTAAGTTGTATTATTGGCAGTATATTTCACAGTAAAAAAAGGAGATTTATACTGCTTTTATACTATTGTGGTTTACTATCTTTAGTATTCCAAATAACCAACTAAAGCCAGATTGAAGTAGAAATGACTTTGGATGATCATCTCTCTCCCACAAACTGGGTGTTTTGAAAAGCAGAATTTGAAAATTATTATAAATCTATTATTTTGTAACATTAAAATAGATTCTTGGATTTCGTTGTCCATGACGTGTCCGTTACTTAACTAAATACAACTATTATATTAACGACTCGGAACACAAAGTTTTTTATAAGTAAAAACGAAATCCAAGAATTTAACTCAGCAAGACGGGCTATAGTCCAAACGTACAAATTCACAATATTGATGTTTTTACTTATAAAAAACTTTGTGTTCCAAGTCGTTGATATAATAGTTGTACTGTATTTAATAAAATAGAATCTTTTTTTACCTCTTAACTCCTAAACTTCTTAAACTTACCCTTCTTGTATGTAAGAATTAAACTTTTATGTTAAATAAATAATCAAACTCCTTTTCTATCTTGATTGAACTTCAATAAAATTTATTATTTCTCTTTAACATTTCTTTAATTGTATCGACATTCAGTGTCCCTTTCTAACATTGGTAGTTCATTTCAGTTGGATTACATGAAAAATCTCAATCTCAGGGTTAATGTAAAATTAAAGTCAAAGTATTGTTCAATTCATAATAGAACATAAAGCAGAATATTTGTAATTAATGTTTTGTAATTGGGTGTTGTGGATGTATGTTGAGTAGTGAGTCCTTTGGGTCATACAAAAGAACAATTTAAAAAGAAACTCTTAATACTAATAATAGTTATGGTGTATCAATAAAATTCACTATTATAACATTTATATTGTTTTGGTTATAGTATTTCACTGTAACTCGATTGTTAAAATGTAGTAATGTTGGATCAAATATCTGGCTTAACATATCGGAGCAATCTCACCAATCTGGTAGTTTTCTTTATGAACTTATTGCTTGGTTCTTTGCTTCTGGCCTTCAAGTTTTTGGTACTTTCGAGTAAAATATTAGTCTTCTAGTTATTTCAATAGTCTTTCTTTGTCATCTCGCCTTCTATCTGCAATTAATTTGTATAAAAGTCCAGCAGTCAAATTAACATGTTCTGCCTCATTTCAATATTTTTCCAACAATCCCTTCCTTTTTACCAAAATACTAATTCCTTCATTTAAGGCTTTGGCTATGATAGGTTTATGGGTCACAGGTTCGGTTTCATCTTTTATAATGAATATGATTCCGTTGAATCTTATTTTTTCTTCGTCACTACACTATATTGTAAGTTTGTAACGTAAGATTTCTCTATTTTTTCATTATTTACACTTGGTTTGATCTCACTATATGGGCTACATAACTGTTTCATATAGTTTTATATGTTTCATTCAATGCTCATATTATAATTATGTTTAATCACTTTCATTATACATGATTTTTTACTTTTTAAAGTCTATCACTGTTATTCTCACTTTTTAGCACAATCACACAACCTAACTTATATAATTGTAGTTTGATATTATTATATTTGTAAAATTTATATCATTCACCGTTTGTAGTTCAATGATACAAAATAACTGTCTGAGGTACGCAGACCTCCTCATAGTTTTAATCTAATGCTTATAAACTAACAAATGTCTTTTTACTTATTTTCTAAGTTTAACATTTGTACATTATAATTCTATTAATTAATCATTATTTACATGTTTGTTTGTCACTTGATCTTCACTTCTGGGTATTATTGTCTTCGTCAGTCATTGTTTGTTACTGTCATTAAATTATTTACTTCATGAGTTTTTATTCCTTAATTCCCTATTATTTATTTATTATAATATTTTCCTTTTTGTTTTAATTACTTTTTATTTCTTGACCTTATTATTTATCTTTAAATAATATGTTGTGTCTTCATTTATTTATTAATTATGTTCATTTTATTCTTCTTTGTACTTTATTACTAAAAAGATTGCGTTTATGCATATTTCACAGTGAATTTTGATGGTATACTCATCTTTATTCAGAGGTGTAATCTTGTTATGTTACAATATTGTACATTTCAAAAACACAGTTGTTCTCGTATGCACTGTTGGTCAATTCAGCACTGATTCTGTGAAAAACCTGAGGTATACTTGTGTGTTAAAGTTGTGTTGAAAAATATTGGTCCCATGCATGGTGCAACATGCCCCTACTTTTTTTCATGGTGAAAATTACTTCCAGGCTATAACCTGTGTTTTATGAACTGACGTGTCCAGATAAGTAAAAGCATGCTTTACCACATGTAGGTCTAATTTATCATTGGCATTTGTTGTAAACCCAGTGACAGTAACTCAAACATAATCTCATGTCCGTCTTCTTTGGTACAGGTGTGCTGATGTTATATGATATGGTCTTAGCATTAAAGGATTAAGGATTGATTGGATCATAACATAATGTGTATTTATTTAACCATTTAATTTTCATGAATGTGAAAGATTTTTTTCAGACTTGCAGAAAGCCTGTGTTTAGTATTAGCCAAGGCCTCTGGAGTTTTAACAGAAGGTAGCCTATTCTATTTTCTATTTGCCAGGGATCCTGAAGTATGAGTTTCATATACTGCTCTGTGTCAGACTGTTTGTGTTAGGAATATTTTAGCAGGTATTTCGTGTTTCCTGAAATAGTCGTGAACAGTCATAAATTTTCCTTAAATGGACAATTGAACTTTTCACTGTAGCCATTGGTTCTTCCATATATTAAGGTATTGTGGAGTGATAAACTATGAAAATATTTTAAAGGACAAACAATAGTTGCCTGACAGCAATAATATAAGAGATACTGAAAACAACCAGTAATAGCACTACAGTTGAGGCATAAGGTGTCAGTCAAGGGCTGAGGGTGGTTTGAAAATTGCTCGCTATGTACTGTTTACATCTTTGTGATTACAGGTTAAAGCTCTACAGTAGTGAGCTAAACTAATGTGTGATTAGTGGGGCTAGATAATTTTTTAGTCATTAAAGGTACCTGTGCAGTATTATTTAACAATAAGTAAGGAAGTATGTTATTTTAAATAATAATTACAGAGCTCTGCAACTCAGCTGCCAAAATCTGATTAATATGGTGGAATGAACTTATTTATATTATTATGGTGGAGTATATTTATAAATTTCATAAACATATTATTTTAAACTTAAACACTATGCTGTTTTATAATCACATTTTCAAAGTTCTTTGGCAACATTAGGTAAGTCAGAAGGAAACATGATTTTTTTTTTTTGAAGTAGAGTATATTTCATGTACACTTGTCTCTGGTTGTGTAACTACAGTTTTGTGGTCTACAGTAATTATTTTTCTCAGCTGGTGTTGTGTTGTTATGTTAAGTGTATTGTTGTATCCTATTTGTTGTCAGTTGTCCCTGGTTCTCATTAAGATAAGTATAAACCATAGTTTTTTTTATTATGTCAGTGTTATTTAGTTTGTGACGTTACTCTTGTATAGTTTAGTTTATAAAGTCTGATCTGTTGGGTGTTTGTTTTTATTGTTTTGTTTATATATATGTATATATATATATATATTCAATCACTTTCTGCTACAGTCCGTTTCTTGATGTATATAATACATTTAATATTTAATATATATATATATATATATATATATATATGTTGTTCTTCTGTAAATTTATTCTGTATCTAGCAATTGCTGTCGTTGGTGCGACAATCAGCGTGTACTTGGGTACTTTGAAAGCTGCCGCAGACCTTCACCAGCTGCTTTTGCATAACATTTTTCGAGTTTCGATGGCGTTTTTCTTTGTTACTCCAGTTGGCAGAGTGCTTAGTCGATTTTCTGCGGACACAAATACAGTGGACTGTAATTTACCTGATAATTTTAAAATGGCCCTGCGACACACATTGTGGGTATGTGTTTTTTAATGTTACACACACATATGCAGACAACAAACGCGCTTTATCCAGGAAGACAATGAAAGGGTTGTGTTATTGTTAATACGAGACAACTACTGCTATTACTATAACAGCTACTGATGTAGTCCTGTCTGTCTTTACTAACAAAAAATTAAAACATAATGTAATTTTGTGTCTGTAATAATATGGATTGAGGGACCACATTTTGTGGTATGTCATGCATTTTGTACTAGGAATTTTGTTTGTAATGAGTTTCATATGTTATGTCGTAGCTTTTAAACATGATGTATATATTTGTGTATGGTACAACTAAGAATTACTTTGTTCTGTTTTACTTATCATTCTCCTGAGTAAATGGACTAGAAACACACTGAGGAACAGATAAGGCAAAGCAGTTCAGTGTGTGGGTCTGGCTCTGTTACCTCCCCTTCCTTATTTCCAGAAGTGTACAACATATTTCACAGTTATGTTCATGACTGTTTAGAGAAAAATGCAAAAGATAATAGGAATGCATACCTTACAAGTAATTAATATTTACAATCATAAGCTTAGTCAAGTAAATGAACTGTCCAATTTAGGCAAAGTTGTCAGCGAAGGGTTCATTGAGAATAGGTATAATGTTTTTATGTATTTCTACTAGTAATTTTATACAAACCAGTGTGACATCTTTGGTATTGACGAGCACTTTCCGCAGTCAAGCCATCTTCAGGTCATTTACCAACAGAGAAATATGAAACCGTTCACTTCTTATATACCGTTTTACCGGACCTATCTAGCCCCGCCCCCTGACGAAGTAACGTCTTACTTAGCTCCACCCATAGTGGGTTGTCTTATTACTTATTGGAGATTTGTGCTCCACGTTCTGCGCCAAATATTACTTATCTCAGTTGCCCCATGTGTTCGGGCGTCAATATTACTTATCTCTACAACTGCGCCACGTTGATGGCGACAAATATTACTTATCGTGGGTGTGCTCCACGTTCTGCGCCAATACTATTAAAGCTCGTGACTAGGCCCACTTATTGGTGCGGCAAATATAACTTTTACGTGTATAATTTGTAAGTAATTAAGTTTATCTTATTTAATGTAATGATATTTGGTTTAAAAAGTATTAGATGCTGGGCGCCAGAGATGTTATGTGATCTCAGGGGGTTTTTTGAATAAAAACTCTGCAGTTAAGATGCTAATAACTTTTAATTATTACTAATTCTTTCAAGACAATATATATATGTATATATTCAATGCCTTAATATTAACAAGATATTGACTTCTGACAACCATCAGCTATATTTAATACAACTCTGAATTTGTCAATCCTAATTTACATTAATTAAATTGAGCATTTCTAAAGTCATAAAGGATAAAATCATATTACTAGCATCCAACTGCTCGTCGGTTCTTTTAGAATGAAACGGGATGTTTAGGGATATAGACGATACGACTACATAGAATATTAGTTAATACATAAGTACAATGAAACCGTTACTTGTGTTCAGGATTATCCATTCCATCTGCCGACAATGCCTTGAGTGAACATATATCACAATTTCACTTCGCACCATACTTTGCTTTAATTCCATTCACAATTACTTTCATCGATTCTTTACACACATCGGAACTCTGATTTAATACTCCACTCGACTTTCGCGCACAAGACAAAATATACTGTGTTAGTAATTACTTCGAGTTCACTGGTTTAAATAAAACTGCTTCTTACTTGCTGTACGCACTGATTAAATGATTCACTCGCGATGAAGACTCCTCTCATGCTTGTCTTTGCCGTACAAACAACAACCGTCGCGTTCCTCGACCAACACGCACTCAAATACTTCAAGACTTAATAAAGTATTTTGATAGTTTCTTTAATTCATAACGAGATTCTAAAATACACGAATAGTTTTCTGTACACTCCGATATATTACTTTACATGTTGGTTAATCAAGCTAATATACTTTAACACTTTAAAAAACTTATTAAAACGAAGTTAAAATATACTAAGAGCGTCTTTAACACATACTAAGAGAAAAAGAAGACTAAAAAAACTTACTTAGCTGTACACGGGGTATTATTTATAGGGCTCACTATTTCTCTTTCCCCGCCCGTTCTACTCAAATAATTCCAATAGGCTCATGACTGATTTCCTTGCCGGGAACTTTAAATTCGTCCATTCAGGAACCTTAAAAAACTCGCGCTCTAAAGTCACGCTTCTTCGCATTGGTGTTTAGTCTGGGGAACGCGGGAGTTTTGCCACATGTCCGACTGCTACACCAAACGACGCGACTTTCACCAAAGTTTCTCTTTTTTTATCGCCTGATCCGTTGTTTTGCCCAAGGTTGTCGTTCGTCAAAATCTAACGGGACTCAACAGTTTTATGATTTTTCGCGAACAAAGCATTTCCTTCTTTATGACTTTAGAAAGCTGTTTATTGTACAATGCGCTTTTATTCTGTTGCCGCCAGACTGTCGCCAACTTACAATATTTCTGTGAGACGTTATTTTGCCTCAATCTTTTTATCAGCACATTTAATTTGCTTAATAATAAATAAAAAACATACATTAAATGATTAATTACGTTAATTACATAATATAGGCTTACGTGATCTACATTCACGTTATATTTAGTCCCCCAAATTGATTTGATCATGATCGATATTCGAATTCAAGGCAAATCAATTTGTACGCCTCTGAAAGTGCTCAGTTTGTTATTGACAAAGCTTGTTTACGTCTGAGGTTGTTGCCTTTTCAGTACAATAATGGTGTGCAACCCTAGGCTTTTGTGCACTTTCACTTCTTGTCTGGGGAGAGCTTGCCCCCTTCCTCTCAAACCAGTTTGTTTGCAGCTGTTTACAATTCATTTTGTTGTTTACAACTGCTGGCCTTACGTCCATCACATGGCTTATTATTATGTAACTTACTACACATTGGTTTAAGTTTATTTACAATGTTTGTTATCAGTGTTAAGGAAATTTAAATTTATCAAAGTTTTGATATTTCTTTTCCCTTCTGACTGATCTTATTTACAATTTTACTGTTACGCGCGGTGGTACGGCTTCAACTGTCGCACGTTGAAAATTCCACGAATCGATCCTGGTTTATCCACCTCCGCCATTTCGTAAGTTGCATTTCCTTTTATTCCTTTTACAACGTACAGTCCCTCAAACAGTTCACAGAATTTCGCTGTGACTCTATTCAAAGCATCTGAAATTGGATGAGTCTTTATTAAAACTAAGTCCCCTACCTTGAATTTCACCTTTCGACGCCTTCATTGTTTTTCTTTGCTCGACGTTCACCCTTTCTTTTTAATCGTCGATATATTACCTCTCGGCAATCCTTAACGTCTTCCTTCATTAACTCTCGGTCCACATACACCTCCCATGCTCTTCTTGGCCTTCGACCCCATTGTGCCTGAAATGGTGTCATTTCAATCGTGTCGTGGTGAGTCTCATTGATACATTTTTCAATTAATTTAATATATTTGGCCCATTTGGTTTGGTGTCCGTTAACCATCACTCTGAATATGTTACCTAATTGGCGGTTAACCCTTTCAGCAACATTGGTACACGGGTTACGAATGGCAGTGTACTTGGGCTTGATTTCAAGTGCATTTAACTGTGTCACCCAAAATCTACTTGTAAACTGTGCTCCATTATCCGTCAATATAGCTCGCGGTTTTCCAATTTCTTGGATGTAATTTTTTAATTTATTAAGCGTAACAGCTGTAGTTGCTCTTTTCATCGGGTATAATTTCACAAACTTGGTGAAATTATCGACGATCACCAGAATATACCTCACACCACTGGTAGACGATATCAAAGGACCGTAATAATCCATGCTAATGAGTTCACATCTCTCCTTTGGCAGAACTGGTTTGGTCTGTGCCATGCATTTCTTGAAATGGTCTTTACATTTTTGACAGGTATCACATGTTTTAATTAACCTCTTAAGGTATTTGTAGAGATGATCGCCTGTAAAATGTTCCTTAAAGATCTCATAGCTTCTCCTCACACCGCAGTGTCCATACATTACGTGAATCTCCTTTAATAACGCTTGTCCAATTTCTTGTGTTACTACCAATTTCCACCTTCCGTTCTCCTTACGATATAATTTATTATTATATACTTGGTATATCTTACTGAGTTTGTCATTTTTATTGTTGTGTAACCGGTCGATGATATTATTTAGTTTAACGTTGTTCATTTGGTGTAATGTAATGTTTTTCAACTGATTTTTTAATGGTTTACCCAGTTTGATGTCAACTGCGTAAATTTCAGTCTCCTCGTCTCCATCTGGTATTATATTTTCTAGTACATCTTGAGGGTTTCGACTAAGTACATCCGCTACGATATTGTCAGTACCTTTGCAATGTACTATCTCAAAATCATACTCCTGGATAGCCAGTATCCATCGTGTAATACGGGAACAGTTTAACTGACATTTTTGAATAAATGTTAGTGCCTTGTTATCCGTGACAATGGTTAATGGTCGACCTAACACGTAAGTTCTAAATTTTTTCAAGCAATGGACTACGCTGAGCAGTTCTACTTCCGTAGTGAAATAATTTAATTCGGCACCTCTAAGCACACGACTGGTGAATGCAACGACCCCTATTTGCTCGTCTTCATCTATTTGATAAAGCTGACCCCCAATCGCATATTTACTCGCGTCAGTCTGCAGGTAAAATCTTTTATTTGGGTCAGGATGTCGTAGCATCACTGTGTCCACGAATAGTCTCTTAACCTCCTTAAAATTATTTTCTAACTCTTCTGTCCATTTAAACTTTATGCCTTTTTTTAGTAACTGTAGCAGTGGTCTTGTTTTTTCTGCATATTGGCTTGTGAATTTGTTGTAAAAATTAGTTAGGCCAAGAAATCCCTTTAGTTGTTTTGGATTCTTTGGTCTAGGAAAATCCATAATAGCGGAGATTTTTTCTGTGGAAGCGCTGATACCTTTTGTAGACAGCTCATATCCCAGGTAACTAATTCTGTCTCGAAAGAATTTGGACTTCTTTAAGTTCACTGTGAGGTTCTCTCTTTTGAGGTTGTCTAACAACATGCGTAAGTGTTCCAGGTGTTCTTCAATGTTTTCTGATACACATAAACAATCGTCCACATATAGTATGGTAAATCTTTTTACTTCTTCTGTCAAAACTTTATCCAATCCGCGGGTCAGACTTGCTAAACTCGTCTTTAGCCCGAATGGTGTTACAGTGTACCTGTAGCATTTGCCTCTGTAGAGAAAGCCAGTGTAGTCCCGGGAATCTTCAGCAAGTGGGATCTGCCAGAAGCTGCTGGTTAGATCAATACTACTCATGACTTTCACTTTTCCGCAGCTCGCCAACACTTGATCAATTGGTATTGCTCCCTCATGATCCGGAACAGTGACCGCATTGATTCTTCTTGCGTCTAAACACAGTCGTACAGTCTGATCTTTCTTGACTACAGTCACCATTGGGTTTATATACGGACTGTTTGCTCGTTCTATTACACCGCATCTTTCCATCTTTTTAATCTCTTCTTCCACTGCATTTTTATACTTTAGTGGAACTGGCCACCCTTTTAAGCAATAAGGGGTTGTGTCAGTTACCTTTAACCTGTGTACATATTTGTTGATTCTACCTGGTTGCTCACGGAACACTTGTTGGTTAGAGTATAAAATGTTCTCCAATTCTTCTTTTGTTTTAGAATCGATACCGGTTGTTTCTTCAAGTTTCTCTTGAATCGTATTAGCAATCTTTTCTCCGTCTTCCTCGAGTTCTAATGCCATTATTTCCGCACTTACGGGTTCTTCACTGCTATTATGATTATTCTTGAAAGTAATTTTATTATCTGGAAGGTTAATCACACATTACCTTCTTGCAATAAGTTAATTCCAATAATACACTCCCTAATTAAATTAGGGACAATTATAAACACAGCATCAGTCACATACTCTCCGATTTTTACTTCGAGCATTATCTGTTGGGTTATCTTATTCGATTTCTTCAACACTGCTCCTTTAATAACTAAATTAGTAATTTTTAATATAGGTATATTGCCCATACGTTTTTTATTTTGCTGATACCACTCTGCAGACAACGCACAGATTTGGCTCCCCGTATCAAGTAGTGATATTATAGGTATACCATTGAGTTGTATCTCCATTTCAGGACATTTAGTTTTATTGATTTCTTGATATTCCGACTCCTCTTCCATCAGAGTGTCCCTAATATCAATAAAAGTGGTACTGATTATCTTACAATTATCGCCTAATTCTACCTTATCTCTAAAATAATTCTTAACTAGTTTTTTGACTGGGCAACATTCTTTGTATGTATGTTTGAACTACTTGCTACCTGCGAGGTCGCTTGAGTGCCGCTTGTTGACGCTAATGTATTCATTTGGGATTCGTATACCCGTTTCTGCGGTGCTCTTTCTCTCTCGTTTGCCTCAGCTGTTTTCTCTCCTTGTCGCCACGGTGCCTTGTGACGTGGGGGGTTACTCCGCTCTGTCCTATTTTCCGGCCAGTGATTAGCATTATTTACGTTCCTTTCCTGCTTGGGCTGAAACTGCATATTACCCTCGCCGTTCGTTCCATTCTTCTTTTGTCGCAAGGCTGCGAATTCCATTAACAGGTTTTGAAAGTCCGTAATGTTATTCACACCCCTCGTAATGCAGGCAACAGCAATGTCGTGACTGTAGTGGTGTGCTAGTTTTCGAATTAGGTGTAAGTCTGACATCGGCGGTATTAATTGCCGGTTCTGTAAGATACGCCTTTCCATATATTGCGTCATGCTTAACCCGCTCTCCGGGCGATATTTCCCAAATTCTAACTTATCACGGACGGACTCCTGGATCATTTGATTCCAGTACTTGGCTGTGAATGCGGTCTGAAATTGCTCAAAAGTGTTTACCTCATTACGTATCAGCTTCCACCATATGGCGGCTTCTCCGTCTAAGTGTCTTCCTATCCAGCTCACCTCTTCACCTGGGTAGTATTCACGGTGTATTTCTTCTAGCTCCTTCACAAACTCCATCAGATACTCTCCTTCTCCATTGAAGTTCACATTTTTAGTGTGTTCAATTATCACTCCTTGCTGCCTAGGTGTGCGTTCGATCTGGGCGATTTTATTGCGTACATCTTCTTTGATTTTACTTATCTTCCCGTCGATTGTAGAACAGCTATTTTCATAACATTCTTTCAGTTGTTCTATCTGTTCTTCATTTTTCTTCTTGTGCGTAATCATTTTATTAGTTATGGCTCTAATGTCATATGCGACACTAGCTTGGTGTTGTTGAAGCGACTCTTCACACTTCTCCCAATGTTCTTTCGCTTCTGATCGTACTATTTCCACCTCTTCTCTCACGACTTCTTTGACTTCTGTACGTAATTGTATTGCTGTTTCTCGGTTTTCGTTTCGGATTTCTTGTATTTGTTGTGCTATCTGTGTTTTGTGTTCCTGTAGTTGTTGTGTATATCTTTGTTCCATGTTTCGTTCCATGTCATGTATTCGTTTTTCTATACATGTAATGTTTTCTGTTATTTGCTGGTTATTTTCTGCTAACTGTCGTGTGAAAGCTAGTTTGAGTTGTTCTGTATTCTCTTCATTTTTCTTAGTATTTTCATTTAATTTTTCTATCATGTTCTTTTCTAATTTTCGTGTGTTTTCTGTCAGTTTTTGTTCTATTCTGTTGATGTTTTCAGTCATTTGATGATTATTTTCTATTAATAATCGTTTAGTATTTTCTGTCATTTGTTGTGTAAATTGCTGTAGTAGCCTACTGATATCTATGTTTGTAGCTGTTTGTTGGGTTTCAGTCTGTGATTGTGTCTGTTCTGTTTCGGACCGTATATCGTCGTTTTGTCGTCGTCCCCTCGCCTCTGACGAAACCTCTGGGCTTTCACTTTCCGTGGCCTCTTCCCATTCTTTCTCTCCCATTTGATTGTTAATATCAAATTCAATGTCGGACCCACCGTTATTTTCGTTACTGTTAGCCATTCTACTATTTGTACTACTAACCAATTTAAATTTCCTTACTTTACTGCGAATTAACATTTAATTTTCTACCATTTACTTATTTTAGCACATATCTTATTCTAATTGCTTATCGTCTATCCCGTTTCATTCTGCCGAGCTCATTTACATTCAAGCTCCACAAAGTTGGGCGACAATATTACTTATTGTGGGTTTGCTCCACGTTCTAGGCGCCAATATTACTTATTGGAGATTCGTGCTCCACGTTCTGCGCCAAATATTACTTATCTCAGTTGCCCCATGTGTTCGGGCGTCAATATTACTTATCTCTACAACTGCGCCACGTTGATGGCGACAAATATTACTTATCGTGGGTGTGCTCCACGTTCTGCGCCAATACTATTAAAGCTCGTGACTAGGCCCACTTATTGGTGCGGCAAATATAACTTTTACGTGTATAATTTGTAAGTAATTAAGTTTATCTTATTTAATGTAATGATATTTGGTTTAAAAAGTATTAGATGCTGGGCGCCAGAGATGTTATGTGATCTCAGGGGGTTTTTTGAATAAAAACTCTGCAGTTAAGATGCTAATAACTTTTAATTATTACTAATTCTTTCAAGACAATATATATATGTATATATTCAATGCCTTAATATTAACAAGATATTGACTTCTGACAACCATCAGCTATATTTAATACAACTCTGAATTTGTCAATCCTAATTTACATTAATTAAATTGAGCATTTCTAAAGTCATAAAGGATAAAATCATATTACTAACATCCAACTGCTCGTCGGTTCTTTTAGAATGAAACGGGATGTTTAGGGATATAGATGATACGACTACATAGAATATTAGTTAATACATAAGTACAATGAAACCGTTACTTGTGTTCAGGATTATCCATTCCATCTGCCGACAATGCCTTGAGTGAACATGTATCACAATTTCACTTCGCACCATACTTTGCTTTAATTCCATTCACAATTACTTTCATCGATTCTTTACACACATCGGAACTCTGATTTAATACTCCACTCGACTTTCACGCACAAGACAAAATATACTGTGTTAGTAATTACTTCGAGTTCACTGGTTTAAATAAAACTGCTTCTTACTTGCTGTACGCACTGATTAAATGATTCACTCGCGATGAAGACTCCTCTCATGCTTGTCTTTGCCGTACAAACAACGACCGTCGCGTTCCTCGACCAACACACACTCAAATACTTCAAGACTTAATAAAGTATTTTGATAGTTTCTTTAATTCATAACGAGATTCTAAAATACACGAATAGTTTTCTGTACACTCCGATATATTACTTTACATGTTGGTTAATCAAGCTAATATACTTTAACACTTTAAAAAACTTATTAAAACGAAGTTAAAATATACTAAGAGCGTCTTTAACACATACTAAGAGAAAAAGAAGACTAAAAAAACTTACTTAGCTGTACACGGGGTATTATTTATAGGGCTCACTATTTCTCTTTCCCCACCCGTTCTACTCAAATAATTCCGATAGGCTCATGACTGATTTCCTTGCCAGGAACTTTAAATTCGTCCATTCAGGAACCTTAAAAAACTCGCGCTCTAAAGTCACGCTTCTTCGCATTGGTGTTTAGTCTGGGGAACGCGGGAGTTTTGCCACATGTCCGACTGCTACACCAAACGACGCGACTTTCACCAAAGTTTCTCTTTTTTTATCGCCTGATCCGTTGTTTTGCCCAAGGTTGTCGTTCGTCAAAATCTAACGGGACTCAACAGTTTTATGATTTTTCGCGAACAAAGCATTTCCTTCTTTATGACTTTAGAAAGCTGTTTATTGTACAATGCGCTTTTATTCTGTTGCCGCCAGACTGTCGCCAACTTACAATATTTCTGTGAGACGTTATTTTGCCTCAATCTTTTTATCAGCACATTTAATTTGCTTAATAATAAATAAAAAACATACATTAAATGATTAATTACGTTAATTACATAATATAGGCTTACGTGATCTACATTCACGTTATAGTCTTACATTACCAATTTTGTAGCCGTTACAATTTACGGTAACTTACTCTTTTTTCTTATCTAATAAGCTGCTAAATATTTCTTTATTTTCAAATGTGGTTTTTATATTCATTAGTCTTTTTTCATCTTTATTTCTTATTTTTAAAATTTCCACTTCTTCCTTTAATTTCCTTTCTCTTTCTTTACTCATCACTTTTATTATCTTATAATTTACGACTGGGTTTATGAATTTATGTCCTTCTTCTATAAAATGCCTAGCGTATAATGAATTTGTCGTTAACTATCCTTCACCCCTCCTATGTTCTTTAAATCTCTGGCAAAATTGATGACCCGTTTCGCCCAGATACACTTTTTCACATTCCCCACAACTGAGCATATATACTCCACTTTTCTTCAATATGCTTCCTCCTCCTCCTCCTCCTCCTCCTCCTCCTCCTCCTCCTCCTCCTCCTCCTCCTCCTCCTCCTCCTCCTCCTCCTCCTCCTCATCAAAATTCGTAGTTTTTATTATATCAAACTATAATTTTTGTGGAAATATTAAACATAAGAAATAAAGATGAAGTGGAAATATTAAAAATAAGAAATAAAGATGAAAAACAACTAATAAATATAAAAACCACATTTGAAAATGAAGAAATATTTAGCAGCTTATTAGACAACAAAAAAGAGTAAGTTAACGTAAATTGTAACGGCTACAAAATTGGTAATGTAAGACAACCCACTATGGGTGGAGCTAAGTAAGACTTTACTTTGTCAGGGGGCGGGGCTAGATAGGTCCAGTAAAACGATATATAAGAAGTGAACGGTTTCATATTTCTCTGTTGGTAAATGACCTGAAGATGGCTTGACTGCCGAAAGTGCTCGTCAATACCAAAGATAACATAGTGGTTTGTATAAAATTACTAGTAGAAATATTTGAGACCACTAACACTCCAATATAACAATAAATATTATGTATTTGTCAAGATTATAATTTTAAAAATGGATTGTAATATTTTTAAAGATACGTACTAGACTAATGTACCTTACACAAAATTGACAGTTGTTTCATTGTATTAAGCTAAATAACATTTTCAATAGAACAAAAACAGTTAAAACCATTTGATTCAGTAGAAATGAATAATTTGTGCAGTATAACGAGTCAATACAAATTTCTGCTACAGAAAGACAATACAGAATGTTCCGTAGTCCCATGAGTTCTAGAAAAGACACACAACAAGCACCCATTATTCAATGGACAGTCCTTAAGGCCACATGCTTAGCTACTTTTTGTGTTCCATACTATTGCACTAGCATGAAAGCGTTCACGGCATGCATAAAAAAAATACAAACTCAGTTATGCAAAGAATGCACCATAATATTTCATTAGCTTTTATGTTTTCATCAAATGTAAAATGTGAATTTTTGTGTTATCGTTTTTGCAGTAATGTGGTTTCAATTGTAACTTGATTATAGGACTTTATCAACATTACTGGTAGCAGTTGTTTGCCAGTTGTTCTCTAGTGTTTGTCTTGTTACAATGGGGATTACTATACTGAAGTATATTTCTTTTCATTCCAAGGACTAGAAATACCACCCATTCTGCCTTCATCAACATCATGTTTTCTCCAACCATACAACATCTCATTTTCCCTATGGCTTGTACTTCATTTTAGTCTCTGGTAGGCTGTGTGGTCCATTCGATGCCTCCACATTAGCGTGTTTGGTATTCTATCCATTCTGGTGGAACACCAAACACTGCAAACGTTTTATTTCTATTGCATGATTTTTTCCATTATGTGCTATTCCTGTAATACTGGCATTACTGTATAAAATCTCAGTTTTGTGTCTCTTATTACTCAGGTTCCTATTGTTGATTGTATTGTGCCACAAATTGCTTGGTATTTGTTCATCTTCCTATCAGTATTCCCATCACTGACAAAGTCATGACTGACTGTAAATAATGAGAATGTGTCACTTATTAAACCTACTGTCACTTTTGATTGTACAGTAGACTCCCACAAAAAAGTAATATAATTAATTATATTAATCAGTTGTTATATTAGTTTACTATATTAATTATATCTTTGTGGGAGAGATATAATTAATATATCTAATATAATAAAATCTTTTTTGCTAATGGTTCAACTTATTGTAGCAATAACTGCATACTTCTCTTGTCTTCTGTATCATCGTAAAATCATATATACAACAAAACATTCATATAACTGTCCTCCCCTACTTTTATATCAAGACTGACTGTCTTCTTTTGTTGTTGAACAACAATGTCAATAAAAAATCTATTTAATAGTTTGGTTGATAAAATACATCCTTGCCAAACACCTCAGTTTGTACCAACATTCCTTGTTTTTCAATGACCAGCATTTATTATTATTATAAGTATTAAATTGTTGAGTTGTGTATACTTTATAACACTAATTAAGTCTCTGGTTATCCTTTTTCATGCTGTATTTTCCACACCATTTTGTTTTTATTGAAACAATCAAGTACTTTCTCAGAAATAACAAATGCTGTACATTTTTGTTTCCATGAGCTTCCACATTTTTTCTTCTCATCTCTTCTCTGTAAATACTTAATACTAAAAAACATGCTTTAGCCAGTCAGTAAACATGTCACTGTAACCTGTACTCCTTATTTTTGATCCTCAAAAACACTCTGTGAGTCTCAGAAAAACTGTTGACATAAATCACACAAGTTTCCTTGCTGATGACTGGCTTTCGAACTTTTCTTGCGAGTGGATAATTGTGTTTCCATATCATACTCTGCCGTTTAATCTGCTTTGTAATGGTGGATGATGGATGGAAGCTTCATCAGCAGTGATAAATCTATCCAAGGAGGCCTCGCCTTTGTTACCATAGAAATAAAAATTTCAATGGTAATATGTTTACTTGTTTTGCCAGCATATTGTAAAATTTTACGAAATGTCAAGACTATTGTGGACAATTCCAAAGGCAGAAAGAACCATGACTAATTTGGAGACAATTTCCCACTTCATCAATAATCACTTGTCTATCTAACAGAACTGTATCGCATATGCATTCAGTTTTGTCATCAGTTATCAATGAATGGATGGGAGCCCACCTCCTTTATGCATAACACTTTTTGTATTGTGCTGAACGCCTTTGATGGATTTCAGCCTTCGATACATATAGCTTCAGACGTCAAAATATAAATAATTGGCAGCATATCCTGTTCTATGGCACAAATGGAAAACAAAGTGGCCTGACCATGGTTAACATCATAGCACAAACAATAACACCGATGTAGTGACTTGAAGACTGTTCGGTAATGCTACTGTGAAGTTGTTCAAACTAGTAGTGCACATGCAACTGACAGTGTTGCCAAATATGACTACTCCCATTTTGTCTGTTCTGTACAATCCATGTAAAACATTCTGACATTCACAAGAAACTACTCACCATAAGATGTGTATGAAAATTAATAGCCATCAGTATTTATGGCAAGAAATGAGTTTCTTAGTTCTTTTAGTATTTTTTTTCTTTTTTGTACATTGGATATGTTAATTTTTTTTAAATAATGTTTGAAAACAGAAGTAAATATATTTATACATTATTGGTGAACTTATACATTCTCATTGATAAATTATAAATAAATACATTCTCTATCACATACACCTCCATCACATCATCCTCAGTGCTATGTTTGTGACACTTGCCTCTTTTGTAGTAAGTCTTCTCTGTGTCTTCCTCTTCAGGTTTACAATGATATTAAGGGGTTCTCTTGGCTACTACCACTTCTGTTGGATAGCTCACAAAATTGTTGGTAGCACACTTTGCAAATGGGCAAACACCACTGATGAACATTAGCCATTTTTATTTCATTAATGTGACAGTTTTATGTAACTGTCCTGGTAGTTATATCATAGTATTTTGTCTAAGATGTTTTATAATAGTACATTATAATATGTTATAAAAACACATGATTTTTTTTCTTAGGCCACGGTTTTTTCAGTCAGCACAAGTATGTTTTATATATTTGTATATTTATATTTATATAGTATATTTTTATAACATATTTGTATATTTATAAAGACGTATGTGTGTCTAAAAAAAAAATTGAAAAGTAGTAAAAAAACATTTTGCTTATGGACCACAGTGTTCTCTCTCTCTCTCTCTCTCTCTCTCTCTCTCTCTCTCTCTCTCTCTCTCTCTCTCTCTCTCTCTCTCTCTCTCTCTCTCTCTCAAAGCAGTGAGTGCTAGTTGTCAGTAAGTTGAATGTGTGTGTATGTGTGTGTGTGTCATCTGTTTATTTTTAATTCACTGAAACAGTTAACGTCAGCTATCAAAGCAACCCTTATTGACTTTAATGACTCTTTTATCTCTGCCTATGTAGCTGCATTGTTGACTCATTTGTGCATCACATAAACAAAGGCCTACACTGAAAGCAAAATGCCAACAACATGAACAGATCACCTTCATTGAAGGCAATAAGCTGCAGTTACTGAATAATACACTGTCACCCTACCCCAAGATCACCCCCTACCCCAGGATACAAGATCCTGTATTATCCTGACTTGATATTATTCAATATCATTCATAACTAATGAATATACAAGTGGAAGTGGGAGTAAAGTACAACATGGCAACAAACTCATAAGAAATGTCATTACCATTAGACAGAATGCTTTTTTCAAAGGTTTGGACTCGCAGTAGCATGACTTTTTTCTTCTAAATATCTGTTTACTATATAACTGTTTGAGTATGGCTTACAGGTGGGATCAATCATCTATATATTACTTACATAGTGTTATTTACTCTCTACTACAGTGTTTGGTGGCCCCTGGCTTCCCACGCAATTCACCTATTCTCCATCTTCTGCCATCAGTTGCCAAATTTCCCAGTCTGTTATACTTTCTCTATCATCCTAAAAGATTATTTTTGTCCTTTTCATTGGCATTACATCCAACATTAAATTACTATGATGCAACCATGCAAGTCTTTGGATTTGAAGAAACATACTGTGTACTTATTTATTCATCTTTCTTGACTAACTTCCTTCATCTACTACGTAACCATGTAACTAATAAAGGAATAGAACACCCCACTGAATATAATGTCTGAAGCTGAAGTCAGAATCACTTGCATTTTCAGCAGTGGACCATGCCTTGATATGCCAGAAAAATTGTTACCATATACCTCTGATAATGAAAGCTTAAACATTGTATATAAGTTCTGTTACACTTATTTCTGATTCTCCTGTAATTACTCTCATGGATTCCATTGTCTATATATTGCTTTTGGTGGCTATATGTACATAATTTATGCTTATGTAATATAAATTGCATGTTGCATGTTAGAAAATGCACTTTTTATAATGTGTCTGAATGCTGGTTTCTATTCCAATACGAAGAATGTCTGCTGAAATGTTTTAACATTCACTTTTGGTATGGCCTATTAATTTAATGAATATTATGCATTCTCAGTTGTTGTTAGTTCACTATCAATCCATGTGGATTCTGTGTGTGTGTGTGTGTGTGTGTGTGCACGCACGCGCGTGCGTGCGTGCGCGTGTGGTAGCATGATCTGTTCAGACTGGTCTGTGATGTCTTTTTTCTGGTTATTCTTCTTCTTTCAAAGCATTGACGGACTTGGCTTCCTCCATTATTCATCTCCACTCACTTCTTTCTCATGTCTTTTGTTCGTGTAATTCTGCTTGTTTTTCCACAGTGCCTTTTTCACGCATCTGTAAAAATAAGATATGAAGTGAAATTATTATATAACCTGTGTATATCAGACATTTTTGAGGAGTTGAAAAATATGCCATTGAAGTCCCAACTAATTGTAAAACCTACTCATATGCATGTGTGTATGAGAAACAACATTATGTAAATATGACCAGCTTCAGTTACTAATGATATCCAACATTGGCGAAAACTAATATTTTATTACGTATATAGACATTTTTATTAATATTCTTAATAATTTCTTGTGGCTTTCAAAACTTAGTTACTTGAAGGGTGTTTGTGTAGTAACTTTATGATTGTATGTGAGGCAAGTTTCACACACACACACACACACACACAGAGTTTTAATTATGAAAACAAAATGCTCATCTACAGAGAAGACCTCATATGTTAGAATAGGACAAATTATTAAAGTAAAAATTAATTCAACACATTAAATATTACACTCTGAATTATAAAGGAACAATTGAATATTTGTTTTATTATGATTTATGAAGTTGTTTGATGAAAAACTGAACCAATAAAAAAAGCATGGCAAAAGTTAGAAATTTTGGTGACATCATATAAGATGGTGGCACTTTATCATCAGATGATTTCCTTATTTATACAGAACCTTGTGACCCTGTAGATAAAACTGAGTCTCATCTGAAAAACATAACTTTTTTCAGCTGTTCAGTTCTTTCAGGGATTAGCAAACCTCAGCCATTGAAGCAGCTTGTTCTTCATAGATATATGAACAAGCAACAATATTTATTTTTTGCTGGTCTGCTTATCTCCTTCCAAATTCAACCAGTCTTCCAAACTGTCCTGATATGAATTGTCACATCACTGGTCTCTAAATCATGCTTCATGTCTACAGCTTAAAGCCTATGAATTATTTTATTATAACCACTTATGTCATTATTTTTGTACTTGTTTTGTGCTGTATTTTTCTTGTACAGTGGAACCTTTGTATAGTGTAATATGAATCATGGGTAATCCTAACATCTGATAATTTGAATGTCCATATACACCCATAAGTTAGGAAGGAAAGTTTAATATAATTTAAATAAATTAGTAAAGTAAAAATGTAAATTGTGAGATTGAGAATCAATTTGTAACTTGAAAACACTTGAGACTGGTAATTGTTTTTACTCATCTAACCCTGTTGTTTTATTGATTTTTTTTTTTATTTTTAAAGGACTATCTTAAATGTTCCTCTTAATTAGAACAATAAACTAAAACGTGTTAAAACATTAAACACTATTTGATTGTGGTCTGTTGTTTGTAGAATTTATACTAGGAGTTTCAGGAGCCCTGTGACAGCCAGGACTAGACCTTAATGTCTATCGCACTAGATCAACAAATTTTAATGAATATTAAAAAACTAAATTTGTTGGTATAGTCATTTGGACATTAACATCTAGTCAAGGTTACTGTGGATGGTTCTTGTAGGAGCCACCAAAGTCCTAGTATAAATTGCATCAAACCATTAATAATAGACTAATGCCAAATAGCCCAATATCTTCTACATCTCACATGGATGTGAAAGCCACCTTCACACTTTTAAATTAAATAATCCTTACAAAAATGTTTAAACTCCATTTCACTAATTAAATATACTTTTTACATTTCAAAACGTAATCAGTAATCTGACACAAAAAATTTTATGTGCACTCGTTTAATCTTTGTTACTAAAATACATTGTAAATATAATTATTTCACTACAACTCGGAACACAAAATTTTTTATGGGTAAAAACGTAAAAGCTTTACCTTACAACCTGAACCGGTTTTCACTTGTAAAAAGCTTCTTCAGAGGTTGCCGCTGGTAGTACAGTAAGTCTTGTTGTTAGCGACGAATTCGAAAGATACGACAGAACAATAGTCAATAAACTCCTACACAAAACAAACAACAGACAAATACAGAAAACAACAAATTCATAACACTAACATGCATCAACAAACAAACTGAAAAAATAGCCCACAAATTCAAAAAAGCAGGATACAAAATCGCTTACAAAACTACTAACAAAACAGAACACACACTATCAAAACACACATACAAAGCACAAAACAAATTCGATCTTCCTGGTGTTTACAAACTAAATTGCTCAGATTGCAACAAATTCTACATAGGCCAGACAGGACGTAGCTTCAAACAAAGATACATTGAACACACAAAGGCACTCCACTCCACTACAGAATCCACCTTTGCAAACCACCTCATTGAAGCAAACCACACATACAAAAACATCGACAATAACATGAACATTCTACACGTACACACAAAAGGCTGAAAATTAGACACTCTAGAACAATTGGAAATATACAAACACACGAAAACAAATAGAAATGACATCCTAGACGAACAGACGCAATTCAAATCACACGCATTATTCGAACATATCACACCTCACACACACAACATCGATCTTTCGGAAATCGATTTCATTGCCAACAACAAGACGGACTGTACTGTACGCCATGGACAACGAAATCCAAGAAAATACATTCCTTTTGGGTTAGAGCACTGTGGGCTTCCAGTTTTAAAAGTCTAATTTAGTATATAACAGTACTTTAGATAATACTCAATTCCATCATTCAGCTGCAGGAATTCCACATATCTAATAATCTGAATTACTTCAAGACCCAATTAGTTGATACTATCAAGATTTTACTACTTTATTATAAAATAATAAAAACATTAATAATAATAATTGATCAAGGAAGAGTTCACTCATTTTTAACTGGATCATTTGGCATTTATGTGGCTGTCTTCTGTTTGGGGGGGCCCAAACAATTGATTTACAATTAATTTTTGTAAAACTTAGCGGGTGTAACCATACTTAAACTCCACAAACACCTCCTGTTTTTGAAACTGATCCCAATTTTAGACATAAGGACCGAAAAGTAGATCTAAATTTGTACAAATTCATACAGGTATCAAATTTTAATAAAGTGTTCAGTTTCAGCAATTTTAGGATACTAAGTCCCAATAGAGGGATCAAAATTTTGAAAACTTGTAAAAATCCAAACTAAAAGGAATTTCATCTAAAACCAATGTTATATTTACTTTAAATTTTTTTTTAATTTAAAAAAAGGGGCACTATGTGCCAAAAATGGAAGTCAAAATTTTGAAAAAATTGTAAAAGCCTGTATCGGAGTGGATCAAATTGTAAAGAAGTTTACTTGAAATCTGTAGTAATTTGACAAAATTAATGTCTGTCAACAATCCTTGAAAATTGTTGACCATCTTCAAAACATTTGCAACCTATATTTGCAAAAAAAAACTTTATTTATTGAAGTTCTATATATTTCTGAAAATTATTACATATAAACCTATTGAGATCTACAGAAATATACGTAAATGTATGTTTATGTGTGGTCACTTCCTCATGGTGTTTTTTTTTCTATGAATCATTTATGTACAAACTTTGTGCATAACTTCAAAAAATTAAAATTTTTAATTTAGTAGTATCCAATAATCAACGTATTTTGTTCAAAATAGTGAGTGAGTTTTCCAGCTTATGAAGCTTATTTCTAATAATAATGGTAATATGAAGACAGCAATTACAATATATGAATGTTTTTTAGCAAATTTGTGCAGTTTGGATAAAAAAGTCTTCAATCAAAATCAATCTGTTTTTTATAGTATATGTCTTGTGTATATTGAAGTTTCATGCACTGTTATTTCCATCTTCATGTTGAAATGAAGAAAAGACGTCTAAAGATCATTACTGTCACTCTTGCATGATTGCAGTGCAGCTTGAATGCAGAAGGTAAAACATGCCGTGCTATGCCACTATTTTGCTATGCAGTAATATTGTAGAGCTTTCCAAGAAATACAAACATAGTACATACTGAAAGTTTGTTTGTCAGTATATTTAGTCATTATAAATAGTGAGAGAATGTTTATGTGCAGTACAGTAAAAAACACCATTACCCAACACGCTGTTGTCTGGAACGTGTTAATTGGCACATTTTTTGACAGTTTGTTCACCACGGAGGAATATTTCAGAAAATTTGTATGTGTTTACATCGCTTTTTACCTTGTGTTAGTATTATTTGTTTAACAGAAGTGACCCAGTGGTAATTGAAATTAAAGCTACAAAATAGTCTATGGGGGGAGAGAGACTCTGTGTGTGTGTGTGTGTGTGTGTGTGTGTGTGTGTGTGTGTGTGTGTGTGTGTGTGTGTGTGTGTGTGTGTGTGTGTGTGTGTGTGTGTGTGTGTGTGTGTGTGTGTGTGTGTGTGTGTGTGTGTGTGTGATGCATATTCTGGTCTGTTTACAATTGATAGATGCACAAAGCTTCATTCATCCTCCCTTGAGAATTATCATCACTTACTAGACATCTGCAGTTTCTTTAAAAAAATTAATTTACATTTTCTTTACTGTTATATTTAATAATATAGTACTGTACGTTGAATCAGTTTTATACAGAATAAGTTCAGTTAGGAGTATTTTTAAATTTAGTTATTTTTGAAGAAATCAAAACACCATAACTTTGAATTGTAAGACTGTATAATTTCTTTTTCATATATAAGTAAAGTAGATAGTGAATTTTAATTATATTTTAGAACCAACCCTAACTTTATTTGTATGTATGCAGTTACCAGTCCTAAGTCATGTTCTATTTTTGGAAATTTTGAATAACCAACAACTTGATGGCACTGGGTGTACTGGCTATTGGACCTTTTGATTGCACAAGATGCTGTAGCTGATTTGTCAGAACACTGCACTTATATATATAAATCAAATGTATTCTAGAAGTATGATCTTTACGGCTGGTATGTTATCACAGCTGGTGTCAAAATGTCCTATTTGACTAAATAAGAAATTAGTATTAAAGAAAATAAATCCTTAAATTAGTAGTGACCATAAATCAATAAACCATGAAAGATTTTGTGAGGATCAGTCAAAAAGTAGACACAATTTTTATACTATATCTATCTATTTAATTGTAACAGTGTGCTATATAGAGACAGTAGATATTTTGGTGATGTAACACACACACACACATTCACTCAGTTAATTTGTTTGTTTTATTATTTCTCTTTTGTCTTACATAGGACCCGATGATGGCAATAAAAATTGCAAAAACAAATGGTATAAAAAATGTCTATTTATTGTAAATGATCAGTCCTCACAAAACCTTTCATCATTTATTCAAGAAAATATTTAAAAAATAAAATTAAAATAAATAACACACCTGAAACACACATAAAAGAGATCATCCATCTAACTAAAATTATCACAGATCAAAATTATTTCGCACACAACAACATGTTTTACACACAAACAGATGGACTACCCATGGGCTCCCTATATCAGGTATACTAGCCGAAATATTTGTACACACCATAGAACAGAAGCACATACTGAACAACAACAAATACACCGATAAAATAATATATTGGCACAGGTATGTTGATGACATTTTACTCCTCTACAATGGCAACAAAAGACAAATAGAAAATTTCCACAAATACATTAACACTATACACCATAAATTAAAATTCACACTTGAAATAGAACTAAATAATAGCATAAACTTCTTAGACCTTACAATCACCAAAACAAACAACACACACACATACAAAATATACAGGAAACCCACCACAACAGACATGGTCATACATAACTCATCCAACCACCCAACTCAACACAAACATGCAGCTTTCAACTACATGCTCCATAGGCTCACTTCAATACCCCTAAACACACATGACTACCAAGATGAATTAAACACAATCAAATATATAACAGTCAAAAATGGATACAACCCCGAATTAATAAATAAACTACACAAACGAATCCTAAACACAAAAAGTAAAACACATCAGACCAACAGCACACAACCCAGCAAATACATAACACTTACATACTACAGTTCCAATACACACAAAATTGCAAACACATTTAGGAAACACAATTATAAAGTAGCCTACAGAACCAACAACACCATTAGAAAACACATAAATAATACTACAAAGACACTGACACATACAGCAAAACAGGGGTTTATAAATTAAATTGTAATGATTGTCACCAATTCTACATTGGCCAGATGGGAAGATCTTTTTCTTCCAGATTTTCAGAACATTTAAAAGCCCTCACCACAAATTACATACATTCCACATTTGCCACACATTTACATAACGAAAACCACAGTTACACAAACATAGAACACAACATGGAAATATTACACTACTTATCTAAAAGTAGAAAACTAAACACAGCTGAACAATTTGAAATATACAGATATCACACACTACAACCAAACAACATATTAAATGAACAATTACATTATAAATCACATACGCTATTCGATACACTGATCCAAACACACAATTTGAACCTCAGCGCCAATCCCTTCCCACCATCAACCCCCACCACACACACCTATAGTCCATAACGGTTATTCTGTAATCGACATCAGTATTTACTCCCACTGAGGAAGAGGAACATCACCTCGAAACATTTGGGGAAGTGACAATGAATAGTAAGTTCATACTGAAAGTTTATATATATATATATATATATATATATTTCAATCACTTTCTGCTACAGTCCGTTTCTTGATGTATGTAATACTATAATACTTATACTATTTTACCTCAAGATGTATTTTTTCTTTAGGGACATATTCGGGAGATCCTGTTCTCCCATCTTCAACCTTCGCCATCTTGCTTCTGGTGCAGTATTTGTGTGTTGGCTTCTGGATGTTATTATGGTGGTTTGTTGGTCTTTGGTCCTTCAATGTTGCATTATTGTGTGTGGTTGTGGTATCTGTTTTTGTATTTTGTGTATTTTCGATGTTGAGTGCTTTGAATATTGTGTCATGTTTTGTATTGATTTGTATTTGTTCTGGTATTAATTTGTTTTGTGTTTTATGTTTGTAAATCTGTAAATTTTCCCAAATGTTCATTATGGTGCCTTTGTGTGGTATATGTTTTATTAGTGTTACATTGGTTATGTCTGGGAATTCATGTCCTGTGTTTATTGCATGTGTGGCTAAATTGGATTTATATATGTTTGGTTTTTTGTATGCATTTAGGTGTTCAAAATAACGTTTTTTCAGCTGTTTTTTTGTTTGTCCTATATAACATTTATTGCAATCTTGGCATTCAATTTTGTATATACCGTTGGTTGTTGTATTATCTTTGTTGTGTGAGTTATTTAGATTTTGTAATTTATTTTTATTAGTTTTGTATGCTATTTTTATATCTGTGTTTTTAAATAGTTTTGTTAGTTTTGACATTTTATTATTTATATATGTGAATGTGGCCCATTTGTTGTTGTTGTTATTATTTATGTGTTGTTCAGTTTGATTAATTCTTAATTGTTCAGTTTTTATTTTGTATTTGATTTTATTTTCTATTTTGATCATAGTATTTTTATTGTATCCATTTGCATAACCAATTTGGTGTATTATATTTCTTTCTTTGTCAGTTTCTTGTTTGTTTAGGGGTATTTTGTACATTCTGTTAAATAACGAATAAAATGCTGCCATTTTATGTTGTGGTGGGTGGTCAGAATGGTTAGGTATAATGATGTTAGTGGAAGTTGGTTTTCTATATATTGCATATTGTATGTGTTTGTTGTATCTTGTGATGGTTATGTCTAAATAGTTGATTTTGTTATGTTTTTCTTTTTCTTCTGTGAATTGTATTTTGGGATGTATGTTATTGATTTGTTTCAGTATGTTCTCTGCATTTGTGTTTTTGTTATTTGATACATATAGTCCATCATCTACATATCTTATCCATATGCCATCTGGGTCATGTGTTTTTATGATATTTTGTATTTTGGTGTCTATATGTTGTAGGAATATTTCTGCTATTATGCTTGATAATGGTGATCCCATTGCTAAACCTTCTTTCTGTTGATAAATTTTGCTATTAAATTCAAAGTAATTTTGTTTTAGTATTAGTTGGAGACTATTTTTTATTTCGGTTATATATTGTTTGTTTTCATTTTGTTCTATAAGTTTGTTTATTATTATGTCAATTGTTTCTTCTACTGGGATATTGACAATATAATAACAATTGAAACAATTGACATAATAATAAACAAACTTATAGAACAAAATGAAAACAAACAATATATAACCGAAATAAAAAATAGTCTCCAACTAATACTAAAACAAAATTACTTTGAATTTAATAGCAAAATGTATCAACAGAATGAAGGTTTAGCAATGGGATCACCATTATCAAGCATAATAGCAGAAATATTCCTACAACATATAGACACCAAAATACAAAATATCATAAAAACACATGACCCAGATGGCATATGGATAAGATATGTAGATGATGGACTATATGTATCAAATAACAAAAACACAAATGCAGAGAACATACTGAAACAAATCAATAACATACATCCCAAAATACAATTCACAGAAGAAAAAGAAAAACATAACAAAATCAACTATTTAGACATAACCATCACAAGATACAACAAACACATACAATATGCAATATATAGAAAACCAACTTCCACTAACATCATTATACCTAACCATTCTGACCACCCACCACAACATAAAATGGCAGCATTTTATTCGTTATTTAACAGAATGTACAAAATACCCCTAAACAAACAAGAAACTGACAAAGAAAGAAATATAATACACCAAATTGGTTATGCAAATGGATACAATAAAAATACTATGATCAAAATAGAAAATAAAATCAAATACAAAATAAAAACTGAACAATTAAGAATTAATCAAACTGAACAACACATAAATAATAACAACAACAACAAATGGGCCACATTCACATATATAAATAATAAAATGTCAAAACTAACAAAACTATTTAAAAACACAGATATAAAAATAAATTACAAAATCTAAATAACTCACACAACAAAGATAATACAACAACCAACGGTATATACAAAATTGAATGCCAAGATTGCAATAAATGTTATATAGGACAAACAAAAAAACAGCTGAAAAAACGTTATTTTGAACACCTAAATGCATACAAAAAACCAAACATATATAAATCCAATTTAGCCACACATGCAATAAACACAGGACATGAATTCCCAGACATAACCAATGTAACACTAATAAAACATATACCACACAAAGGCACCATAATGAACATTTGGGAAAATTTACAGATTTACAAACATAAAACACAAAACAAATTAATACCAGAACAAATACAAATCAATACAAAACATGACACAATATTCAAAGCACTCAACATCGAAAATACACAAAATACAAAAACAGATACCACAACCACACACAATAATGCAACATTGAAGGACTAAAGACCAACAAACCAGCATAATAACATCCAGAAGCCAACACACAAATACTGCACCAGAAGCAAGATGGCGAAGGTTGAAGATGGGAGAACAGGATCTCCCGAAACATGTCCCTAAAGAAAAAATACATCTTGAGGTAAAATAGTATAAGTATTATAGTATATATATATATATATACATATATATATATATATATTTATTAATAAATTTAATAAAGTGAACGAAGAGGATGAATCAACAAGATAATTATAAAAGATAATATAGTTCGAGATCTATTAAACTTAAATAGTATGTATGTTATATAATAGTGTGTTATACAACCATGCAGTATGCTATGCTGACAGTTGATAAGTGAGTTAGAAATATTAATTTGACATTTAACAGTAAATATTTTTATACGTAAGTCAGCAGTCAAATCAATTTTAAATTGTTTTTACCACTAAAAATTGTGTTTTGTATTCATCTTTATTTTTCTAGCAATTAGCCATGGGGAATAATAAAAAACTAAAAAACAGACTTTCTAGATTTTAATCATTATTATCATTAGTAGATATTTTTATTCATATAAGTTAGTGGTATGTATAATGGTTGATAGGATTATTGAGTTAGTGTTGAACTGTGCTCAGGTTTGGTGGCGTTTTTTGCTGACTTGTCACCTCGTCTCGGATGTTGGGTTGCTGCTTGTGCCTTACACAATGTACTTCTAAGGGGAGTTTTAAGAGCTCCTCTTTCTTTTACTGATACCACCCCAGTTGGTCGAATACTTTCTCGTTTCTCCAAAGATGTTGATATCCTTGACAACCAGTTGGCGTCAGAAATATCCGATATGACTTATACGTTCTTTGAAGTATGTGTGTTTAATCAAATCATGTTTTTAAATTTAGGACCAGGATGTAAATATTTCGCTTATGGGTAAAACACTAGGATCTTGCATGTTGGGAATTTTAAACCGAGTGTATCTATTTGTTAAACAATTTTTCATATGTTGGTTGCTGTGGTTCTCCACAGTTATAAAAACAATTTTGTGATTGCCATAAGCGGGTGCTACAGCATACAAGCTTGGGAATTGTAAATACCTATTGCATACATGTGTGTGTGTGTGTGTGTGTGTGTGTGTGTGTGTGTGTGTGTGTGTGTCCAATTTTAGTTATTCTTTCGGGAGCAGTCATCATCAGTGTCAATGTAGACAAGATCTGTGTCTTTATCCTGTCAAATGAGACCTCGCCAGCACTGATACAATTGAAACACTGGAAAGAAACAGCAAAATTGAGATACAACCCGACACTCTGGAAATTTTAAATTTTAACCAATTGACTCCAAACTTGAAAGTCTGCAACCTCAAATATTCTTTATCTTTTCTAAATTATGTTTCTCTGTGAAGAGGCAGTCTGTGACTCCTGTTTTATACAAAGTTATTTTTGTCTACAGCGTAGAGTATTTTCCTTCAAGTCATACAAAGTTTGATAAAAAGTTCATACAGTTTTTTAATTTCATGTTAGAATTGTGTCTGATTATAAAACTTTTTTTTTTTTTTACACATGTTTGCAGAAATTGTCTAAACTTTTTCCCATACTGGATACATAGTGTAGATTTGATAACTAATTGAGTAAATGAGTAAACTATCTTTTGTATTTAAGCGATTTTTAATCTTTTATAATAGGGGATTAAAGAAATCACATGTTATTTTCTGTAAATAATAAGAAAAGTGCTCTGACATGGTGAAAATGTTGCACAAGGTTTTTGGTGAGTCGTGTATGCATGAACAAGCAATTTGGAAATGCTTCCAAGACAGTTATAAATGAGCTGAACGTGGTGATAGTAAGATGAAGAACATGGCATTGTGTTCTATGAATTCTTACAAAATAGTAAGGAGTAGGCTGTTACAGTTGATAAATAGTACAGTTTGGACACGTCAATTCGCTGTCATGGAACTGTTCTTAAAAAACAGTGAACTTCTGGAATTACACTTTAAAAAATTGAATTTCAATTTAGCATAAAACATAATTTGTTTGATTTTCATTAAAACATAAAACTGTTTACCTAGATGACCTATATGACTTTTCTCCTTCCCAAAAAATTATAAAAAAGTGTTGTGGTTGCTGAAAACAAAAAACAAACTGCTTATCCAGCTCGAAGTTATAAAAAAAGTTAATTATAGAAATGTTTCGAAGACTCAAAAAAAACTTAGCATGTGGCAAGTTCAGTGGAGGTTAATTTAAAGAGAAAACTGAAAATATAGATTTATAAATAACTAATTTTTTAAATAAACACAAATTGCTTGAACTTTTTGATCAAATCTCGTGTGCGCACGCATGTGTGTGTGTGTGTGGGAGGAGGGTTCTGTGTCTTCCAGGTTAGACTCCATCAGAAAGTGTTTGCTGTGCTCAATGCATTTTCACTTCCTTCTTCTCCAATGCTGTATTAAGGAGTCCGGCATCATTGTTTTGTGGTCAACAAGGTGTTATGGTGTGACCATAATAAGAATGACACCTGAACAAATACTATACTTTTATGAGAAGACTTCGAGGAAGAAAAATGTCAAAACACAGCAAAACAAAAACCAACACAGTCAAATTCTAAAGTCCAGTGAAACAGAGACCAGTAAGCCTTTTTTTTTTGCAAGTATTATAAGTGACCACTATCAGTAGAAAAATGATCATTATCATTATCAATATCTAGGGCTTCTACTGTCATTATATGGGCATATAGGAGTGGGTCTGTTTCTAGGATTTTGAAGTTTGACTTGTTGATCTATAAATCCTTGGCATTAATTATTCAGCTAATATAAGTATAATACTACTGACTCGGAACAGAGTTTTTTATTGGTAAAAAGTTTAAGTTTTTACCAATAAAAAACTTTGTGTTCCAAGTCAGCAGTATTATACGTATATTAGTTAATCAATGGACACGTCATGGACAACAAAATCCAAGAATTATTCAACCGTTCATCTTGAATGTTGTACCTGTTTCCTTGCACTGTAATTCAAGTCCATTTGTTTAAGACCTTGTTTTGACAGTGTGGATGTTTTGTACATTGTTTTGCGGTGTTCTTTTAAGTAATTAACAAAGTGAGTCAGCATATTTTACTTAGAATCAGAATTAGCCACCAAGCTTATTTTGCTATACTTTACCTGTAACCTCTTCTGTCTGGATAGTCAGATGTCCCTGTACTTCCCTATGTCTAATTTCCCTTGAAGCTTGTATTCAGTAAAGTCCTCTCCTTTTTAGTATGTCAGCTGTCTCACTGTTCCATGCTTTCTTTTTGTATTCCCATTTCCCACAAATATGTTCTTTCTTCTCCCATTGTCATTTTATGGCCAAACCATCTGAGCTGATATACATCTCACCAGATTGTTTCTAATTCTTCCATTCCTAATCTTATGTATTGTATATTTATCTCATTTACTGTTTTTCTTGCCTTATACCATTGTCAACAATTGTTATATATTTTAACCATTCCATATTTATACCTTTATAATTTTGTTTGTGGATCATAATTTGTGAAAGTATATTTCCTTTTTCTTATCCATTGTTAAATTCATTTCTGTTTACCCACCTAGCTCCATTGTCTAATTCCATTAATGCTTCAGGCTGTGAAGTACATGTACAAAGTTATTTCATATGGAATTTCACCCTGTGCTTTAACAGTAGTTACAATAAATTTTGATATAAACTTAAAAAGTGATATTGACAGTTTGAATATCTAATTAAAATCAAATTTATTGTACTTGTGTTCATGAGCAACAACACAATAGGATCACTATCAACTGTTACAAACTATTCTAATATGTTACCACTCATCTCTGTTCTGTGTTAAGTCATCCCAATGTTATAACAGAAAAGTATGCTATTTCATCTCTAGTCCGTCCTCTGCATACCTATACAGTAGACTCCTGATTGTCAAGTTGTAGTCAGGCAGAACCAGATAGATGTTAGAATAATTTCTTTCAGTTAAAAATTAAATTTAACTGTATAGGCTTACACGATGTAGTTGACACTTTTTATAATTGATTCTGAGCTGCTTTCTGTTACAACAAGAAATATTAGTGGTTAATTATTGTTTTCAGCACTCTGCAGTTGCATTTATTGACTAATACTGTTCTGCAGTTGCATTTATTGACTAATACTGTATACATCAGTGCCATACTTTTCTTTTTTTTTTTGTACATTGATTTAGTGGTGACAATAGGAAGCAAAGTTGTTACAGTCAAAGAGAAACATCATACTATTAAATGACTGTATCCAGTAGAGTTGGTTAAGAAAATATTAAAATTAGGTGTCAGAAAAATGCAGGATCAGGCTGGAAAACTGTCCAGAAGTTTGAGACATAATAACACTTTTCAGTTCTCTGTATAAACATTTTGTTGGATCCTTCAGTCTTTCGACTGGTTTGTACCCTCCCCGCATATACCCGTGGTGCGTGTGTTACTGAGTCTCTCACAGGTATATGGGACCTACAGTTTAACACCAGATCTGAACAGCATAGTTGGGGAGGGTTTATACTAGGCAGGTACCTCTCGCTGATTTGCCATTGCCTTGTGAGGGGGAATGGTCTTATCTAAATCAAATGGCACCGACAAGAATCAAACCCACACCAACAGCGTAGCAGCACCACACGCTAGCTACTATGCCACAACCGCTCCTGTATAAACATAATAATCTTTAATTTATAATCACAGTCATATTTAAAATTATACATTAATTTTTATTATTTATAATTTATATACTTGTAGTTTGGATAATCAGGAGTCTACTATAGTCCCTAATTGTCCAACAATCAACCTTCATCCTCTGTACCATGTCCAGCTGAGTTCCATTATAATCTTCTTGCTGATTGTAGTGCTTCTTGTATGTTTTTTCTCTTTCACAATGTTAAAACTATACTCAAGAACCAAACTGCTGTGAACATGCAGTGTGATTAGTGATTTTGCCAGTACTCATTGAGGACTAATGACAGATAATATATTTAAAGTATATGTATGTATGTGTGTCCTTTTAATCATATTTCTTTGTGATTGTGAGGAGGTGGACATTGAGTGTTATATAATCATGACTTATGCTTAGGTTCTGCGGCTTACTTTGCGGATTTATCACCCCAGCTTGGCTGTTTATTCGCTGCTTGTACCCTGCACAACGTACTTCTGAGGGGAGTCTTAAGGGCCCCTCTTTCTTTCACTGACACTACCCCAATTGGTCGAATAGTTTCTCGTTTCGCCAAAGATATTGATATTGTTGACAACCAGTTGGCATCAGAAATATCTGAATTGATAAGCATGTTCTTTGAAGTATGTTTACAGTCAGCGTACATTGTTAATATATAGCCTATGTGTGATCATTGATATGTCGTAATTAGAATATGTATTATATTTATTTTCAGAATCAAAGTAATTTTTGCTTCTGGTAAATTGATGAGCTCATGCATGTTAAGACTTTTAATTAAGAATATGCATTGTTATATGTGTTTGTGTTTTTAAATTTTATGTAATTAGCCCCATTAGATATAGTAATTAATTTTTGTGTAAATAAACTTGTATTTTTCAGAAGCATGCTAAGTGTAGAAAAAATGGATAGTTTATTAAGTTAATACTTATATTTTTCTTATTTTTAATTGTGATTATGTTGCCATCAAATTTGTCAGTGTTTTTATAGAATTTCATTTACATGTTTCTGACCTGAAATTTGTTTACATAATGCTGAGGTTAAATAAGTATTATAGTTAAAACAGATGCATAAAGAATTATACTAATTGTTCCTTATAATGAGATGTTTCTTTCAATAAATGTAATATATGCTTAGTACACAACAGGTGTGTGTGTGTTGTGAATTTTATTTTGTACAAGTAAAATACTGCGTGTTTCTTTCAGTAGTAGAAGCAGTTTCAGGGCATGTTCTGGCAATGAAATAAAGAAAAAATTTCAGATGTACATATCTCTGGAAACACTTTTCAAGGTGCCACCTCTAATTGATGAAGGTCAAATTTTAACTTAAAGTCATAACTTGTAATTTAACGTTTGCACATGTTTCTAATTTTATAATAAAAATGATTATTTTATGTGTAGATTTTAATATTAGCAGGACATGCAGAAAGAGAGTCCAAATTCATGTTTGGTTTTTCAGATTTTTTCTACTATAACAATATGGATAATAACATAAGCATTGTTCAGCCTATGATTTTTTACATATTCGTTTGAAATAAAAACTTAATTTTAGCAGAAATTCACTTGTTTTGTGACATTAACAAAAAAAATAACTCAATGAAAAAATAACTTCTTCACTATAACAGTAAATAGAGAATTCTGTTATGTTTTTGTTACAGTTGTTCAGTGTTAAACATGAAGTGGGCCTTTTTTTTAAAAAAGGTGATTCTTTAATCATTAAATTGTAAGGTTTTGAATCATCTTATTTGAATTTCCTGCTGTTTTAAAATATAAAACTCCAACTTTTTACTCATACACTTGCATTGATGAAAGTTTCAGTAACTTTTTTTTTGTTGACATCCATGTTTTATTGGTATCAGTATCTATGCCAAATGTTTTGTCCAACCTCGGTGGTAAAGCTGAGAATATAAAGTTATAATACAAATGCACATTTTTATTCACAAATTGATTCGTTTATATCTGGACTAAATCTTTGAAGTCCAGAATATAACAAGCCAAAATATTTGCAGGCCTGTTTATATGAACTAGTTTCTTTATTTTCAACTGTAGAAAATGTATTTTCATTACTTAGTAAAACACCTTGTGTGCAACTGCGCAAAAATGATCATTACCCTGAGTAATCATTAGCAGAAATGATTACAGAGCTTTATTGACTTCATTTAGATTAATGTTTCATCTAAAATTTTTGTTAATTTTACAAAAAAAAAAAATATGTATACTGTGTACCTCTTATACTAGTTTTGACTGTTTAATATTAGAATGTGCCTAAAGTTAAATGATGAACTATATGGATGCTTAGATTAATACTAGTACGTACAATAGTACATACTCACTTTGAGTCGTTAACAATTTTGCATGCCCACCCAAAAAAAATGTCGTTGCCTGCGTTATTGTTTCGTATGTTTATAGAGAAATTGGTAAACTAGTATGAAAATTTTGATATTATAAATAGCTTTATAAAATCAGCTTACATTATGTATATACAGTAATTATGTTTATGTTTTATATCAGTTGTATTGGATTGGTGATGGGTCTGTGTTTAACTAACATCTGTAGTTTTGTATCTATAAATTAGTTAAATATTTATTTTGTATAGAAAAGTTCAAATACTGATGTTGTCAGGTATGTAAAACGCAAGTGTTTCTCTCTTTTTTTTTGCCTAGTTCCTGTGTGTCAAGTTGCTTTGCATGTGTATCACATTGGTCTTCTTATTTGTATATATCATTTGTGTAATGATTTATTTTTGTAATGATGCTCATTAATTTTTGTTATAAGTATTTATATATTTAATTTAATGTGTACTTAATTTTTCTGTTACTGTGTATTAGTGTTGTAATATAAGAATGTATTCTTTATAAGTATGCTTACCCTACCCTAATCTGTGTGTGTGTGTGTGTGTGTGTGTGTGTGTGTGTGTGTGTGTGTGTGTGTGTGTGTGTGTGTGTGTGTGTGTGTGTGTGTGTGTGTGTGTGTGTGTGTGTGTGTGTGTGTGTGTGTGTGTGTGTGTGTGTGTGTGTGTGTGTGTGTGTGTGTGTGTGTGTGTGTGTGTGTGTGTGTGTGTGTGTGTGTGTGTGTGTGTGTGTGTGATTACATTCTGCCTAATGGGATTTCTGTGACATTTTGGCAGTCTTATGTCTCCCAGTCGCAGACACCTCCTTGATGTTCTAGGTGATATTCCTGATGTATTTGGATATTAAAGTGGAATGACATCACATTCTATGCTATCGTATACTCATGGCAATCCATCCTAGGACATCAAGGAGGCATCAGCAGCTTGAGATAGCATTACACTGCTCAGTGTTGCAGAAACTCTTTCGGTGAAAACAGACTCAGTGTAGAACATAGACTAAACATCATACATTATATAATACCCTTAATAATATGAGAATTATTTAAGCGTATACATTTGTTACAAAATTAGAGCTGGTTGTTTGATCTCCTCTGGTGTGTCACTCGATATTCACTTCCCTTCTTGTTGTCTTCACACTGCTTTCTTTGCTTCATCCTTCCTCTTCCATTCTCCATCTATTCGTCTGTTCTTATCTTTAATGTATTTCTTCTCTGCACCTTATTAATCCTTTATTTGCTCAATGACCTTGCCTCCACAGTGCTATATTTTTAAGACCTTTGAGATGCCTGGTAGTACCTTGAAGTGTGGACCCCATCTGGAATTTCTGTATGGACATGTTAATAATTCCCTCCCCCCAATTATTTTACATTCATTGTTTTAATAATGACATTATTAAACAAACACACACAAACAAATGGGATGGTTACACGCATGCGTGCTGAAGTGTTACTCAGTAATTGTTTATTAAAATGAATATGATTATATGTAATCTTTGGTCCAGGGATTCGTTTAGTGTACTTAGGCAGAGAACAGTGAGCAAATACAAATAACAAAATGCGTATATCAAGTAAAATATAACATTATTTATTTTTCTTCGGGAACATAAAAAAGATCATGAACACACTTATTCCGCCTTAAGGCGTAAAATTGATGTCCAATAATTATTACAAAATATGAATACGTATATAAAAAGGTTATGCAAACTCAACACTTTTGGTTAGGCCTATATGCATATTTTTCACACACACAATCATACACATTTACATACTTTTAGGTTTTTTTGTTGAGCTCAACTTTAAAATTTAGGTAAAAGCCAGTATTTACAGTATTTAATTATTTTTTGAAATGTCTACTTTCCTGTTGATGTGTATGGTTTCATCCTGCGGGACGTCTCCCGTTGTGTACACTGTCCGTTGTTTGCACTTTTATATCTTATGGCCGAACTGTTTGTTTATTTTATTTATCACTGGTTAATACATTATTTATACTTTTTGAAAAGTCTAAAACTGGTTGAAATGTCACATTGTTCAGATTACGTCTTATGCTGTTTATGCAGGAGCCCGCGATTGCTGCTGCAGACAGCAAAAGATGGTAGTCGACTGGCGTTCAGTGTTACAAATTTCCGTTTTGCGCATCTCTAAGCTGGTTCTCTCCGCTCCCCGCCATCCGTCTCGTCCTCAGTACTATAATGTTCCATTGGACTTAACATCACCTTTTTAACTTCGTCGCGAAATGTTTTTCGTCAACAAATACTTGATGTGTTGGTCACTGGCTATAAATAGATTTTCATTATAATCTCATAACCATACATGGTCATGAAAATATTTACTGGCTATCGCGTCACCTCAAAGGGCCTCATTTTTACATGTTATAGAATTTATGAAATTACACAATAATATTTAGGTAAATTTAGACCCATTACAGTGCGCGTGCGTGCACATACACACACACATGCACACTTTGTAAATTCAGTTTCAGTATGTTTAAAAGGATGATTTTTTTCATTTTACAGTAGTTTCTTAAAATTTTAAATGGTAAGCAATACTATAATACCATTTTTATAAATTCTGTTACCCACTATATAGGTAGTCCATTAAGATTCCAAGACAAAACAATGGAAGATTCAAAATTTTGAAAACATTAAATATCCAGTTAGTGTACTGAAGCATTTCACAGTAGTTTAAAAAATGCATATAAATAAACTTTTTTATTTATAAAAGTCCTTCCTAAATTTACTTATTAGATGCAGTTTTTATTAAGCATATGAAACCTTAATATGGACTCTAGTAGTAAATCGTTCTCAGTAGTTAAAAGGTTTAATAGCATTCAGATGATCTTGTTTCATAACATTTTTCAGTGTATGTTATATAACTTTCAGTTTTGAAAAAGACTTTTCAGCAGATGTATTTGATACCATTATTCATAAAAACAGTTAGTCTCAAACATTTAGTACTATCAGAATGTGAGGTCAATTTTTTCAACCAGAATGTGAGGCCCCTTCCCGAGGTGAAGTCCCTGTCAGCTGCCACATCTCTCTATAGGTAAATAGGGCACTGACCTGCCAGTTTCTTTTTATTTTTGCTTTTACTCCTTTGTCTATTTCCTTGTGGCTTTTTACATCACCAAACTCTATTCTTTAACTCTGAATCATAACTGTTACTCCATCTTTATTCACCCATTCCAATCTTTCACCTAATAATATGGTGTGTTAGTTTTCCAAGCAGTTCTTCATTTGTTTTCTAGATGTATAGTATGTGTATAAAACAAATTTGTATTGATCGGGATGAAAGTGCATAATAAACTTTCAGTTAATTGCAATTGCTTGTAATTTTTGGTTCTGGTGTAGTAATCAGCAGCTCATAAGGCTAACTGTGTACTGAACTCTCATTTTTGCTCTTTCTTTTACTTGACTAGCTGGAAACATTGCGCTAGTACTTTGTATTACTCAAGTCCTATATTATAAAAAAGTATTTAATATCTCAGTTCATAAACAAAATTAAGATCCACAATAGTGTTTCAAATTAATACCATATGCTATATTATCAGAGATATTGAAGCAGCAGTGTGGTCTATAAATGTTTCTAGAACTGCCTCGGGACAATGTTCAAAGAAGGATAGTAGGATGTGTTCCTGACAGTTCACCTTCTGAGCTACTGTGTACACTGTAATGATGTTTAAATTATTTACTATACTTTTACTATGCGATTGGTAAATCGATTAATATATATATATATATATATGAATTATTAATATCCTACTAATTATAATATATATAATAATATTAATAAATATTAAATAAAATCAAACAGAATTACTACTGTTGCACACCACTATAGAAAAATTACATGAAAGATGTTAATTCTGATCTGATGATGAGCTGAGAAGCTTGAAAGCGCTAATCGGAATAATTTTTCTATAGTGGTGTGCAACAGTAATAATTCTGTTTGTGATTATAACCACTAACACAACTTTCTTCATTAAAATTAAATAAAATGTCATCCATCATTATATTTTTTATTATGGACATATATAGTTTGTGTAGTTATATAGTCTTCATTTATCCTCCCCAACAAAACAAAGTCCATGATAATTGTGAATGTTATTAACATGCATTCTATGTAATTATGTAGGTGGGTAACAGAACAGGTAAAAAATTTTTAATATTTGGGAATTATTATTGAGGAAAATGCTAAATGAATAAGGAACAAGATAACAAGACGGGAAAAGCAGATGAAAATCTTTAACATATTGGGAAGTATTTTCTGTGGCAACAGGAATATCACAAAAGAGATTAAAGTAGGGGTATGGTGAGAAATGTTGAGAGTGGTCTGTCCAGTATGGGAGCAAAGTTTTTGATGCTGTAAAAACTGTGAATAGGTAAAAGCAGTGAAGATGAGACTTCAGAGAAACGGTGAGGCAAAGGCAATGAGGGATCATATAAGGAATGATTTGAAGGACAATGAAGAAGATTCTGGTATGTGAGTAAGATGACATAAAATAAAGTTTTGATAGGAGTATGAAGCTAGGATTCAGTATGCAAAGCAGTATGAAGCCAAGAGAGTAGAAATTGAAAAGAGAATAATGTAGGAGATGTTGTACAGTCTGACCTGTTGCTGCAGGTGTCCCTTAAAGATCTGTCCTTGGCCCCATTCTGTACCTTGTGTACACGAACGACCTGCCAGTCCACCCTGGAGTAAAACACTCGCAGTATGCGGATGATGCCATGTACCACTACAGCTCGGCAAACATTCGTTGTGCCACTGACATGGCGCAACATCAGCTCACTCTTCTTCTGGGCTGGCTAAGGAAATTAGGGTGGCAATCAATATGGAGAAATCTGAGGCAATCGCCTTCTCCCATCAGCTTGCTTCCCAATGCCAGACCCTCTCCCTCAGTGGGAGCCCAATTGCCTGGAAACACAATGTGAAGTACTTAGGCATCACTCTTAATCGACGCCTAAGCTTCAGAGCTCACGTGTCCAATGTACTCCAGTGAGCCCACTCCATCAAAGCCAAATGTTTCCCAGTTCTTTCTCATTGAGGGCCACTGCCAGTGCACACACGCTGTCAATATGTCTGCTCTTTCTTAGAGCCACCGTGACATATGCAGTGCCAGCATTCTGGTCCCTGCTTCAGTAAAGCGTAACCCTTCCAGTCCTGAACCCTCCGCTACATATCCAACTCCCCCTGGTTTGTCAGAAATGATGTTATCAGGCGAGGGTTGAAGATTCCACCGCTCAACGAGTTTGTGCATCTCTTGCCACAAACTCTTTGACCATGGCTCCAACTCAACCATCCTGTACTTCCATCACCTCAGCAGAGACGAAGGAGCACAGGCACCCAAGAGCTCTGCTCGACAACCCATCATAAGTTCACAGAGTCCTTCTGCCCACTTGTCAATCTTCCCATTCTTACTAACTCCTTCTACACTCAAGACTCCATGTTGCTGCATGCCGACAGACGGATTGGGGGTTGCAACAGATGAACTGCTCTAGCTGTGCCAAGCGCCATATTTTGCAGGCAACTTCTTTCCTTTCACTCTCTTGTGTGCCCCAACATTGCCAAGCGTCAGGCTCTTGGGACTCTTACTGGGGCAGCAGAAGTGTAAAGACCCATTGCGAGCATGCAAATCTTGCCTGCCCATGTGAAGGGTCCCCAGAGACTCCCCCACTCTGTCCGTGGTGAATCGCTCCACAGTTTAGCCAGTCACAAAGCTCCATTCTGTCCCTTTGAAAATAAATAAATGGAGGCTCCATCCCAATAAAGTGATATCTTTCATACCAAGCACTCGATGCACATCTGGCAGTTGTCAGGCTTGCCCGGACATTGCTGTCACCAGGCACACCTGCACTATGTCCCTGCATCTTAATTCTGGATTCTGGATGTGGTACAGGACAGAGGTTTAGGTGAAGATGGGTAATAAGAAAAGAGCCATGGATTTTATATTTGGTGATATAATGTATAAGAGTCTGTGTAGATATAACAGATGGACATACCAGAAGCATAGTTTGTTTTATATTTGTGTGTTCCCTATTATTGTACTTTGAATTGTATTTTTCAATGTGTTTAGTACTTGTGAAATCAGTTCCGTATGTTGGTACTGCAGTTGCCTACACCTGATGCTAGAATGCTGTGTAATTAAATTAATAAATAAATTTAACAGTTGTATGCTCAAGTGTATTATCAAATTATCACAAATTCGACTACTATAAGGGAAGTTATAAACCCTTAGTTAAGACCAGATATTGAGTAAAATTAACTTCAAACCAATTCAAGTTCAAAACTCTTGAAAGAGTGCTTTCAGAGAAGAAAAATTTAAAGGGAAGTAAGTTGTGTACAATTACCTTGTCAGGAAAGGCTGCCTCAGGTGATACAGATTTTTATATCCTATAACTTTAATTTTCATAAACGAATTGCATATGACGGAAAAAATGAGACCTGTTTGTTATGGGAATGTTTTAAATAAGCTAGAAGAAGATTTTAATTTCAAATAATTTGGAGAGTTTCAGATTAGTATTGAAAGTTGAAAATGTTAAGATAACACATGTTGATAGAAAGGTATGAAATTCAGTGTTTCATTACTATTATTGTTGAGATAACAAGAGGGTACCAGTGCACAATGTACACAGTAATTATCAGTATAAATAACTGAACTGCCAACTAGAACAGGAGATAAAATATAATGAAGGTAAAAAGTAATATGTATGCTTGTAACAGTAGAAAACCCAAGAAGTAGTATGGCCCCCTAACCCTTTCTTGCCATTAATCTGAAGAAGAAAGAAACCTACAAAAAACAAAAACCCAGGATCACCACTCATTTTTACAGGCGGTATTTAAGAACCGCTACACTGTCCCCACAAAAAACAACAAATCGAAATACTAAATCATCAACACAGTCCCCTTACAGAAGTTACCTAATTCCGGAAACGTTTCAGTGAACCCATCAAGCACAGGTTAGGCTAAGATGAGGTGACAAATAACACCTTAGCACATTTTCATGTTAATAATTTTTTTAACTTTCAATAACACAATTTCATTATTCATGTAATTTAATCATTAAACAAAATTTAATCATTCAGTACACATTGTATTCTTGCGTAGGCTTCTGCGGCCAGGGTCCTTTATGTTTTTGAAGTCTTTTTCCAGTATGGACCATGTCAAAAAAGTAGAAGTGTGATTCAATACACAGTCTAATAATAAAATCCTTTTTTTACATGATTTTATTCTGTAATTTTGGTATTGTAAAATGATTACAAGTGATAAAGAATTATTATTTTCAAGCTAAATTTAATCAGCCTAATTCACACCAAATTAAATCAAAGCCACCAGCACTTTTTTTCTTTTTGGTTCATACTTGTTCTTTGCAGTTAACCTCACACACACACACCCCCTCTCTCACCACTGTTTACAATTTTTATTTATTATAACATTTTATTCATTAAGGCATATGAATTATGCCTTTTTACCATTCATTAATTCATATTTATTAATTATGTGCATAAATTTGTATATGAATTACTTATTTCACTGCTCAGCACCTCGCCTACCTTGTTTGAAGATACAAACACCCATGCGAGTTGAGATAACACAAATCAATTCAACTTCTTATTCACAACATATAAAACTTTAACTTCTACCATTTTCTACTGATGTTTTGCTAAACCAATTTTGCACATACATTTTAATAATCTTTTCATATTTACACTACCAGTCTGGCAACCTCTATTTACATACTACATATCGAAACATGAGTAGGGGGACACGCTTTTCAACTAGTATTCTGTACTGTTACTGGTTCAAATGAGTCTGTATGTATATATAGAAATATCACCATTTCTATAGGGAAAGATCCACTCAAAACAACAATTGTAATGTACAAGATAACTGAACAAAATGTGTGAAATACCTGAGGAGCAGTGTGGTAGACCAGACGAGCACAGTAAGAAGCAGAAACGTATAGAGGACCCTAGAATAAAAACATGTTATTGAAGAAATAGGAAGTAAACAAAATGTTACTGGCAGGGCTGGATTAAGGTATATTGGCGCCCTAGGCTAATTTTATTTTAGCGACCCCTCACCTCCCATAGGCTACTCTTACGTTTATTTCCAAGGGCTTTAAACACCCTACAATATATTTCTTAGTTAGGAATATTTCAAATATCTTACTGTTTTTGGAAATAGTCTCAAGAATTGAAAACTGATGCTATTTTTCAGAGATTGTTTTGGAGTTACACCTTCAACCATTTTTAGTTTCCATGGCTTTCATAAGGAAAACATTAACTAAGTAGTTACAGAATTATAACAGTTTTGTTAAGGGTACATCATTTACACAAAGAAGACAATCAGTTAAATATCTTGTGGATTTCTTAAGATTCTTCTTTCTCGCTTTAGATTGAGCAAACGTTTTAATCACCTCACTGAAATCAAGTCCTTGCAGAAAGTCACTTTTAATGAACAAGAGGGCTACACTGGTCAGTTTATCCTGGCGCAAATTTGAGCGTAAATAATCTTCACCCTCTTCAAAGCTGAAAAAGATCTTTTGCCACTGTAGGCCCGCTGTGTTAGTGACGGGCATAGTAAGAAAAATGCGCAAAGCTATCTCAACATTAGGAAACATTGATTCTAAGGTAAGCGTCTTCAAAAATTCAACAGTGGTTTTGCTTCAGATCGCTTTTTCTTCTCCTTCTTCTTCTGGGTTGACAGGTCCATAGTCTTTTAAAAAATCCATGGTCGGCAATTCCACCAAAGTCGGGCAGCGGCATAGTTCTATGAGTCATAAGAACTGATGACTCATAAGCGGAGAAAACAGTTTGGAAAGCACTTCTATTATTTGTGTACACTTTTACCATAATTTCTCGTAAACAGGCGCCTGTGTTCAAAATGAACTCAAATTTTTATCCTTGTAATTTATTACCAATTTTACATTTAGCTGTAAAATTGTATTATTTTTTAGGTAAAATTTTGCGCCCCCCAAAGTGCCGTGCCCTAGGCTACAGCCTAGTCAGCCTAATGGTTAATCCGGCCCTGGTTACTGGCACTGGGTAAGAATGAATCCAACATAATGCCTGAAAAACATTTTGAAATGAGAACAAAAGGAATTGATTAGATTGCTAAGAAAAGTGGAAAGGTAAAATAGGAAAGGATTATCAAAGACCAAACTCAGTAAAGCATAAATGTGAAATGGAAAGAAGCCTCTTGAAAGAGATTGACAACCAAAATATGTCACCACTGTTGAACATTTTGACTATATAACAGTTAACATTTTTTTTAACAATATATGATTATTAAAAAAAAAGCAGCCTTCAAAACAGGTTTGTATTGTATTAATTATCTAGGGACAAAACACGTGTATTTGATATTATCCATATACAGGGCATGTACAGTAATTGCGTCAGGGTTGTCTGTAATGATTGCGTTAATGACAAAATCTACTGTTATGGTGTTTCCATTTGTTTCTTGCAGGTTCTCGCCACTCTGTTTGTCATCAGCTATACTACACCTGTCTTCATTGCGATTATCATTCCTATTGGAATTATATACTTCTTTGTCCAGGTAAGTTTGTATAGATTTATACCTATTGTAATAAAAAAGATTACAAATAATCTTATGATGATATAAAATTATGAGTAGTTTGTTTCTTAGGGTTCAATATTATTGACTTTATTCTATTAATTGTTAATTCATTTGTCGTGGTGTAAAATCAGTTTGCTAATTTTAATTATAAATTATACAGGTTGGTTTGGTTTGTAATTATAGTGGAATGATTCCTTTGTGCTCGCTGGTATGAAACTAGATCGCTCTGATTTTCTTTTATTTGTTTATTATTAATTGAGATATTAAAAGTTTGTGTTAATTGTTATTCGTAAGTTTTATTTAATTTATTCTTTTTACTTTATTAGAGTTCACTGACATAGTTAAATCATTTAAAAAGCACGAGTTGTTCCAAAATAGGTACTGCCAACTTATTCTTCTGGAGTTGAGGTAAACACTAATGTTCATAAATTGCAAATAACATGTTAATTATTAAAAATGATAATTCATCACCATTAATTACTTTCACTTTTCTTTTATTTTCTTTTAAAATTCTGTTCTATTCTTCTGATGTAAAATGAATATCATTTCTTGTAATATGTTGACCAGGCTTGTTGTATTGATAGTGCAACAGTTGGTAGCATGAGTTCCCAATATCAAAGACAGGTTACTGTTTACATTATGAAAATATAACCTTTTGGGTTCTTTTGACTACAATAATTAACAAAAACGCCTTTTTTGAAGAACAAAACATTACAATACAAGATTAGATATAAAATCACAAAATAACAACTTAAATCTAAAGTGACGAACAGTTCGTATATTGGACAGAGTCCGCTTTTGAGGTCAACCAATGGTGGCTAGGTTATTCAAGTTTAAATATTAAGTACAACGAAATCATAGTTAAACACAAAAGAATTATAATAGTGTTAGTGTTTCTATACTGTGATGTTATTAAACTTAGTTCACAAGTGTATATAAAAGTTACCGGTTGTCAACTTTGTGATTTTACCCACTTTATTATTAATTATTACACACATATACTGATGTTTATATGTATAAATAGTACCATAATATGGCACATGTGTACTTACCAATTTCAGTCACTGCCAGGTTCATACTCCTCTTTTTAATATGCTTTTTACCTAAGGGGCCAGGATTCATTAACAGCGAGATTTTTGATACACAGAAGGTGACACAAATGATAACACTGTATTATATTGAAAGTAACTATCAAATTTTTAATTTCCCAAATATATTTTGCATACACAACCATGTGGCCAAAATGGCGTCACACAAGATTACCAAAACAAAATGGTGGCTAGTTTAATTACCAAAATCATTCTTAATACTCCCTTTTTGGTTTCTAAATCAAGATCATTGTAACTTTTATATTGCTGCAGCTTTAATCATTTATTAACTAGTATTTAAGTTGCACACAAACCAATGCCCTTGGCATAGATATTTATGGCCATGTGTTCACTCACACACTCTCACACACGTTCACCCTGTTACAAGTACATTCGTTTAATTGGTTATTCTTGATTAATGAGCTCATTAAAATAATAAAGAAAGATGGTAAAAATTGGACTTCTCTTAGTGGTAGCCGGCGTTGCTCCCTCGCTGTTGTTGGTTGATTCCCATGTTGATGGCCGGTGTTCGCCTCACGTTCTGCTGAGTTTTTTAATTAATTAAATATAAGCACTGATTCTACATGTTATGGTTTATACTGTTACTAAATTCGAGCATTTATTGCTCCCCACCATCACACTGGTAATTTAGAGTCTAGTTGTAATAAGCTTTTGTTATAAAACCGATCAGACAGCGATACATCGCTGTTGATCATTTGAAGAACTACGCTGAATTGAGAAAGAGGCAAATGTAAATTTGCACTTGTGTGTGTGTATTTTACGTCATCAAGCTTTGTCATGCTGGACAACGCCTCGTTGCACGTATTGTAGTCAGTGCGTCATTGTTTTTGGTTATGACGGAACAGTGTTATTATCCAATCACAATGCATATTTACAGTCATTCGTCACAAACACCGCCATGGCCTTTACCGACTCCCGCACATCCACCGGTGACCTTGGTATGGTACTCTTGCTGAATCTGCTTTGTTCCTTCGTATATAGGGACAATGGACCTAACCATTCCGTATTTGAATGATTAACAATAAAACATAAAAAATTACCCTTAAATCCCATAACTATGGTATTGGGTCATTATGTACTGTTACAACTTTTAAATAAATACAAATAATAAAAATAATAAGTCCCTTGTTCTGGGCGTCATCTGTTAACTTACTTACCATACTAATAAATATGATAAGTTATTTTTATGTATTTTATTGTAATTAAAGAAATAACCCACCATACATCCGGTGTAAACATGTGTCTGTCTTATCAACATAAATTTGGTCTTTCGGGTCCAGGGCTTCGTTAAGCGAAAAGGCAGAGGTAGTCGGGTTGTCGAAATAACCATTCGTACAACATATAGTTAACAATTTATGCTTTATTTGATTTTCAATATTCAAGTGTTATAGACAATGGGAGTCATTACTCAGTTAAACAATTACCAAAATGGCGGCTTCATGACTTCCGCCTTTTGCCATGCTTTCATCTCTATATAGCGCTTATTTGTTCTGTAATTTAATCTTTTAAACAAACGTATTTTACTGCAGTATGGTATTCAAAATTACTTGTTTCTTTAGATTCACTAAATAATACATATACTTATCACAAACCAACGCCCCAGATATTGGTTATTAAATGCCGGCAACCTTTCACTCTCACTTGCTCACACGCACCTTTCATACTTTAATGATGATTACATTTCTGTACTAATTATATTTTGAGCTCATTTTTACTGTTTAGAATTTAGAATAATTTAAAAAGGGCTTTCCTGATTTGAAGTGGTAATGACGCTCCTCAGACTATTCCCATGATGGTTGGCGGATGTTCGGCCGAACTTTGTGATCTGTCTTTTCCTGAGTGCACTGAATTTAGATTGCTACATTTAACTGTCCATTGAAACTAGTTATTTGTATGATTACATTTTTTACATATTTGTTAACACCTTTGTTGGCAAAAACTGCCCAACACACAATTGAGCGTGTGTACGCTCTGAGTTGTTAATGCAGACTGGGAACGGGTTATACGCAACTTCTGCGTAAGTAGTAGTGTATATGACGTCACCGTCTTTTGTTTCTACGGCCAACGCCCTGGTTTGTACGTTCTTGGTGTTATGTCATCAGCATTTAATAATGACGACACAGCCTTGTGGACCAATGAAAGTTCATATTTATAGTTCGTTTTCACATACACCGCCATTATACATGTTAGACTTCGCCCGTCTCCCGGTGACCTTGGATTCATTCCCCTCTTGTTGAATATGCGTTGTTTCTTGGGACATGGGTAAAACTGACCTAACCCTGGTTGACATTCATAAATATAATAAAAAATACAATCCAAAATCCCTTAATCCCATAATTAGGATAATAGGTCTTTACGTACTGTCACAAAACCCCCTCAATGAAAGGTTTTATGTCGAAACATAAAAACTTTCATTGACTCATTCACACGTTTCCAAAAGGATCAGTTCAGATATGTTGCCACAACCCCCTGTAGTGTTAATATAAAAGAAGTATAATCACTTACCCTTGGTTCAGTGATGCTGGTCGTACCTGTCTGACCTTACTGGACTTCTCAGGAGAGATCCCAACACCATAAGGCCATTAGGCACTTAACACTCCTGTTCTGATGCACCGGCCAGCTCAGGACCACGGTCACAACACCACAAAACTCTGAAACATGCAATACAAATTTTAACATAGTGGACTTATTTATTCCCATATCCACAACTGATATGTCTCCCCTTAGATGCATTGGTTTGTGTTTTGAGGCGTTGGTTTTCTTAACCCATAAGTTTTCAAATAACAAAAAAAAAACAAGATTTAAGACAGACAAATCCTTCCATTTTTCAACACTCCTGTATATTTTTTATCAAATTCTCTGACTCCAGTCAACACCAACTTGCTTCTCTCACCACAAGAAAACATATTATTATACTAAGCATAAAACAAATTTTAATCTTCCCAAACAACAACCACTATCTTTATTATTTTACTTCAGATAAAACTAACATATATACCTATTATGGCAAACACTTCAAAACTATTTATTTTTCTTTACTCAACTTTCTTTACGCTTATTTTTCTTTACTACAGAATCATCATTATATACTTGATAACCAACACCAATCTCACTACTAATTCTTTAAAATTTAATATTGTTATCGTTACTACCCCTGTAGTAACCTCCCAGCCACACACACTATTGCTTTTTTAGGGATGGACTGTTGCGCCCATTTGCCTCCACAAGGACGGCATTGTTGGAGGAATTTATCACCTCCGTGTCCTTGCTTCAGCGCTACATTTTGAAAGATTTAGACATCAACATATCTCTTGTTACATAATTACCCGCCCTTAATGCGGGTCTACCACCTGGCTTTGCTGTTCCTACTCGAACAGAATGGCAGCCGCTGTTCCATAATTCCGGGGATTTCCCCGAAATTCACCCCCCATTGATTTCAAATTTACACCAATTTCAAGCCAGCTATGGTCAAGGTTCTTAATTTATGTCCATAGCTGACCGCTATCCAAAACCACGATTAGTGCTGGTAAGGCAGTAATCGCCCAAAAAGTGGGGAAATCAACTTCATTAGCATGTCTTACATCACATCATTAGTATACACTGTACCGTCAATAATCACATATAATACAAAATTATATTAAAATTGTACAGTGTAGTCACGCCTTCTTGAGGCCTCCGATGATGGCAACGGTCTGTGCGTTACTCATCAACCCACTTCGCTAGCTACAGTAGCACATGCCACTACTGCACTAGCCCAATTAATTCTAACTTAATTCCTCCTACATATGCTGTCCTTACAGTCCATTTTGACTTACATTTTTACTTACACCAAACAACTATAAAACACCTTTTAACCTTGCTCAAAAACAAGTTCTTTAATTATTTAAACATTTTCACATAGACACTTTGCAAGTTCAAACTTTCACTTTCACTGACAATTTCTTCCAAGACAAAATAGGAATTACAACAATGGATCACCTGATAAGTTTACATTAAGATAAAATACATTCCTTTGTTTTCTAAAATAAGACAAGCACTTGGAAAATTTTACCATTTAAATTACAATAATTTCAAATATTTCGTTTCATAATTTCTAAACGAAACTACTTTAGTTCGTGGAACACACACATATATTATAAGTAAACGAATATAACGTGTGTGTGTTTCGTGGTTAAATCTGCCACACGTTGGATGCGTCAATTTATAACCCAACGTTTATTAGTGGTTGTGTTTAAACTGATTATGATTATTTGTTTACAGTAATTATATTATAGTAATAGTTAAATTCCGTTTAAAACCACACGGATGGTCTAACCTATTTGTAATAAAATGAAAACGTGTGTGTTTACAATTAACTTGAAGTAAAATAAATAAAAGAGTGGTTGTTGTTTAAATTTAAATTTGTGGTTAAAGTATTAAAAGTCTCATGAAAACAAAATTCATCTATGGGTGAAGTGTTCCTTGGAGATAACTCAATGTTGAGAATGGTTGTTTCTACTTGAAGGTGACCAATGTAGTAAAGTATTTTACCATACAACATTCAAGTTACTCACAGTGTTTACAATGGTTTAGATACTCTTGTTTTTAAAGAATTCCCTTGTATTAAACAAAAAATAATAAAGTTGATTATATTTAAATGTTAGATTATCTTAAATTAAAACATGAAGTATGGCAGTTGATTGCTTGATAGTAGATCTCGTCTGGTTGAAACTGGTTGTAGAAACTTCTTCTGCTTACAGGTAGTCTAAGTAAGTCAAGTCCTGTAAAGTCTGGACAATATCATAAACAAACATATACTTTTACGTACCTGATTGCGTTTACTTGAAGCTCACTAAACTGTCAACTCAGCTTACATTCATCAACTCCCTTTAGTTGCAAGGTTATGTCACCTTGTTTATTAAATTAATGGGCGCCACACGGATTTATTCAGGGAAAATCCCGTGTAAAACCCGTTCATAAAAATTATTAAATGAAAAGAAAATTTAAAATAGTTGAGTAACACTTTTTGGCAATGCTATTCCAATATGTCAAACACAACAGAAGGTTGTTTAAGTTTATTAAAAGAAACTATTTAATTATTCAGAAAAAATAAAATAAATCAAATCAGGTGATGCTGTTAATAATGGGTTTATTTGCACCCTTATAGAGAATTCAAAAAATACACATAATGTAACATACAAAGTTGTACAATGAAAAATTAATTATTATATGCCTCATACGGCTTGCTCAGAACATGAGTTATAAATCTGGTTAAGTCCAGATACTATTTGTTGTAATATAAAATTATTACAATTATTACTATTAGTATTATTGTTATTATTATCGATATTATTATTATCTCAGTTGTGAATTCTTTGAGACACGAAAGAAAACAATTATGCCTACACAGTATCCAATGATACAATCGATCAAAAAATTTGAAGTTACTTTGACCAAGTAATTAAAATAAAAAAAACGATCTATTGTAAGATCGTGCGTTTCATCAACGCTTGCTTTTTTAATGACAATATTATTCAATTGAGGACCCTTACAACTAACATATAGCTTACTTACTAATAACAAATTTGAATAATAAATCGAAACGTGGTGTAATCGTAAATACTGTTTTTGTGTTTTGCGTCAGTACAGGTTATGGTAGCAAAATACAAGTTATTGCGCTCAGATCAAGAATAATAATAATTGCACTTTTACCTTCGTGGTTTTAATTATTTTAATTAAAACCTTTTATCACTTAAGTAATCGGATTATAGAGATTACTTTCTTTCAGCACTAATTCGCACTAGAACAGAAATTCGATCCTCTTCTGATAAAAATGGATCGTGAATACTGACAATAAATTATTTTCTGTTCGTTATTCCCGCACAATATTAACATAAACTGCACTTGAACACTGTAGTTGATTGATGATGCACTTGAAGTAAAGCTTCTCGTTGTTAACTATTGGTTCCAGAGTACAAGGTAGCTGACGCTATGTGTTATAAGAAAAACGTAGCGGAGACGAGCGTACGTCTGTTCAGCTCGTTAGTTAGTAAAGGTCTCTTCTCAAAATTCGCCGATCTGTCTTTTTATACCCACCTTTTGGATTGGGCTTAGGTAAAATTATCATTTTATAACTAATTTTCCTATTGGTCCAGACAGGTGAGACGAAGATGACGTATCACTTTTTGGCGGTTGGTAACGGTTTTTCTAACTGTCGAATGTTGAGATGATTGACAGGTCGCTTCTGCTGTCATTGTTATTATTATTGGTACTCAGATTCCTGATATACATTTATAAAATGATGCTAACAGTTGTCATACGCTTAATACCGTCACGATTGAGTTGATATTATTATCAAATTAAAGATTGTTTTGTTTCCTTTAAATTGATATCACTCGATCTCGGATTACCTTCACCTTAACCGACATTGTTAGAAAATCAATGTTCGGGTACACTATTCTTACTGTCGTCTGCTCTTTATGAGTCGCCGATTTTACACTTTTTAGTTAACCTTTCTCGTATCCACATAACATTTTATTAAACAAATGTTTATGTGCGGACTCCATTAATACTGTACTGACGTTTTTTTCACTGAACTTTACTTTTACACCTTAATTCTATACATAGTAATAAATGATCCTACTGACTAATGACATTTTGTTTACTGTTAGTTAGTTTTGAGCTACTATTTACAAATAAAATCGTGGCTAAACCTATCGTTTTAATATCATTTTTCGTTATGTTAATGCATAACCATTGTTCTGGTGCATTTTATTTTGCACTGGTGATAATTATTGATAGTCATTTTATTGACTAATGTTTGGTCTAAGTTCGTTAAGTGTAGAATATCGCCTACACTGAAATTTGGCCTTTATAATGCCTACGGGTTCTCAATTCGGTAAATTACAGAGACATCTTATTGGTATAAGGTTCTCTTATATAGTTAGCTCTCTTTTCTGACAGGTATATTTGATGCAGAAATACATCTTAGTTCCTACAATATAGCCATTGTTAACATCGGTTTTGGCATTCATTATCTACTGTTCATAGTCACATTTATTATCAGAAAAATGCTGATTTTGGCTTTCACAGTATTTAACTGCTAATTCGTTTGTTTTTTGTTTATAAATGACATTCGGTTTACATTAACCATTTACTGAATTGACAGTTGAATTTAAATCTATTCTGTCCATTAGTTCGTTTTAGTCTCAGTCTAGTTGTAGTGTCAAACAGCTATTGCGTTACTGTTTCCCATGGCACTTCTGCTTTATTCTTCTCTCTTGGTTTCTTCTTTCTTGTTTATTTTGACTATTCTATACCTATTTACATGGTTATTCTGTTTTATGAAATCTAATAACATACACTTAGGTTAGGTGACATCTTGTGATGTTACAATATATATATATATATATATATATTACTTTAATATTTATAACTAACTTTACCTCAAGATATACTCTTTTTTCCTATTAGGAACATGTTTCGAGAGTTCCTGTACTCTCATCTTCAGCCTTCGCCATCTTGTTTCTGGTGAAGTATTTGTGTGTTGGCTTCTGGATGTTATTAAGGTAGTTTGTTGGTCTTTGGTCTTTTAAAGTTGCATTATTGTGTGTGGTTGTGGTATCTGTTTTTGTATTTTGTGCATTTACGATGTTGAGTGCTTTGAATATTGTGTCATGTTTTGTATTGATTTGTATTTGTTCTGGTATTAGTTTGTTTTGTGTTTTATGTTTGTAAATCTGTAAATTTTCCCAAATGTTCATTATGGTGCCTTTATGTGGTATATGTTTTATTAGTGTTACATTGGTTATGTCTGGGAATTCATGTCCTGTGTTTATTGCATGTGTGGCTAAATTGGATTTATATATATTTGGTTTTTTGTATGCATTTAGGTGTTCAAAATAACGTTTTTTCAGCTGTTTTTTTGTTTGTCCTATATAACATTTATTGCAATCTTGGCATTCAAGTTTGTATATACCGTTGGTTATTTTGAACACTAAATTCCTACAAAAAACCAAATATATATAAATCCAATTTAGCCACACATGCAATAAACACAGGACATGAATTCCCAGACATAACCAATGTAACACTAATAAAACATATACCACACAAAGGCACCATAATGAACGTTTGGGAAAATTTACAGATTTACAAACATAAAACCCAAAACAAACTAATACCAGAACAAATACAAATCAATACAAAACATGACACAATATTCAAAGCACTCAACATCGAAAATACACAAAATACAAAAACAGATACCACAACCACACACAATAATGCAACATTGAAGGACCAAAGACCAACAAACCACCTTAATAACATCCAGAAGCCAACACACAAATACTTCACCAGAAACAAGATGGCGAAGGCTGAAGATGAGAGTACAGGAACTCTCGAAACATGTTCCTAATAGGAAAAAAGAGTATATCTTGAGGTAAAGTTAGTTATAAATATTAAAGTATTATATACATCAAGAAACGGACTGTAGCAGAAAGTGATTGAAAAAATATATATATATATATTTTTTTTATTATTATTAAAGATTCTACTTTATCTTTCCACAAACTCTGGGTCCCCCTCCCTGTTCTTGCACGTTAAAATTTCTACTCACACCTTTTCGTGGAGCCAGACCACCGTGAGTTTCACCTCACTGTTGAGGCTACTGCCCACCATGGTCTGACCCTCATTTCCAAAATACCACGATCAGAGATGGTGAATCTGTGATCGCCTGAAAATGGGGAGTGTCCCTCCTGGAAACATAAACATCAAACTAAACTCATTCATACTCATTAATATACAATTCTTATCCAAATCCTAAGATGACCAATATAACTTTATATTTGTTGCATTGTGAGTTCCTACTATCTCCCTAGTCTCCCTGTCCTGCAACACATATGAATTTTTCATTTTGATCCCTACTATCTCATAAGGTCCTTCGTAAAGCAGGAAGAATTTCTTAATTTCCTTGTCTTGAGCGCTCGATAAATCGTGCCTCCTTACTAATACCAACTGTAATCGGATCTTAATGCTCACATCCGTCCGCTCGCGCTCCGTTGGATAATCAAACAGCTGCTCCAATATTCTTGGGGGGCGTGTTCCCTTTACCAATTCGTGAGGTGTATAGCCGGTGGACTCGTGGGTGGTACTGTTCAGCCAATTTTCTACCTTCTTGACGTACAACGGCCACTCGCTGTGTTTAGCGTGACAATAGGCTCTAAAGATCCTGCCTATCTCATTACACGCTCAGCCTGGTTTGACTGGGGGTGGTACACAGCCATATGCTTCGTGAGGATTCCTTCCCATCCTAAGGTCTGGCGCCATTTTCCACTGATGAACTGTGGCCCATGATCTGACAAAATCACCTTCGTCTTACCCACGTGAATCATATAATCTTTAGTCACCTTCTCACTCAATACCTTACTGGTAGCTCTCTTTACGCTATACAATTTCACATACTTCGAAAAAGTGTCAAGTAATACAAAAATATACACAACTCCGCCTCTACCCTTCGGCAATGGTTCAAACAAATCCACCGCAACTAAATCAAATGGTCTCTCTACCCTTATAAAATTCAACTCACCTTCAACCCTGTAGTTTACTACCTTTTACTTCTGACACAAATCACAACTCCTCAGCAATTTCCTCACTCGTCTCTCCATATTCCTGAAAACACATGACTCCTTTAACACACTGACACACTTTTTCGCCCCAAAATGACCGTATCTAAAATGACAATCCCAAATAATCTTCTCTTCCAACCCTTCTGGTACTACTAACTTCCAGTCACGCTCACCCCCTACTACCCTTTTAAACAACAATCCTCTGTAAATTTGGAAAAACTGATTATATTCTGATTCCTCCAATTCCGTTTCTAAGCTGTTTATTATCTTACCCGACTTACCATCTGCTCTCTGCATGGTGCTGATATCCTTTAACTCTTCTCCAAAGATCTTATCCTCCCTACTTATTTTAAAAATTTCAATTTCCTTCATATCCCTACCTGTTTTGTTATTCTCACAATCTACTCTGGAAAGAGTGTCGGGTACCTTGTTCTCTGTCCCTTTAATGTATTCCCACTCGAAGTTGTACTCCTGTAGTACGAGCACCCATCTTGTTAGACGGCTGTGAGCAAGCTTGCAAGTGTTCAGAAAGGATAACGCCTTGTGATCCGTTCGTATGATGGTCTTGTTTCCCAAAATGTAAGTTCTGAATTTTCCAACGGTGAATACAATACTAAGTAATTCCTTTTCAGTCGTTGTATAGTTCTTTTCCGCTGGCAGCAATGATCTACTCACGAAGGCTATAGTGAGGTGCTCCTTTTCCTCATCCTCTTGATAAAGCTCCGCGCCGACTGCTACATTACTGGCATCTGTCTGTAAATAGAACACTTTTTCAAAATCCGGGTGGTTCATCATGATCATTTCACTAAATTTCCTTTTAATTTCCTCAAAAGCTCCGCGCTCTATGTCGCCCCATTTCCATTGTCGGTTCTTTTGCAGTATTTCACTTAACCTTGCTGTCACGTGTGCGTAGTTCCTTTGGAATTTTCGGTACAAGTTGCACAGCCCTAGAAAACACTGAAGTTGCTTTATGTTCCTTGGTTCAGGGAAGCGCATGATCGACTCGACGTTGTCCGGGTTTGCTGAGATCCCTTCCGGCGTAATAATAAAACTTAAAAATTTAATCTCTGTCTGTAAAAATTCTGACTTGTCCCAATTCACCTCACCGTAAGTCCTCCTGTCTCCAATTTCATCAATACATACCTTAAATGTTCCAAATGGTCCTCGAAAGTCCGTGAGGCAATCAAAATGTCGTCTACATAAACTGTCAAGAAATCCAAATCCTTAGGCCTCAAAATTTTATCCAAACATTTGATGAAACTCGCCACACTGGTATTTAGTCCAAAAGGTAGTCTCCTAAACTGGCAATTCTTTCCATTGAATAAAAATGCGGTGTATTTTCTACTCACCTCAGCTAATGGTACCTTCCAATATCCTGCAGTAAGGTCCAGCGATGTCATATACTTCACGCCGCTGAATTTCTGGAATATCTCATTTATCGCTTCTGGTGACTCTCGGTCGGGTATTATTACCTGGTTTATCCTCCTCGCATCTAAACACAACCTGACTCTGCCATCCTTCTTTATTACTACCACCAAAGGATTCGAGTAGGGCGATACTGATCTCTCTATAATTTTTCCTTCCAGCATTTTATCTGACTCCTCTTGCACCGCTCATCTTTTGGAGTAAGGCACAGGATAACTCCGTTGCATGAATGGTGTGTGTGTTCCCTTATCTGTAACATACATTCATAATCTTTTGCCCTACCTGGAACATCGGCAAACACTCCCTTAAACTGCTCTATCACCTGCCATAACGCCGCACGCTGGCCACTCCCTACACCGGACTCTTCACTCCGAAACTTATCTGCCCTTATCTCCCACACTGCATCATTAATATTACTCATTTTGCTATCATCATCGTAAATATACTCCGCCTCTCTACACCAATTAATTCTAGTATCGCTATTATTCTCATCTACTCGTTTCTTTAATAACTTTACACCAGTTGTTTTAATTTTATCTATCACCCGTTCAAAATTAACTCTTACCGACCGGTCACCCCCGTCTAACTCTATCACCTTCTCTTTAAAATTTATCACCGCTCTATTCCTCTGTAAGAAATTGTTACCCAAAATAATGTCCAAACTCAAACCCTTAACTACCAAAAATGTACTATCAAAATCCATACCATTTATCAAAAAGTTCAAATGTATTTGTTTCGTTACACGTTTGCTCCGTACCCCTGTGACTCCTATCACCGTAACCCCTGCTACTGGCAAAATTGGAATATACTTGTTAAATTCTCTCAAATCATTTAAAATATTTTCTGCTATAACTGAAATTTCACTTCCGGTATTCACCAGTGTTCTAAAATGCTTACTTTCTATAGTTACCTGGATTTCCGTCAATCCTGCTCTCACCTCCTCTAAAGTATTGTTCTCCTCCTCCAACAAATCAGCTATTATGTCTGTTTTAATGACGTTACTTGGGATGTCTTCTGTTGGTTGGACCTCATGCGCTTCTCTGAACAGTGGTCGGGTCCTGGCTACCACTGTCGGTTTTAGTTTTCCGGCTGTCATCCACTATTGTTCATATCTTGTTGTTGTTGACCACTTGGTCGTCCTTGCTTGTGGTTTGATGCTCCACTGGTACTTGGTCCACCTTTGTCGGTTGGTACATACTGTTTCATGTGTTCTCTCCTCCTCTCTTCTTCTTTAGGCAGTTTGCATCTGAAACACTGCTGTCTGTGAGCGTAGTTCTCTCTCCCGCACCTAAAACAATTCCACTCACCCGATTGTTGGAAATTATTTCTATGTCTATAATTATTATTATTATCATTATTTCCCTGATAACTACTCCTAGGTCGGTTAAATTCCGTGTTACTATTATTGTGGTTATTCTGTATAGGTCGTCTAACTGTTTCACGATCTCTAATACTTTGCAAAATGTCTAAAATTCATTCTAACTCACTTAAATTCTCTATCTCCTTCGTCATTAAGGTAATCTGTGCTTCTCTAGGTAGATGTTTACTCACATATCTGACGAACGATTTGAATGGTATAGGCGGTTCTAGGTATTTTGCCTCGTTATACAACTTTGTCACATACATCGTTATATTATTGTGTCCTACAAAGTTACCTACTCCCATAATACGACTTCTTAAACTCTCTTGTTCTTCTTCCGGCCAAAATTTATCTTTAAATGCCCTCTCGAACGTTTCAAAATTGTCCCATTCTACTCTGTGCGCCTCCGCCCATACGATAGAATTACCCTTAAAACATTTGACGATTTTCGTTAGTTGTATTTCCCAGTTATGGTTACAAAAATGATTGTACTCTCGTGTCTGGTTTAAAAATCTCATAGGGTGTATTACTCTGTTCTCATGGTTAAAATTTTCTAACTCTATTTCGTTGTACATGTCCCTAGTCACGATTATTCTTTCCGTAATACCGGTAATTTTTCTCTGAATTTCCCCCCGTAACTCATTTTTCACTTTCATTAAATCATTTTCAATCACACCACATTTAACATGCATATTATTGTTGTTTTGTATAGCTAGGTCATCTATTTCTTTAATCTTACTTTGTAACATGCTCATTTTATCACTAGTATTATTCTCATGTTTTGATGCTGTTTTGTCTATTGTTTCGATATTTTTGGTTATGTCTATTACATCTAATTCACATTTGTCTATTTTATTTTGTAAAACACTAGTTTTCATTTCTATCTGTTTATTTATTTTACAATTAGTTCTACTCTCTATCTGCTCATTAACTGTGTTTAAACATTTATTCTCTATTTCTCCATATAGTTTTTCTATTTGGTTCTGAACTGTTTCATTGATTTGCTTAATTTTGTCGTCTAACTGACTTATTTTGTTATTAAATTGCTCATTACTGGTTTCTGTTTGTTTTTGGATACTGTCACACTTGTAACAATATAAAGAAAGTCGAAATATATATAATAAATAAAATACACTACCAGGACTTACCTGTACGCAATCACAACTACTTACCTCATGTTAAAATTTCACCAGAAGACCAAGGTCGCCACGATTATTTTTTATAGGCTAAAATATCGAAAACCTTTACACTCCACCTTAAATGAAAAGGACAATTTTGCTATCTGACCACACCCAATTAATAATTCAGAAAGATTCCGGAACGTTTAGACGAATTTTGCAACACAGAAATGAGAACGTGGTAATGACGAAATAACTTAGTCTAACACATTTTAGTGATTAAATGAATACTTTTAATGTTCTCTTCCTTGAAAATAAAATTATGCTCAATTGTATACATGGTAATTGAATTATTGTATTATATTTGTATCTGGAATAATTACGTTTACTGTTCTTAGTATAAACTTGTTAATAGAATTATTATATGATATTTATATAAACTTATAATTACAGCCCAGCCTGCTCATTCTCTCTTATTATTTACAGTACCTTATTTTCTGAAAAAATCCCATTTGTTCTTTAAATGCGCACATATATATCGAGGCCTCGCCCGAACACGCGTTCTCGCTTTCGTTATTCCCGGCACCTTACATTTTCACTCGCTGACCACGGCACTGTTCTCGTTATATATTCGTTACTTCCTTGGGTCCCGGTCGGTATGAAGACGTTATTTCATTTAGTTATTCATACTTAAACAGTTCAACCCGACCGGGCCGCGTGGGATCACTACGGCTGGATGTGAACCCTGTTGCAAGATAACGTGCACTGCTTAGCGTCTCTGCCTAATGCATACTGTGTTGAGGCGGGAGGAAGCTGCCGTTCACTGCCGCCTGATTTCGTCGTCGTTCAAGCCGAATTGTTGTGGCTTATGAGCTCTATGCATGAAACATATTAGTTATATCAGCCCAGTGTGTAGACGATATTTGGCGCTGCTAGACTGATGTCACTAGCAGTAGGCGGGGCTTACCTACATTTCCTGTAGTTGGCTGGTTGATGTTACAAATTGTTCTTTCCAGCGCCATCTGAGTTTCTCGGCGTCCCTACAGCGCACATGCTTGAGTCGCTGAGTGCGTGTGCCGTCACACTTATGCAAAGTTCTGAGAAATTTAGGGTGGTGCAAATTCCTTGCCGAGTTACACAACAGAAACTGCGTCTTGCTGCTTTGTTCTCAACGCTGTTTTGATACACGTGGCCTGTTACAATGGAATGGACGTTTGTCGTAAAATAAAACTTTCACAATATTTTTCCAAAACCCCAAAAAAATGAAATAAATAAAAATACCCTATATTTTAGACACGTTACACACTGTATTTCTATTTCGTTTATTCTTTCGTCAAAATTACAACTTTGTTTCTTAATTTCTTTTTTAATATCATTAAATTGTTCATCAAACTGGTTTAATTTATCATTAAAATTGTCTAAGTTCGTATCGAATTTGATACTCTGTTCATTAAAAAGCAGTTTCATCATTCTTATGATGTCATTTTCCTCAACTCTTTTTGTTGGGGCTGGTGTTGAGTGAATACTATCACCCATCATTTCTGATTCTGTTCTACTCGTCTCGTTACTGTTTGCCATTTTTATCATACTAATAATAATAAATTTTGTTTTAGTTGTTGTATTGTATTCTATTCATACCATACATAACCTATACAGGTAACCTATATTGTGTTACGTATATTTCGCCACCCGTCTGCCTCTGCTTTTGGCTTATTTATATAATGTAAATTTTTATATAAAGTCCAATGTTCGGGGGCCATCTGTCACCTTTTAAATAAATACAAATAATAAAAATAATAAGTCCCTTGTTCTGGGCGTCATCTGTTAACTTGCTTACCATACTAATAAATATGATAAGTTATTTTTATGTATTTTATTGTAATTAAAGAAATACCCACCATACATCCAGTGTAAACATGTGTCTTTCTTATCAACATAAATTTGGTCTTTTGGGTCCAGGGCTTCGTTAAGCAAAAAGGCAGAGGTAGTCGGGTTGTCGAAATAACCATTCGTACAACATATAGTTAAACAATTTAGGCTTTATTTGATTTTCAAATTCAAGTGTTATAGACAATAGGAGTCATTACTCAGTTAAACAATTACCAAAATGGCGGCTTCATGACTTCCGCCTTTTGCCATGCTTTCATCTCTATATAGCGCTTATTTGTTCTGTAATTTAATCTTTTAAACAAACGTATTTTACTGCAGTATGGTATTCAAAATTACTTGTTTCTTTAGATTCACTAAATAATATATATACTTATCACAAACCAACGCCCCAGATATTGGTTATTAAATGCCGGCAACCTTTCACTCTCACTTGCTCACACGCACCTTTCGTACTTTGATGATGATTACATTTCTGTACTAAATATATTTTGAGCTCATTTTTACTGTTTAGAATTTAGAATAATTTAAAAAGGGCTTTCCTGATTTGAAGTGGTAATGACGCTCCTCAGACTATTCCCATGATGGTTGGCGGATGTTCTGCCGAACTTTGTGATCTGTCTTTTCCTGAGTGGACTGAATTTAGATTACTACATTTAACTGTCCAGTGAAACTAGTTATTTGTATGATTACATTTTTTACATATTTGTTAACCAACACACAATTGAGCGTGTGTACGCTCTGAGTTGTTAATGCAGACTGGGAACGGGTTATACGCAATTTCTGCGTAAGTAGTAGTGTATATGACGTCACCGTCTTTTGTTTCTACGGCCAACGCCCTGGTTTGTACATTCTTGGTGTTATGTCATCAGCGTTTAATAATGACGACACAGCCTTGTGGACCAATGAAAGTTCATATTTATAGTTCGTTTTCACATACACCGCCATTATACATGTTAGACTTCGCCCGTCTCCCGGTGACCTTGGATTCATTCCCCTCTTGTTGAATATGCGTTGTTTCTTGGGACATGGGTAAAACTGACCTAACCCTGGTTGACATTCATAAATATAATAAAAAATACAATCCAAAATCCCTTAATCCCATAATTAGGATAATAGGTCTTTACGTACTGTTACACGGTATAGTGATACTTACATATTAAGTTGGGTTATATGTTTTTTAGATGCACTCTATACTTTCCTTTTCTTTATACATTTTAATATAATTCACTTTTATTATTTATTCACTATAATGTCCTTTAAATATAAACAAAACTTCACAACACTTGATGTTCACTGTTAGGTTACGTCCCCACTTGTAGGTGAGATCGCCTTTTGTTTACACTTCACCTAACCTCACTCGGGTTCAAGACTTTGAGGACAAGACTATTTACACTTTGGGTTGGAGGCTTTTACATTTTCCATGTCACAGAGAATGTGTTCTTTACTGTATGATTACCGGCGAACGACTAACTTGTTGGCGGTGCATTATGGGTTGATTCACCTGACCGGTGAAAGATTCTGATTAGTGGAATTACTAAACATTTGTATAAAAACATATTATTTAATTTTTTATTAGTTGTTAATAATCATAGTTCATAGCTCGTACTTACCAATATTTGGATATTTCTCGGGTCCCAGGGTTCTTTCATAAGCGAGGTCAGAAACAGTGTGGGGTTACGAAATAATTATTCTAACAACATATGTAGTGAAAAAGAAAGAAAATTCTGTTTTATTATCTTAAAATTGCAATGACTACCAATTACGCCCACATCTCTACATGCGCCTCGCCATGTGGCGTAGTTGTGCAATCAAACAGTACATTTTCCATTTAAAGTTTTATCCACCTGTTACTACCAAAATAAACAAAATTAATTATTTCTCTATATTTTACCAAGGGTACAATTATTTACTTGTTGATTATTACGACATAATATTAAAGTATACATACCAATTAACAGGAAACATCTTATATCTAGGTAGGCCGCCCAGCCTGCTCTCTCCTCATTCACACTAATTTTAAAACCCTCCCGTGATCATTTTAATTAATAAAAAAAACTTTAAACTTGTGGAATACCCCACTGCCGGCAATGTGGTTCACTCACGCTCACTATGACTTCTCATTTTTTTAAACTGTTGGGTGTCCGAAACCGATAATGATGTTCTTCAATTGAATAAGCACTCCACTGTCACATTATTTTCACGAATAGTTCTACTTTTACTGGAAAATTATGAAATTTTAAAATGAGCCCACTTGGGACTGTACCTGGCCAGGTACGATCTGGTATCAGACTGCCCAGAACGGTAAGGCGTTCGCCGCTACCTCGATTTCATCGTTTTTTGAGGAAACCAAAGCCTTGTATTTGTTCGTCGTAGCTTTCGTCCCATGCAATTCATGTAGTTGTTGGGGTGACGACAGTATATGATCTCAGTGAGGCACTGGCTAACGTCACGAGATGGGCGGTTCTTAAGTTTTTATATCCGGCCTCATGGTAAATGAAACTGCATAACATTGGTTTCCTGACATCTTGGTTTTTGGACGATAGCGTCACTCCGAGCGTATACTCACTTGACGCGTGCGTGTGCGCTGTCACACAGAAACAAAGTTCTTGGAACTGAGGGCTTGGTGAATTCTTGCTTACAGATTGCACAATGTCATACTGCGTATTTCTCCTTTGTTATGCACTGTTCTATTTGCCACGTGTTCTGGTTTGTTGGAATAAAATTTACACAATACCTTTGTCAATCCCCGAAAATGAAATAAATTTAAAAATACAAATACCCACATTTTTGGACCGTTACAATACCCCCTCAATGAGAAGTCTTCTGTCCAAAACAGAAGAAATCTCATTGATAAAACCCCTAAGAGGACCGGTGAGGAACTGGTGCCAAAAACCCCCTTTTGTTCTTACTCTGCATGGGTAAAAACCCCCCTGGCTCGGCGACTATGGACGCATCTGAACGAGATCACTGGACTTCCCTGTAAGAGATCCCAACACCGAAAAATCGAACAGACACGCACCACAGCGCACCTCACCTTCTAACATGCTACCCCAAAAATCCTCAACCCCTGGCTTAGATCATGCCAGATCCTCCACCGATATGTTCCCCCTTATATGCAAGCTGGGCTGCCTTTAGCAGATACTGGGCTCACACACACACTCACATTACATACTGAAAATTGAAAAATGCTTTGAAAATTTATTTAAATTACAACTCACTGGTTGTTTTCATTTAAAATCAAATCAAAATTTTGTATCTATTTTGAATTATTCTTTTTTTTTTTTTTTTTTTTTTTTTTACATCAATGGAACACTTCTTAAAAATAAAAAACATCCTTAGCCTAACATGTGATTACACCTAGAGTCTAACAATACAATTCAATAATAATAAACACGGTTAGTACACAAACAATAAAATAATCAAAGTTTAAAATTATCCATTATCTGGCAGGCGCAAAATCATATTTTTTTCCCCAAAAAAAAATTTTCCAAAAATTTTAAAATTCAAAAAAATTTAAATTTCTTAAAATATTTCCTTTTCATATTGAAATCATTTAAATATTGTTCCCATTGATCAAAAACAAAAATTGGATTAACTTCCTTACTAAACATGCCTAGTATATGACCTCACTATCAGCTGATCAAAACTAGGTCAAGTCATAAACCTTGACCTACATACGTTATGTACAAATTACATCTGTGAATACATTAAACACTCGTAAAATTTTCTCTTGAAACACAAGATATGATAAAATAAAATATTTAAAATTAACAAAATATTATTATAATTAACAATCAAATTGATACGTAAATGATTCACATAAACACTTTATAGCTTTACATTTACAAATTCTATCAAACTTTGTCACTGGTTTCAATTAAAAAATTTTATATATTCAACTATAACTTTCTTCATTTAACAATCTCATTCTACATTACTTTGGGCGATTTAAATTTATTTTAGCTTGATATGCCACTTGGCATTTATACCTTTATAATTAACATTGCGATTATTACCTCCAAATAACCAAATCACATTTAACTTTGGTCAAACTCTACACACCCTACATCTTTATAAAATTATAAACATCACATTTTAATTTCAACTGAACTGTTATTAATTAACCATCCATTATTTATCATTTGATCCTATGCAATTCAAATTTATTATTAACCTTCCTGTTACATTATATTTCATCTCTGATTACCTTTCTACTATGAATTTTCTATCTAACTCTTCACATTTTAATCATTGATTAGTCTGGATGACACCTGTATTCTCTATGCTTTCACTCGAACAGACATTTATCATCTTACTCCCTTTCTTACTACTAACAACCACTATTAACCATTTATGACACCAATCTCTCAATTATCAACACCTTCATTAATTCCACTTACCTCTGGCACCGCTCATCTTTGTACTAGGATGTGTGTTCCCAACTTGGCTATCTACATACGAACCAATGCCCCTCCAAAATATCGGCAAACACTCACTTAAACTATTCTATCCCCGCCACAACGCCGCACGCTGGTCACACCTTACCACCTCACCCTTACTACAAAATATCATCAACAAATATATTTATATACCATTCACCTTACGCATCTCTACATATACTCCCTACTGCTGTGTCCCTAAAATATCTAATAACCTCTTTGTTTTTCACTGGTATTTCAAAATTCTTATTCTCTCTGACTACTATTACAATGAACTCTACTTAACTTACCTGCCTCATTTCATTATCACCCAAAATCTATCTTTTATTATCTCTCGCAAATTATCTAAAATCTCAGCTTTATCAGATTACTTTTCTCATCATTTGCAACAGTGGTTTTAACACATTACCACCTTATATTTAACATTAATTATTTTGAACATTTATAAACAATTTAACAGTGACATTTTACTACCGTTCAGCTGACATCACTAACAAAGTGAAAATACATTTCGAAATTGTGCAAATTACATGAAATATATATTTTTAGCAATCCTTACATCTACCATCATTGTTTCCCCCCCCCCTTACTGACTCTGGTACTATGTTAACCGCCTGCCAGTCGGTTTAGTTATTTGCTTAGTTTCAAAATACACAAATTATACAAACACATATTTTTTATCAATTCTTATATCTAACCTACTACAATAAAATATTACATTTAAAATTATAGAATGAACACCTTATACTGAATGTATGAGCACATATTTATTTGATCAGAATACAAACTTTTTTATTAGAGCAAAAATTAGAGTTAGCAATTTTTATGTTATAAATTTAAATTCGTGGCTCCTCTGAGCCACCTCCCATCCACACACGCTATTGCAATTTATGGTAGACTGTAGCGCCTATTTGCTTCCACAAAGACTGCATATTTGGAGGTATTGGACACCTCCGTGTCTTTGCTTCGGCAGTTACATTTTAACATTGGCGGATATCAACATATCCTCGTTTATATTGAAACACCCTTAAACGAGTCTACCACCTGGCTATGCTGTCCCCATGCGGACAGAGTGGCAGCCGCTGTTCCCTAGTTTGGTGATTCCCCTTAATTCCCCCCTGTCAATTTCAAAATTCACCTTGACAACGATAACAGCTATGGCCAGTTAAGGCAGAACGTGTCGCAATGAGCCCCAACCATAGCTGTTAAAGCTAAACCAATTCCACGGTCAGGGTTCGGTGAGGCCGTGATCGCCCGAAAAGTTGGGGAATCACAAGTAGAATATCTTTTGTAAAACTAAAATTAACAATTTATATTAAATGACATTATTAGTCTGGGTGGTGTTTTAACCCCATACATCTCTTTCTTAACCTTCATTAACATAAAATAATAAGTACAAAAATTAAAACTTCCTACCATTGCAGTTCCACACTCCACTGTTGTCACTTCTTTAAACACCAATCTACACCCCAAAATTACCCTTTAATCTTGTCTAATAACAAGTTCTTTTATTTATTTTTAAAAATTTTCACATAGCTCACAAGCTGCAAGTCCAAGCTTTCACTTTTCACTAACATTTTCCTTCTGACAAAATAATAAGTACCACAATGGATCATCTTATACAGTTACATCGAAATAAAATACATTTGTGTTGTTTTCTGAGGGAAAACAATTCCTTGAAAATTTAAGTATTCAAATTTCATATTTTTTGGTCGTTTCATTTCATAATTTCTGAAACAAAACTAAAATAGTTCGTGAAGAGAGAAAAAAAAAACATATATACTACCTTTCCACGAAACTATGGGTCCCCCTCCCCGTTCAAATGTGTTGTAAGTTTTCAAATTGTAACCAATTTTGGTGGAGCCGGACCATCGTTGCGTTCACCGCCCGAAGGAAGATCCTCCAACCATGGCCCGTCTCCGAGTTCCGAATACCACGGCCAGGACTGGTAAGATCGTGACCGCCCGAAAATGGGGGAGACTCCCTTCTGTAAACATATAAAACCAAATTAAATTTCATTCACACAATAATAATTAATAATAATCATGGTAAAATTCCTATGATGACCAATACAATTTCAAATTTGTACCATTGTGTGTCCCTACTATCTCCCTTGTCTCTCTGTTCTAATACATACGAATTCTTCATCTTAACTTCTATTACCTCATACGGTCCTTCATAGAGTAAGAAAAACTTCTTGATCTCCTTGTCCTGAGCCCTCGACAAATCATGTCTCCTCACCAACACCAATTGTCCTACTTCGTACTTCATCCACTTACCTTTTGCATCGTGCCTACATTTTCTTTGTTCTCCTTTACTTAATAAGCTCTCGTTTGCCAACCTGATTTTTATACTCACATCCGCTTTCTCACTCTCAGGTGGTTAATCAAACAACTGTTCCAAAATTCTCGGGGGGCGTGTTCCTTTGATTAACTCGTGAGGTGTATAGCCGGTGGACTCGTGGGTGGTACTGTTCAGCCAAGTCTCTACTCTTCGGACGTACAACGGCCACTCGCTGTGTTTAGCGTGACAATAGGCTCTAAAGATCCTGCCTATCTCTCTCATTACACGCTCAGCCTGGTTGGACTGGGGATGGTACACAGCCGTATGTTTCGTGATGACTCCTTCCCATCCTAGGGTCTGACGCCATTTCCCACTGATGAACTGTGGCCCATGATCTGATAAAATTACTCTCGGCTTACCCACGTGAATCATGTAGTCCTTTGTCACCTTCTCACTCAATACCTGACTGGTAGCTCTTTTAACGCTATACAATCTCACATATTTAGAAAAAGTATCAAGCATCACAAAAATGTACATCACTCCGCCTCTACCCTTCGGCAATGGCCCAAACAAATCTACCGCAACTAAATCGAAAGGTCTATTCACTTTTATAAAATTCATCTCCCCTTCTACTCTATAATTTACTACCTTCGATTTCTGACATAAATCACAACCCCTTACCAATTTTCTAACCCTTCTTTCCATATTTTTAAAAACACATGACTCTTTCAAAACATTAACACACTTCTTCGCCCCAAAATGACCATATCTTAAATGACAATCCCAAATAATCTTATCATCTAACCCCTCAGGCACAACTAGTTTCCAATCACGCTCACCCCCTATTACTTTCTTAAATAATAACCCCTCATAAATCTGAAAATGCTGACTATACTCTGACTCTGCTAATTCTGTTTCTAGACTATCCATAATCTTACCTGACTTACCATCTGCTCGTTGCATGGTTCTGATGTCCTTCAACTCTTCACCAAAAATTCTGTCTTCTCTGCTAATCTGAAAAATTTCAGTCTCCTTTAAATCTCTACCTGTCTTATTGTCTAACATGTCTACCCGGGAAAGAGTGTCAGGTATCTTGTTGTCTGTCCCCCTGATGTACTCCCATTCGAAATTATACTCCTGTAAAACAAGTACCCACCTGGTCAGACGGCTGTGAGCAAGTTTACATGTATTTAAGAAGGATAATGCCTTGTGATCGGTGCGGATCACCGTCCTATTTCCCAAGATGTAAGTGCGAAATTTGCCGACGGCGAACACAATACTTAATAGTTCCTTTTCTGTGGTAGTGTAGTTCTTCTCTGCCATCAACAAGGATCTGCTTGCGAATGCGATGGTTAAGTGTTCTTTCTCTTCGTCCTCTTGGTAGAGTTCCGCACCTACGGCCACGTTACTAGCATCTGTCTGTAAGAAAAATATTTTATTAAAATCAGGGTGATTCATCATTATCATTTTGCTAAATTTCTGTTTAATTTCGTTGAACGCCTCTCGTTCCACTAATCCCCATCTCCACTGTTTATTTTTCTGGAGTACCGCACTCAATCTTGCTGTTACATGTGCGTAGTTCTTCTGAAATTTTCGATAAAAATTACACAATCCCAGAAAACTCTGTAGCTGCTTGATGTTCTTCGGCTCAGGGAAGCGCATGATGGAGTCCACTTTATCCGGATTTGCTGAGATTCCTTCTGGTGTGATTATAAATCCTAAAAAATTTATTTGTGTTTGTAGAAATTTTGATTTGTCCCAATTTACAGTAAGTCCTCCTTCCTTTAATTTGGCTAACACATATCCTAAATGATCTAAATGGTCCTCAAAAGTTCTCGACGCAATTAAAATATCATCTACATATACCGTTAAAAAATCTAAATCTTTGGGTTTTAAAATTTGGTCTAAGCATTTTATGAAGCTGGCTACGCTGGTATTTAATCCAAATGGCAATCTTCGAAATTGGTAGTTCTTGCCATTAAACAGGAAGGCTGTATATTTCCTACTTACCTCCGCCAATGGTACCTGCCAATATCCTGCTGTTAGATCCAATGACGTCATGTATCTCACCCCGCTGAATTTCTGAAATATTTCATTGATTGACTCTGGTGATTCACGGTCTGGTATTATTATCTGGTTTATCCTCCTGGCATCTAAACATAACCTAACTCTGCCATCTTTTTTAATTACTACAACTAATGGGTTCGAGTAGTGTGATACTGACCTTTCTATTATCCCTCTTTCCATCATCCTGTCCAGCTCCTCTTGCACCGCTCGTCTTTTGGAATAAGGCACGGGATAACTTCGCTGCATGAAAGGTGTGTGTTCCCGTATCTGCAATGTACATACATAATCCTTTGCCCTTCCTGGAATATCGGCAAACACTCCCTTAAACTTCTTGATCACTTGCCACAACGCCGAACACTGATCTGCTTGTCTCAACGCCGCACGCTGGTCACTCCTTACCACCGCACCTCCACTACAAAATTCATCCGCCCTTATCTCCCATACTGCATTATTAATATTACTCATTTCATCTTCACAATCATCAATATACTCACTCTCTCTACATAAATTAACTCTAGTATCTATATCACTCTCGCCTACTCTCTTTTGTAGTATTTTTACCCCCATTGTTCTAACTTTATCTATTATTTGTTCAAAATTAACCTTTACAGACCGATGACCCACCGTCTAACTCTATTATTTTCTCTTTAAAGTTTACAACAGCTTTATTTCTTTGCAGGAAATTATTACCCAATATAATGTCTAAACTTAACCCTTTAACTACCAAAAATGTGTTCTCAAATTCTACGTCATTTATCAAAAAACTTAAGTGTATCTGTTTTGTTATTCTTTTACTGCGTACGCCTGTAACTCCTACTACTGTAACCCCAGCTACTGGTAAAATTGGAATATTCTTTATACTTTCTTTTAACTCTCCTAAAATGTTTTCAGCAATAACGGAAATCTCGCTACCTATGTCTACAAGTGTTCTATAATATTTATTAGCTACATTTACCTGTATTTCTGTTAGTCCCGCTCTCACCTCGATTGCATTGTTTTCTTCCTCCAGTAGATCGGCAACAATATCTGTTCTAATTACGTTACTCTTGACATCTTCTAACGGTTGGACCTCACTTGCTTCCCCGTACAGTGGTCTGGTCCGTGCTACCACTGTATGCTCTAGTTTTCCGGTTGTTGTCTATGATTGCTTGTGGTGGGTACCTGGTGATCCCGCGGTGACCCCTGGTGATAATTGTTTGTTCCTCTGTACTGCCTGGTTTCGTTTCTCCTCCTCTGCTCTTCTCTTGGTAAACTACATTTATAACACCGTTGTCTGCTGGCGTAATTCTCCCATTTGCACCTGGAACAACTCCACTCACCTGATTTGTTTACATTATCTCTATGCACATTATTATTATACCCACGATAATTATTATTCTTATTTTGATTATATTCAACATGATGATTGTTATTATTCTGTTGTGTTCGCCTACCCACTTCTCGATCTCTAATGCTCTGTAGTATATCCAGTATTCTCTCCAACTCGTTCATATCTTCAATTTCTTTTGTCATCAAAGTGGTTTGTACATCTCTCGGTAAGTGTTTACTTACATGTCTAACAAAAGTTTTAAATGGTATCTGCGGCTCTAAATACTTCGCTTCGTTATATAACTTAGTCACGTATATCGTTAAATTATTATTAGGGTGTCCTAAAAAATCGCCCGTTCCCATTATACGGCTTCTTAGTATTTCTTGTTCATCTTCGGTCCAATATTTCCCTTTAAATGCTTTTTCGAATGTCTCATAACAGTCCCATTCTGACCGATGTGCTTCCGCCCACACTACTGAACTACCCCTAAAACATTTAATTATTTTGGTTAATTGCACCTCCCAATTACTGTTGTTGAAACGGTTGTATTCCCAGGTTTGGTTTATAAATCTCATTGGATGTATTGTTCGGTTTTCATAGCTAAACGTTTCTAATTCAATTTCGTTGTGTAAATCTCTAGTTATGATAACCCTTTCAGTAACTCCGGTAAATTTTTTGTTAATTTCCCCCCGTAATTCATTCTTCACACTCATTAAATTATTCTCAATTACAGTACATTTATCATATATATTATTACTAGTTTGTAAACTGAATTCATCTATTTCTCTAAGCTTACTTTGTATGGTACTTATTTTACAGTTGGTATTATCTGCATGCTCTGAAATAGCTTTACTTACTGTTTCTATATTCTCTGCTATACTTATTACATTTGACTCAAAATTTTCTAACTTGTAAAACGGTTGTTTTAATGTCTATTTGTTTATTTATTTCAAATTTGGTTTTCATCTCTATCTGCTTATCTACTGTAGCTAGACATTTATTTTCTATCTCTTTACTTTGTGTCTCTATTTGGTTTTGAACTGTGCTAATTACTGTTTCATTGATTGTATTGATTTTATCATCTAAATCATTTATTTTAGCATCGAATTTCTCATTAACTATTTCTACTACTTGTTCTTGCATATCTGTACAACGTACATCTATTTCATTGATTCGTCTGTCAAAACTAATATTCTGCTTTCTGATTTCATTTTTTACTTCTTCAAATTTTACGTTAAAATTATTTTGAACTTCTCTAATTTCACTTTTCTGTTCGCTAAATTTCTCATCAAACTTATTATTTTGTATATTAAAAAGCGTTTGCATCATTTTCATTATTGGTTTTCTTCAGCCCTGTTAATCGGGACTGGCGTTGAGTGGATAATTTCTCCACTCATAATTTGTGATTCGGTTGCGCTTGTCTGGCTTTCATTGGTATTGTCAGTTAGGCTGACGTTCTCGTTATCTGCCATTTTAAAATTTTGTTAAAATATTTCTTTCAAAAAAAAATGTTTTCATATAATAAATATTACACATTCATATTATATCTAAAATTATTGTACTATTTTCTACCATGTGTAGTTACAACATAACCTTATTATTACGTATTTTATATTCTTTCGATACCCACTCTGTTTCTGAATTCTGGCTTATTTATATAATTATTTTATATAATGTCCATCGTTCGGGCAGCCATTTGTATAAAAACATATTATTTAATTTTTTATTAGTTGTTAATAATCATAGTTCATACCTCGTACTTACAATATTTGGATATTTCTCGGGTCCCAGGGTTCTTTCATAAGCGAGGTCAGAAACAGTGTGGGGTTACGAAATAATTATTCTAACAACATATGTAGTGAAAAAGAAAGAAAATTCTGTTTTATTATCTTAAAATTGCAATGACTACCAATTACGCCAACATCTCTACATGCGCCTCGCCATGTGGCGTAGTTGTGCAATCAAACAATACATTTTCCATTTAAAGTTTTATCCACCTGTTACTACCAAAATAAACAAAATTAATTATTTCTCTCTATATTTTACCAAGGGTACAATTATTTACTTGTTGATTATTACGACATAATATTAAAGTATACATACCAATTAACAGGAAACATCTTATATCTAGGTAGGCCGCCCAGCCTGCTCTCTCTCTCACTCACACTAATTTTAAAACCCTCCCGTGATCATTTTAATTAATAAAAAAAACTTTAAACTTGTGGAATACCCCACTGCCGGCAATGTGGTTCACTCACGCTCACTATGACTTCTCATTTTTTTAAACTGTTGGGTGTCCGAAACTGATATTGATGTTCTTCAATTGAATAAGCACTCCACTGTCACATTATTTTCACAAATAGTTCTACTTTTACTGGAAAATTATGAAATTTTAAAATGAGCCCACTTGGGACTGTACCTGGCCAGGTACGATCTGGAATCAGACTGCCCAGAACGGTAAGGCGTTCGCCGCTACCTCGATTTCGTCATTTTTTGAGGACACCAAAGCCTTGTATTTGTTCGTCGTAGCTTTCGTCCCATGCAATTCATGTAGTTGTTGGGGTGACGACAGTATACGATCTCAGTGAGGCACTGGCTAACGTCACGAGATGGGCGGTTCTTAAGTTTTTATATCCGGCCTCATGGTAAATGAAACTGCATAACATTGGTTTCCTGACATCTTGGTTTTTGGACGATAGCGTCACTCCGAGCGTATACTCACTTGACGCATGCGTGCGCGCTGTCACACAGAAACAAAGTTCTTGGAACTGAGGGCTTGGTGAATTCTTGCTTACAGATTGCACAATGTCATACTGCGTATTTCTCCTTTGTTATACACTGTTCTATTTGCCACGTGTTCTGGTTTGTTGGAATAAAATTTACACAATACCTTTGTCAATCCCCGAAAATGAAATAAATTTAAAAATACAAATACCCACATTTTTGGACCGTTACACATTCCATTTTTAATCCCAAAAAAATTCCGTTTTCTGGTTGATGCACACCAACAGACGCCAACCTAAGGGTCCCTTTTTTATCAAATATATTAAAAAATTTTAAATTGACATATCTTCCGTATGCTACTAAATATAACAAAGATATTACCACCATTAAACTGCATTTTTTATGCTGATCGTTTTGAAATCTCTTAAGCCATATTTCTGTCCAGTAATAACAAAAATGACATTTTTGACCTATTCTAACATTTTTGTTTAAAACTAGTCTTATTTGAACATATCTAAATTTTTGTGGTTGTGCATTCTATCTTATGCTAATAAAAGACATTTTAATATTAGTACTGATAACTATAAACATTAACTTTTTTAACAAAACATTGAATTGCCCTCTAGGCACTATAATGTTTCTAGGCATAGAACATTGTTCTGTGGACTATAATTCTTTTCTTTAAACAACATTACTTCTCTCTAATACAATTCAACAGTTATTAATTATTCCTTATGAATTACATGAACTTTTACTATATCTCTTATAATCTAATACAATCTTTATCCCTGTAATGTTCATTACTAGCTTACACAGTAGAGGTATTTTGTTTGTCAAAGTTGATTTGTTATTATTTACATTATGAATGGTCCTTTATTAACACCTTTGATTACTAATAACTTACTCTACTAAAATACATTATCTTTTAATCTATATAGTATTATTCCACATGTTTTATTTATACCAATTGTTTTCTTTTTTCCTACCAAGTATACGAGGGGGTACCCAAAAATAACCGGAATAGCGCTGCGATTGGCGGAGCTTACGTAGTACGCATTTCTCCCGCTAGGCGAGCGTAGCACAACTCGTTCCGAGTTCAGTGCCGTCATTGTTGTCGCCTGGGAAGGTTGTGTCCGGTCACAGTAAGTCGTTTTGTAAGAGCAGTTTCGCTTGCTCCTCGGTTTTTGTCATGGTGGATTTAAGTGAACAGCGCGCTGCTGTGAAATTTTGCTTTCTGCTTGGGAAAAACGCCGCAGAAACTGTTGTGGTGTTGAAAACAGCTTACAAGGATAGTGCTATGGGAAAAAATCAAGTGTACCGGTACCAATGGTTTTCTCGTTTCAAAGAAGGTGAAATGTCAATGGATGACAAAGCTCGTTCTGGACGTCCGTCAACTTCCAGAATTGACGAAAATGTTGAAAAAGTTCATGCAATCGTGTTTGAAGACTGACGACGGACCATTGAAGAGATTAGTAAGTTATCTGGAATAACTTGGAGCTCGGTTCAACGAATTTTGTCAGAAGATTTGGGGATGAGAAGGGTCACTGCAAAATTTGTGCCTCGGGTCCTGACTGAACAGCAAAAAGAGAATCGAGTTGAAACATGCCGTGCATTGAAGACCAGCTCCAAACCGACCCAGATTTTTTTTCCAAGGTCATTTACTGGTGACGAGTCATGGTGCTATGGTTACGACCCCGAAACTAAACAACAGTCAAGCCAGTGGAAAACTTCATTGTCGCCGCGCCCAAAAAAAGCTCGTCAAGTGAAATCAAACATCAAGACGATTCTCATTTGTTTTTTCGATGTGAGAGGGGTAGTGCATTCTGAATTCGTCCCACCAGGTCAGACTGTTAATCAGGCTTTCTATTTGGAGGTTTTAAAAAGATTGCATAACAATGTGCGACAAAAAAGGCCCGATTTGTGGCAGACGAGGGACTGGTTTTTCCACCATGACAATGCACCTGCTCACGCAGCCATTTCAGTGCGCCAGTTTTTAGCAAAAACAACATGACTCCCTTGCCCCACGCCCCTTACTCACCTGACCTCGCTCCGTGCGATTTCTTCTTGTTTCCGCAAATGAAGAGGGAAATGAAAGGACAATGTTTTGACGACATGGAAGCGGTAAAGAAAAAAACTAGGCAGGAGTTGTCGGCCATCACAACAGACGAGTTTGAAAAATGTTTCCAGGAATGGGATCGCAGATTGGACAAATGTATTAAGTGTAATGGAGAGTACTTTGAAGGTGATAAGATTGTTTTGTAAAAAAAATTAAATACATAGCTTTAAAAAAAAATTCCGGTTATTTTTGGATACCCCCTCGTATGTAGGCTTTGGGTGTAACATTAGTTTCTTACTATTCATATTATTTGGTTCATAACCAACAATAGTTATGTATCATTGTCTTATCTATTATTCAGTTTATTGGTTATTCTTTCTATTATGAAATTATTTATCTTACAATCTTCTTTACATCCTTCTCTTTCTTTAACATATACAATGGTTCTTAACCTAACCTACATTGTAACATGTTCACACACAATTAAAACTGTTATTATACACTTATCTTATAATAATTATTCTCTGAATTGTCTATGTGATTTCATTCACACTCAGGTAGAATGATTCTCTAGCTTTATTGTTTGGTTTTATTAAAATTTTATCTAGTTTATATTCACTTTCCTACTTGGTAACCCAGTTAGGTTCTGCTGAATATGCTTTTACCTATTTTGTGCCATATTTCTTTTGTATTCTACTGGAGTTATTTGTTACAAAGTTCCAGATAGTCATATATAGTATCTTGGTCTTATTATTTTATTTTACAATGCTCTCATATTTATTGTTTAACATTTATATCTCATGATATAAGTTAATTACTCAATTATTGTTTTGTCCTTCATTATTTTAATAATACAATTTTTTATATTAAGGGATATTCTTTATGTTGAGGGAAACATCACATTACAATATATATCATTACCTAGCCTATGTACAAAAGCATAACTTTTCAGGATAGCAGTTTGAAAGTTTAATTCATCTACAGTTTTTCCACAACACAACTTTATTAATTAAAGAAAACTGATCAACTGAACACTAATGCAATGAGAAAGATTTTATTTTAAAATAATGTTTTAGTCAAAAGTATTACTTTAACTTAAAAATTTTTGGATTCTCTCAATAAAAGTTAGGCAATACAGAAGTGTATGTATTCAGTGAAGAGTGTGTTTTAACATAGTATAATTCATTTGTTGCAGAGATTTTATGTAGCCACTTCCAGGCAGCTGAAGAGGTTGGAATCCATTTCAAGGTCACCAATTTACTCACATTTTGGTGAAAGTGTAACTGGTATGTTTGTATATTAGATGCACTTTGTTTTAGCAAATAACATTATTGTTTTGTTTTAGCAAGGAGTGTACCGGTTTTAATAATTAGTAAACTTGCTTTTAAGAAAGGCGGCATCAGTTTGAATGCATGTCAGAGTAGATTGATTTTGTAGAACCCATCTAAACTGGGCCAATGATCATGAATCCATATATCATGACCTATAGGTAGATTTTGGAGATATTTTTGTTGACTTGCAAAAGGTTATCCAGATTGCACAATCATTACCACATAACTTGTCAAAGCAGTTGAAATATGGATGTGCTCTTGTAGCAGAGATTTACAAATCTTTGTATTCTACTATTTGTGTACTCATAGTTGAAAATTGTGTAACAAAACCATGAACCACATCTAATTCGATTATTTGCTGTTTGAATTAATAATTTAAATAACGTAGATAATTAACTAATTAAATAAATAATTATTTAATCAGTTGAGGTGATATAGTCTTTGCTGTTTAAAATATAAGCTAGAAAACAGATCAGCTTACTGCAGTATTACAGTAGTAGTAATGCAACATTATTTTGAATATGAGAGAACAATTTGAGAAACATTTTAAGGAAATTTATGTTGAAGTTTTTTTTGAAATTGTGTTAAACAGTATTTTGAAGAACATAGCCCTGAAGTGGAAATGGAGATCATAGCATTGCAAAATGATGTGTCATTAAAATCTGTAATCTCAAGCTCAAACCCTACTTGGCCTCTAAGGAAGTGTATTCTGTTTTGGTGTGTGGTGCTCTACAAGTAAAGACATTGTTCAGCTGTAACGTACATATGTAAGTCTTCTTTTCGAATATGCAGGTGATATAAAGCAAGAGTCACAGTTGAACATTTGGACAGTTATGTTCAAATAGCAGTAACTAGCTATTCACCTGATATAAAAACTTCATGTAAGTGAATGCCATCCTTCTCATAACATACTGGCTGGTCTTTTTCAGTGTTGTAAGATTTTTTGTATGTTATTTTAGAAAAGGTAAAGGCATAAGAGACATAGTTGGATGCCTGAGGATGTTGAAAGAAAAAATATTAGAAGTGAATAGGGAGATATATGTTTGTCTCATTAATTCCGAGAAAGCTTTCACAGAGTTGACTATACTATTATTAAAATTTGTTTGGTATTGACAGATGGAACTGTTGATTAAACAACTGACTGCTACATGCCTCTCAACCAATCGCCGTACTCAAAACTGTAAACAGTAACCGTAGCAACGCACACTGTTGCCAATAATGTCCCACACGTGCTGTTATTAAAACCAGTGTGGAATGTTGCGCCACAGAGTCAACTGTAGTGTAGGTTCTATGTAACAAAGTCTGTTTGTTAAGAGTGCTGTGTTCTCGGTTACACTTGTTTGATTATTCGTGGGTGTACGTTAGTTTAATACTTAAATAGTTGTGTTGCAGGTACAAGTTTATTGCTAACTAATTTCTGACTAATTAACTAAGTGTAGTGAAAACGTGTGAATCTATTATTAACTAAATAAGCATAAGCATGTTTAAATAACATGTTTACCTAAGTATAAATTTACTTTATTTTGTTCATTTTACGGAACTTTGTGCGTGCGATTTTTATTTTAAAACAATCTGTATAAATATCTACATTCTTAAATTTTGAATTCTTTAAAATACGTAACAGCTTTAACCTATACGCGTTTGCTTTCAAACAGAAGGTATGTCTGAAAGTGAGGAAACTGGGAAAAAACGTGGTCGACCGCGAATACACCCGGTAAAAGAGAAAACACGTATTTCCGGTCATGGAGTACCAATTACAGGGCAGTCCAGAGAATTCGTTTGTTCTCTACGAGATTATTTCGAGAAAGAGAAGGAACATGGTGGGCCTCTGATTTCAGTTAGTCAAGTTGTTGATAGAACAGCAGCTGCACTCTCTATAAGTAAAAATACGGTCGTAACGATAGGTAAGGAGAAGTTTAAACAAAGCGAGGAAGCTGGCCCTTCTAAACTGGAAACACCAGGTAAAAAAAGACGGATAGAAAAACGTGTTACTAATCTGGATGCTTTTGCAGAAGATGGGATCCGTCGCCACGTATATGAGTATCACAGTCGTAAAGAGTATCCTACAATAAAAAAGCTACTCGTTACTCTTCATGATGCAGTGCTTTTCACTTGTAGCCACTCGTCTTTACGGTCCGTAATTAAAAATTTGGGATTTAAATTTACTACCGTTTCGGGTAGAAAAGTATTAATGGAGCAACAACACGTAGTTGCTTCTCGCTGTAGACTTCTTAGGGGTGTAATAAATGAAAATTTTAATAACGTCGTCTGGGTTGACGAAACATGGGTGAACGCAGGACATTCTTTAAAAAAGTGTTGGTTGGATGATTCTACGGCGGGAACTATGCCAGTGCGAATTGGAAAAGGTGGAAGACTTATAATTATCCACGCCGGAAATTTTCAGGGGTTTATTCCCAATTGCCTCTATGTATTTAAATCGAAAAAGACTTCTATCACGAAGAAATGAATCACAACAAATTTAAAACATGGTTTGAAGAATTCCTGTTAAAGAATATTCCTCCCAATTCAGTGATCGTGATGGCAACGCCCCATATCATTCAGTGATTAAAGACAAGGCTCCAACAATGGCTTCAAAAAAAGAAGAGATGGTTGAATGGTTAAAACGCCGAAACATTCCATTGACAGAGGATATGAAAAAGGCTGAGTTGATGGAATTTGTACTATTTGATAAACTAAAGTTTCCTGTGTATATTGTTGACGAGTTGGCTGAAAGTTACGGTCATAAAGTCATCCGGTTGCCTCCATATCATTGTCACTTTAACGCCTTAGAACTAATATGGGCCAGGGTTAAAAAATACATTGCCATAAATAATACAAAATTCACGATGACTGAAGTACAAAAATTAACAAATGAAGCCATGCAAATGATTACTGGAGAAGACTGGAAGAAGGTAGTCGAACATACCAAGTCAGTTATTGAAGACGCTTGGAAAAATGAAGGTATAGTGGAACAGCTGGTAGAAAATTTGATCATTTCTGTGAATTGTTCGAGTGACAGTGAATCAGTTGAATCTGAAGATAGTGATTCTAACTTACATTAAGCGGAGTTCACCCATTATAAACGTAAGTTTTTATTTTGTTTAATGTTAGAAGTAATGTTAAATATAAAATTGCAATATAAAGTATTTAATTTAATCTTTAACTAAACAAAAATTAACAAACGAAATGTTATAGTCCAATATTACAATTTCTATCAATTATAAATTAATATTTCACTATTTATAGGCAGTTTCATTTATGAAGAATTCGCAAATATTTATGCTTGGTTAATACCAAATTATCTGTATTTATTAAGTTCATGATATAATAATAGAGTAATTATTTATCACGTTTTTCGAGTAAATTATTATGTTATTAAATCCATACCAAAATATTAAGTAAGATCTCATATTACCATAGTTCGACTTAACTAGAATTTGCGTAACACGGTTCATGCCATTTCACAAAATAAAAGATTTTTTACGCGATTGTGAACAGGCTAGTGTGCACTATGATTAAGGTAATGTACAGTATAATACGTACATTTTATTGCAACCATACATTAAATAATCGTATTCACTACGATATAAGCTACGCCCTACGCGACTTCACTACAAAAGCATCTCTGGATGCCTTACTGTAATTAAAAGTACATTAAGAGATATCATATCATGTTTTAAAAGTAAACTGTTTTGTCTTGAAAAGCGTATTAAATGACCTTGAGCGTGAATGTGTTGTAAGTTGTTTGTATGTGAATCATTGTTTTGTGTTTATCAACTTGTAGAAGTCACGTGGTCAGAGTTTGGCAACGTTGTTTCCCTTTCAGCACAAATGTCAATACCAAACAAATTTTAATAATAGTATAGAATGTCCTACTAAAGATGTTCAAAGACATTGATATAGACTGGAAGGCTAGAAGGATAATAAAGAAGCTGTACACAAAACAGAAAGTAGTGGTAAGAGTATAGACGAGGATGAAATGAAAGAGATGGGAAAGTGATTGATATTATTATCCGGGCGGTTGCGCCATAGTCCACATTTGATAAAACACCAGGTGTTTGTGTCATTCCCACAAGGCCCATCTTCAGTAGAGCTGGAACTAGCTTTTAAATTTCCACTAAGGCTAAGTTAAGGTTAATTTAAACTAGAAACATACTTCTAGTTATAACTTTTTCACAGTTATTCCACTTGTTGCCATAACTTGCCCTCTACAAGCTGTGAACAAATCACATCCCACTGCGCCCTGATTAGCCAGATCAGCATGTCTAAGCACCGCCCTTTAGTACTTATTGAGTGTCAGAGTTTCCTCACATATATTCATACTCAGGATGCCATGATTGAAGATCTCGGTCATCTCCCTGTACAACCGAGCTAAGTACTCACGCGTCGAGGACAGGTCCTGGGTTTCCGAAAATGGACTATATGGTCTTCATTGCACACGCATGCTCCACCATAGCTGACTTCAGGGGTTGACCAAGATTGCAGTGTCTCCAATGTTCACTGAGTCGTCTTTTGTGTGCATATTGTTTGGTAGTTGGAAGGTGACTGACTTGTATAATTTACACTTTTAACATTTACATTTTTATAACGAGTCACCATAGCCAGTACTTAATACTTTTGCATTTAGTTTAACAATTCATCGCCTACTGGAATTTGTTCTCTCTGCTGTTCCGAGAATGACTATTTATACTGCTGTTTGGCATTCCCTACCTTGGGACTCCCACAATGCTGTTTTTTTTTTTGGGGGGGGGAACTGTAACTACTGTTCATCTGACACAATACTCCCAAGCAAGTGAATGTGAATTTACATGTTGGGCATGTACACATGTTAGAAACTACACTCTTTCCCAGGCTCAAGTCACACACAAAACTTCAGCATGGACAGATATTCTGCTTCAACATCATATTTTGTATTACGCCACATAAAATGCCCTGTTGCAACTATCTGTGATAATGCTTACTATGTAGAAATAGTGTAATCTCTGTCAGTTATTCAATGTGAAATTTCCTGTGATGAATATAACTTATATTGAATTTAAACTGTGATTAACATTTAGGTTAGCTTATACACACTGGTTTTCCCTAACATAAGAATACAAAGAAGTAAGAATGATATAATACAACATATACAATGATGTATAGTTTATAAATATAGAAAAAATGTCAATCAAATATATTGGACTTACCATCTGCGGCTTCTGAAACAGCGTCTTTATAAAATTTACATGTTTCGGGACGCTTGTCCCATCATCAGAATTTAAAAATAATTGCGTATCATTTAAAGTTGATACACTTGTCAACACTTAAAACATTAAAATCCAATATAAAAACAAATAACTTAAAATAACATGATAATATAATATTTACAACGAGTGCGAAGGTTTACCGATGTACATCGTATGAAGACCGATCGAGTACTAATTTACGTCTCGCTCCCACCACGACAATAGCGCAAGGCAGTGTTGTACAATACATTTGACTTGAAAACTAATTTATCATTTAGAACATGTGGCTTGGTATCAGTATTATTGTGTGCTTTATAAATTTCGTACTCTTCAAGAGCGTTCAAATATCGCCCTTTCTTACATATGTGAAGGGGTTTCAAATTAGTTTTAAAATTAGTGTAGCTATGATTTTTGGAAATAAGGTGTTCTGCAAATTTTGACTTGATATTGTCCAAACTGTGAAAATGTGCAGGCGGCCTATGTTCTGTAAATCTTTTTAAAAAACCACGTCCTGTCTGGCCCACATAAAAGGCGTCAAAATCGTCACATGTCAATTTGTAACACCAGTTTTGTGTTCAAGGCTGGTAGTTCTGCGGACACGAAGATTATTCATAATACTATTAGTGGTCTTATAGGTGACCTTGATATTACTGGTTTTACCAAAAATTGACCCAAAAATCTGAGGCATAAGGTATGTGTACGGTGTTGCAATATATTTGCGTGTTGTATTTTCGCATGTTTTATGTCCGTTAATGTTACTATGTCCCTTCTTATGTTTTCGAAGGATGTTGTTCACCATATTGACATCATAACCATTAGCAACTGCAATGTGTTTAATGGTGTCTAATTCCTCACGGTATTCATTATCAACGAGGGGCAAAGATAAAAGTCTATAAATCATACTGTGGAAGGCAGCTAATTTCTGTGATAAAGGATGAAAAGACGTAGCATGTATTACAATGTCAGTCATTGTGGGTTTTCTATAGATGTCAAATTGCAACTTTTTTTTATTGTCCTTAGCAACAGTTAAATCTAGAAAATTCAGTTTACCATTTTCTTCACTTTCAAGTGTGAACTGCATTTTGTTATTGATATTATTCAAATGATTATGTAAATTATTAATTTGCCTTTGTGTACCTTTGTATATTAAAAAGGTATCATCAACATACCTGCCGTAAAATATTATGTTATTTTTGTGTTTGTTATTAGTAAGAATGAATCCCCTCGGTGATAAAGAATACCGTGAGGAATTAGACACCATTAAATACATTGCAGTTGCTAATGGTTATGATGTCAATATGGTGAACAACATCCTTCGAAAACATAAGAAGGGACATAGTAACATTAACGGACATAAAACACGCGAAAATACAACACGCAAATATATTGCAACACCGTACACATACCTTATGCCTCAGATTTTTGGGTCAATTTTTGGTAAAACCAGTAATATCAAGGTCACCTATAAGACCACTAATAGTATTATGAATAATCTTCGTGTCCGCAGAACTACCAGCCTTGAACACAAAACTGGTGTTTACAAATTGACATGTGACGATTGTGACGCCTTTTGTGTGGGCCAGACAGGACGTGGTTTTTTAAAAAGATTTACAGAACATAGGCCGCCTGCACATTTTCACAGTTTGGACAATATCAAGTCAAAATTTGCAGAATACCTTATTTCCGAAAATCATAGCTACACTAATTTTAAAACTAATTTGAAACCCCTTCACATATGTAAGAAAGGGCGATATTTGAACGCTCTTGAAGAGTACGAAATTTATAAAGCACACAATAATACTGATACCAAGCCGCGTGTTCTAAATGATAAATTAGTTTTCAAGTCAAATGTATTGTACAACACTGCCTTGCGCTATTGTCGTGGTGGGAGCGAGACGTAAATTTGTACGCGATCGGTCTTCATACGATGTACATCGGTAAACCTTCGCACTCATTGTAAATATTATATTATCATGTTATTTTAAGTTATTTGTTTGTATATTGGATTTTAATGTTTTAAGTGTTGACAAGTGTATCAACTTTAAATGATACGCAATTATTTTTAAATTCTGATGATGGGACAAGCGTCCCGAAACATGTAAATTTTATAAAGACGCTGTTTCAGAAGCCGCAGACGGTAAGTCCAATATATTTGATTGAACAACACGTGGCTTGGTACTCTAAACATTTGGAATTTATTCCTTTTAAACAGAAAAAATGTATTATTATTGTAATAATAAACTAGTTTTGTAGTATTTTTGTCATATATCTGTATACAAAATTTATTTTGCTTCAAGGTGCCCAGTCAATACGAGCATATGGTGTACAGCCAAGATTTATTTCTGAGTCTGAGGAGAAAGTTGATTTCAATCAAGTGTGCCTATATCCAAGCCTCATCGCCAACAGGTTAGTTTTTGTTTGGTATTGAAACTTTCCTAAACATTTCTATATTTACGTACATTAGATAATCAGTTCAGTGGATTTTGAGCATCCAAAATATGTACTTACAATATTATCCTGTTTATGAAAAAAGCATATAATTTGACGCGTTTAGTTGTAAATCCAAAATTTGGTTGATTAAAAACTTGAAAGTTTCTTTATAAAAAAAGAAACTAAACACAAACACAGGCTGTTTTCAGTGCACATTATGACAGTGCTATGTGTTCACTCAAAAATTTTGAAATCGCACAGCATTATATTGTTATATGTAATTAATTTGAATGTTAAACAACCTTTAATAAGCAAACTAATTTAAATATGGAACAAATGTTGTAAAGTGTGTAATAGGATTATTGTAGAAAAGTCACAAGATGGATAACAAGTATAATAAAATGATTTACTTGTAATTAGTGAAAGCGTTGAAAGCAGGTGATGAGTGCTTTTATGTGGTAGAACAATGGAGTGCTGATGATATAGTTTTTAGTGGGTAATATTTATGGTGTAATTGGATGAAATGCGTGAAGATCTTGATAGAAATAAGAAGAATGTGAAATGAGAATAAATAAAAAGAAAACCAAGAATATGTTACTATGCGGAAATGGAGACAGGTTAAATATTGAATTGAATGGTGAAAACACATTGCATAGTAGAAGTTAAGATTACATTTGCATTGGTAAAAGAAGGCTTTAATGTGAGATGGAAACTGCTCAATGACCATTAAATAAGCAGTTAAGGAAGAGACTAGTAAAGTGCTTTTTATAGAGCTTGTGCACTGTATGGGTCATGAACTTGGATACTGATGAGAGAGAAAGTGAGAACACTGGTGGCCCTGAAGATTATTATTTTTAGTGTGTCTTTTATTTATTAAGCCACACGTTGGTTGCGTCAAATATCACTCTCACGTAGCTTCAATCGTGGATAAAGCTCCGTGTGATAGCGCCAACTAGTATAATTTACAAAGTTTACGTGATATTTCAATTATATTTATCATATCAAATATGATTAATACTTTATTTAAATTTCTGGGCACCAGAGATATTTAAGATCTCAGGGGTTATTAAAATAATAACGCTTCTGTTCAGATGCTAATTACTTATTTGTATTTGTATTACATTTACACAATCAAGAGATATTGATACATAAATTTTAGCAATAGGCATAGAAATATAATATTCAAAATTTTATATATTAAACAACATCATCATTCATTACGCATTTTCTACAAAAGAAATAACTCCTTAAATCATCTACTACAATTAAATATATCGTATTTATGAAACAAAGTATTAAATCATTTATAAATTTATCATTGTTCGACATTAGGGTAATCTAGACAAATTGAATCTTTTCAACTATTATTCATTGAGCAATACATTTACGATTTAACCCACCAGATTACATATATGTGTTTAATGATTATCTCCTTTCACAGTTATGAATTGTATAAAAACATATTATTTAATTTTTTATTAGTTGTTAATAATCATAGTTCATAGCTCGTACTTACCAATATTTGGATATTTCTCGGGTCCCAGGGTTCTTTCATAAGCGAGGTCAGAAACAGTGTGGGGTTACGAAATAATTATTCTAACAACATATGTAGTGAAAAAGAAAGAAAATTCTGTTTTATTATCTTAAAATTGCAATGACTACCAATTACGCCCACATCTCTACATGCGCCTCGCCATGTGGCGTAGTTGTGCAATCAAACAATACATTTTCCATTTAAAGTTTTATCCACCTGTTACTACCAAAATAAACAAAATTAATTATTTCTCTCTATATGTTACCAAGGGTACAATAATTTACTTGTTGATTATTACGACATAATATTAAAGTATACATACCAATTAACAGGAAACATCTTATATCTAGGTAGGACGCCCAGCCTGCTCTCTCTCTCACTCACACTAATTTTAAAGCCCTCCCGTGATCATTTTAATTAATAAAAAAAAAAACTTTAAACTTGTGGAATACCCCACTGCCGGCAACGTGGTTCACTCACGCTCACTATGACTTCTCATTTTTTTAAACTGTTGGGTGTCCGAAACCGATGTTGATGTTCTTCAATTGAATAAGCACTCCACTGTCACATTATTTTCACGAATAGTTCTACTTTTACTGGAAAATTATGAAATTTTAAAATGAGCCCACTTGGGACTGTACCTGGCCAGGTACGATCTGGAATCAGACTGCGCAGAACGGTAAGGCGTTCGCCGCTACCTCGATTTCGTCGTTTGTTGAGGAAACCAAAGCCTTGTATTTGTTCGTCGTAGCTTTCGTCCCATGCAATTCATGTAGTTGTTGGGGTGACGACAGTATACGATCTCAGTGAGGCACTGGCTAACGTCACGAGATGGGCGGTTCTTAAGTTTTTATATCCGGCCTCATGGTAAATGAAACTGCATAACATTGGTTTCCTGACATCTTGGTTTTTGGACGATAGCGTCACTCCGAGCGTATACTCACTTGACGCGTGCGTGCGCGCTGTCACACAGAAACAAAGTTCTTGGAACTGAGGGCTTGGTGAATTCTTGCTTACAGATTGCACAATGTCATACTGCGTATTTCTCCTTTGTTATACACTGTTCTATTTGCCACGTGTTCTGGTTTGTTGGAATAAAATTTACACAATACCTTTGTCAATCCCCGAAAATGAAATAAATTTAAAAATACAAATACCCACAAATTTGACACGTTACAATACCCCCTCCGTGAGAGATCTTCTGTCAAAACAGAAGAAATCTCATTGATAAAACCCCTAAGAGGACCGGTGAGGAACTGGTGCCAACAACCCCCTTTTTATCTTACACTTCATGGGTAAACGACCCCCCTGGCTCGGCGATTATGGACGCATCTGAACGAGATCACTGGACTTCTCTGTGCGAGATCCCAACACCGAAAAATCGAACAGACACGCACCACAGCGCACCTCACCTTCTAACATGCTACCCTAAAAATCCTCAATCCCTGGCTTAGATTAGGCCAGATCCTCAGCCGATATGTTTCCTCTTATATGCAAGCTGGGCTGCCTTTAGCAGATACTGGGCTCACGCACGCTCACATTACATACTGAAAATTGAAAAATTCTTTAAAAATTTATTTAAATTACAACTCACTAGTTATTTTTATTTAAAATCAAATCACAAATATGGTATCTATTTTGAATTATTCTCTTCATTGGTTTTTTCTGTTATTTAAAATAAATCAATTTAAACATTTCTTAAAAATAAAAAACATCCTTAGCCTAACATGTGATTACACCTAGAGTCTAACAATACAATTCAATAAAATAAGTCAATAATAATAAACACGGTTAGTACACAAACAATAAAATAATCAAAGTTTAAAATTATCCATTATCTGGCAGGCGCAAAATCAAGAAAAAAATTTTTTTTTTTTCAAAGAAAATTTTAAATTCAAAATTTCCAAAAAAAAATCTTAAATTCCAAAAATTTTAACTTTCTTAAACTATTTTTCTTTTCATATTGAAATTATTTAAATCAGTTAAAACAAAAGTTGGATTAACTTCCTTGCTAAACATGCCTAGTATATGACCTCACTATCAGCTGATCAAAACTAGGTCAAGTCATAAACCTTGACCTACATACGTTATGTACAAATTACATCTGTGAACACATTAAACACTCGTAAAATTTTCTCTTGAAACACAAGATATGATAAAATAAAACATTTAAAATTAACAAAATATTATTATAATTAACAATCAAATTGATACGTAAATTATTCACATAAACACTTTATAGCTTTACATTTACAAATTCTATCAAACTTTGTCACTGGTTTCAATTAAAAAATTTTATATATTCAACTATAACTTTCTTCATTTAACAATCTCATTCTACATTACTTTGGGTGATTTAAATTTATTTTAGCTTGATATGCCACTTGGCATTTATACCTTTATAATTAACATTGCGATTATTACCTCCAAATAACCAAATCACATTTAACTTTGGTCAAACTCTACACACCCTACATCTTTATAAAATTATAAACATCACATTTTAATTTCAACTGAACTGTTATTAATTAACCATCCATTATTTATCATTTGATCCTATGCAATTCAAATTTATTATTAACCTTCCTGTTACATTATATTTCATCTCTGATTACCTTTCTACTATGAATTTTCTATCTAACTCTTCACATTTTAATCATTGATTAGTCTGGGTGACACCTGTATTCTCTATGCTTTCACTCGAACATACATTTATCATCTTACTCCCTTTCTTACTACTAACAACCACTATTAACCATTTATGACACCAATCTCTCAATTATCAACACCTTCATTAATTCCACTTACCTCTGGCACCGCTCATCTTTGTACTAGGATGTGTGTTCCCAACTTGGCTATCTACATACGAACCAATGCCCCTCCAAAATATCGGCAAACACTCACTTAAACTATTCTATCTCCGCCACAACTCCGCACGCTGGTCACACCTTACCACCTCACCCTTACTACAAAATATCATCAACAAATATATTTATATACCATTCACCTTACGCATCTCTACATATACTCCCTACTACTGTGTCCCTAAAATATCTAATACCCTCTTTGTTTTTCACTGGTATTTCAAAATTCTTATTCTCTCTGACTACTATTACAATGAACTCTACTTAACTTACCTGCCTCATTTCATTATCACCCAAAATCTATCTTTTATTATCTCTCGCAAATTATCTAAAATCTCAGCTTTATCAGATTACTTTTCTCATCATTTGCAACAGTGGTTTTAACACATTACCACCTTATATTTAACATTAATTATTTTGAACATTTATAAACAATTTAACAGTGACATTTTACTACCGATCAGCTGACATTACTAACAAAGTGAAAATACATTTCGAAATTGTGCAAATTACATGAAATATATATTTTTAGCAATCCTTACATCTACCATCATTGTTTCCCCCCCCTTACTGACTCTGGTACTATGTTAACTGCCTGCCAGTCGGTTTAGTTATTTGCTTAGTTTCAAAATACACAAATTATACAAACACATATTTTTTATCAATTCTTATATCTAACCTACTACAATAAAATATTACATTTAAAATTATAGAATGAACACCTTATACTGAATGTATGAGCACATATTTATTTGATCGGAATACAAACGTTTTTATTAGAGCAAAAATTAGAGTTAGCAATTTTTATGTTATAAATTTAAATTCGTGGCTCCTCTGAGCCACCTCCCATCCACACACGCTATTGCAATTTATGGTAGACTGTAGCGCCTATTTGCTTCCACAAAGACTGCATATTTGGAGGTATTGGACACCTCCGTGTCTTTGCTTCGGCAGTTACATTTTAACATTGGCGGATATCAACATATCCTCGTTTATATTGAAACACCCTTAAACGGGTCTACCACCTGGCTATGCTGTCCCCATGCGGACAGAGTGGCAGCCGCTGTTCCCTAGTTTGGTGATTCCCCTTAATTCCCCCCTGTCAATTTCAAAATTCATCTTGACAACGATAACAGCTATGGCCAGTTAAGGCAGAACGTGTCGCAATGAGCCCCAACCATAGCTGTTAAAGCTAAACCAATTCCACGGTCAGGGTTCGGTAAGGCCGTGACCGCCCGAAAAGTTGGTGAATCACAAGTAGAATATCTTTTGTAAAACTAAAATTAACAATTTATATTAAATTACATTATTAGTCTGGGTGGTGTTTTAACCCCATACATCTCTTCTTAACCTTCATTAACATAAAATAATAAGTACAAAAATTAAAACTTCCTACCATTGCAGTTCCACACTCCACTGTTGTCACTTCTTTAAACACCAATCTACACCCCAAAATTACCCTTTAATCTTGTCTAATAACAAGTTCTTTTATTTATTTTTAAAAATTTTCACATAGACACTTCTGCAAGTCCAAGCTTTCACTTTTCACTAACATTTTCCTTCTGACAAAATAATAAGTACCACAATGGATCATCTTATACAGTTACATCGAAATAAAATACATTTGTGTTGTTTTCTGAGGGAAAACAATTCCTTGAAAATTTAAGTATTCAAATTTCATATTTTTTGGTCGTTTCATTTCATAATTTCTGAAACAAAACTAAAATAGTTCGTGAAGAGAGGAAAAAAAAACATATATATATACTACCTTTCCACGAAACTATGGGTCCCCCTCCCCGTTCAAATGTGTTGTAAGTTTTCAAATTTTAACCAATTGTGGTGGAGCCGGACCGTCGTTGCGTTCACCGCCTGAAGGAAGATCATCCAACCATGGCCCGTCTCCGAGTTCCGAATACCACGGCCAGGACTGGTAAGATCGTGACCGCCCGAAAATGGGGGAGACTCCCTTCTGTAAACATATAAAACCAAATTAAATTTCATTAACACAATAATAATCTATATATATAAAAGAGAAATACCACTGACTCATCACGAAATCTCCGAAACTATAACACCTAGAAACTTGAAATTTGGCATGTAGGGTCCTTATTTGATGTAGGTATCCGTTTAGAAAGGATTTTTGGAAATTCGACCTTTAAAGGGGGAAAAGGGGGGGGGGAAGTTTGCCTGACTGACTGACATAGAATCAACGTAGAGCAAAACTACTGAATGGATATCAATGAAACTTTGAACATAGCTTCATCATAGGTCTTAGATACATTGTATCTATGTATGTATGTTCCACATCTCCTCCTAAACCACTGGACCGATTTCAACCAAACTTGCCACAAATATTTTACGCGACGGGAGAACCAACATAGGATAGGTGTTTTTTTCGATGGGGTCCTTTGGGGGGTTCTTTGGGGTTTTTCACATCTCCTCCTAAACCACTGGACCTATTTCAACCAAACTTGGCACAAATATTTTACGCAACGGGAGAACCAACATAGGACAAGTGTTTTTTTGATACGATCCTTTGGGGGGTCCTTTGGGGTCTTCCACATCTCCTCCTAAACCAGTTGACCGATTTCAACCAAACTTGGCACAAATATTTTACGCAACGGGAGAACCAACATAGGACAGGTGTTTTTTTTCGATACAATCCTCTGGGGGGTCCTTTGGGTCTTAAACAACTATTAGATCTGGTTACTATGGCAACCCAATAGAATAGATTCTTGTTACCATAGCATCGGTGGAAGTCTCCCGCGTAGGAAATAGCGCGGGAGTCGTCCGACGGGCCTTCCCCGGAGTTCATCCACGGAACCCGGGGAGTCTTAGGTCGGATCCCGCGAAAGACGGCGGGGCCAGAGTCCACGGTTCTTATAAATAAAGATATAGGTTATGATATCAAAGGTGGTGTATGCATCTTAAGAAACGTCTTAATAGTGTGTGAATTCAGAGTTGTTTCAGTTTCAATATAAAAGTGTTAAAAAGTGTGTAAAGTGTTTAAGAGTTAAGATCGAAGTAAGTTATAAGCGAGTACAAAAAACAAAGTTTTGATAGCGAATGTATTCAGACCATAGAGCTCAGACAATATAAGTGCACTTGCTTCAGTTTGAATTTAAAAATTGATAAGCTGAAATCTATAGAGGTATTGTATTGTTAGAATAAGTTTAGGAGACACTAATTTAACAAATGCCTTATTTCAACATTAACACAATGAATTATAAAACGACAGTTAAATACGCAGCGCGTGCAAGTACTGTAGACATTTTATTGAAAACTAATTTAGCTGTTCGCCCTCTCCCAGGGTTAGAAATCAAGCAGGAGCATCACGAACAACAGAATTCTTCTCCAGATATAAGAATACAGTTCATGACATGTTCTTAAACAGGTGCGCTACAGAGTATTCCTCCAGTGAGAATGCGAACGTAACAATATAAGGAAGATTATACAATATACAAGTAATATAACGTTAGAACAAGAAGCCTATGAGCCTATGAATAAATTATGAACCCGAGCAACGCTGGGTAAATCGGCTAGATATAGATATCTATATAACCCAAATACACTGACTGACTCACTGATCACGATATCTCTGAAACCACTGAATGGATATCAATGAAACTTTTAACATAGCTTCATCATAGGTCTTAGGTGCTCACTAAGGAACGGTTTTAAAAACTTTCACTCCTAAGGGGCAAGAAACCAAATACTGAAATTTATTGCGGGAATTGCATACTTTGTAAATGAAATGGCTGACAACTCAGTTTACTGGAAACTCCGAACACATTTAGTCCTGAGTTTTTAATCATTGTTTTAAATTGAAAAAACTTCGTTGTTTGCAGGTTCTTATAGTCGAGAAAATTTCGAAGTTCAATTAATTAATAAATGTATGTCCTTTTTTTCTCGGAAACGGCTCTAACGATTTTCTCGAAATAAATAATAAATAGCTGTTGCTATGAATGTAAATAGACAAACTAAGAGTTGAGAATTTGTACAATCTATCTAATCCTATACTATTAAGCGAGCAATAATTGTACAATTACGTACAACGTGAAACTCCGTAGCGAAGCACGGGTATTTTGCTAGTCTATATATATAAAAGAGAAATACCACTGACTCACTCACTGACTCATTACGAAATCTCCAAAACTATAACACCTAGAAACTTGAAATTTGGCACGTAGGTTCCTTATGTGATGTAGGTATCCGCTAAGAAGGGATTTTTGGAAATTCGACCTTTAAAGGGGGAAAAAGGCGGGGAAAGTTTGCCTGACTGACTGATATAGTATCAACGTAGAGCAAAAACTACTGAATGGATATCAATGAAACTTTGAACATAGCTTCACCATAGGTCTTAGGTGCTCACTAAGAAACGGTTTTAAAAACTTTCACTCCTAAGGGGCAACCCCCCCCCCCCATTGTTTCTATGTATGTATGTTCCACATCTCCTAAACCACTGGACCGATTTCAACCAAACTTGGCACAAATATTTTACGCGATGGGAGAACCAACATAGGATAGGTGTTTTTTTCGATGGGGTCCTTTGGGGGGTTCTTTGGGGTCTTTCAATCTCCTCCTAAACCACTGGACCGATTTCAACCAAACTTGGAACAAATATTTTACGCAGCGGGAGAACCAACATAGGATATGTGTTTTCTTCGATGGGGTCCTTTGGGGGTTCTTTGGGGTCTTCCACATCTCCTCCTAAACCACTGGACCTATTTCAACCAAACTTGGCACAAATATTTTACGCAACGGGAGAACCAACATAGGATATGTGTTTTCTTCGATGGGGTCCTTTGGGGGTTATTTGGGGTCTTCCGCATCTCCTCCTAAACCACTGGACCGACTTCAACCAAACTTGGCACAAATATTTTACGCGACGGGAGAACCAACATATGATAGGTGTTTTTTTCGATACGATCCTTCGGGGGGTCCTTTGGGGTCTTCCACATCTCCTCCTAAACCACTGGACCGATTTCAACCAAACTTGGCACAAATATTTTACGCAATGGGAGAACCAACATAGGGTAGGTGTTTTCTTTGATGGGGTCCTTTGGGGTCTTTCACATCTCCTCCTAAACCACTGGACCGATTTCAACCAAACTTGGCACAAATATTTTACGCAACGGGAGAACCAACATAGGACAAGTGTTTTTTTGATACGATCCTTTGGGGGGTCCTTTGGGGTCTTCCACATCTCCTCCTAAACCACTGGACCGATTTCAACCAAACTTGGCACAAATAGTTTACGCAACGGGAGAACCAACATAGGACAGGTGTTTTTTTTTCAATACGATCCTCTTGGGGGGGTCCTTTGGGTCTTAAACAACTATTAGATCTGGTTACTATGGCAACCCAATAGAATAGATTCTTGTTACCATAGCACCGGTGGAAGTCTCCCGCGTAGGAAATAGCGCGGGAGTCGTCCGACGGGCCTTCCCCGGAGTTCATCCACGGAACCCGGGGAGTCTTAGGTCGGATCCCGCGAAAGACGGTGAGGCCAGAGTTCACGGTTCTTATAAATAAAGATATAGGTTATGATATCAAAGGTAGTATATGCATCTTAAGAAACGTCTTAATAGTGTGTGAATTCAGAGTTGTTTCAGTTTGAATTTAAAAGTGGATAAGTTAAGATCGAAGTAAGTTATAAGCGAGTACAAAAAACAAAGTTTTGATAGCGAATGTATTCAGATCATAGAGCTCAGACAATATAAATGCACTTGCTTCAGTTTGAATTTAAAAATTGATAAGCTGAAATCTATAGAGGTATTGTATTGTTAGAATAAGGTTAGGAGACACTAATTTAACAAATGCCTTATTTCAACATTAACACAATGAATTATAAAATGACAGTTAAATACGCAGCGCGTGCAAGTACTGTAGACATTTTATTGAAAACTAATTTAGCTGTTCGCCCTCTCCCAGAGTTAGAAATCAAGCAGGAACATCACGCGCAACAGAATTCTTCTCCAGATATAAGAATACAGTTTATGACATGTTCTTAAACAGGTGCGCTACAGAGTATTCCTCCAGTGAGAATGCAAACGTAACAATATAAGGAAGATTTTACAGTATACAAGTAATATAACGTTAGAACAAGAATAGGTGCCTATGAGCCTATGAATAAATTATGAACCCGAGCAGCGCTGGGTAAATCGGCTAGATATAGATATCTATATAAGCCAAATACCACTGACTGACTCACTGATCACGATATCTCTGAAACCACTGAATGGATATCAATGAAACTTTTAACATAGCTTCATCATAGGTCTTAGGTGCTCACTAAGAAACGGTTTTAAAAACTTTCACTCCTAAGGGGCAAAAAACCAAATACTGAAATTTATAGCGGGAATTGCATACTTGGTAAATGAAGTGGTTGACAATCTCAGTTTACTGGAAACCCCGAATACATTTAGTCCTGAGTTTTTAATCATTGTTTTAAATTGAAAAAATTTCGTTGTTTGCAGGTTCTTATAGTCGAGAAAATTTCGAAGTTCAATTAATTAATAAATGTATGTCCTTTTTTTCTCGGAAACGGCTCTAACGATTTTCTCGAAATAAATAATAAATAGCTGTTGCTATGAATGTAAATAGACAAACTAAGAGTTGAGAATTTGTACAATCTATCTAATCCTATACTATTAAGCGAGCAATAATTGTACAATTACGTACAACGTGAAACTCCGTAGCGAAGCACGGGTATTTTGCTAGTTAATAATAATCATGGTAAAATTCCTATGATGACCAATACAATTTCAAATTTGTAGCATTGTGTGTCCCTACTATCTCCCTTGTCTCTCTGTTCTGTAATACATACGAATTCTTCATCTTAACTTCTATTACCTCATACGGTCCTTCATAGAGTAAGAAAAACTTCTTGATCTCCTTGTCCTGAGCGCTCGACAAATCATGTCTCCTCACCAACAGCAATTGTCCTACTTCGTACTTCATCCACTTACCTTTTGCATCGTGCCTACGTTTTCTTTGTTCTCCTTTACTTAATAAGCTCTCGTTTGCCAACCTGATTTTTATACTCACATCCGCTTTCTCGCTCTCAGGTGGGTAATCAAACAACTGTTCCAAAATTCTCGGGGGGCGTGTTCCTTTGATTAACTCGTGAGGTGTATAGCCGGTGGACTCGTGGGTGGTACTGTTCAGCCAAGTCTCTACTCTTCGGATGTACAACGGCCACTCGCTGTGTTTAGCGTGACAATAGGCTCTAAAGATCCTGCCTATCTCTCTTATTACACGCTCAGCCTGGTTGGACTGGGGATGGTACACAGCCGTATGTTTCGTGATGATTCCTTCCCATCCTAGGGTCTGACGCCATTTCCCACTGATGAACTGTGGCCCATGATCTGATAAAATTACTCTCGGCTTACCCACGTGAATCATGTAGTCCTTTGTCACCTTCTCACTCAATACCTGACTGGTAGCTCTTTTAACGCTATACAATCTCACATATTTAGAAAAAGTATCAAGCATCACAAAAATGTACATCACTCCGCCTCTACCCTTCGGCAATGGCCCAAACAAATCTACCGCAACTAAATCGAAGGTCTATTCACTTTTATAAAATTCATCTCCCCTTCTACTCTATAATTTACTACCTTCGATTTCTGACATAAATCACAACCCCTTACCAATTTTCTAACCCTTCTTTCCATATTTTTAAAAACACGTGACTCTTTCAAAACATTAACACACTTCTTCGCCCCAAAATGACCATATCTTAAATGACAATCCCAAATAATCTTATCAACTAACCCCTCAGGCACAACTAGTTTCCAATCACGCTCACCCCCTATTACTTTCTTAAATAATAACCCCTCATAAATCTGAAAATGCTGACTATACTCTGACTCTGCTAATTCTGTTTCTAGACTATCCATAATCTTACCTGACTTACCATCTGCTCGTTGCATGGTTCTGATGTCCTTCAACTCTTCACCAAAAATTCTGTCTTCTCTGCTAATCTGAAAAATTTCAATCTCCTTTAAATCTCTACCTGTCTTATTGTCTAACATGTCTACCCGGGAAAGAGTGTCAGGTATCTTGTTGTCTGTCCCCCTGATGTACTCCCATTCGAAATTATACTCCTGTAAAACAAGTACCCACCTGGTCAGACGGCTGTGAGCAAGTTTACATGTATTTAAGAAGGATAATGCCTTGTGATCGGTGCGGATCACCGTCCTATTTCCCAAGATGTAAGTGCGAAATTTGCCGACGGCGAACACAATACTTAATAGTTCCTTTTCTGTGGTAGTGTAGTTCTTCTCTGCCATCAACAAGGATCTGCTTGCAAATGCGATGGTTAAGTGTTCTTTCTCTTTGTCCTCTTGGTAGAGTTCCGCACCTACGGCCATGTTACTAGCATCTGTCTGTAAGAAAAAATTTTATTAAAATCAGGGTGATTCATCATTATCATTTTGCTAAATTTCTGTTTAATTTCGTTGAACGCCTCTCGTTCCACTAATCCCCATCTCCACTGTTTATTTTTCTGGAGTACCCACTCAATCTTGCTGTTACATGTGCGTAGTTCTGAAATTTTCGATAAAAATTACACAATCCCAGAAAACTCTGTAGCTGCTTGATGTTCTTCGGCTCAGGGAAGCACATGATGGAGTCCACTTTATCCGGATTTGCTGAGATTCCTTCTGGTGTGATTATAAATCCTAAAAAATTTATTTGTGTTTGTAGAAATTTTGATTTGTCCCAATTTACAGTAAGTCCTCCTTCCTTTAATTTGGCTAACACATATCCTAAATGATCTAAATGGTCCTCAAAAGTTCTCGACGCAATTAAAATATCTACATATACCGTTAAAAAATCTAAATCTTTGGGTTTTAAAATTTGGTCTAAGCATTTTATGAAGCTGGCTATGCTGGTATTTAATCCAAATGGCAATCTTCGAAATTGGTAGTTCTTGCCGTTAAACAGGAAGGCTGTATATTTCCTACTTACCTCCGCCAATGGTACCTGCCAATATCCTGCTGTTAGATCCAATGACGTCATGTATCTCACCCCGCTGAATTTCTGAAATATTTCATTGATTGACTCTGGTGATTCACGGTCTGGTATTATTATCTGGTTTATCCTCCTGGCATCTAAACATAACCTAACTCTGCCATCTGTTTTAATTACTACAACTAATGGGTTTGAGTAGTGTGATACTGACCTTTCTATTATCCCTCCTTCCATCATCCTGTCCAGCTCCTCTTGCACCGCTCGTCTTTTGGAATAAGGCACGGGATAACTTCGCTGCATGAAAGGTGTGTGTTCCCGTATCTGCAATGTACATACATAATCCTTTGCCCTTCCTGGAATATCGGCAAACACTCCCTTAAACTTCTCGATCACTTGCCACAACGCCGAACGCTGATCTGCTTGTCTCAACGCCGCACGCTGGTCACTCCTTACCACCCCACCTCCACTACAAAATTCATCCGCCCTTATCTCCCATACTGCATTATTAATATTACTCATTTCATCTTCACAATCATCAATATACTCACTCTCTCTACATAAATTTACTCTAGTATCTATATCACTCTCGCCTACTCTCTTTTGTAGTATTTTTACCCCCATTGTTCTAACTTTATCTATTAGATGTTCAAAATTAACCTTTACAGACCGATCACCCCCGTCTAACTCTATTATTTTCTCTTTAAAGTTTACAACAGCTTTATTTCTTTGCAGGAAATCATTACCCAATATAATGTCTAAACTTAACCCTTTAACTACCAAAAATGTGTTCTCAAATTCTACGTCATTTATCAAAAAACTTAAGTGTATCTGTTTTGTTATTCTTTTACTGCGTACGCCTGTAACTCCTACTACTGTAACCCCAGCTACTGGTAAAATTGGAATATTCTTTATACTTTCTTTTAACTCTCCTAAAATGTTTTCAGCAATAACGGAAATCTCGCTACCTGTGTCTACAAGTGTTCTATAATATTTATTAGCTACATTTACCTGTATTTCTGTTAGTCCCGCTCTCACCTCGATTGCATTGTTTTCTTCCTCCAGTAGATCGGTAACAATATTTGTTCTAATTACGTTACTCTTGACATCTTCTAACGGTTGGACCTCACTTGCTTCCCCGTACAGTGGTCCGGTACAGTGGTCCGGTCCGTGCTACCACTGTATGCTCTAGTTTTCCGGTTGTTGTCTATGATTGCTTGTGGTGGGTACCTGGTGATCCCGCGGTGACCCCTGATGATAATTGTTTGTTCCTCTGTACTGCCTGGTTTCGTTTCTCCTCCTCTGCTCTTCTCTTGGTAAACTACATTTATAACACCGTTGTCTGCTGGCGTAATTCTCCCATTTGCACCTGGAACAACTCCACTCACCTGATTTGTTTACATTATCTCTATGCACATTATTATTATACCCACGATAATTATTATTCTTATTTTGATTATATTCAACATGATGATTGTTATTATTCTGTTGTGTTCGCCTACCCACTTCTCGATCTCTAATGCTCTGTAGTATATCCAGTATTCTCTCCAACTCGTTCATATCTTCAATTTCTTTTGTCATCAAATTGGTTTGTACATCTCTCGGTAAGTGTTTACTTACATGTCTAACAAAAGATTTAAATGGTATCTGCGGCTCTAAATACTTCGCTTCGTTATATAACTTAGTCACGTATATCGTTAAATTATTATTAGGGTGTCCTAAAAAATTGCCCGTTCCCATTATACGGCTTCTTAGTATTTCTTGTTCATCTTCGGTCCAATATTTCCCTTTAAATGCTTTTTCGAATGTCTCATAACAGTCCCATTCTGACCGATGTGCTTCCACCCACACTACTGAACTACCCCTAAAACATTTAATTATTTTGGTTAATTGCACCTCCCAATTACTGTTGTTGAAACGGTTGTATTCCCGGGTTTGGTTTATAAATCTCATTGGATGTATTGTTCGGTTTTCATAGCTAAACGTTTCTAATTCAATTTCGTTGTGTAAATCTCTAGTTATGATAACCCTTTCAGTAACTCCGGTAAATTTTTTGTTAATTTCCCCCCGTAATTCATTCTTCACACTCATTAAATTATTCTCAATTACAGTACATTTATCATATATATTATTACTAGTTTGTAAACTGAATTCATCTATTTCTCTAAGCTTACTTTGTATGGTACTTATTTTACAGTTGGTATTATCTGCATGCTCTGAAATAGCTTTACTTACTGTTTCTATATTCTCTGCTATACTTATTACATTTGACTCAAAATTTTCTAACTGATCTTGTAAAACGGTTGTTTTAATGTCTATTTGTTTATTTATTTCAAATTTGGTTTTCATCTCTATCTGCTTATCTACTGTAGCTAGACATTTATTTTCTATCTCTTTACTTTGTGTCTCTATTTGGTTTTGAACTGTGCTAATTACTGTTTCATTGATTGTATTGATTTTATCATCTAAATCATTTATTTTAGCATCGAATTTCTCATTAACTATTTCTACTACTTGTTCTTGCATATCTGTACAATGTACATCTGTTTTATTGATTCGTCTGTCAAAACTAATATTCTGCTTTCTGATTTCATTTTTTACTTCTTCAAATTTTACGTTAAAATTATTTTGAACTTCTCTAATTTCACTTTTCTGTTCGCTAAATTTCTCATCGAACTTATTATTTTGTATATTAAAAAGCGTTTGCATCATTTTCATTATTTGATTTTCTTCAGCCCTGTTAATCGGGACTGGCGTTGAGTGGATAATTTCTCCACTCATAATTTGTGATTCGGTTGCGCTTGTCTGGCTTTCATTGGTATTGTCAGTTAGGCTGACGTTCTCGTTATCTGCCATTTTAAAATTTTGTTTAAATATTTCTTTCAAAAAAAAATGTTTTCGTATAATAAATATTACACATTCATATTATATCTAAAATTATTGTACTATTTTCTACCATGTGTAGTTACAACATAACCTTATTTTTACGTATTTTATATTCTTTCGATACCCACTCTGTTTCTGAATTCTGGCTTATTTATATAATTATTTTATATAATGTCCATCGTTTGGGCAGCCATTTGTGTAAAAACATATTATTTAATTTTTTATTAGTTGTTAATAATCATAGTTTATAGCTCGTACTTACCAATATTTGGATATTTCTCGGGTCCCAGGGTTCTTTCATAAGCGAAGTCAGAAACAGTGTGGGGTTACGAAATAATTATTCTAACAACATATGTAGTGAAAAAGAAAGAAAATTCTGTTTTATTATCTTAAAATTGCAATGACTACCAATTACGCCCACATCTCTACATGCGCCTCGCCATGTGGCGTAGTTGTGCAATCAAACAATACATTTTCCATTTAAAGTTTTATCCACCTGTTACTACCAAAATAAACAAAATTAATTATTTCTCTCTATATTTTACCAAGGGTACAATAATTTACTTGTTGATTATTACGACATAATATTAAAGTATACATACCAATTAACAGGAAACATCTTATCTAAATATCACTATAATATTGACGACTCGGAACACAAAGTTTTTTATAAGTAAAAACGTAAAGTTTTACCTTACAGCCTTTACAAACTTTACGTTTTTACTTATAAAAAACTTTGTGTTCCGAGTCGTCAATATTATAGTGATATTTAGTTAAGTAACGGACACGTCATGGACAACGAAATCCAAGAAACATCTTATATCTAGGTAGGCCGCCCAGCCTGCTCTCTCTCTCACTCACACTAATTTTAAAACCCTCCCGTGATCATTTTAATTAATAAAAAAAACTTTAAACTTGTGGAATACCCCACTGCCGGCAATGTGGTTCACTCACGCTCACTATGACTTCTCATTTTTTTAAACTGTTGGGTGTCCGAAACCGATATTGATGTTCTTCAATTGAATAAGCACTCCACTGTCACATTATTTTCACAAATAGTTCTACTTTTACTGGAAAATTATGAAATTTTAAAATGAGCCCACTTGGGACTGTACCTGGCCAGGTACGATCTGGAATCAGACTGCACAGAACGGTAAGGCGTTCGCCGCTACCTCGATTTTGTCGTTTGTTGAGGAAACCAAAGCCTTGTATTTGTTCGTCGTAGCTTTCGTCCCATACAATTCATGTAGTTGTTGGGGTGACGACAGTATACGATCTCAGTGAGGCACTGGCTAACGTCACGAGATGGGCGGTTCTTAAGTTTTTATATCCGGCCTCATGGTAAATGAAACTGCATAACATTGGTTTCCTGACATCTTGGTTTTTGGACGATAGCGTCACTCCGAGCATATACTCACTTGACGCGTGCGTGTGCGCTGTCACACAGAAACAAAGTTCTTGGAACTGAGGGCTTGGTGAATTCTTGCTTACAGATTGCTCAATGTCATACTGGTATTTCTCCTTTGTTATACACTGTTCTATTTGCCACGTGTTCTGGTTTGTTGGAATAAAATTTACACAATACCTTTGTCAATCCCCGAAAATGAAATAAATTTAAAAATACAAATACCCACAAATTTGACACGTTACAGAATTAATATATACAAAGTACATATATATTTAATAATTATTTATTTCCATGTCATAAGATATAGAATACCATTAGCATCTCAACATACTCGTGAATTCTTTCAGAATGCAACGGGCAAACCATGGATACACGACTATATTACATTGGATCTACTTTAGTAATCAATTGAATTTAAATTTGTTACTTGATTTTTGATTATCCATTTCCTGCATTCTTCGTATCTCACTTCCCACACATCACTCTTTATCACTACTTGCTCTGCCTTTGATTTCACTCGTATGCGATAACAACTGACGCTCGGGCACTGCGACCCTAAATTCGGCTATATACTCCGTATTACACGCAGATAATAAAGTATACTTCTGCCTTTACTTAATTCAGATTACGCGCACATAGTAAATATACTTCTTCTCTCTTGATGCCGCACTAAATTAAGTTTAGTCACTCGCGAACCGCTTGCTTCTTTGTATTAGCTTGAACAATTTCTGGTTGGATTGTAGATATATAATTACAGAAAAATAACTTGATTTATTAATTCTTTCATGTCTACTTAAACAAGAATATTGTCACAATAAAGACTGATATATTACTCCCTCGACTGATCCAACTAAACTCCTCTGATTGATATCTAAGACTCTAAGACTCCGAGACTAAAACTCCAGATTGATACTCTAAGACGCAAAACAAGACTCCTTAGCGTTCCTACGAGGGTAATATTTATATGGTTGATCGCACTATGCTCCCCACTGTCAAACTAAAAAATACCCCAATTGGCTATCTGTTCAAATTTTTGCCGGTAAATTCGAATTCACCCATTCAGCAGCTGATAATAGTTTGCGCTTCCAAGTGACGCTATTTTTGGTTGGCTATAACATTGGGCATGCGAGTTCTTCCCGCGTGTACATTAACTTGCAAAATGACGCTGACTTTCTCGTGTGTTCAAACCGCTTTCACCGCCTATTCCTTTGTAAATCCAAGGTTGTTTTTACCACCCTGCTAACGGTACTCTGTATTTTTTGTTACTATGAGCAAACAAAGCATTCTATATCTTTATGACTAGAAAGTTGTTTTCTGACAATACATTTACAAAACGTCTGGCGCCTTACTGTCGCCTGTATAATATTAAATTTTTATACAACTAGGAGACGTTCATTTGTATCGTTATTAATATGATTACAATACAATTTAGCAATTCTTACTTGCCAAACACATGATGTATTATGAATTATGTCTATAAAATAATATCTAAGGTAGCGTAACATATAGGGTTACATTGTAAGATGTTTGTATAGGGGAGATATGAGAGGTGATGGTGGGAAATTGAAAATGATTTTGGAGGAAAGACAGAAGCTCAGAAATATAAGAAGTAGGAACATAAATAAGCTTTGGTACTGGGTGAGGTGAGATTATCTGGTATAGGCAGTACTTTAGTGAATAATGTTTTAGTGGATGATTAGTGAGGATCTGTCAATAATACAAATTTTAGCTATTTTGCGTCGACGTTTCGACAATATTTATTGTCATCTTCAGGACCTGTATATGAAATACAATAGAAATATCAAACATAACGAAACAATTAAATATTTGGGTGAACGTGTTGGTGATGTGAGTGTGTGCGTGTGTATGTATGTATCATTTTATATGTGAAGACTTATGATAGTTTGTTTACATCTTCAAATTATCTTTAAGAAAACGAGCAAATTATAGTATGAGAGAACTTAATTTATACAGTATTACAATTTAAATTACTAAATGTAATGTTATTTTAATTAATTAAACAAACAGTAATCAACAATTGGATATTAGATTGGTACATAAATTGTTTATACCTACAACAGTCAACATATAGCAAAGTAATATATTACCTATAACTAAAACAGATTAGGGGATGTTCACTACGTAATTATTAAAAGTTATTTTTACCATGTTTCACTCCCTACCGGTGTTAACAAACAATCATAATTTAGAAACATACAATTTACACAATACTGTAAAACATTACGACTTAAATTAGATAGTTGACAAAGGTTACAAACAAAAGTTTCTGGTAAATTTTACTAACAGGTAAACTTGGATAATAATTGTAATCATATTATAAAATATAGTCAAGAGTACTATAGAATAATGTAATTTATGTATGTATCCACAATCACCCTTCTCTCTTACCCATTCTCCCCCCTGCCAGTCCTTCTCACAGCCTCTCGCTCTAGCCTCAAATCGATCTATCACTCACTATCACCCCACTCTCTCACACTCTCTTCTACATCACACTCACTGTCTCCCTTCTTCCCTCTCTCACTCTTCCACCCTTCTCTCTCTCTCTCTCTCTCTCTCTCTCTCTCTCTCTCTCTCTCTCTCTCTCTCTCTCTCTCTCTCTCTCTCTCTCTCTCTCTCTCTCTCTCTCTCTCTCTCTCTCTCTCTCTCTCTCTCTCTCTCTCTCCCTCTCACTTGTCATTGTCCACGATTGGCACTCTCTCTTCTCAAGCCTCAAAGACCCGACACCCAAAGACAAACGATCTAATGTCGTATACACTATCCAATGCAATGACTGTCCAGCCACATACACTGGTATTACGTCCCAATATTTACATAAGAGAATTTATCAACATAGGTATGATTGCCATAAAAAACCCCATAATGATAACCCCAACGCTTTAGTATCTCACCATTTAAACACCGGTCATGAATTTGACTTCAACAACACCCAAATTAAATATTACGAAAATAATTATTTCAAAAGATGCGTACTTGAAATGATTCAAATTAAAAGTGACCCTCACTCCATTAATTTTCGCACTGATACTCAAAACCTCTCGTCCAGTTATGCTCAACTTATACACACTGTCAAAACATGAATTTGAAGAAATAATCAGTAGTCTCCCTACAGGATGTGTTGGTCATTTTAATGGCCAGCTTGTCGTCAGATATTAATTAGTGTCACACTCCCCCCTAGTGCAAATATTTCTCAACTGTCTTCCGAACACATGTTACTTAATTTTCTACAAATGTACAAGGGTCGTCTGTTCTGCTTTATAATAAGGTGTTTGTCAGGGAAAATTTACAGTTGTGTGTTTGGCGTCAGCAACAATTGTAAGTGTCTCACTGATCATATTATTTAGTATTAGCTAAGAAACATGTAACATTTCTTATAGACACATATTCGATCAATTTTAAACTCAGTACAGTGATCATCTCCGTTGTGCATAATTTACACTTAATGATAAAAAGAAGAGAATAAAATAGTGTTATATTTATGTATGGATTCTCGAATGTGTAGTTGGCTTGTGTGTGTGTGTGTGTGTGTGTGTGTGTGTGTGTGTGTGTGTGTGTGTGTGTGTGTGTGTGTGTGTGTGTGTGTGTGTGTGTGTGTGTGTGTGTGTGTGTGTGTGTGTGTGTGTGTGTGTGTGTGTGTGTGTGTGTGTGTGTACACGTCTACATGTTAGATTTGTGGTATATATCTGTTTAGAATAGAGTGAGAGAGAGACAGAGCGCCCGAGTGGTTAACGTGAGTGAGAAGGTGCTGTATGAGTCAGTAAGATACAAGACTGAGATATATATATATATATATATATAGAGAGAGAGAGAGAGTGAGAGAGAGCATGTGAGAGATATTATGACTGACATATATACGAACTACATCGACTATGGTACTCTGTATAGACCAAGTTCCAGGTAAATAACATTGTACAAAATGTAAATATTAAGTAATAACCATTTTCATATAATAGATCTGTTATCTATAATGTTGTGTTATAAAGTCTGTAACCCTTTAATCATTTCTGTTATCGTGTGCATAATTCTCTCTATTTTATATGAGGATGATAGTGTAATAAAAATGGTGTGTTTTAGAGTGCCAATCGTGGACAATGACAAGTGAGAGGGAGAGAGAGAGAGAGTGAATGAAGAGATATAATGAGAGGGAGGGAGGGAGGGGGGGGAGAGAGAGAGAGAGAGAGAGAGAGAGAGAGAGAGAGAGAGAGAGAGAGAGAGAGAGAGAGAGAGAGAGAGAGAGAGAGAGAGAGAAGGGTGGAAGAGTGAGAGAGGGAAGAAGGGAGACTGAGTGTGATGTAGAATAGAGTGAGAGAGAGTGGGGTGATAGTGAGTGATAGATCGATTTCAGGTTAGAGCATGAGGCTGTGAGAAGGACTGGCAGGGGGAGAATGGGTGAGAGAGAAGGGTGATTGTGGACACATACATAAATTACATTATTCTATAGTACTCTTGACTACATTTTATAATATGATTACAATTATTATCCAAGTTTACCTGTTAGTAAAATTTACCAGAAACTTTTGTTTGTAACCTTTGTCAACTATCTAATTTAAGTTGTAATGTTTTACAGTATTGTGTAAATTGTATGTTTCTAAATTATGATTGTTTGTTAACACCAGTAGGGAGTGAAACATGGTAAAAATAACTTTTAATAATTACGTAGTGAACATCCCCTAATCTGTTTTAGTTATAGGTAATATATTACTTTGCTATATGTTGACTGTTGTAGGTATAAACAATTTATGTACCAATCTAATATCCAATTGTTGATTACTGTTTGTTTAATTAATTAAAATAACATTACATTTAGTAATTTAAATTGTAATACTGTATAAATTAAGTTCTCTCATACTATAATTTGCTCGTTTTCTTAAAGATAATTTGAAGATGTAAACAAACTATCATAAGTCTTCACATATAAAATGATACATACATACGCACGCACACACTCACATCACCAACACGTTCACCCAAATATTTAATTGTTTCGTTATGTTTGATATTTCTATTGTATTTCATATACAGGTCCTGAAGATGACAATAAATATTGTCGAAACGTCGACGCAAAATAGCTAAAATTTGTATTATTGACCGATCCTCACTAACCATCCACTAAAACATTCATTGATTGACGGTCACTAAAAATTTAAGGATTTAGTGAATAATGATTAGGGTGATGAAGATAGGAAGAGTGGGGTGCCAGTTGGTGGATTCACTTATACTTGGTGGATGATATGAAGACACTAAGAGTGTGGCACATAACCAGGAGGCATGGAGGACTGGTATGTGAGAACCTGCCAGTAAAAAGCAGAATACAGTTCATTCATTAATGTATTTACAACTATAAAAGTCTACTGTACTTCATACATCTGTATGATCAGTATAATTTATGTTCAGAAATTAATATTGTTATGCATATGTTATTAACTGTATAAATAATGGCAAACAGAAATGAATTAATAATATTGAACGTCTATTATTTCTTGAGTTTGTCCAGGTTTGGTACTCTCTATCTGATACGTGGGAGAAATTAAGTTTCCATGATAATGTTAAAAAAGCCTGACAGATTCAAAATTTGGAGTATCTATGCCCCCAATAAGTGTTGCTTATCAACTCTTACTATATTATTATGCGCACACAATAAAATTATGTGTCTACAATACTGCTGCATTTGCTAACTTTGTACAGGTGGTTGGCTGTACGTTTGGAAACAGTTGGCAACTTGATCATCTTCTTTGCTGCACTGTTTGTAGTACTGGGCAGAGATACTATGCATGCTGGTCTGGTTGGTCTGTCAGTCAGTTATGCTCTTCAGGTAAGTGAAATTGGTACCAATTAGACTGAACACCAACTCTAATGACAGACACAGTTTGTGTTATAATATAAAAGTAGTGTCTGTGATATAGGTTTCATTTTAAAAAGTTTAGAAACAGTACTAACAGTTTAACAGTTTCTTACTGCTTTTAGTATGATAATTTCTTTACAGTATGTAAATAAATAGTGGTGCTTATTATGACATGTTATTGTGTATTACTACTGAAGAGTATGCTAATGACTGTGAGGTATCTGAGTGGGAGAAAGCTCACTTTGCCTGGCAGTTATTATTTTTGCTTTACTGTAGGTTCAGCTCAAGGTTGGGTCAATTCAACCCCACCTTTTGTTGGTGGGGCAGAAAACAGTCTGACTGAGGTAAAGAGACCTTATCAGTTACAACGTAATTCTACATTTTAACAACCCTCTCCATTGCGCATATTACCGCACATGATTAAGTTCAGACTGGTTTCTGTTTGCCAGTAGTATGGAGTGAACTGTTGCCCATGACTGAAGACACACCAGCCAATGAACTTCATTCTTGAAGGATGATCATGATTATGAGAGGAGGAGTGTGCTAACTTTCCTTGTTATTACTGATATGATTGAAAAAGATCAAGATATAACAATAAAAATAAACAATTTGAAGAATTTACATATGTTCAAGGAAGTTATGTATGCAGAAAGATTATGAGAGTGTGCAAAAGGTGGACTTGTTGTAAAGCTCTGATGCTGGGAATCCAGACAGATAGGTTTCAGAGTCTTGTGAGCTATAGAATAATGTTTCATTGGATGGGACACGGGAGTTCAAGACAAGGTAAAATGTGTAACAGGGATACACACGTTATGTTGAAGAATTTACAAATATTGTTATCAGTACAAAACATACTGGAAAATCATCTTGTTATATTACAGCTAATATAAACTATGATCCTCATGGAGGATAGAATGTTATAACATCGCCAAATTCAGATCATATTTGATAACTATAAGTATGTAAGAAATGCTAAAAAAGTAATATATTTTAATAAATATCACTATAATATTGACGACTCGGAACACTAAGTTTTTTATAAGTAAAAACGTAAAGTTTTACCTTACAGCCTAAACCGGCTTTCACCTATAGAAGGCTTCATCAGAGGCTGTCGTTAGTAGCGTTGTTCGTCTTGTTGTTGGCGACGAGATAATGTTTCGAAAGATCGAAGCTGTGTGTGTGTGGTGAGATGTGTTCGAATAATGCGTGCGATTTGAATTGTGTCTGTTCGTTTAGGATGTCGTTTTTATTTGTTTTTGTGTGTTTGTATATTTCTAATTGTTCTAGAGTGTCTAGTTTTCGGCCTTTTGTGTGTACGTGTAGTATGTTCATGTTATTGTCGATGTTTTTATATGTGTGGTTTGCTTCAATGAGGTGGTTTGCGAAGGTAGATTCTGTAGTGGTGTGGAGTGCTTTTGTGTGTTCAATGTATCTCTGTTTGAAGCTACGTCCTGTCTGGCCTATGTAGAATTTATTGCAATTTGAACAATTTAGTTTATATACACCAGGTAGATCGAATTTGTTTTGTGCTTTGGGCGTGCGTTTTGATAGTGTGTGTTCTGTTTTGTTAGTAGTTTTGTAAGCGATTCTGTATCCTGCTTTTTTGAATTTGTGGGCAATTTTTTCTGTTTGTTTGTTGATGTATGTTAGTGTTATGAATTTGTTGTTTTCTGTCTTTGTCTGTTGTTTGTTTTGTGTTTTGTGTAGGAGTTTGCTGACTATTGTTCTGTCATAACCGTTAGATTCTGCTAGATATTTTATCGTGTTTAGTTCGTCTTTGTAGTCTATTTCATCTAAGGGGATGTTGTTAAGTCTATGTATCATGGTTCTAAAAGCAGCTAGTTTGTGTTGTATTGGGTGATTGGAGGTGTTGTGTATTAGTGTGTCAGTTGTAGTTGGTTTTCTGTATATACTGAATTTGTGCCTGTGTTCTAGTTTTGTGATGGAGAGGTCTAAGAAGTTTATGGTATTGTTGTAACCTTCACTGCCGAATACGAACACAACAATACCATAAACTTCTTAGACCTCTCCATCACAAAACTAGAACACAGGCACAAATTCAGTATATACAGAAAACCAACTACAACTGACACACTAATACACAACACCTCCAATCACCCAATACAACACAAACTAGCTGCTTTTAGAACCATGATACATAGACTTAACAACATCCCCTTAGATGAAATAGACTACAAAGACGAACTAAACACGATAAAATATCTAGCAGAATCTAACGGTTATGACAGAACAATAGTCAGCAAACTCCTACACAAAACACAAAACAAACAACAGACAAAGACAGAAAACAACAAATTCATAACACTAACATACATCAACAAACAAACAGAAAAAATTGCCCACAAATTCAAAAAAGCAGGATACAGAATCGCTTACAAAACTACTAACAAAACAGAACACACACTATCAAAACGCACGCCCAAAGCACAAAACAAATTCGATCTACCCGGTGTATATAAACTAAATTGTTCAAATTGCAATAAATTCTACATAGGCCAGACAGGACGTAGCTTCAAACAGAGATACATTGAACACACAAAAGCACTCCACACCACTACAGAATCTACCTTCGCAAACCACCTCATTGAAGCAAACCACACATATAAAAACATCGACAATAACATGAACATACTACACGTACACACAAAAGGCCGAAAACTAGACACTCTAGAACAATTAGAAATATACAAACACACAAAAACAAATAAAAACGACATCCTAAACGAACAGACACAATTCAAATCGCACGCATTATTCGAACACATCTCACCACACACACACAGCTTCGATCTTTCGAAACATTATCTCGTCGCCAACAACAAGACGAACAACGCTACTAACGACAGCCTCTGATGAAGCCTTCTATAGGTGAAAGCTGGTTTAGGCTGTAAGGTAAAACTTTACGTTTTTACTTATAAAAAACTTAGTGTTCCGAGTCGTCAATATTATAGTGATATTTAGTTAAATAACGGACACGTCATGGACAACGAAATCCAAGAATATTTTAATAAATAAATAATGAAGAGAATAAAAATATAAAATGTAATTAAGAAAGAAGGAGGAAGAATTATAAACTAAAAGTGATTGTTAAAGAAACTCACAGACTAGACTGACAGACAAACGACTTTGACCCAACCCCAGAGATTGGCCAGAGAAGAACCAAAATAAAGGGAAACAAGTGAAGGAGAAGAAAAATGAAAATAAAAATGGAACAAACCAACTATAAAGAAAATAAAATGAAACAAGGTGAGAAAACACAGACAGTAGTAGAGAATAGAGAAGGGAGAAATAATACAATCAAATATAATAAAGGAAATGAAACCGGTAAAGAACCAATATAAAAGATAAATGTTAGTATTGAATAAGTGACAAATGTAATTAATAATTGATAAAACCCGATAAATAAAAATACACTAACCCAAGAATTAGAAGTATATGTAAGTAAGAAATAGAGAAAGACATGAACTTAGTAAGTATAAATAATATGTGTAAAGAAAGAGAGAGATATTGAGATAGTGAGAAATAAACTGAAAATAACTAAGTGACAAAGAAAAGTAATGATAGGGATTACCCACTAATAAACACTTAAATAAAAAGTTTAAGAAGTGCCCATAGTGAAAGTGAAAAAACCCTAAAGTAAAATGATAGAGAAAAAACATTAAATAAATTATAATAAACACGAGATTGTAACGTGTCAATTTTGGGTCATTTTATTTTTTAGCGTATGGGGTATTTACATTTTTGTTTATTTCGTTTTTGTGTGGGATTTATAAAATTATTGTGCAACGTTATTTCATTACAAGAGAACTCATGGTAAGCTGAACAGTTTGGGACAAAGGCAAGACGTGGTAGTGTTGGGCAATCAGTAAGCAAAGAATTTACCACCCTAGTTTTTCCAAGAACTATGCGAGAGTGTGGCAGTGCGCACCTATGCGTCCACCAAGCATGGGCGCTGACCCACGCGTTGGTGAAACTCAAAATGGCTAAAAGCAAGAAACTCTACGAGCACATGGTCGTGGAACAGCAGGAAATAATGTCTTAAGTCCGGCCCCTTTTATGACATCAGCCAATGCCTAACTGAGATCATATGCTGTATTAGCTCCAAAAAACTACATGTAGAGCATGGGATGCAGTTTCAGCGACGAAGATCAAGGTAGTGCTTTCCGTACAAAGGCTGAGATCATCTCAGCAGTACCTGTTACGTTATCGTTCCCAGTCTACCAGCTGAACTCCCCGGTACCGGGACGGCCAAAGTAGGCTCGTCATAAAAATTGTTAATTAAACAGTAAAAAAGGTGTAAATACAGCAAATTGTCATGTGACCGCGGTCAATCCATCGAGGGGGCTTTAATCAAGAGTTTTAGTTTATTTCGGACAATAAAAGCAGTGTAACCGAACAATGCGTGTGTGCGGAGACCGCGTGGCCGGCGAGGGGGGAATTTTATTCTTATAAAATGTTAAGGGATTTATAAATTGATTGGTTTGTAAGCGTGAGTGAGCAATCCTGGGCTGTTTGTATTTGTGTTAGTATTTTGAGTAATTATAAATGTATACAAGGTAAGCTATAGTTCGTAAGTTCTATTATGCAAGAGTTGCACAACATCTGAAACATGTACTTAAGGAATCTTCTTAATTTTACCAAAGTCAAACGTAAAAGATTAAATAGTAATTCTCTTCAAAAATGAGTTGTGTCAGTGATTTGCTTAACCTGTAAACCATGTTTGTATCTAGCGTACATGTGATCGAACCCTGAAGCCAGACAAGCGATCGTAACGGTAGGTAAAAAATTAATTTGTATTTTGTGTATTAATAAGGGTTACCAATAAATAGAGTATCACAATTGGCGCCCGAACAGTGGTTAAGCAAATCACTGACACAACTCATTTTTGAAGAGAATTACTATTTAATCTTTTACTTTTGACTTTGGTAAAATTAAGAAGATTCCTTAAGTACATGTTTCAGATGTTGTGCAACTCTTGCATAATAGAACTTACGAACTATAGCTTACCTTGTATACATTTATAATTACTCAAAATACTAACACAAATACAAACAGCCCGACATTGCTCACTCACGCATACATTCAAAAAATTTATCTTGCCCTTAACATTTTATAATCAGCCCCCCAAACCCTTACACGTAAACCGCCGGCACGTGGTTCGCGCGCGCACTCATCGTTTCTGTCAATTCCTGGTTAATTATTGTTCAAAAAGGGTCTGATGCTGCTCGATACTTTTTCTTGACCGCGGTCACATAAACTTTTACTGTTTTACACCTGTTTTTACGGTTAAATTAAAAACTTTTATGACGAGCCTACTTTGGCCGTCCCGGTACCGGGGAGTTCAGCTAGCAGACTGGGAACGATAACGTAACAGGTATTACTGTTGTGATCTCATACTTGGTACGGAAATCACTGCCTTGATCTTCGTCGCCGTAGCTTAGTCCTATGCTAAGCATGTAGTCTTGTAGAATAAGGTAGCGAACGATCTCAGCTAGGCACTGGCTAACGTCACAAATGGGCAGGACTTAGCCATGACTTCCTGCCACTCAAACGCACATTGCTGAATTAACTTTGCTCAAGCCATCTTGCTTCAAACCAACTCGGCGTCCTGGCCGAGCGCATACTTGAGTAGTGGCGTGCGTGCATTGCCACACACATACAGAGTTCTTAGAAACTCGGGGAGATGCAAATTCCTTTGCCTAGTTACACCATACCGTAACTGCGTCTCGCCTTTGTCTCAACACAGTTTCTTTGACCATGCGTTCTGTTGTAATGAACTACGTTGCACAATAATTTTTATGAAATCCCGCACAAAAACGAAATAAATAAAAATGTAAATCCCCCATACCGTAAAAAATAAAAGGACCCAAAATTGACCCGTTACAATATAATTTAAAAGTGAAGGTGATGAGTAAATAAAAATATTGTCATCGATAGCAATAGGAAAAATAGTGAAAGCTAAGATAAACACTTAGTAAAAATTAACAAACACTGATGGTTTAATAGTGAACAATAATAATATTTAAGAAAATTGTTAAGAATAGTATTTAAAATAAACCATTAACTAAGTAGTAATGAACACTGAAGAGTGATGTTAACTGTATTGATTAGAAAAGAATCTTATTGTAAAGTTTAAAAGTATATAATAGTATTTAAAGGGGAGAATCCCATGAAAGAGTAAACAGATAGTGTTACCATGGAGTGAAGGCAAAGAGTATTTATAAAATAAGAAGTTTAAAACAATCAATAAACACCCATGTTATAAGGGATGATTATTGAAGTAAGTTCAAAACAGGTGAGGTTGATGATCACCCAAAAGATAAAATAAAATGTAATGAATGGTACACCAATATTACCTAATAATTGTTTAATCAAACTTATGAATAGGATATGGCTGGGGTAATTATACCAACCATAGACCTAAATGTTGTATTTTATGTGATAAAAAATAGTAAATAATAGCCATATTGTTGACATTGGCGGAGTAAATAAGTAAGAAAGGAAAGCAATGTTTGATTTAGAAAACAAGAAAACCAGTTAGTAAATAATTAGCAATACATGATGTATAAAATAGTAGTAACATACAAATAACACAAAAACAGAACCAAAACACGTCAATAGGTAACAAAACCAGTTATAAGAACAAAATAAAGCATTAGGCTAAAATGAGATGTAATGTATATGAAATAAGTAAAAATCAGTAATGGCTACTTAGGCTTGAGAAAGGCCTAACTGTCAAACACCAACAAATACAAATTGTATAAAAATAACCAAGTAATTAACCAATCCAAGGTGAATAATCAACCAAGGATAAATTGTAACTCTTATTAAAAGCAAAATATTAGAATAAGGATTTAAATTTAAAGAGAAATGTAATTAGGAAATATTAAAATAATTGTAAAATTATAAAACCTGAAATAACCCAATCTTGTGGGATACCAAAATAATCTTTGGAAGAAAATACAAATAACAGTGATAATAATTAATACTTAGGAAGGAAGATAACGGAATGAAAGCAATCAGAAGATATCCAAGGATTTTGAAAAGAATTCAAATTTTGATAAAAACCATGGATTTATAGCCAGATTAACCAATCAGATTTATTTAGTAACCACAGCAACTGCCATTAGGTACGGAATTACCGTTGAATATCGTTACTCGTAAAGTGACGCTCTTGGAAAACAGAAGCCAAATTTTGAACAACCAAATATTTAATTTAAAATGTTATAAAAGTAAACCAAATTACCACAAATGAACGAGAAGGAAGCAGACGATGACTGAACCCAATTAACTGATGTCGAAGACCATTTCAATCAAAAAGAAGTGAATAAATTACTCCGATTAAATTGAAAAAGATGCCAGAAGCCCAAACAATTGAAAATTGAATACGATTGCAGCGCAAGTCCTTTTTACCAGGCCAACTGCTTACCCCCAGTCTACTAAGTTGTTAAGTATCATTTAAATTACCCAAATGTCTGAAAAAACGCACTTTAAATATTTCTCACTGTACTATGAAATATCACTAAACTGAATTTATTCTCTTTCAAAGATTAAATAAAAAACTAAGACACTGAAAATTTGTCAACTTATAAAATTAACCTATGGTTAGTTTACGAACCTTTGAAACACTTTTACTACACTCCAAAAAACATATTATAGCTACACGTTATATTATTCAAGTAGAAATAATGTAAGGTTGTGTATTTTTATTATTGTAATTGCATCTAATCCTTTTATCGTAATCTCAAGAATCCAGACGATCGAACAAAAATATTTGTATACTACTTCGGCAGACGCCATTATGGTGAATCTGTCTTGTTCAGAATCGATTCGTCAAAACCCAGAGAAAATTGTCTTAGATTAATTGCCGGTGCTAAATAATATAACAAACCAAATATAACCTGTGTCACTGAATAAGTAGTAACCTTTAACTAATAAACCAATACTGTGTGTAACCAATATGTTTTATTTTCATTAGGAAAGTGTATTATAAATATTGTACATTGTAGCGAACGGCTATGAATTGGCGGCAAGCGCTCAAGCAGTAAACACAGCAAACTGCTGGCTTGATTGTAAAAATCGATAAGCGGCGGGAACAAGTTTGAATTCTCCACACCGCCTGAGCGGACTCGCCGATAATACTAATTTTTTTAATTGTTTAAAATAAACAATTTGGCGCCACCCGGGATTTATACACCCCTAGTGAACCTCAGGTAAGGACTTCGATACCTGGTTATTCGTACGTTCGCGACGGACTCAATCCGCGTAAGTTACGTTACCGAGCGACGATGGAATGGTAAGACACAATACACCAATTACACTCTGACACTTTTAAGAGATAGACGGACAGAGGTTCGTAATAAATTGACGCATCCAACGTGTGGCATTATAACACGGGAGATACACAGAATCTGTAACAATTTGGATTAACCAAGAAGCTTTGTTCGTGACCTTTGGAACAGACAAAGATTGGGAAAAGTATACCTCTCTCAATAAAGATATAGTTTACCTGTAACTGACATTAAACTGAATATATAAATTGTATTAAGTTTAGGCATACAAGAGAAAAAAGTGACAGTAATGTATGTTTGTGTGAAATCTTCTGCTCCTCCTCATCAGGTAAATGATTCTAATGTGTGGTGTTATTATGTGTAATAATAAATAAAAGAATTAACCAATTATATCAATTTCTTTCATTTACAAGCAATTTAAAGCTGTGGGTTTGTCATCCTGACCCTATTTCTAGGTAATACTCATAATATGATTCCTGGTTATTTTTGGTATTAAAAAATATAGGCAATCAATTTTTGAATAACAGTTTTATTTTGATAAGGAAAGCCATACCTTAACCTACAACCTGTGAGATATGTGAAGATCTAGGTGTCAGTAAGAGGAGAACTGAGTACATTGTACATCACAAAGTGTAAATTTCACAGTGCCATTCATTTGCAAACCTGCTTTGTAGCAGGCTGATTTATCATTAGTTTTCAAAAAACCTAATTTGAATGATTTATCTAAATAATTAATTTTTACATACAGTAAAAAAAACCTATATAATGCTCCTCAGTGGATCATCAAAATGAGCTTTATATAAGGGGTTTGCATTATACAGGGGTCAAATTTAACTGTGGGGAAATTTTGTTATGCTAAGGAAATAAATAGTAACTTAACCGCTGAGTACCTGAATGCCGCAGCTCAAGAGGCTGTTCCAGATGTTTATAGATCATTCTGCGTGGCAAAATTATGTAATGCCCGTTCCAGACATTATTTGACTACCCTACAGGCATTGAGACCTGCTATCTCACTACAATGCAAGGCGGTAGAGATATAAATACTTGATTTCAAAGCAGCCCAGTTTAGTGGGAAGTAATCATTATTGTGTTAATTAATGTGAAACTGTAATAAGGTGATATTTACTGTAGTTGTTAGACAAATTTAACTTGAATTATTGTGTACCAGTCCCTTTGTTGATTTCTAACTGTTGTTTGTATCTAATTAAAGTTTGTAATTAGTGACTTCATTAGTGTCAATTATTCTGTTTCACTGTAGAACAAGACAACTGTGACACAGTTGTAACAGGACTACGGCTATACCACATCTGACTTTCCAAGGCGATTAAGTCTGGTGGAGTCCACAGAGCAGACGGACATTGTCAAAAATGACAATCCTGAATGGATTCAAAAGTGCGACAGAACCTCTAACAGTGGAAACAAAGGACACTTCGTAGAACAGTAGTGGGCACAGTAATTGATTAAAAAATAATAAAAATGGGTATCAGTCAAATGATGGAAGGTTTCCAAGCTCTGCTACTGCAAACATAGAAACGACAAAAGGAAGAACGCCAACGGGAGGTGGAAGAAGCAAAAAGATGGCACAAAGAAGAACACACATGAGAAGCATAAAAAGCAAAGGATCACCAGAAAACACTGTTGCTCGAGACTGAGGAACAACAGGATCAGAAATATAAGCAGGAAGCAGATGTCATAAAAACACAGATACACCAAAAAAAAAAAGAAAATGCAAGAGCATACAGAGTTGGGTCTCCTACGTGATGACTTGGGTGATTTACGCAGTGAACTGAACAGGCAAGGGGTAAGATTGTCTACTGTAGATAAATCTGTCTCAAATGTAGAAGAAGCAATATTAATCAAAGTATCCATTATAGTAGAAGAGTCATTTGCAAACATTATAGAGCAAATTAAAAGTGTAGTTGAGTAGTTAATGAAAATACAACCATGTGTTTCAAAATAAATGGGTGAAGAGACAGTGCCAATCATAAAGACAGAAAAGTACGTATATAGTAAATAAAGAATCAGAGAAAGTGGCTTTGCCTGCAGTTGGGCCAGTTCACATCAGGACCCCAACATTTGATGGAAGCACCACTGGGCGATGCACGTTTGGCAATTTAAAGCCGCGGCATGTGCAAATCACTGGACGGAGAAAGAAAGCACTTTCACTCATTCTCACTTTAAAAGGACATACTGCAAAACTACTACAGAACGTGCCACCTGACAGCCAGAACACCTATGCCGAATTAATAAAAGCTCTAGAATTACAGTATGGTGATAAACAATTGTGCAATGTATACTGCACTCTGTTGAGAGCAAGGCGACAGCATCCAGGGAGAATCTTCAAGAGTTTGAAGGAAGCATCAACAGACTAATTAGACTGCTCTATCCTGAAGCAGGAGGATTTTTGAATGAGGTTTGCAATGTAAATATTTATTGATGGTGTCAGAATTTATGAACTTTAGCAAGTGTTATGAATGGTAAGACATTGAAATAGCTCAGAAGTTCTTGTTCATGCCTTCAAGTTTATGTTGCCATGTCAGTGTCCTGCTACATTAATGAGTTTATGTCATCACACTGTAGTCAGAAGATTTCAGTATCACATTGTCTTTCTGATGGAGGCAGTAAAGAAATGATAAAAGACGAACAATTCAAAGGGTCAAGAGTGACACAACAATTTGAACGATGGCAAAGAGATAGAAGACCAAAGTATTACAAATATAGAAAACATGGACATTGTCAGGCAGATTGTTGAGAGAATAGAATACAGAGAGAAGGGTGTGAATATACAAATTGTAGAAATAAAGTCCAGAACAGCATACGGTTTCCACGCTTCATAAGACCAGTGGAAACTTGATCGTTAATGGATATGTGGAAAGTCAACTAACATCATTTTTTCAGTTGACATGACTGCAGCAGTGTCCATTATGCACCCTAACTTTGTCAGCCACCACAGCCTCAATTTAGCTCTGGTACCATACAGACTGTTACTGGAAGCCCCATCAAAGTGGAAAGGTAGATGGTCATGTGTATGCCTGGGTCTTCTTGAGTTTAGCCACCAAATGCTTGTTGCCGACATTATCACTGAAGTTATTCTATGGACATTATGAATGCATACAGGTTCGTTATGGACTTTAGAGAGAATCCACTGACAGTTGGCCAATTTCAGCTTTCCACGGTTGAAATAATAGGATCACCCAATCATTCGATCGAGTAAGTGATGTTGGCTGAAAAAGGAGTCAACAAGCACAAAGAAGAGGAACCCTTGGGTTTGGATGTGGAAACGGAAGAAGAAATAGTAGATGGAGGACCAGTTTCTATGGCAACAGAAGAGGTGATTGGAAAAACTACTGTGGTTATCAACGAAATTATCTTGCTTGTTCCTGAGTTAAAGAACTCCCCTGGGGAGAAGTCGCTGAAGAGGACGGTATGCAACAGCCTCAGGTTTTTTTTTGCAACACCAGCAGCAGCAGCAGACAGTGTATGTAGGCAGGGTAAAATTGTTGCTTACCAGCTTTACACTCTCTTAAGTCATAATTGGTTTGTTAACAGGACTTTTTTTGTGTACACTTCAACCCATTTTCAATCAATATTCAGACATTTGTTGCAGTATACGACCAGATTCTGAGATCCCTTCTCATAGAATAAAGCCACCTGTGAAGAGAGCAAATGAGGCAAATTCTTCACTACTGTCACAGTGTGGGATGTCAAGAACCAGAAAAAGGTGAAAATCACTATATGCAAATCTGGACTGTACATGGACAATACATTTTTTTCCAGCCAAATAGCATGATGAGTTGTTGCATTGGAACTGCAGTGTGTTCCCAAGCACCATAACATTTGAAGCTACTCAATTCTGAGCATTCCTTACCTTGTTAAAAGACTTTTTCACAATTCCATCGCCCACTTTATTTTCACCATTTATTAATCTCCAGTTTATAACTCAGCAGTTAAATTTGTTGTATATAAAAAAAAGGAATAATAAACTATTTAACATGCACAAAACAAACTGCAATTAATGATTCTCTCATAGTGTTGTCTATAGCAAGATAACATATGAGCAAGACCAGCATGCATGTTAATAGCAACAATCATAATGTCTTACAGTTTATATTTGGACAGTACTTACTTGATGAGAATGTTTTGTATACAGTTTTCATTTTTTTTTTCAAGTTTGCACATAACAAAAATTAGATTTGTAATATGTAAACAAACAAAATTTATTAGAGTAGAATTCTTCCCTCTTAATATGAGTTTGAATGTAACATAACAATAATTCATGGTCAGTATAATTAAGGAAATAGTTATTTGAACTAATTAAAATATTTATTTTTGTCTTTTTAAGATCACTCAAACTTTGAACTGGTTGGTCCGCATGACTTCAGATGTTGAGACAAACATTGTGGCAGTTGAGCGCATTAAGGAATATGGAGATGCTCCTCAGGTATATGATTATCTTTTTTTCTACTCAGCAAGTTAATCATAATTAATTACGTGATATTTCAGTGTCTTTAATGATGAGCATAATTCTGCTCTTCGTATCAATTCTATGGCATTCTTGTCACTTGCCAATACTCAAGCTCTGTGTTCAACTACTAATCTTGTTCTCACATCTTAATTACCAGGACTGTACTAACAATTAATTTAATGGTGTCCATACATTTTTTGTTAAAAATCATTCACAGTGTGCATGTTAATAGAATAAATCTTCCTCTTCAAAAAGTTACCACTCACATGCTCCCCATTACAAGTGATGTACTTGTTTCATTCTTAACCCAGCTGTGAAATTCCCTTTGAAAAATTTTGGTGTGCACACTTCATTCTAGTGTTTTCCTCTTAATGACTTCTTAAGTGTCTGTGTGTATTGCTGGCTGTTCACACTATGATCTTGCTTCAGAAAACTGACAAGAGTGTCACCATAGAGATCCCAAAAAATCAGTCACCATTAATTTGTTTGCTAATTGCTGGTTTTAAACTTGTACGTCTTGGAAAAGTGCTGTGGTGTCATACAAAGGATTGATTTTTCATTTTTGGAGATGTGCCAACATTTCATCTCTTAACACCATATTTCAAATTTCAAACATGTCAAGGTACTCACATTATGGAAACTTTGTAATACCATAAGTTTACTGTAGCATTGTGACCACAGCCCAGTTTTGCCTTGTCTGTCCAAATTGTGCAACAATTTGTCTGTACTTTGAAGATTCGTGTCATTGGTTGCCATTGGTGTGGGTTGTTTTCAGTATTGGTTTCCACTTCTTTAAATTTCTTCATCCACTGCTGCACAATACACTTGTCAGTTCTTTCAACCATTAGATACAGTTCTTATATAAGTCCTTCTGTGTCGTTCTCGGTCACCCAATTTCTCTTTCCTGGTGGTGTTTTAGTAGACACTTTTCACCATTCTTTGTATGTGGCCATAACTGGTGTAATTTAATTTCTGGAAGCAAAAGATACAAAGATTTCAATTTAAAAGTATAGGTCAGGTAGGACTAGAACATGGACAGCCACTATGAAAATAGTTCCCATTAACAGAAGCAATATTAACATAATCTTTGAAATAGGTAGTTTCTTGCCTTATACACTGAAAGTTTTGATATCAAAATTTATAATTTTGTAACGCATTTCCAAAGTATGGTAATACAGCAGGTGTGTCTTGTGTTCAGGAAGCTCCATGGAAAGTTAGCCCAGAACCTCCATCAACATGGCCAGATGAAGGCAAAGTGGAGTTCAATAATTATCAGGTCAGGTACAGAGAAGGGCTGGAACTTGTTCTAAGAGGAATTACGTTTCAAGTGACGGGTGGTGAAAAGGTAAGCTGACCTCTATAAAGTACTAAGAGTGTTTTGGTACCAGTTCTTTAATAATTATTACAGTCTAACTTACATGCAATAAATTCATATATGTGGCACAGTCTGTAGCCATCACAAAAGATCTCCACTTAATACTAAGTTATCATATATTAAGTAACACAAAGTGATGTTTGTAATGTAGTAGAAACTACTGTACAATGATGCTGCTGGAAACTAAGATGACTTAAATTAATTGAAATACTTATATGGTTAGATGTCATTTGATTGAAATAGCAAAAAGAGTATTGTATTCAAAATATACAAATCAGCATTTATATATACAATTTTATTAATTTTTGGTACTGGTCATGTGTATGGGGAAGGGGTTTACACTTTTCAATGATTTTTATTATTTTTTTTATTTATCTATCATTTATGATTTAGATTGGCATTGTCGGGAGAACTGGTGCGGGCAAATCTTCATTAACACTGAGTCTGTTTCGTATACTGGAAGCTGCTGGTGGTGCCATTTACATTGACGGGCTTGATATTTCTAAACTGGGACTGCATGATCTACGATCTCGCCTTACTATTATTCCTCAGGTATTTAAAAAATATACAGGTTTTAATTGTATCTTATATTTTACATTCATGTATCATGTACTATTGTACTCCTTGTACTTGTTAAGAAAGTATTACTTTTAAAAATATTTTACAACCTGAGACCATTGGAACTTGGCAGTTTTAAAGACTCGATTTTTTTTTATTTATCCATTTCCAAAAAAAAAAAAAAATAATAATAATAATAATAATCATTCACTTGAAATTAAAAGTGTGAGGGTAGTTAGAAAACTTATTGGCCTAACAAAGAAGTGTGCTTTTTGACATTTATTTATTTTTCAACATGGTCTCCTTTCAACTCAATACAGTTAGACGAGTGTTCCAACTTTGTTGTACCTCCAGTGTAATATGGTTTCTTTGAGTCTCAAAAAAAATGTTTGTCTCGGGAATGATCTTCATATTTGAAGCGAATCTTCTACCACTAGGCCATTTTTTTTCAGATTTGGAAACAGGAAAAGTTACTGCAAGCTAAATCTGATGAGTATGATGTACTGTATTTGAATTTGGCAGCAATTCAAAGTGTGATTTGTGGAGCTTTGTGACTGAATTTGAAAGTGTAAGTGGCTGCATTGTCATATTTGAAAAACACTAATTCTTGCTAAATGCTCATGTTTGGCATTAACAGCACTGTTCAGTTGCTCCAGCAGTGATGCATAAGTCTATCCATTTATGGTTTTGTGTTTTTGTAGATTCTGTGTGATCATCACACTCTGCAAATCCCCCAAAACAGTTGCTATCACCTTTCCATACAATGGAACGTTTTCATCTTCTTTGGAGCACATCTGCCCATTCTGTGTGGATTCTTTGTTTTATTTCTGCCATATACTGGTGAATTCATGTTCTGCAAACAGTGATGAATTGCCACAGAAATATGTTTGGATTGCATTTAAATATGTCCAACCAATCCTGATAAACATTCACTTGAATGCGGTTTTGATTGATGATTAGCGAACTTGGCACCTATCATGCTGAAACCCTTTTGTTTGTGTAGGATGTGGACATGATCTGTTGAAATAATGCTCATATGTTTTTAGTGTTGATCATCACATGGGACTGAATCAATTTTTTCATTGATTTCATCAGTTGTAGTGGTTACCTAAATATTCGCCTCCATATATGGATGAATGACCTCATTTGAATTCAGCAGCCTGTTTCTTCACAGTTAAAAACAATTGTGGTAAAGAGCTTGGTTTTTCTTTCCATTGATATAAATCTTTTAAAACAAAGAATTTTATCACTGCTTAACATTTGATTTTTATCCATTTTTTGAGTACCGGTAACACCAAATCTAGTTTGCTTGTGATGCTAAAAAATAGGTCGAAATATATTAATACATAAAATACACTGCCAGGACTTACTTGTACTCTACTCACCTGCTGCATAAATTTTTCTCAGAAGACCAGAGTCGGCACGATATTTTTTATAGGTTAAAATATCGAAAAACTTTATACTCCACCTTAATAAAACAAGGGACAATTTAGCAATCTGACCACCCCCATTAATAATTCAGAAGATCCCTGGAACGTTTAGACGAATCTTGCAGCACAGAAATGAGAAAGTGGTAATGACGAAATAACTTAGTCTAACACATTTTTATGTTATGAAAATGAAATATTTTTACTCACATAAAGACGGAAATTCTTCATACATAAACACAACAAGAACAAAACACATTTGGTAATGGTTAAATCGGCCTTACCCTTACATACTATTTATATTATAGAAAGTAACCCAGCTTTGCACACACACACACACACACACACACTACCACACCATTTGAAACCCCTTTAAAATATTATATTAAAAATAGAAAAATAGTTTGTCTTTCCACATTCCTGTTTCATTTACGGTAATTCACGGTCGCGATGCCGGCCGAACACGTGCTTTACCCCGCGGTTCGAATGTCCGTACTTAACTGTTTTCACTTTGTGACTCCACCGCACCAATTTATAACTGTGATATCTTGATTAATTTATTGGGTCCCGGTCGGTATTAAAACGTTATTCACTGAATTATACATATTTTAAAAGGTTCGACCCGACTGGGCCCGCGTCTCACCAATTACGTCTGCTTACTGTAGTAGGCTCTCGTGGACTGCGTAACGTGGACTGCCTATAGCGTCTCTTGCAAGCGGGCGGATATTGATGCCCTGCCGAACGAATATCGTCGACGCTCATAGTTGAGTTGTTGCATTTTAGTCGCTATGCGCCTGACACATAGTTGTTCTTTTCTGTAGTGTGCGCCGACGATATCTAGGCGCTTCTGGTTTGATGTCACTAAAGAGGCGGACCCTACGTTTCATATCCGCCGTTTCACTCGATGAAGGTGCATAAAATTGGTTTCCTGACATCTTGGTTTTTTGAACGGTAGTGTCACCCCGAGCGTATACTCACTTGACGCGTGCGTGCGCGCTGTCACATTCAAACAAAGTTCTTGGAAACTTGAGGTGGCTACATACCTCAACTGATTGCACAATGCTATTACGTCTTGCCTTTGTTCTAAACTGTTCCATTCAACACGTGGTCTGTCACAATGGGATTAAATTTTACAATATATTTTTATGAAACCCCGAAAATGAAATAAAATAAAAATACCCACATTTTTGGACCGTTACATGCTTTACTTAACTACAGTTTCTAAATGCATCTGTCTGAAATGTTAAGTTACATTCTCTGAAGAATCAAATATGCAACCAAATTATAGCCTTTCGATAGTCCTGATACTATCTCTGTATTTGACCAAGAATATTTCTAACTATTCTTGTTTTAATAATCAATATCATTTAATATATCTCAAAATCTCTAGCTCCTGAAAGCTATATTGTAAAGGTGGCCTCCACTGTTTTATAATATTTTATAAACAATCTGTTTGCTTTAGTGAGTTCAGTTATGGTATGTGTAGTTTAACTAAATAATATCGTCAGTTACTTTTCTTAAAGACAGTTCTTAAATTCCCTTTGCTTGTGTTCTAACTCATTGTTTGTCATGTAACTGTCGAGATTGTGTGACTTACCGATCAATCACATTTATTATTATAATTAAATCTCAAATTAAATTGTTACTTACCGTTACGAAAACTTACAGGGTCCCAGGATTCGTTCACATGTACCTAGATACAAACATGGTCTATGGGTTATGCTAAGTACTGACACAACTCATTTTAGAAGAGAATTTATATTTATTGTTATTTAATCTTGGCTGTTTTAAACTCATTGAAATTCATTGAGATACATTGCTGCAAAGTGGTGCAATACCAAAATAACACTTAGGAACTACAGCTTACCTTATTATTTCACAAGACACAAATGCAAATATCAAATAAAACACAAATACACACAAAAGCTGCCCAGCTTTGCCATCCACACATATATACTGAATTTACAAACCCTTTAACATTTCATATTAAGCCCCCCCCAACCCTTACGTAGACGTCGCCACGCGGTTCCTACACACACTCATAGTTTAAACGAAAGTTGATTGTTCCTTATAAAAAAAAAACTGTTTTCTCTACTCCCGGTTGGGTCGACCGCGGTCACATAAAAATTTTGGCCATAATTAACACCTTTTCTATTGATAAAGTAAAACTTGGTTGGCGAGCCTACTTTAATTGTACCGGCGCCGGTGGATACAACTGTTAGACTGGGCTGTAATGTGACAGGTACCTTTTACTTTCTGCCGGGAATCAGTGTTTCACTGCCCCTATGCTTTCGTCGCTCAGGCTTCATTTGTTGGGAAGTAACCACTTTATATATGGATTAAAGCCGGTATGTGTGTGTGTCCAGAGGCCGATATTGGACTTGGTTCCGCTGATGTCACCAACAGTAGGCGGAGTTAATGCGACTTCCGTGAGGTCTTATAGAAGACGACGAATATTTTTTACGCTCTGGCCATCTTGAGTTTTTGTTAGAGCGTCCTTTGAGCGCATGCAGGTGTAGTTGCGCTTGAGCGTTGACACACATGTACAAAGTTCTTAGAATTTTTAAGGTGGTAAATTCCTTTGCCGCGTTACACCACTGAAATTGCGTATCGCCTTTGTTCCAAACGCTGTTCTGTTATACGGACAAATACGTTGCACAATACAATTACAGTTTTACAAATTTATTATACAAGTCCGCCCGAAAACGAAATAAGTAAAAATATATATATGCCCCAAACCGTTAAAATAAAAACACCCAAAATTTGACCCGCTACAATACCCCCTCGATGAGAATTCTGCTGTTCATAACAGAAGAAATCTCATCGATAACCCTGAAGAGGACCGGTGAGGAACTGGTGCCAACAACCCCCTGATTCTTACTCTCATGGGTACATGACCCCCCTGGCTCAGCGACCATGGACTTATCTGAACGAGATCACTGGACTTCTCCGTAAGAGATCCCAACACCGAGAAATCGAACAGATTCGTACCACAGCGCACCTCGCCTTTTAACATGCTACCCCCCAAAATCCTCAATCCCTGGCTAAAATTATCCCAGATCCTCCGCCGATATGTTTCCCCTTTTTGCAAGCTGGGCTGCCTTTAGCAAATACTGGGCTCACACACTAACATTACATATTACCCTAACACATTAAAAGTAGAAAAATTGCTTTTAAAATTTATCAAAAATTTAGAAAAATCAAAATTCAAAAAATAATCGTTTATCAAAAAATTCTCTTCCTCTTTTTCTCTTTTTTTTTTTTCTTTAACATGACTTAACCTAGACATTTCTACGAATATAAACACATCCTTATTCTAATAGGAGAATCACTTATAGTCTACCAGTATAATGCAATACAATAAAAGAAACATCGTTAATACATACACAATAAAAGAATCATTACTCAAAATATTCACTCGCTGGCAGGCGAAAAATCAAGTTTTTTTTTTTCCTCAAAAAAAATTAAAATTTTCAAAATTTTAAAATTCCAAAAAAAAATTTTAATTTATTCATTAAAAAATTTTATTAAATTTATTTATTCAATAACGTTTATTAAAATTATTCAAATATTGATTTGACTTAATTAAACAAACAAATTAATATTGGATTCCTACTATACAAGCTTAGTAGGTGTATGACCTCATCAGCTGATCGTAACTAGGTCAAGTCCAAAACCCTTGACCTACATATGTTATGTATGATTTCTGAAAACACCTTGAACATCCTAACTTGAAATACAAAACATAGTAACATAAAATATTTAAAATAAACAAAATATTAATATAATAATCAAGTTGACATTTAAATTATTTAGAACAAACAATTCTTGACTTTACATTATTTTCACTTCTATCAAAATTCTGTCACTGGTTGAAAAAAAATAAACAATTGTATATTCTTTATTATAAATTCCTCTCTTTAGTTAACAGTTTAATTCTACATTACTGTACTAGATCTGTGTACATATATGAACTTTACCTCTCCCTATGGCTCTAATATTCATCAACTTCAATTATCATGACACCCATCTCTATCAAAATCTCTACTAATCAGGACACTCTAAACCCCAACTTACCATTTAACACAAAACGCCACCTTCTCCCATTATAAAATACTCTCTAACCCTTTGTATATAGGATACGTGTTTCCCCGCCCCCAAAAAACTCATTTCCCTTATTTGGCCCCTGGTCTTTACCTAAGGCGGCCCCTTCCCCACTAAAATCTATTCCTATCCCGTCCCAACCCTTGTTGCGGACTCCCCAAATACACCACCCCCTAATACAAAATTGCCATCCCCAAAAATCTCAATCTCATTACATTACTACAAATTCAACAAAATAATCTCATTAATTATAAACATAAATATATATCATTCAAAACTCTACATAAATTCTCCATTACTACTGTGTCAGCATCTATATTTCACAAAATTCTGTTATATCACATCAACTCAAAAACAACATTACATTATATTCATCTCCATCATTTCACATTCAACTTTTAATTCAACTTGGACAGGTCCACATGTCCCATAAAACATTTATCACCCATCAATTATCTTTTATTAATTTGCATAAATTATTGTTATTTTATTTCTCATATCCTTTTTGTCTTTACTTCAAAATATCTGTAGTACTTTAAACATTAATTACTTGTAACATTTATAAACCAATATACCAGTGACGTTATTGCTGATCAGCTGATCCTCCGAACACAAGGAAAATACATCTTAAAATTGAACAAATTACATGGAATATACATATTTATTTTTATTTATTCTCCCTTCTCACCTCATTGTTTCCCATTTCTCTGATTCTGGTTATTTATATTAGCCTGCCAGACGATTTACTTATTGGCTTAAAAAAAAAAATACACACATAATAAAATTACATATCCTTATCAATGCTTATTTAACAGACAACAATAAAATAATATACTTAAAATTATAGCATGAACACCTTATTTTTAAATATCTAAGCAGCTAGTTACCTGAACAGAGCACAAGCAGTTTTATTTGAATTAAACTTTGAATAAGCAAAAACTTTTACGTCATAAACTTAAAATTCGTGACTCCTTTGCGTCACCTCCCAGCCACACACACTATTTCAGATTATGGAGGACTGTCTCGCCCTTTCGCTTCCACAGAGACTGTATATTTTGGAGCAGGGTTTACCTCTCCGTGTCTCTGCTTCCGCTGTTAAGTTTAAAGTTGCGAACGTCATAATGTTCTTGTTAATAATCATACACCCTTAAAACGGATCTGCCACCGGTCTTGCTGTTCCTCCTCGAACAGAGTGGCAGCCGCTGTTCCCTAGTTCCGGAGATTTCCTCTAATGTCCCCCCATTGAATTTCAAACTTATACCAATTTCAAGTCAGCTATGGTCAAGGGACTTGGTATGACCATAGCTGGCCGCTAGCCAAAACCACGGTTAGTGCTGGTAAGGCAGTAACCGCCCGAAAAGTCGAGGAAATCTGAACTTTCATTTCACTGCCTGTTTCACATCAATACTCTTATGTGCGACACTGTCATTTAGTATTGTGTGTAAAATTTTTATTTTACACGGATAAGGTGTGTCGCACATTTATCGCCAGCTCGGCCTCCGATGGAGGTAACACTCACTGCTACCCCCAACCCTTTTCGCTACTTGTGAGAGCACAGGCCACCCCCACAATAGCCACATAATAACTAATTACAATTGACAACTAATTAAAATTTTTATATACATTATCATATAATATCTTCATCAACACTCATGTAACCCATTCATAACCTTTTACCGTTTAACTTTCTTGAAATTTTCAAAATTTATTATTGATAATCATTATCTATCATTTTTCATTTATTATTAAAATTTTTTAATTATCTTTATTTCTTGAACCAACTTATTTCCAAATAACATCTCATTACTGAATTAGAATCTCAATTACACCTGTAAATATTTTTATTATTATACATGATTATAAAATTTTCATACTTACACTCCATTTAACACGATATACACACAAAACATAATCACCACCATCCCTGAAACATTTTACACAAAATTAATTTAAATTAAACAATTCGTCATTCATTACCAAATTTCCATCTCGTAAAACAAACTGAATTTACAAAAAAATTTAATTATACAACATTTACATAATCAATTAAAATATTTAAAATATATCAAATTATTTTAATTAAATTAATTATTAACAATATAGAATTCATTACCATCCAAACAATTATAATTCTCTGATTACTTGTTTTTCAAAATTAATTTGGTTTATTTATTTAAATTGCAAGTATTTCAATATTATTATCACAACAATCATCTTACATACACACATATAAATTCACTAGATTTTATTTACAACTCTTGTTAATTATTATTCCATTTTTTCCACACTTCTGTCCAAATCTGCCATGTCAAAAAACCATTAAAACAAAATATTTATACTGTCTTTTATCGTTTTAATAGTTTAACCTCCATCGTTCCAAATCAACCTTGGTTCTACATAACATCGTTCAATCTTATCAGCACACAAATGACTGTTTTGTGTGTCGTAACCAGAAAAACTAACTTCACTCAACTTATTCACATACTCGTTCAACCAGTCTACGTTAGGTATTTTTGTCAAGTCTTCATCATTAAATTCATTCACTATCGGGTTAATTATTTTTATTAAATCATTGTAATCATTATCATTCACATATACTTCTAAACTTTCCTTCCATTCTTCATATTTTCTACGCAAATTATACAGTTCTGTTACATACCCTTCTCTACTTACTTCTCTCTCTTCATAACACCACATCACACTCTCACAATCATTCCGGACAGAGGGTACAACATTATACAACATTACTTCATTTAACAATAAGGGTCTCTTGCCCTGAAAAAACCACATTAAATCATCATCATCATTATAAACAATAAGGGGAAAATTTGCCCTCTGTCCCCATTCAATTACTACATTATCCTTCCACTCTCTCTCTACTTCATAAACACTCATTAACATTTCATTATCACATTCTAAAACTTCATCAGTACTATTTGTTATTATATTTTCATCATTTGCTTCTACATTATTCTTCACCCCCACTATACTCTCATAATTGTCTACTATTTCGTCATTTTTACATTTTGTCATATTTAAAACATTGTCACCTAATTTCTCAACATTCCGTTCTAACTTATTTAAACTGTTTCTTATTGTTTCGTTAGTGCTTTCTATACATTTATTCATTTCTTGTATTTCATTTTTTAACTCGTCAAACTTGTCATTCATTTTATTGTATTTGACATTGGAATCAATTTGTTGCTCTTTATAATTGCTATTTATATTTTCAGACATGGTTTTCATTAGATTAAACAGATCGTCCATCGACAACCCTTTGGTTCGTGTTGTCGACGGGGTAGATTGTGCTGCTATATTTCCGTCAGTGAAGCCGACTTCTTTACTATCAATTCTACTTTCCCTATCTAGTTTCGGGGTTATTTGAATCCCTGAATCTTCATTTACTTTACTTTGATCTGTTATACTTATTTCTGCTTCACTCTGACTCACACTTGGAGTCGAGTGTGTTTCATAGTTACTAACGTTCGAGTCGTCGAAAACTTCGACACTCATTTTATTTACGTCATTTTCGTTATTTGACATTTTATATTATTGATATAAATTAAATTATATAAATTGCTTAAATAGAATAATTAATTAAATTAAATAAAATAAATACAGTAATTATTTAAATTTTTTAATCTACTGTTAGGTTACTAAGCTAACCCAGAACATGCTTGTATCCATGTCGATGCGGAATTCAATTAATTAATTGTAATTAATTCAATTCGTGCCTGTTTTGTGGCGCCAACTGTGACTTACCGATCAATCACATTTATTATTATAATTAAATCTCAAATTAAATTGTTACTTACCGTTACGAAAACTTACAGGGTCCCAGGATTCGTTCACATGTACCTAGATACAAACATGGTCTATGGGTTATGCTAAGTACTGACACAACTCATTTTAGAAGAGAATTTATATTTATTGTTATTTAATCTTGGCTGTTTTAAACTCATTGAAATTCATTGAGATACATTGCTGCAAAATGGTGCAATACCAACATAACACTTAGGAACTACAGCTTACCTTATTATTTCACAAGACACAAATGCAAATATCAAATAAAACACAAATACACACAAAAGCTGCCCAGCTTTGCCATCCACACATATATACTGAATTTACAAACCCTTTAACATTTCATATTAAGCCCCCCCCCAACCCTTACGTAGACGTCGCCACGCGGTTCCTACACACACTCATAGTTTAAACGAAAGTTGATTGTTCCTTATAAAAAAAAAAACTGTTTTCTCTACTCCCGGTTGGGTCGACCGCGGTCACATAAAAATTTTGGCCATAATTAACACCTTTTCTATTGATAAAGTAAAACTTGGTTGGCGAGCCTACTTTAATTGTACCGGCGCCGGTGGATACAACTGTTAGACTGGGCTGTAATGTAACAGGTACCTTTTACTTTCTGCCGGGAATCAGTGTTTCACTGCCCCTATGCTTTCGTCGCTCAGGCTTCATTTGTTGGGAAGTAACCACTTTATATATGGATTAAAGCCGGTATGTGTGTGTGTCCAGAGGCCGATATTGGACTTGGTTCCGCTGATGTCACCAACAGTAGGCGGAGTTAATGCGACTTCCGTGAGGTCTTATAGAAGACGACGAATATTTTTTACGCTCTGGCCATCTTGAGTTTTTGTTAGAGCGTCCTTTGAGCGCATGCAGGTGTAGTTGCGCTTGAGCGTTGACACACATGTACAAAGTTCTTAGAATTTTTAAGGTGGTAAATTCCTTTGCCGCGTTACACCACTGAAATTGCGTATCGCCTTTGTTCCAAACGCTGTTCTGTTATACGGACAAATACGTTGCACAATACAATTACAGTTTTACAAATTTATTATACAAGTCCGCCCGAAAACGAAATAAGTAAAAATATATATATGCCCCAAACCGTTAAAATAAAAACACCCAAAATTTGACCCGCTACAATTGGCTAACTACAGTTTTGCCGAAATGTCAGATATGAACTTTCAAACTACAAACCGAAACATGCCATTATCATTTTGTATTTATTCAAAATAATTTTCATTCTTGTGATTGAAATTATGATGTGTAAGTAGTTGTAATTAAATTTGTTGAGTCAATAATTTAATTGAAAATTTATAATTTTCTTTGTTATAAATTATTGTTACTGAGTTAATTTGAAAAACATAGTAACAGCATTAAAAAAAACTTTTCCTTTACTTGAGGAATTTAAGTCCAGTACAATAAAAAAAATCAAGTAGTCAGACTTTATTGGTAGGCTGTTTTTACACCATAACTTGGTTATTTATTAACCGATTTTAACAAACAAGATGTCTTTGTGTTCATAATACAAGGCTAAACATTTTATGTAATAAACTATAACTTGATAAAATTAAATTTTTCAGCTTCTAGTGGTCAAAAAACTAAAGTGGCTACCATTTTGAAATTTGAGATTGCAAAAAACCATAACTTTTGTTATTTGTTAAAGAACATGGGTCTTGGGGAATAGTCAGCAGCAAAATGTAACTTCCGTCGCCGCGCGTGTACTATATTTCGGTGTCCGATGTGTACAACCAACTGTTTTCTTCACAAGTAACTAATGCCAGCTTATGGAGGTTATGTACGACAATGTAACTTAAATAAAATTTACTTTGTTAGTGTACATTAAAAGGGTGTATTTATTGAAAGTACAGAAATTAGTTTACATTTATCGCACATAATTACGGTACAGAGACGATTTTGGGAGGTTGTAGCTACGTTTAACAATATAACTTAACCTTTTACATTTTTTAAATTAATTAGACTTAAACAAACGTTTCCTTAGTTAGTGTACTGTAACGGTCTTCCTCTTCTACCATTATAATACATCATCAGAAGATTCCAGTATATTATAATTATACTTACTGCTCACTGCTGCCAGAATTTTACCTACCGTCATAATACCTTTATAAGACTTACCTTATTAAACTACCCGGGTCGCCACGATATTTTGAGGTTGAATATCGAAACCTTTACACTCTTGCCCTTATAAAAATTAACATAATCCCGCGATCTGACCACCCTTAAAACTCAGAAAATCCCATAGAACGTTAGACAAGGTTTTCAGCACAGAATAGGAAACGGTTATGGCGTAATAACTTACTCTAACACATGGTTATATATTAAACAAAATCTGAATTTATTTTAAGTCAAAATCTGAATTTACGAATTAGTAAAATAAACATTTCTTACTTGACTAGCCTATGACAACTTATTATGAACCAGTACGTTAATTGATATGTTCCCTTAGAGATCTGTATTGTTTAGAAAAACGTCTGTAAATGCAAATGTTACAATATAGTTAAAAGTTCTGAATTGATAATATGGTACTCATCCTGGTAGTGGCTTCGCTCCAACTGGTGATGCACTTGTTTTGTCCCGCACTCCGAAAGTCACTTGAAGTTAGTTCACGTTATTTTGTCATTTGTATGGCATTAATTGTTTGCTGGTTATTCGAACCATTTTATTACATGTCACTTTTAATAATTTAGTCGGCCGACTTTACTTATGATTGAGTACTTAGGTGTTTTTTGCTGACCGCTATATTGTTTGTACACTTTTTATAAATATTTTATTAGATAGGCCGTTTTTAATTTCGGCCTATCTTACACACCCGAGGCCACCGTTTTACTTGTTAATGCACTGCTCCCTGCTACTGTCTGATGCAAACACTAGAGTGACACACTTCTTACTTTGATTTACACAGAGAGGACTGCTGCTGGCAAGCTGTTGCATAATACGTCTGGTTGGGCAGGCTACAGGCTTCAGACATAAACATAAATATAAATAGTCTGCCATAACATTGTATGTTGCAGGTTACTAGGGGTTCCCCTTAGGTGAATACTGACAATTAAAACTGAATTGAATTACTCTTTCTAGCATACAAATCTGTACCGTTACAGTACATTCAAAGGCTGTATTTATTGTATGGATAAAAGGCTGTATATAACATTAACGGCTGGATTTATTCGAAGTAAGTAATGCCAGCTTATGGAGGTTATGTACGACAATGTAACTTAAATAAAATTTACTTTGTTAGTGTACATTAAAAGGGTGTATTTATTGGAAATACAGAAATTAGTTTACATTTATCGCACATAATTACGGTACAGAGATGATTTTGGGAGGTTGTGGCTACGTTTAATTATTTAACTTAACCTTTTAGATTTTTAAAATTAATTAGACTTAACAGAGATTTCCTTAGTTAGTGTACATTCAAAGGCTGTATATAACATTAAAAGCTGTATTTATTCAAAGTACCGGAATTAAAACGTACTTCCAATTTAGAACCTAGTACAATCTAATGTATAACCAAACAAGTACATTAAAATCCTTCTTTCAACATAATGCAAAAAAAGCAATGTGCAGTTTCTGTTAACATGCAAATGATTAAGTATTAATAATGGGTTACAGTGGAGTTTAATGTTACTATGGTCTGAATTAATGCAAATAAAATTGGGAGAATCTCATAAACATATTAAAGAATGCTTGTATATTACACACAAAATTATTAAAGTACGGACCTTTGTTAATGGATAGAAACAAATTTGACTCTATACTTTAGTATGTACCAATAAAATTCACCTTTTTTTTCAAATACCAATATCTGTTGTTTTTTTCATACCCTTAAAAAAAGGTCATTAACAACATACATTATGAGAAAACGTGATTACAAATAACCAGCCATTAGTTACTTGTGAAGAAAATAGATATAACATTTACAAACATCAAATCTTCAATTCTCTCCCTATTTGTTTTATAAAAACTGGAGTATCTACTGCAGGTTTTAAGTCCACTAACTACTTAATTAAATATACATAATTGTTCCTTTATCTTGTTGGGTAACATATTATATTAATACATCTGCTTCCTACTCATATGCGCAAACAATGTTTTTAATGTACAGTCCTAAAATCTTTATCAACACTTTATATCTTTAAAATTAGACAAAGTCTAATGAGCAACTTGGCCTAACCTGAATTTACATGACCTGGCTCAGAACAACTTTATTTTGGCAAATACAAAGATGAAGACTGGTTGCAATTTACTACCATAAATGCCTGGAATGCTATGCATTAAAGAATTTTAATTAACTTTATATGGGGAAAACTGGTTTACATACATTATTTCTGAAAATAATAATCCTGAAATGTAATCAGTACTTATATCAAGTTAAGTGCAATAATTAAATTGATTCTTCAACTTGCACGTTGCAAACTTAAGGTGCTAAGCCTTTACTTTATTTTTAATTTAACATCAATTTATGTTCGGCAACGTTAAAAAGAACATGTTATGGCCTCTGAGAAAGTACACAGTGAGTGGAAGCTGGCTTAAATGGAGGTAAAAATTGTATCTAATAATTAGTGTCCCGTGAGGGCTGATTCTGATTGTACTACCCTCAAAACATAAAGAAAAGTCATTTTTAGAAAGATGACTGTGTGTAGAATTTTGTCTATGGCAAATGATAACTCCAGCAAATTCAAATAATTTTTTGCATATTGTAGAGGACTCAAGGTCTGTTGATTTTGGTGAAGATCGGTTAATGAGAAGGGGTAGTTTACCTGCAACGTTTTGTTTTAACAAGAGTAAAGTACTTAATTTTGATAAATAAAGTGTTCTGAAAAGGTCATAATAATCCACTGTAGAAAGGTAGATTTAATATCTATCTCCTGATTTAATATCAGGCTGTTTGGCCGTGGTCCAATGTTTTCTGCAAAACCAGACGTTTTGGAAGTGCCATCGACTGCCATCATCAGTGAAAATCGAGTGCGCTAACATGAGGTGGTATATGTTAGTGATCACAATTCTGTGGTTGAGGCTGAAGATAGAAGTAGTTTCTGTCGAAATATTTCATTTCTAAAATGATTTCAAATATAAATCTTAAAACATGGTAGTCATGTATGGTTCTCCATACCGGTATTTTAATTATTTGCATCAAATAGTATTATTGTTTAATAAATGTTCTATCCAGATCAAATTATGTGTATACAGTTCTGGCAAAATTAGACAGGCATAATATTTTGTTTGTTTATTGTAAACTGTATTACGTTTGGAAGTATCCCAAAGTAAATTTAACATTAGTCATGTCAATCAATGAGGCCAGTCCAGTTTTTTAAGGCCAGGAGAATCCTTGAAATGTTTGGAGCATCACTAGGTCATGATGGATCTAATCATCAAACTTCAGTTTCTGTGAAAAACTGCCAGATTTGAGTAGTCACTTGATAAAGGATGGTGTTGTAAAATCAACAATTCTTTCAGAATTGTTTATAACCCTGTCAGTCTGCAAATAATATACTGTATTACAGTATACAAATGTAGTGTAATATCTTGGCACAATACTATATGATAAATTTGGATAAAAGGCTCATTTCCAATAGAAAGGATAGCTGGTGTGATCAGACATAACAAATTTGTTGTATTAGTTTTTTGAGAAGTTATTCCTATCAAACTGGAGTAAGCATATTTTCAAACCTTTATGGATGTGTGTCATGGAATTTACAGATTGCACCAATTGATACCGAAGATAATAACAACTAGAATAAGTAAGAAAAACAATATTAAAGGACAAACTATGTTGTCAAAGCTTCAGTAAATTGTGAAGAATGTTTTAGAATAATGATGTAATAGGAAGAAACATGTATTTTCAAGGTATGAATGAAATTAAGGGTCAATATCATAGGCAAATGAGCCTAGAACATTTGTTATGTTCTTCATAGTAAATTGTTAAAAATATATAGTGGTGGACAATTAACTGAGCGATAGTTAAATATAAAATGGATTTATTAGAAATTACAAATGCATAAGCTATGCTCTCACAGAGTACACACGCACTAACAACTACAATGACCTAGTTACATCTTACGTTTTCAAGTTGGCACTAGTGAACATATAACTTCATTTAGATAATCACAAAGTATATAATATTCGAATCATTATTTATATTTCATAAACATCACTTTTAACTGATACTTAATGTTTATTCAACACTTCCCTTGTTTATGTAATATATATAAAAAGTCTCTGCATAAAAATTATTTAAAACTTTTACAAATGATTGACCGATGTAACTCAAAAACTGGACGTGGAAGTGGCTTGGTGAGGATATCTGCTGTCGGATCCTTGGTGTTGACATACTCTAGATTGAAGACCTTCTCTTCAAACTTTTCTCTTATATAATGGTATTGGACGTCAATGTGCTTAGTCCTTTTGTGAAAGACTGGATTCTTGATCAGTTGAATTGCACTTTTATTGTCCATGTACAGAGTTGTTTTTGTGCTTTTCAAGATGCATAAGTCGTTCATAAGTTTCCTTAGCCACATTATGTCTTTAACAGCTTGGCACGTTGCCATATATTCAGCATCGGTTGTAGACAATGCTGTTGTGGCTTGTCGTTCAGAACTCCAGGTAAGTACACTCGATCCTAGTTTGATTAAATATCCAGAAGTAGACTTGCGAGTTTCAATTTCTCTAGCAAAGTCTGCATCACTATAGACTTGCAAATGAGTATTAATATCTGCTTCGAACTTTAGACCGTAGTTCAGAGTTCCCTTTAGGTATTTGAGGATTCGTTTCACAGCATTCCAATGAAGCTTGGTAGGTTTTTGAAGATAGCGACTTGCCTTATTAACAGCAAAAGACAAATCTGGCCTGGTACCATTTGATAGGTAAAGCAAGCTTCCAACAGCTTCTGCATAAGGCGCATTGACTATTCCAGAGCTCAGATTTTTATGAGCATCAGTGCATGTCTCTTCATGAGGATCTGCAGGGATTGTCACTGGATTTGCTTTCTGCATCCTAAACCTTTTGATTACCTTTTCTGCATACGCAGTTTGATGGAGGAATATTGATCCATCCTGGTGTCTTTCAATCTGCAACCCAAGAAACATATTTGCCTGATCATCAGTAACCTCAAATTCCTTTTTTAACCCATGGATGAGATCGTTGATATCGTCTTGTTTTTTAGCCGCAGTTAGTCCATCATCAATATAGACGGCCAAAATCAGCCTTCGATCTTTATTCATGCTAGTGAAGATACATGGATCTGCCTTGGTAGATTCAAGTCCGTACTTCTTTAGAAATTTGGTAAACCTCTGGTTCCAAAATCTGGAGGATTGTTTGAGTCCGTATATGCTCCGAAGCAGCTTGCAGACTTGATTTTTTCCATTTGAAAAACCTGGTTGCTTCATATATACATTCTCTTCAATCTCACCATTTAGAAAAGCAGTTTTGATATCAAACTGCTTCAGTTTGAGTTTTTCTTTTGCTGCAATAGATAAAATCATTCGAATTGAATCAAATCTTACTACGGGACTGAAAGTTTCCTTGAAATCAATTCCAGCCTTTTGATCAAAGCCTTTGGCAACTAGTCTTGCCTTGTACCTTTGAACATTTCCATTTGGATCCTTTTTAATCTTGAAGACCCAGCGATTTCCCATGACATTGGCCCCAGGTGGTGGTTCAACTAGATCCCATACGTGATTTTTAAGAAGAGATTCGATTTCTTCATGCATAGCAATACTCCAGTTTTCAGCATCATCACTGTTTACAGCTTCTTGGTAATTGAGAGGTTCAGTACCTTCTGCAATAAAACCGTCCTCAATGTTAACATAATTAGGATATCTCGCTGGAGGTTTGATTGTCGATGATTGGCGCAGTCTGCTTCTGTAGTTTGTAGTCTGGTCATTCTCAGTACCAGCTATTTCAGATTCTTCAGATTGCACTTGATCCTCAGAAGTTATATCATTTTGAATGATATCATGATCTTCAACAAAAAAGTTGTTTTGAACAACTTCAGGAACTTTATCTTTCTTATCATCAGGTAAGAATAATGATGCGTATTCTTCCCTGTTTTCATCATTTTCTTCTTCACTTTCAAATGTATTCGTGAAAATGACGTCACGTACTACATTTACTTGTTTTTTGTGAGGAAACCAAACTCGAAATCCTTTAATATGGTCTTCATATCAATAAAATATCCCTTTTCAGATTTAGCGTCCCACTTCTTCCTTTTGATCTTGGGAATGTGTGAGTACACTTCTTCTCCAAATATATATAGATTGAGAAGCTAGTGATTTATTATAAAAAAATTATTAAAAATAATAGACACTCCTCACAACTCTTACCTTTCTCGGGTCCAAAGTTCTTAGCACGAAGTCGTGAAGAATAAGCGTGACTTAGGTTAACCTTATTCAATAAATCATACTCTCAATTGTATTCAGAAATAGTTGTATTTATTTACTCATTCTTTGACATTAAATTTTATTGTTGTACTCTTTCATTTCATCTCAAAAACTAACATTGATCGTTTTTATCATTTAAAAAAAAAACGTACGTCCACCAAACATAGTAGTTTATCTATTCTGATATACTGTGAAGATTCATTGTTTTTTAATTGTCTTTCTCCGAGAGTTATTTTCCAAACCATATAAATAAATACTACATATTCTCTAATATTATTCTTTACTGAAAAAAAACTATAAAGTTCTTAAAGTATTACTTAAATTCTGTTTTTTGAGACGACCCAGCAATGCCCACACTCGACACTCACACAATTTTTAATTCCCCATTTTAATTGTTTACAACTCCTTTAAAAATGACATAATTATATTGATCGAGGATTACCCAACCGGCGTCGTTCCTCTCGTCATCATGCGTCGCGTTGTACGTATATGTCCGAAAAATTTGTCTTTTTCCCTTCACCACATTTTATTTTAGATTCGTTCACTTCACTGGTTCAGTTCTGATTTACCGCTTCACTTTTTATACAATTGTTACGGGGTCTCACTGGTTAGGTCGGCCGACACTAGTTATGCTCAAGTAAAATGTTTATATGACCGCGCGCGGCCGATATTGTTAGTCGACTGGGCTGAACTTTTTGTGACGATCTTACATGTGGACAGACATCACTGCCTTGCCTACTAACAAATTTCATCGCCGTTCACAGCCTTTGCTGATGAAGTTTTTAGTGGCTGTACCTGGCATACAGGATTTACGTGTGCTGTATGTCGACGATATTTTCACTGCCTTTACTTTCGTTTATGTAAAGTTATGCGCTCCGCAGATGTTGGTGTTTGTGCATTTGTGAGTGGACGTCACACAGACGCAAAGTTCTTAGAATCGTGACAGTCGACAACATGACATTGCTTTATCTTGTTACATCACCCAGTTACAGTGTACCGTTTCTTTGTTTAGACTGCGAGTTAAATTCACCTTGGGGACTGGACACATATATGAAATGATTTGAAGTATTTTAAAAGATGAAAACCAAAATTAATAAAAAATAAAAAACCTTCTAATTCGCCCCATTACAATACCCCCCCCCAATGAGAAATCTTCTGTCGAAACAGAAGAAATCTCATTGCTAAACCCCTAAGAGGACCGGTGAGGATATGGTGCCAACAAACCCCATTGTTCTTATACCTCATGGGTAAACAACCCCCCTGGCTCGGTGACTATGGACCCATCTGAACGAGATCACTGGACTTCTCTGGGCGATATCCCAACACCGAAAAATCGAACAGACACGCACCACAGCGCACCTCACCTTCTAACATGCTACCCCAAAAATCCTCAATCTCTGGCTTAGATCATGCCAGATCCTCAACCGATATGTTCCCCCTTATATGCAAGCTGGGTCGCCTTTGGCAAATACTGGGCGCATACATACACCTATAATATTTTCTAAACAAACTCATCCTTTAAAATTTAAGTTCAAAATCAGATCGTATCAAAACAAAACAAAATCTCTTATCTATATGGATTAAATCTCTTTGCTATTATTACTAAAAAAAAAACAAATAAATTGAATATTTAATTAAAACATGAACTGCCTTATCTTAACATTTGATTATACCTATATCCTAAACAATATAATTCAATAACGCTATTAATACGCATAAACAATAATACAATCAGAATTAATACAAACATCAATTTGATGGCAGGCACCAAAAACTTTTTTTTTTTTTTCATCCCTTAACCCCTGATACCCGTTACATTCTACTGTGTGCAGCACTAGACTTCTTTGCCCTTGCAGACCTCAATCTAGCCGTATAATCACATCTCCCTCGTGACCTGTAACTGGGTCACCGCCCATCCACACTCACTATAACCCCCCCTAGACTGTAGCGTCTAGTTGCTTTCACAAGGACTGATGCGGAAGGGGTGTACATTTTTTTCTTTTATTCCACCCCCATCCTTGCTTCGGTGTTACAATAAAATTCGGTATTACACCTACTAGTTTTTATTTTATACACCCCTAATGGACTACCATCCCTATCTGGGTGAAAATAGCCCTGTTCCAAAATTAGGTAGATTCCCCCAAAAAATAACCCCCCCTACTAAGTCTAACAAACCACCGGGTTGACAAAACGAAACAAACCATAAGCCGGTTATATCAAGTAAAATTTATGATTTGCCACAATTAACTACTTTCACGGTCATGGTCCGGTGAGGTCATGGCTGCACTTAGGTGGGGAATCTACAGTTAAAACGTAAAACGTAGATTGACATTGATACAAGTTACTTGGGCAGTAATATACACATCTTATTTTCCAAACACCGTTTCAGCTCAAACATTTCCTTCAATTTTAAATACATATTTTAATCATTATGTTTTTTATCCATTATTTATTTTATCCTTACAATCAAAATTCAGATCAACATAGATTTAAAGTCATTATCCACAATTATCTTTTAATTTATTTAATTACCTTTCATTAAATTTAATTCATATTGTTTTAATTAACCCTTTCAAAATTAATTACATTTTTCAAAAGGATCCGACATAAAATATTACCTACATTATTATTTTGTCTGTAAAATTTTAATTTCAATTCTTTTATGTCACAATAAGATTTTAGTCAAGATACTGATTCATCAAGCTACAACAGTTATCAGCTTCCACACCTGGCTATGCACATTAGTCAAAACATTCAACACACCTGTTTACATAAACAGTCGTCTGCCAGACTGGTGTTATAAACACTCTCAGTTTCAACATTCATAGTTACATCATATACTGACATATATACTTCCTTCAAATTTTTTGGTTTCTATAATTCTTTTTGTTAACATATCTATCAACTGCTACCAACTCAGATCAAAGTTACTTCTGCTTCATTAATGAAATTGGCCATTTTAAATTATTTGTTTAACTTTAAAAATCCTTAATAATCTCCCCTCAAACAGTTTAACTTTAATTACAGTTATATGCAGTTAATGTATAAAATATATATATAAGATTACAATTTCAATTTGAATCAAAATGAATTTAAACACAGCACTAACATTTACAATATTAAGTTACTCCAGGGACAGCTACAATTCAATTTCATCTCTTCGTACATTCAAAACAATTTCCATTATTTTAATTACATTTTTCAAAATAATTCTGCGTGGGTTAATGTTTAATTTCTCCTTAGTATTTCAATAAATTTCACAAACATTACATCATTTATTTCAAATCTCTTTTCAACTTTTGTCACAATCACATTCTATATTCCATCTATCCTCTACTCATAACCTAACATAGCAGGTACCACAAAATAATTATTAAACCTTTTGGTTACATAGATTTTGTTTTTCGAATAGTATCAAAATTATTTTTTTCTTAATTACCGGTAAATAGGTCATATATTACATGTACAGAATTATAGTGTACAGAGATGCGATTGAAGACGAACAGAACCCCACTTCAATGAAAGTGAACAAAAGCCCCCCTGTCAACCATAAATTCCTTGCCTATCTCCTTTCCCCAAAAATAATAAACACACCACAACCACTAATCTACAGCCCCATCTCTATACACCACAATTCTATTAAACTATACAAAAATTTGTTATTTAGTTTGTCTACTCAGCCACAAAACTTCTCCACTACCTACCTAATTAAGGGATGAGTTTACAATTCATAAATAACGCCAGTTTTTTTAATTTTGAGGATTACCCTAATGTATTATTTAGAATTAAGGTAATCGAATGGTTCCAAAAAGTGTGCCAATTTGTGTGACTATTGTTTCTGTTTTCTCTAAGGGGATGGTTAAGGAAATCGGGAAGATAAAAAGGGTAAGGATCATTAAAAGGTCGAGAACTAGGACTAAAGGTAAGGACAAAGCTTCCTCCGAAAATAAGGGTAAATGAAGAAAACGAAGGCTCGCGTGGGCAGGGGCGCGTCCCTGAAATAGACGAACCCCACTGGGACAAGTGGGGAACATCTATCCGCTACCACTTATTGTTTTATATTAACTTCCTAATTTTATAGTTATTTATTTTATGTTCAGTTACAAGATTCAATGTATTATTTTATTTTAACCAATACCTTTTTAAATTGGTGGCGTTATGGGTACCCACTATTTCCCCAGTCATTTGGTTTCGTAAAACATAAGCATTATCCATTTTAATTTCAACAACTTCATACGGTCCTTCATACAACAAAAAGAATTTTTTAATCTCTTTATCTTGTGCACTTGATAAATCGTGTCTTTTCACTAATACTAACTGCCCTATCTCATATTTGACCCACTTACCTTTGCCATCATGCTTTTGTTTTCTCCTCTCTCCCTTAGTGAGCAGACTCTCGTTGGCAAGTCGTATTTTTACATCTTTGTCCAAAACTCTTTCTTCCGGTGGATATTCAAAAAGTTGTTCTAATATTCTGGGTGGACGGCTTCCCTTGATTAGTTTGTACGGTGTAAATCCTGTAGAATCGTGGGTTGTGCTGTTTAACCAATCCTCCACGTTCTTCACGTACAAAGGCCACTCTGTATGTTTGGAGTGACAATACGCCCTGAGTATTCTGCCGATTTCTCGTATCACCCGCTCTGCCTGGTTCGACTGTGGATGGTAAACTGCCGTATGTTTGGGTATGATGCCTTCCCAGCCAAGAGTCTGTCTCCACTTGCCGCTGATGAACTGCGGTCCATGATCGGATAAAATTACCTTCGGCTTCCCTACGTTGATCATGTAGTCCTTGGTGATCTTCTCGCTGAGTACTTTGCTAGTAGCTCTCTTTACACTGTATAACCTAACAAACTTGGTAAAAGTATCCAAAACAACAAAAATATATACCACTCCTCCTCTACCTTTAGGCAATGGCCCATACAAATCTACTGCAACTAAATCAAAGGGTCTTTCTACTTTAATATACTTCATTTCACCTTCAACCCTGTAATTTACTACTTTAGACTTTTGACACAGATCGCAAACTCTTAATACTCTTCTAACTCTCTTCTCCATATTTTTAAAAACACAAGATTCTTTTAGTACATTTGCACATTTTTTCGCCCCAAAATGACCATATCTTATGTGACAATCCCAAATAATTCTATCTACTAACTCATCAGGTATCATTAACCTCCAATCCCGTTCACCCCCTTCTACTTTCTTAAACAGAATTCCCTTATGTATCTGGAAATGTGTATTATACTCTGAACCATTAATATCTGCTTCTAAACTATTTATTATCTTACCTAATTTATTTTCTGATCTTTGTCTATCTTTAATCTCCCTTAATTCCTCCCCAAAAATTCTATCTTCCCTGGTTAATCGAAAAATTTCTATTTCTTTCAGGTCTCTCCCTGTCTTATTATCTATAGTGTCTACCCTGGACAGAGTGTCCGGTACTTTATTATCTGACCCCTTAATATATTCCCAAGAAAAGTTGTATTCTTGTAAATCTAATACCCACCTGGTTAATCTGCTATGCGTCAGCTTACATGTGTTTAGGAATGATAAGGCCTTATGATCAGTCCTGATGATGGTTTGATTTCCTAGCAGGTAAGTGCGGAATTTCTTTACAGCAAAGACGATGCTCAGCAATTCCTTTTCGGTAGTAGTGTAATTTTTTTCTGCTGCCAACAAGGTTCTGCTGGCGAAAGCGATGGTCCTGTGCTCCTGATCCTCACCCTCCTGGTAAAGCTCTGCGCCGAGGGCGATGTTGCTGGCATCCGTCTGTAAATAAAACTTTCTCTGAAAATCGGGGTGGTTCATCATTATTGTGTCTATAAATTTCTCTTTGATTTCATTGAAAATAGTTCTCTCCTCCTCTCGCCATTTCCATTGTTTATTCTTTTGTAAAACAACACTTAATTTAGAGGTAATATGTGCATAATTCCTCTGGAATTTTCTATAAAAATTTCATAATCCTAGAAAGCTCTGCAACTGTTTAATATTCTTTGGTTCTGGAAAACGTATGATAGCTTCTACTTTGTCTGGGTTTGCTAAAATTCCTTCAGGAGTTATAATGAAACCCAAAAAATGTATTTTGGTTTGTAAAAATTTTGACTTCTCCCAATTAACAGTTAATCCCCCTTGTCGTAATTTATTTAAAACATACTCTATGTGTTCTACGTGTTCAGAGAATGTTCTTGATGCTATTAGTATGTCGTCAACATATACAGTCAAAAAATCTAAGTCTTTCGGTTGTAATATCATGTCTAAACACTTAATAAAACTTGCTACACTGTATTGAGCCCAAATGGCAGGCGTTTAAATTGATAGTTTTTTCCATTGAAAAGGAATGCAATAAAACTTACGGCTTTCTGGCGCTAATGGGACTTGCCAGTAGCCCGCCGTTAAATCTAAGGACGTCATATATCTGACTCCACTAAACTTTTGAAAAATTTCGTTCATGGCTTCCGGTGATTCCCGGTCAGGTATTATAATCTGATTAATTTTTCTAGCGTCTAAGCACAATCTTACCTTTCCATCCTTTTTGATGACCACTACCAATGGATTCGAGTAAGGCGATATGGATCTTTCTATGATGTCCCCTTCCATCATGCGGTTCAACTCTTCTTGAACGGCTCTCCTCTTTGAAAATGGCACTGGATAACTTCTCTGCATGTAGGGTGAGTGCTCTCGAATCTTCAGCTCGCATACATAGTCCCTGGCTTTTCCAGGCAACTCAGCAAACACACCTCTAAAACGCTCGCTCAATAACTGCCCACAACTCCTGTCGTTGGGGACCCCCTACAACTCCACCCTCATTAAAAAATATCTCTGCCCTATTTTCCCATACTCTCTCATCATTCTCCATGCTCTCACTCTCTTGACACACATTCACTCTTGTTTCTATAATTCCCTCGCCTACTCGGTTTTGTATCATCTTTACACCCGCAACTCTAGCCTTATCTAACACCCTCTTAAAATCTACCCTGATTGGTTCATGCCCCTTATTAAATTCCACTATTCTCTGGTTAAAATCAATTACTGCTTTATTTCTCTCCAAAAAATCATTTCCCAGAATTATATCTAAATTCAAACCCTTAACTACTAGAAAAGTATTCTCAAATTCTATTCCATTAATATATATGTTTAATTGAACTTGTTTAGTGACTCGTTTACTTCGTACTCCCGTCACCCCCACTACTGTTACTCCCGCTACTGGTAATGATGGAATATTCTTATTTACCCTTTGTAATTCACCCAGTACATTCTCTGAAACTACTGATATCTCGCTACCCGTATCAATCAATGTTTTGTAATCCTTACCTTCTATGGTTATATATACCTCCGTCAGTCCGGTTTTGGTTTCTGTCATTTGTGCAGCGTCCTCCTCCAGTAACTCCTCCGCCATGTCTCTGATAATTATATTGCTGCGGTAGTTATGCTCCTCTTGGACCCCCAGGTTCTCCTCCGACAATGGATGGGCCCGGTTCTCCATTGTCTCCTCTAGTTTCCCGTGGATGGACCTGCTACTGCCTGGTTGTATCCACCTCTGCCTCTATTTCCGCTTCCGTTTCCCCTTGGTGCTCCTCTAGCGTTCTCGCCTCCTCTCTGCGGTTGATTCTGTTGCTGGTACGTTCTCTCACTGCGTTGACATTCTCTCGGTTTGTGACATCTAAAACAGGTTGTTCTTATAGCATAGTTTTCAACATTACAATCGGCACATCGCCAACCCTCGCCTCGATTATCATTATTTCCCCCTCGCGCCCCTCGGTGAAAATTTGGTATTCCCCGGGATTGATTATGATTACCATTCATATGTGTTATTGGTGCGTTGATTCGCCTACTCATATCACATTCCCGTATATTCTGAAAAATATCCAATATTTTTTCTAGTTCCGTAATCTCTAGAATTTCACGCGTCATTAGCGTAATCTGTATTTCTCTGGGCAAATGCTTACTTATATGACGGACGAACGATCGAAACGGTAACGGTGGCTCTAAATATTTGGCCTCATTGTATAATCGCATTACATACATAGTTACGTTGCTCCCTTGGGTCCCAAAATTACCTGGTCCCATAATTTTACTCCGCAATATTTCTTGTTCCTCCTCCGACCAATATTTCTCTCTAAAGGCCGTCTCAAAACATTGATAACTTACCCAGTCTACTTTATGTACCTCCGCCCATACCGCGGAATTCCCTCTAAAACACTTCATTATTTTTAACAGTTGTACTTCCCAACTACTTCTACAAAACTGATTAAATTCTTTGACTCTATTTAAAAACTGCATAGGGTGTACCCCCCTGTTTTCACAATTAAACCACTCCAAATCAATATCGCTATTCACATCTTTAGTAATGACTATTTGTTCAGTAACACTATTCAGTTTTTCGTTTATAGCTATATTTAATTCATCTTTAACATTAACTATGCTCTGCTCAATTGATGCAAATATATTGTTATTTAAACTCTCAGTTTGTACATGACGCTTATCTATAGTATTCACTATATTTTGTATAGCTTGTATCTCTGTTTTGCAATTACTTTCTATTTCATTGATTTTGACATTAGTACTAATTTCATATGTTTCAATCTTATCAACTACACAATTCAACTTCTACTCACTACTAACATTACATTCATCTATTTTACGATCAAAATTTTCGGTTACCTTCTGTATTTGTTTATTGGTTTTTTCTACCACACTACTCTCAACTTCGTCAATTCTATTATTCATACTATTTAATGAGTGACTCAATTTCTCGTTTAATTCAAATTTCAACTCGTTAAAACTACTTTCGCATTTCATTTTTACCTCATCAATGTCAAATTTAAGTACATCAAATTTACAATTAAATTCACTTTTAATTTCGGTCTTGATTTCATTCAATTTGTTATTCTGTGTATCTAATTTCTCATGTACACTACTTTTAAATTCTTGAATTTCGTTTTTCTGTTCATCAAATTTGTTATTGAAATGACTATTTTTTACCATGTTTTCAGACATGGTTTGTATCAGGTTAAATATATCATTTATTGACAACTCTTTTTCTCTTGTTTTAATTATTACGGGAGTGGAAATCGCTCCTGGCGTACTAACACTGGCGTATTGACAGTGACTCTGTTTGAATACCGGAGTCGGCATTTGTTTGACTTTCTGTCTGACTGTCAGAGAGGCTGACTTCATTATTGTCTGCCATTTTTAATTGTAAAATTACCACATTTATTTTATTATACTATATTTTAACACTTCTTATCTTACATACCTTAAGTATCCCTTAATTATTACTTACGTATAACCTCACTTTTCGTACTTTTTACGTACTCCTAACCCACGCTTATTTTCACATTTAGGTGCGGTTTATTCAAAATTACATTTATAAACTCGAGTCCCTGTTCGGGCGCCATTGAGAAGCTAGTGATTTATTATAAAAAAATTATTAAAAATAATAGACACTCCTCACAACTCTTACCTTTCTCGGGTCCAAAGTTCTTAGCACGAAGTCGTGAAGAATAAGCGTGACTTAGGTTAACCTTATTCAATAAATCATACTCTCAATTGTATTCAGAAATAGTTGTATTTATTTACTCATTCTTTGACATTAAATTTTATTGTTGTACTCTTTCATTTCATCTCAAAAACTAACATTGATCGTTTTTATCATTTAAAAAAAAACGTATGTCCACCAAACATAGTAGTTTATCTATTCTGATATACTGTGAAGATTCATTGTTTTTGAATTGTCTTTCTTCGAGAGTTATAACCATACAAATAAATACTACATATTCTCTAATATTATTCTTTACTGAAAAAAAACTATAAAGTCCTTAAAGTATTACTTAAATTCTATTTTGTGAGACGACCCAGCAATGCCCACACTCGACACTCACACAATTTTTAATTCCCCATTTTAATTGTTTACAACTCCTTTAAAAATGACATAATTATATTGATCGAGGATTACCCAACCGGCGTCGTTCCTCTCGTCATCATGCGTCGCGTTGTACGTATATGTCCGAAAGTTTGTCTTTTTCCCTTCACCACATTTTATTTTAGATTCGTTCACTTCACTGGTTCAGTTCTGATTTACCGCTTCACTTTTTATACAATTGTTACGGGGTCTCACTGGTTAGGTCGGCCGACACTAGTTATGCTCAAGTAAAATGTTTATATGACCGCGCGCGGCCGATATTGTTAGTCGACTGGGCTGAACTTTTTGTGACGATCTTACATGTGGACAGACATCACTGCCTTGCCTACTAACAAATTTCATCGCCGTTCACAGCCTTTGCTGATGAAGTTTTTAGTGGCTGTACCTGGCACACAGGATTTACGTGTGCTGTATGTCGACGATATTTTCACTGCCTTTACTTTCGTTTATGTAAAGTTATGCGCTCCGCAGATGTTGGTGTTTGTGCATTTGTGAGTGGACGTCACACAGACGCAAAGTTCTTAGAATCGTGACAGTCGACAACATGACATTGCTTTATCTTGTTACATCACCCAGTTACAGTGTACCGTTTCTTTGTTTAGACTGCGAGTTAAATTCACCTTGGGGACTGGACACATATATGAAATGATTTGAAGTATTTTAAAAGATGAAAACCAAAATTAATAAAAAATAAAAAACCTTCTAATTCGCCCCATTACAAGATCTTTTAAATTTGGTTTACAACCATGCCAAAGTTCATAAGGAGTGAAATCCTTTACTGAACTTGTACTTGTGCGATTTAATACATACACCACTGTATTGACCGCTTCAGCCCAAAAAGTCTGTTTGAACTTTCTTGCGTGCAGAATAGTACGTGCTGCTTCAACTACTGTTCTGTTCTCCCTCTCGGCTGATCCATTTTGTTCTGGTGTATATGCCACTGAACGCTGGTGCATGATTCCATGGTTAATGAGCAACTTGGAAACATTTTCACAGTCAGATTCCAATCCGTTGTCAGTTCTCATGATTTTTATCCCATTAGAACAGTGTTTTTCTGTTTTTTTAACAAAGTCAGTCATGCAAGCAAGAGCTTCAGATTTTGCATTAATAAAATACACATGTCTATAATGAGAAAAATCATCTTTTAGGAGGAGAAAGTATCTTGATCCACCTAAAGAATTTTGTGACATTGAACCACACAAATCTGCATTAATGATCTCACCAATAGCACTGGTTTCGGAAGTACTCATTGGAAAGGGTAGGCGATGAGCTTTTCCAATTGCACATGCATTACAAAAACATATGTCGTTGTTTTTAACTTTAACACCAAAATGTTCAAGTACCTTTTTAACTCTAGGATAGTTTTGATGCACTAGTTTTAATGCCATGTTTCTAAAGTATCTGCAATATTAGTGTAACATGGCATTTTGGCCTACCTGGTGTAATAAGGCAATTTGTATTTTTTTTTATAAAATAAAACAATAACATTTTGATGTAGGGACAAACATAAACAAAACTTAGTTAAATTTACTGTTTGAAATGAAAACAACTGTGGCAGCACTGCTTGAGGCGTTGTATTTAATAATATTTTGTAAACCAGAGCACAGCAACAGACAGCAAATTGCGCCAAGGTCAGCTCCAGTGACACAAAATCTGTCAACAAATTATGCAACAAGACATCAGGCGAGCGTTACGTCAGCGCATTACATAACCAAGAATGTAGGTGTGTCGACGCCAATTGCATTGTGGCATACAGGGAACAAAGACAGTCTCATCTCATCACCACTCGCGAGTGGTACAATAAATCGCGGGCCCGCAATCTAAAAAGTAAATACCGCATAACTACACTAAAATGTAGTTATAACCTTTTATAAACTAACAATCTTTTATAACCAAATAATAAAGGCAGTGAGCGAAAGTGAAAATTAAGAACAGTTCGGCTATAAAAATGTGAAGTGTTTGGACCAGCATGCCGTAAGACACGAGGTGATGCCTAAGTGTTAAAATCCGCCGCAATAACAGGAAAGTAGACATTTTATATTAAATATTTCAACAATACTAAATTCACAATACTATTTTCAAAATTGAACTAAATAAATAAAATGTATGACATAGTAGGGGTATGTGTTTGCGTGAGTGTGTGTGTGTGGGTACCTATCTTAGTATAAGCAAACGCGCTGGTTTATGTTAAGATAAAATAGTAATTTTAAAGTAGTAATTTTCTGTATTAATTTCTGTGTGTAACAAGGGTAATTGGCCTTCTAATTATGTTATTTGAAGAAAGTTCGATGTAAAGCAAACTATGTGTTGGTTGCGTAATTTTTTATAGAATGGTTAAATTCATTTGGTTTGTTGTTTCAACAATAATTAAATTCATGTTGTTCAAATTATAATATAAAAGTACTGGGAGATGGGAATTAGCAAATAAAATGAAAAATGTTCGTAACCATCAATGTGTGTTGTTTATTTGCGTTCGCCCATTTCTCTCTGCTAATAAGTACACCTGACGAAACCCTGGAGATTCATGAAAAGTAATAAAATAATCGATGTTTACACAATAATAAATTTATTTTAAAGCTAGTATCACTTCAATGGCGCCCGTTAACATGGACTTTGAAAAATTGAGTTAACAATTTTACAAACAGGTCGAAAAAATGGCAGAGGGAAATATGAACGCAGATTTAGATAGAGGTAGCGTAGAAGAATCAATTTTAAATGTCACGCAAGATCATATGATAACAACCAATGATTTTGTTGGTGAAAGTGTTGAAACAAATGTAGACGAAACTGTAGTAGCGGGGAGTAGTAGAGACGAGGGGGTAAATATATTTAACCAATTAGCATTGATGATGGAGATGATGTCAGGAGTGAAAAATGAAATGTCAGGAATAAAAACTGAGATCAAATCAGAAAGTAATAATTTGAAAGCTGAGATTAAATCAGAAATAAATTCTATAAATGTTAAACTAACTGATTTAAATAACGAGTTTATAAATGTGAGGAGCGAATTGAGAGCGAGTGAAATATATATGAATAGCCGTTTAGAAAGTATGAGTGAGGTTATTGTTGGAGTGAAAGATGTGTTGACTAGTGATATCAATAAGATACAAACTGAGATGAAAAACGATATCAAAATAATTAACGAGAAACAAAAAGAGAAAATGTTAGAAACAAATAAAAAATTTGACACATTGACAAGTAAATTTAATGATAAAATTAAAAAGCAAAATGACAAAATTGACTGTAATGTTCAATGTATAATTAACGAATGTGAACAAATCAAACGAGCTAGTGAAATACAAGAAAATATAAATGATGAATTCAGAAGTAACTTTGAACAAGTTGATGCCATTAAAATTAATGTGACTAGTTTAAAGAATAAACAAGCAGAACATGAGCGTGAAATAGTTAAAGTCAGAGAAGACTTGAATGTAACCATTAACCAGAAATTAAGTAATGTGAGTGAGAGAGTGAATGTGGAAGTAGAATTAGGATATTTTAGTAATGAAAGTAGGGGAGTGAACCCCATACAATTTTTGAACTCTATAAAAAGTTTTAACCAAATAAAATTTAGCTATAAATTTATTTTAAAGCTAGTATCACTTCATTAGCACAGTTAGTGTTCAATTCTTCATGTTTTTTGCTCGGAGGCTCAATTTCAAATTGCATCTCGAATTAACTATGTCTTTTGCGTAACCCCATAGCTATGACTTGACCATTTTTCAAAAATTTGCACACTTTATCTGCAATTTGTTTTATACCTTTGTCTAAAGCAACACAGCTCGAGAAAAGATTGTAACTAAGATCTGGAACGTATAATACATCTGCTAAATGATTTTTATTCCATTTTTCACCATCAAATGTATTCACGTTTATATTGCCTTTTCCACAGGCTTTTAGAAAATCACCATTTCCAATACGCACCAAGATTTCTTGATTTAATGGTTTATAATCTACAAACCAATCTCGATGATGTGTCATGTGGTCAGTTGCACCTGAATCTTTATACCACATATCAACCTTTTTAGAGCCTTGTAAAATAGATGCTAAGGCTTCACTTACAAGTGCAGTTCCCTGTGTTGTATCACGTTTTTTGCTTGTGTCATTTTTATCACTTTTATTATTGTATTTTCTGAATCTACAATTTCGAGCCCAATGGCCTGGCTTGCCACAAACAAAACAATCGCCTTTTGGTTTAGACATATTATTAGAATTGTTTTTATACATACCCTGTTTTGCACCTTTGCCTTTATATTGAGATTTTGACACAAAAGCTTTGCTTTCAGTCTTTTCAGTATCATTCACTCGCATTTCTTCAACTCTTAATCTATTAATGAGGTTCGTTTTTGTACGATCAGCCTCAGCTGTTGACTCCCATGCACACAGAAAATGACTAAAACTCTTTGGCAATGTAAGCAGAATTTTTGACACTATCATCTTGTCATCAACAGTTTCACCTGCTTTTAAGTCGATAGGTTAAATCTTCAATCTTTGAAATGTGTGTGGCCATATCATCAGCTAAATCCTTGACAAATGAGTGCCACTGCTGCTGAAGAATGTGCACAGATGCTTCGCATTTTTGCTCATACACAGACACAAGTTTTTCCCAAATTTCTGTGGCATTTTCTAGATGCACAAGATGAATCATGGTTTTTTCAGTTAGAGTTGTCACAATTACTCTCTGAGCTGTCCCGTCTGCCTTTTCGAAATCAGATTTCTTCTTTTCATATTCTTTTTTCTCGGCTACAGATGCATTATTATCTAACATAGTGGGCATAACTTGTACACCTTTGACTACATTCCATAAGCTGTAGGATTTCAATATAACTATAATTTGAAATTTCCATACATACCAGTTCTCACTACCTTGTAACTTGTTAATACGTAGTAATTCACTTTCCATGTTTATGGCGTTGAGGTTAATTTTCACTTTTACACACGCGGTCGGAATAACCTTTTTATTTGCACGTAAACACTTATATTTGCATGTAAACACGTTTTAAACTATCACTGAATTGATTCACTTTCCATGTTTATGGCGTTGAGGTTAATTTTCACTTTACCACGTGGTCGGAATAACCTATTTGCTCGTAAGCACGTTTTGGACTATCACTGCTCAATATCACATAAATATTGCCCTTTGCACGCACCTGGGCACATAACCTGTTAAAAATATATAGTAGTGGACAATTAACTGAGCGATAGTTAAATATAAAATGGATTTATTAGAAATTACAAACGCATAAGCTGTGCTCTCACAGAGTACACACGCACTAACAACTACAATGACCTAGTTACATCTTACGTTTTTCAAGTCGGCACTAGTGAACATATAACTTCATTTAGATAATCACAAAGTATATAATATTCTAATCATTATTTATATTTCATAAACATCACTTTTAACTGATACTTAATGTTTATTCAACATAAATAATTGTTAAGTTATGTCATTATTATTGTAGTGAAAGTTGAATAAGGGTATCAAGAACAATGTAAAGTAATTGTCTGATAGCAAAAGTAATTATTTTAAACGTACGAAAGAAACTAAGGTGTCCACTACAATGGGCCAGTAGGCCCTATACCTGAATAACTTATTTCTACTATTTGTAAACAATTATTGCTAATAATTGTCATTATTAGTGTAACAAAAGTGAAAGCCAAGGATCAAGAACAATTTAGAATAGTTGTCTTGTATTAAAAACAAGAATTGTTAAAATATGAAAAAATAATGTTCAAACTATAATAGGCCAATATGCCTAGGCAAATTATGTATGTTAATTGTAAGAAATTATTATTGATATTTGTCATTAGTATTGTTGTAAAAGTTGTAGGGAGTTATAAGGAACAATTGTGATCAGTTATATCACAATAAAGTTAAGTAATATTATTAGAAGAAAGAGAATTAGGATGCCAGGAACCCAGGTTGGGTTATGCCTAGTTAGCCAAACATGACTTTTATAAATAGGGACATTATTAATTACTGTAAATAATTTTACACTCAATGGTTAGTAAGTAAATATCATTCTTTAATTGTCTTAATTCTTAACCACATATTATGAGTACAAATGTATGCCTACTTATAAGTAACTTTACTAATGAAAAGTCTTTTTAAAAAAGAGACTTGTATCCATGTTAACAGCAAAGATGACTATTACTGAAGCTCTGAGAACTGTCATATGATAATGGGATGACAGTGTATCAGTTAGAATAATCAACAACTTATTAAGGCACACTGTAAGGAGGTATGTTTTAATAATTTTGCACACATCATTCCAGAAGTCTGTTCTAAAAACAATTATAATCAAACTGCTGTATCAACAGTACTAATAATGCAGCATGGCAAAATTTAAACCATTTTTATTGGTCTGAACGTTTGTTTCAAGCTGAGTATACCAAATATGTTTGTAATAGGTTTATAATTTAAGATGTGAAGTATATGAAGCCTTTACTAGTACCTGTTCATTAGACAACAAATAATAACTATAATTTCCATTAATTTTGTTAATGTTCTTTGCCATTCATTATTTAGTTATTTTTTTACTGTCAAGAAAAGTTCTGATGTAATTTCTGTAAGTGTTATTTTTGGTCTCTCTCTCTCTCTCTCTCTCTCTCTCTCTCTCTCTCTCTCTCTCTCTCTCTCTCTCTCTCTCTCTCTCTCTCTCTCTCTCTCTCTCTCCCTCTCATTGTTATTTATTGAAAAAACATTAAAAAAACTAACACACCTCTGTATGTGTCCACATTGCATACAATTAAAAAAATTAAAAACATACTTGTGATCTTGCAAAAGAGGATCAGTCCTCTGTGTGTTTTAATGATAATTAGTTAATCAATGAACATGTCATGGACAACAAAATGCTAAAATGTACAAATGAATAATGAAAACACAAAGATTAAAAACTAAAAGAAATCATTATAGACATAAAGAAACAAATTAGTAAGATTTATTAATGAATCAAAGGAATTCAGAAATTCAACTGATAATCACACATTAGTACATAGTGTTACTAATTTCACAATTCCACAAAATTTGTAATTATTGGATAGTGAACATTGGATTTCAATATAGTAAGCGTACACATATTAATTTTAAGCACGTTTTACAAATAGTGAATGGAAAAGAAAATAAATACACGATTTCAATTTTCTTAAACTGAAAACAAGAAATTCTTTTGAGTTAGTGTAACGTGTTGTGTTACTGTAAGATAGAGCAGCGCTGTTAGTGTACTAATTAAGATGCATTAAATGTATAAATAAAGCTAATGAGTTATTCTTAGATGACATCATTAATTTTATTGGTAATGGTGTAAAAGCTTTCCCACAGCGGTTGCAGGTTTGAGCTGATTTCTTTCTTCCTTATCATGTTATAGAACTAAGCCTGGCAGCAGGTGTGAGCCCTGAAGAAATTGCAACCAGTCTTCATCTTTGTATTTGCCAAAATAAAGTTGTTCTGAGCCAGGTCATGTAAATTCAGGTTAGGCCAAGTTGCTCATTAGACTTTGTCTAAATTTTAAAGATATAAAGTGTTGATAAAGATTTTAGGACCATACATTAAAAACATTGTTTGCACATATGAGTAGGAAGCAGATGTATTAATATAATATGTTACCCAATAAGATACAGGAACAATTATGTATATTTAATTAAGTAGTTAGTGGACTTAAAACCTGCAGTAGAAACTCCAGTTTTTATAAAACAAATAGGGAGAGAATTGAAGATTTGATGTTTGTAAATGTTATATCTATTTTCTTCACAAGTAACTAATGGCTGGTTATTTGTAATCACGTTTTCTCATAATGTATGTTGTTAATGACCTTTTTTTAAGGGTATGAAAAAACAACAGATATTGGTATTTGAAAAAAGGTGAATTTTATTGGTACATACTAAAGTATAGAGTCAAATTTGTTTCTATTCATTAACAAAGGTCGGTACTTTAATAATTTTGTGTGTAATATACAAGCATTCTTTAATATGTTTACGAGATTCTCCCAATTTTATTTGCATTAATTCAGACCGTAGTAACTGTGATGTTATTTTTTAATACATTTTTATAATAATAATAATATATATATTTTTTATCTCCCACTTACCTTTAAATTTTCTTTCAGCCCAGAGTTACGTCACACGAACGTTGAAATGCAAGTTTGGTTCAAGGCCATTTCAGTAACATACGCAATTTGTTTGTATCACACACTTCAAAGTTTATTTTATTTTTGATTTCAAACTATTCAAATTTCTTACTTCTTTTATCAAAATAAAATATCTCCTATATAACCCATGCCTATACAGTTAAGCTAGCTGCTCCGTTCATAACTCCTGCTTTGACTCACATTATTAATACTGCTATGATACAAGGTACATGTCCATATCAATTTAAGAAAGCTGTAATTTGTCCTATATATAAGGAAGGTGTAAAAAGTTTGGTTAACAATTATCGACCGATCGCACTGATATCAAATTTAGCTAAGATTTTTGAAAAAATTATTTTTACCAGATTATTTAAATTTGTAAAGAAACATAACCTGTTAAGTGCTAAACAATTTGGCTTTCTCAAGAAGAAAGGTACAGATGATGCTATAGCCCTACTTAGCAAATCTTTATATATATAATTCTTCTGTACGTGTGTATGTCACTGAACTCCTCCTAAACGGCTGGACCGATTTTGATGAAATTTTGTGTGTGTGTTTGAGTGGGTCCCTGGATGGTTTAGATTCACAATTGGACCCGGTAGGTGGCGCTGCGATCGGGTTCCAGGAAATTTTTTTTTTATTTTTTGATGAAAATTTTTTTTTTATTTTTTTAAGATTTTTCGCTTATCAGAACATATAACCACAAAATTTCACCCCCCACCACCCCCAATATTTTTTAAAATGAAAAAACCATAAGTTCATGAATAATTGACGTTGTTTTGACATTTCAAATTCTGTTCGCTGTGTTTCGATATTCCATGTATCACAATTGCATGCATATTGAGTATATTATTCATCGACAAAACATATTGAAATAACGTTTTAAGTGTACTTGGTTTAGATTCACAATTGGACCCGGTAGGTGGCGCTGCGATCGGTTCCAGGAAATTTTTTTTTTAATTTTTTGACAAAATTTTTTTTTTTTTTTTTTACAAAAATTTTTTTTAATTTTTTTAAGATTGTTTGCATATCAGAACATATAACCACAAAATTTCACCCCCCACCACCACCCTCAATATTTTTTAAAATGAAAAACCATAAGTTCATGAATACTTGACGTTGTTTTGACATTTCAAATTCTGTTCACTGTGTTTCGATATTCCATGTATCACAATTGCGTGCATATTAAGTATATTATTGATCGACAAAACATATTGAAATAACGTTTTAAGTGTACTTTTAAGTGCACTTGGTTTAGATTCACAATTGGACCCGGTAGGTGGCGCTGTGATCGGGTTCCAGGAAATTTTTTTTTTATTTTTTGACAAAAAATTTTTTTTTATTTTTTTAAGATTTTTTGTATATCAGAACATATAACCACAAAATTTCCCCCACCCCCCCCATAATTTTTTAAAATGAAAAAACCATAAGTTCATGAATAATTGACGTTGTTTTGACATTTCAAATTCTGTTCGCTGTGTTTCGATATTCCATGTATCACAATTGCGTGCATATTGAGTGTATTTATTCATCGACAAAACATATTGAAATAACGTTTTAAGTGTACTTAAACACATACATTGTGCAAATGTGTAAGGTGCAGTGTTCAAATGAATGTCTTACATGATCTTCCATGAATTTCAGTTATATACATGTGCATTCAATGACAATCAATCTTCTTAATTTGTTACAATTTTAAGTTGGCAATACTGTTTTCTTGTAAAAGATGAACAGCTGATATTTGAAATTAGTCATTGTTAAGTATTGACATTTGTTGCTATGGAGCGGTATTCGAGTCAAGAACGTATTTTAATTGTTAAAACCTATTTTCGAAGTGGAGAAAATTTAACTAACACGATTCGCGCACTGCGAAATGACTTCGGTAACCATAAACGCCCATCTCGTGCCGCGGTTAAAAAATTAATCGAAAAATTCAATAGAACCGGGTCAGTGTTGGATGTGCAAAGACCAGTACGTCCTCGTAGTGGCCGGTCACTCACAAATATCGCCGCAGTGAGTGCCAGAGTCCATGACAATCCGTCGACCTCCATTCGTCATCGTTCCCAGCAGTTGGACCTTTCCTACGGCACCATGCAGCGCATATTAACTAAAGATCTGATTTGCATGCCTACAAGATGCAATTGACCCAGGAATTGAAGCCAGCAGATCATAGACAGCATCGTGACTTTGTTGATTGGGTGTTAGAGAACCACCAAGTTGATGACGATTTTGCGAAGAAAATCATATTCAGCGATGAAGCTCATTTTAAACTGGATGGGTTACATACCCAAACAAAATTGCCGCATTTAGGGACTTGAAAATCCACGAACCATTCTCGAACAACCAATTCATCCACAAAAAGTCACTGTTTGGTGCAGATTTTAGGTCGGCGGCGTGATTGGGCCGTACTTTTTTGAAAATGCCTGTGGTGATGCAGTAACAGTCAATGGTGGACGTTATCGGGAGATGATAACAAACTATTTTTGGCACCAATCGGATGATATTGATGTTGAAGACATGTGGTTCCAACAATACAGTGCCACTTGCCACACAGCGTGAGAAACAATACAGTTGTTGTACACGAAGTTCTCCGGCTGTGTCATCTCTCGTTTCGGCGATCAACATTGGCCATCAAAGATTGTGTGATCTCACGCCGTTGGATTATTTTCTTTGGGATTATTTGAAGCAGAAGGTGTATGCCAATGCCCCCAAAACGATTCGAGAGCTAAAGGACGAGATACGCCATATTATTCATGAGCGGCCGCAGGAGTTATGCCGGAAAGTGATGGCAAATTTCATCAAAAGGGCGGAAGTCTGCAGGGCCGCTCGTGGCAGCCATTTGGCCGATATCATTTATCATGTTTAATGTCAATGTCTAAACAACATATAGAAATAAATACATTAAGAGTTTATCAAAAACCAATGCGTTTTATTTTACATTAAATTGTAACCTCTAATTGAATCACCCTATATAATCTTACCCCCCTTCTGACTCCAATACTCACTAACAGCTTTAACTAATATGACGCCCATCTATCAAAACATCTACCAACCATTCTCTACCTCTAACTTACTACTCAACTCATTTCGCATCATTCTCCCCTTATAACAAAAAAATACTGTCTGCCTCTTTGTACTCAGGATGTGTGTTCCCTTCCCACTGCTCATTCCCTTATCTTGGTTCCCGGACCCTCCCTAGGTAACCCTTTCAGGCACTAATCAGTTCCCCTCCCGCCACAGCGCTTTTCGTTGAGGACTCCTTATCACACCACCCCCCTTACAAAATTACCATCAACTAATTACTCTCCCAATACATCACTTTCATCTACAAAATATCTCCATTTATTTATTACCTCAGTATATCACTCATTACTCTACATATTTTCCCCATAGCTACTGCGTCACTATTACTTCTCGAATTCTACATTACATTTATTCACAACAATCTTATTTTGATCAACTCCCCTTCTAAACTTAACTTGGACTGATTTAAATGTCCTAACAAAATATTAATCACCCGAATTCTAACATTTACTACATTTTACATAACAGTTCCCATTGAAAAATCAAAATTATCTTAAACACATTTTACCATTTAATTCAAAATCTCTTAAACCACATTGAAAATCTATTATTCAAACATTAATTCTTCAAACATTTAATTACATTGATAAAAAATCTGCAAACTATTTCTAAGTGACATAGTACGTATATAACACCAGTAATCAGCTGATGTTCCTGGTCAGGTGAATGACATTTATCTGAATCTCTTTCAAGCAATTCTACTGTGTAAAAGACATAACTTATGCTTACAATACTTACTCTCTAACCTGATAAAATAATAACACAATAACATATTAAACACAATATGATAAACATCTACGGCACCCCTTTCTCAAATCAAAACAAAATTATCTAGTTAGCTCAGTAGCAAGTCACCATCATTAGGTTACAAAATTTTAATTCGTTACTCCCCTGAGTAACCCCGCTTACCACACACACTATGACCCCCCCTGGACTGTGGCGTCCAGTTGCGTCCACAAGGACTGAGGTTTTGGAGAAATTTTGTCATCTCCTTTCCCCTTGCTTCTGCGTTACATTTTTTTTTAAATGGTCAGATATCATAATATCTGATTTTACATATTTACATACCCTTAATGCGGGTCTATCACCTGGTTAACTGTTCCCACGCAAACAGAGTGATAGCCGCTGTTCCATAGTTCCGGGGATTTCCCCTAAGTCACCCCCCAATAATTTCAAATCTATACCAATTTCAAGCCAACTATGGTCAGGTTTACAATTGCTGCCCACAGCTGGCTGTCGTCCAAAACCACGATTAGTGCTGGTAAGGCAGTAATCGCCCGAAAAGGCGGGGAAATCAACTTTCATTTCAGGCATGTTATACTTCATCTTTGTGATACACTGCACGGCAACAAATCAACATATAATATGACATTATATAACAAGTTGTGCAGTGTATATTACGCCAGTTTGGCCTCCGATGATGGTAACATACGTTGATGTTACCACCAACACTCATCGCTATCTGCAGTAGCACATGCCACCACTGCAATAGCATAACTAATAGCTAGACTTAAGCTCTTCTACTGCTGCAGTCTCTACTTTCCATAATTATTTCACTTCTATTAACACCACACAACCCCCAAAATTACCCATATATCTGGTATAATATAACATAATAAACATGAACAATATCATTGCTACATTTAACCAAACCATTCACATTTTATTACAACTTGACCTTTCTATTAATTCTTTTTATTTATACTCTAAATTATTTAACATTTATTGGACCATTAGATTCTCCCTAAAATTCAAATTTATTATTAACTTTCATTTTGCATCATTTCAATAATATTTTACCTAAGTTAGCTTCTTTCAAACTCATTTAGCGTCATTATAAGACTCTTTTACTTCACTTCAAGGTCATTATCAAATTCATACTTACAGTACATCATTCGACACTATCATAGACACACAAATATAAACACCAAACACCAGTAACTCCTTGTACCTTCTGAAACATTTTAACAATCATGTTATTCCACAAACTAAACGCAATTTAACATTTATTTATTTATTTATTATTATCAAATTTAAATCTCATAAAATAATTTAAATTCATTAGAAAAATTCAATTATATAACATTTTAAATCAATCAAAAATATTTAAACATCTCAAATTATTTTAATTTCATCAATTATTCAAGAACACAACATATTTCAATTATTATCAAAACAATTACAATTCATTAATTACTTTCATAATTATTCTTGTTATTTCTTTAGGCTGCTCAAATATTATTATTATTATTAAAACAAATTCTACTACCTTCACATATTGTTTACATTACATACTTGTTACCATACAAACACAGTTAATTTCACTAAAATTTATTTACAAATATTTGTCATTAATTTTTCTGTTTACCACACTTCATTCCCTAATTCAGCAAGTCATAACCATAAATTAAAAATATTTAAAATGCTCATTTATTGAGTCTATATTTACCCTCCGTCATTATATAAATATCTAACATATTTAAAACATAAATCATTGTTATGCACATACAAATTATTATTATTATTATTATTATAGCCATTATCAACATCCTCTATTAATTCATATAACCTGTCTACATTTGTGAACTCAGATCCGTCTCCATCAGTATTTTTATTCAATATAAAGTCAGTTATTTTATCATCATCATCAAAATAATTATCCATCTCTATTTTACAAGGTAAGTATTTCATATAATTTGTTTTCTCCCATCCTAATCTCTCTATCAACTCTTTATAACCTCTATCTAACTTAAATACTTCCATCTCACCATCTACACACAAATCTCCCTCAAAACATCTTTCATCATCATAACACCTGTCACTACCCCCCTGAACTATCTCATTCCATGCAAAGGGCACAACAAAATTACTATATGTCTTGGCACTTCCAAGACCATCACAAAAAATAAAGGGACCATCTGAAGACACCTCGTCTTCCATACAACTACAGGAGGAAACTCTGTCCTCATAAAATACATGTGAAACCCCTGTTTCACCATAAACTTGGGGAAAATTTGCCCTCTGCCCATCTAAACTTTCATCTAAATTCTCATCACGCTCTCTTTCACTCTCATTAACAATTACTACCTCATCACTCATTTCTACTCCTACTAAACTCTCATCGCCACTATCATTATTCAATGTATCACTCTTTGATACCACGTTCTTAATTATATTATCATTTTCAACATCATTGTTATCACTTGTTACCTCTGTATTATAATTATCGTTATTACTCACCTTGTTATTAATTATTTGATTTGCTTTACTTTTAATTTGTTCCTCTACCGACTCTACCACTTTCTCAATATCTCGTTTCAATTCATTACACTTACTCTCATACTTAATTTTTACCTCATTTATATCAGTTTTAAGTTCATCAAATTTAGCATAAAATTTATTATTTTGTTCATCGAATTTAGCATCGAAATTACTATTATTAACATCAAATCTATTATTAATATTCTCAGACATGGTTTTCATAAAGTTCATCATATCAGCCATTGTACATTCTTTTTCTTTTATTTTAGTTGCTACGGGAGTAGAATTCGCTCCCGGCTCACTAATTACAGATTCGTTTATCAGGCTTGGAGTTGTCTCCATTCCTGAATCGTTAGCGTCAACATTTACTGAGTTTTCTGTTTCAACGTCATTTAAGCTGACACCTTCCTTATTATTTTCATTAGTATTCATTTTGTATATAACTTATTATATTTTCCTTGATATAAAATTCAATCTTACATATACATAGTATTGTTTATATAATATGACACAAGTAACATAGTATGGCTCTAACTTATTAATTTTTTATACATCGGTAGTACGTATGTCACTCAATATCCAAATCAAACCTGCATTCATTGTAGGTGCGGAATTTTAATGCAATTTAATCTATAAAATTCGTCCCAGTTCGGGCGCCAACTGTGATGTAATTTTTTAATACATTTTTTATAATAATAATATATATATTTTTTATCTCCCACTTACCTTTAAATTTTCTTTCAGCCCAGAGTTACGTCACACGAACGTTGAAATGCAAGTTTGGTTCAAGGCCATTTCAGTAACATACGCAATTCGTTTGTATCACACACTTCAAACTTTATTTTATTTTTGATTTCAAACTATTCAAATTTCTTACTTCTTTTCTCAAAATAAAATATCTCCTATATATATTTATAACCAAACATTTCTCTCAATATGATATACTTAATCTACTAATATTTCTAATGAAGGCGAACCCAGCTTGCTCATTCACTCATTCATTCACATCGTTCCCAACCCCAGTGTATACAAAAAGATAATGATAATTTTTTTCAATTTGGTAACATTACGTATGAAGCGTCCTCTTCCTTGACCACATGGCGCATCTCTCAAAGTCTTTCGTTTTCTTGACGTTGATAAGTTTATGATATTGCTTTAATAACTTTCGATATTCACTGTTCAGCACTGATTACACTGTTATACATATTTTTTGGCGAATCACATGGATGTTTTGTCGGCCGACTTAAAAAAATGAAGATTTGCCCGGGCAGAAGACTGATAGGTCCCACACGTGGCCTATATTGTTAGTCGACTGGGAAAAGAGTTATCAACGTGCCTCCCTCCAAACGTTCGGACAGAGCAGAAATTTCAATGCCTTTGTTGTTAAAGTCCTCGTCACTGCGCACACAGTATGTGCTATTTAGGTGTGTTTGACGTCGACGAAATCTTGAAGCCACTGGTTACATCACTCAATGGGCGTATTCTTAATTGTACTTCCGTCGGTACCCGACCGCATGGCAAACAAATTTTACAATTAAGCCATGTTGGTTCGGCTCGGCCCGATGCGTCTAAGCGTCGGCTGTGCGCCCCGCTGTTGTTCGCGCGTTTGTGTGCGTCACACAGCACCGAAGTTCTTGGAATTATGCTGCGTTGTCGGACACACGCCACATTCCAACGCCCCTACTACGTTCAAACTTCGCTTCACTGTTCCTTTGTCTAACTGAGATTGTATTATGTGTTGGGCTTGCAATTGAAATGAAATAAATTTAATAAACTGACAAACCTCCCATTTTGTCCCCTTACATAACATTCAATTCTACTGTAACCCCCATTATTAATACTTAATCATTTGCATGTTAACAGAAACTGCACATTGCTTTTTATTGCATTATGTTGAAAGAAGGATTTTATTGTACATGTTTGGTTATACATTAGATTGTACTAGGTTCTAAATTGGAAGTACGTTTTAATTCCGGTACTTTGAATAAATACAGCCTTTAATGTTATATACAGCCTTTGAATGTACACTAACTAAGGAAATGTCTGTTAAGTCTAATTAATTTTAAAAATCTAAAAGGTTAAGTTAAATAAACGTAGCCACAACCTCCCAAAATCGTCTCTGTACCGTAATTATGTGCGATAAATGTAAACTAATTTCTGTACTTCCAATAAATACACCCTTTTAATGTACACTAACAAAGTAAATTTTATTTAAGTTACATTGTCGTACATAACCTCCATAAGCTGGCATTACTTTTCGAATAAATACAGCCGTTAATGTTATATACAGCCTTTTATCCATACAATAAATACAGCCTTTGAATGTACACTAACTAAGGAAACGTTTGTTAAGTCTAATTAATTTAAAAAATGTAAAACGTTAAGTTATATTGTTAAACGTAGCCATAACCTCCCAAAATCGTCTCTGTGCCGTAATTATGTGCGATAAATGTAAACTAATTTCTGTACTTCCAATAAATACACCCTTTTAATGTACACTAACAAAGTAAATTTTATTTAAGTTACATTGTCGTACATAACCTCCATAAGCTGGCATTAGTTACTTGTGAAGAAAACAGTTGGTGTACACATCGGACACCGAAATATAGTACACGTGCGGCGACGGAAGTTACATTTTGCTGCTGACTATTCCCCAAGACCCGAACATTAATGTAAACATGTGTGTGTGTGCGCGTGTGTGTATGTAAAATTTTATTAAAATATTTCTATTCTTTTTTGAGGTATAGTTTTCTTTAAAAACACAAAATGGTGCCAGACAGAAAACAAGACATTTGCAGACCTATGTTTTTGGGAACTTTTTTTGTACACTGGTGCATAGAATCAGAATATATATATATTGAGAACACCTTTCACATTACACCGTGTATATATAACACATCCTTTGTATTGTATCTCTCAGAAAGTTTTCTAATGCATAATCACGTACCTGTATTTAAGGACCCTGTCTTATTTTCTGGAACACTGCGTATGAACTTGGATCCATTTGACAAAGAGAAGGACGAGGCTATCTGGAAGTCGTTAGAACTGGCACATCTTAAGAATTTTGTCAAAGGGCTCAGTGCAGGGCTCCAGCACGAAGTTTCAGAAGGCGGTGAAAACCTCAGGTATTTTTAGTGTTTAAATTGTGCCAAATGGCTTTGCAGTGCGACACATTGATGATAATGAAAAGTAAAAATCTTATAGCTTAGAGATTTACTAACACAGTAAAATCACTCAAGTAAGAGAACATAGAGCAAACTACAGAGGTATGAAAATTGTTAGAATAATTGTGATTTTTTTTATTTTATTTTTTTGGTTTCTATTTTTAAGTAAAAGCAATATTTTATAACATATATCTTTTTAGTTGTTGATATAATTCATCAAGGATTACACACATTAGTTACTCCTTTCACACAGAAAACATATAGAAAAACTGCAGTTCATTGTTCTATTTATTTAGTTTTTTTAATTAGTCTGATTTGCAGGGTCAGGATTAGTGAGATTCCACTGTCTTATTATTTAACACTTTGAGGACCAACGACCTAATATTGCGCTGCCAGTGGACTTGGTATTTTGACAGACGGCGCACATTTACGCCACTCACTTTTCAATGCTTTCAGATGCTTCACATCTTACTATTATGCCACAGAACGAATGCAGAAGTTTTATTTGACATTTTAGTTCTAGTTTCTGCCATCAAATTGCAGCACTGAACTGAAAATATCGGTATGGAGAACCATACATGACTTCCATGTTCTAAGATTTATATTTAAAATCATATTCGAAATGAAATATTTCCATAGAAACTACGTCTTTCTACTTATTGCTTCAGTGTTAACCACAGTACTGTGGTCACTAACGTATACCACCTCACGTTTTTGCACTCGATTTTCACTGATGATGGCAGTCGACGGCACTGACGAAAAGTCTGGTTTTGCAGAAAACATTGGACTACGGCTAAAGAGCCCGGGAAGCAGTTTTAACAAAAAACTACTTTTTTGTTGCCGATAACGTAGTACACATATAAAAAATTCTCCCCTCCACCTTCAACTATAATTTTTAATAATAGAAAATTACCCCCACCCGTTCACCTAACCTCTTCATTTATAGATATTTCATCTACGTTTCTACAGTGGATTACTATGAGCTTCTTATCAGGATACTTTATTTATAAAAATGAAGTACTTTACTCTTGTTAAATCATAAAATGTTTGAGGTAAACTACCCCTTTCTCTTAACCGATCTTCTCCAAAATCAATAGACCTTCCGTCCTCTACAATTCAGGGAAGCATGCAAAAAAATATTTGATTCTGTTTGAATGTGCAGCAGTTATCACTCGTCATGGAAACATTTCTCTTGTTACAATATAAAATGTTGCAGGTAAGCTACCCCTTTCCCTTAACCGATCTTCACCAAAATCAATAGACCTTGAGCTCTCTGCAACTCAGGAAAGGGTGCAAAAAATTATTTGATTCTCATTGAATTTTCGGCAGTTATCGTTCGTCATAAAAAATTACCCTTTTTAAAACATAAAACGTTGCTTATAAACTACCCCTTCCCATAACCGATATTCAATAAAATCAACAGACCTTGAGTTCTCTTTAGTTCAAAAAGGTATGCAAAAACCTAGTTGATTCTGTTTGAATTTACAGCAGTTATCGTTCGTCATATAAAAAATTACCCTTGTTAAAACATAAAATGTTGCTGGTAAACTACCCCTTTCCCTTAACCGATCTTCACCAACACCAATAGGTATTGAGAACTCTACAATACAGGGCTGTATGCAAAACATCATTTGATTCTGTTTGAATTTGCGGCTGTTATCGTTTACTATAGAAAAAGATTACCCTTGATTAAAAACCGTTGCAGGTAAACTACCCCTTTCCCTTAACCGATCTTCACCAAAAACAACAGGTCTTGAGTACTCTACAATTCAGGCCTGTATGCAAACAATTATTTGATTCTGTTTGAATTTGCGGCTGTTATCGTTTGCCATAGAAAACACCCTTGATAAAACATAAAACGTTGCTGGTAAACTACCCTATTCCATTAACCGATCTTCACCAAAAACAATAGGTTTTGAGAACTCTACAATTCAGGGCTGTATGCAAAACATTAGTTGATTCTCTTTGAATTTACGGCAGTTATCGTTCGTCATAGAAAAAATACCCTTGTTAAAACATAAAACGTTGCAGGTAAACTACCCCTTTCCCTTAACCGATCTTCAACAAAATCAACAGACCTTGAGTTCTGTATAATTCAAAAAGGTATGCAGAAGAGTAGTTGATTCTGTTTTAATGTACGGCAGTTATCGTTCATCAAAAAAAAATTACCCTTGATAAAACATAAAATATGTTGCCGGTAAACAAACCTATTCCCTTAACCGACTTCACCAAAACCAACAGGTCTTGAGAACTCTACATTTCAGGGCTGTATGAAAAATATTATATGATTCTGTTTGAATTTGCGGCTGTTATCGTTTGCCATATAAAATACCCTTGATAAAACAAAAAATGTGCAGGTAAACTACCCCTTTCCCTTAACCGATCTTCACCAAAAACAACAGGTCTTTAGTACTCAACAAAACAGGGCTGTATGCAAAAACGTATTTGATTCTGTTTGAATTTGCGGCTCTTATCGTTTCCCATAGAAAATACCCTTTTAAAACATAAAACGTTGCAGGTAAACTACCCCTTTCCCTTAACTGATCTTCACCAACACCAATAGGCATTGAGAACTCTACAATATAGGTCTGTATGCAAAACATCATTTGATTCTGTTTGAATTTGCGTCTGTTATCGTTTACCATAGAAAAAAATTACCCTTGATAAAAAACTGTTGCAGGTAAACTACCCCTTTCCCTTAACCGATCTTCACCAAAAACGATAGGTCTTGAGAACGCTACAATTCAGGGCTGTATGCAAAATATTATATGATTTTGTTTGAATTTGCGGCTGTTATCGTTTGCCATACAAAATACCCTTGATAAAACAAAAAACGTGGCAGGTAAACTACCCCTTTCCCTTAAACGATCTTCACCAAAAACAATAGGTCTTTAGTACTCAATAAATCAGGCCTGTATGCAAAAACTTATTTGATTCTGTTTGAATTTGCGGCTGTTATCGTTTGCCAAACAAACAAAATACCCTTGATAAAAAAAATACCGTTGCAGGTAAACTACCCCTTTCCCTCAACCGATCTTCACCAAAAACAATAGGTCGTGAGTACTCTACAAATCAGAGCTGTATGCAAAAAATTATTTGATTCTGTTTGAATTTGCGGCTGTAATTGTTTGCCATAGAAAAAAAATCTACACACAGACACTTTTCGAAAAACGACTTTTTTTCATGTTTTGAGTGTAGTACAATCAGAATCTGCAATAATCTCGAACACGATTTTTTTTGCCATCACCATACTTCCATTTCCTTAACACTTACCTGGCTGAGCGAATCTGGGTCTGTCAATCCGTCACGTGTGGCCATTTTCCACACTTTTTGACATAGTACATAATCAACAATATACTTATAAGTAATTCAAGCTTTATTTTTTTTGTTAATTCAACTATTCTCTAAAACACTATATAAAAGTGAAACTTATATTTTAAATAATATTTTTTCTATATCATTACAAAGTTGCCATGTTTTTGCAAATAAAAATATCGGTATGGAGAACCATACATGACTTCCATACTCTAAGATTTATATTTAAAATCATTTTCGAAATGAAATATTACCATAGAAACTACTTCTTTCTACTTACTGCTTCAGCCTTAACCACAGTACTGTGGTCACTAACGTATACCACCTCACGTTATCGCACTCGATTTTCACTGATGATGGAAGTCGATGGCATTGCCGAAACGTCTGGTTTTGTAGAAAACATTGGACTAACGGCCAAATATCCCGAGAAGGAATTTTAACAAAAACTACTTCTTTGTTGCCGATAACGTTGTACACATATATATAAAAAATATGCATAAAATTAATGGCTTGTATAAGTTAATGATTGATCTCCATTAAGTAGTGCTCAAGTTTCCAAAGTTTTAATATTATGATGTCCGTAATTAAAACATCAGAGCAGGTTTAGTGTGTATGAGGGTACACCGTGGACAAAAATTTTCAACATTTCCTATTGAGCGTTGCTTAGAGTAAAGCTGCGAATCTACAGTGTATGTTTCACAGAACAAACACGCGAAAAAGAAGGAGCGCTCCGAAGTCACTCATGGACCCTCAGCATCTTGCAGAGGGTTCATTCCCTAAAGACGAAAAGTCTGTTTATGAATCGTTCCTCTGTAAACACGTGCAGTTACACTGCCCAGTGATCCACAGGAAGCAAATCGTTATCCACGCTGGACACTTTTTTCGGCTTGCACGCGTTATGTTGGTATGGGTTTCGGCACTTACCATTTAAAAATGTGCAAATGTAAGAAAATAAACATGAGTGAGGCCAGAAATAACGCGAATTGTGTGTGTGTGTGTGTGTGTGTGTGTGTGTGTGTGTGTGTGTGTGTGTGTGTGTGTGTGTGTGTGTGTGTGTGTGTGTGTGTGTGTGTGTGTGTGTGTGTGTGTGTGTGTGTGTGTGTGTGTGTGTGTGTGTGTGTGTGTGTGTGTGTGTGTGTGTGTCTTCCCTGCCTTTTTATTGCGGTAGTCATAATAATAAAATGGAAACGTAAACATTACATAACTGAGATATGCTTGCCTGCCACGAAAGATATTGATGTTTGTAACAAAATTTTCTGTTTGTACATTTTGAGTGTAAATTAATCCATTATACTATTAACTAATATTTTTTTTAAATATTAAAATGAAAAAATTATAATGTTATTGCCTGGCAACAAAATTAATTTATTTTTAACAATTACCATTGTTTCAAAAAGTTTAAATGAATTTTCAAGTACTTTACTGTTGTTAAAACGTAAAAGGTTGCAGGTAAACTACCCCTTCCCCTTAACCGATCTTCACCAAAATCGAAAGTCCTTGAGATCTCTACAATACAGGGACGTATGCAAAAAATTATTTGATTCTGTTTTAATTTGCGGCTGTTATCGTTTGCCATAGAAAATTACCCTTGATAAAAAAACGTTGCAGGTAAACTACCCCTTCCCCTTAATCGATCTTCACCAAAAACAATAAGTCTTGAGTACTCTACAAATCAGGGCAGTATGCAAAAAATTATTTGATTCTGTTTGAATTTGCGGCTGTTATCGTTTGCCATAGAAAATACCCTTGTTAAAAAAACGTTGCTGGTAAACTACCCCTTTCCCTTAACTGATCTTCACCAAAAACAATAGATCTTGAGAACTGTACAATTTAGGGCTGTATGCAAATAATCTTTTGATTCTGTTTCAATTTGCGGCTGTTATCGTTTGCCATAGAAAATACCCTTGTTAAAACATAAAACGTTGCAGGTAAACTACCCCTCTCCCTTAACCGATCTTCACCAAAAACAATAGGTCGTGAGAACTCTACAATTCAGGGCTGTATGCGAACATTATTTGATTCTGTTTGAAATTGCGGCTGTTATCGTTTTTCCAAAAAATAATTTACCCTTGATAAAAAAAACTGTTGCAGGTAAACTACCCCTTTCCCTCAACCGATCTTCACCAAAAACAGTAGGTCGTGAGTACTCTACAAATCAGGGCTGTACGCAAAAAATTATTTGATTCTGTTTGAATTTGCGGGAGTTATCGTTTGCCATACAAAAAAAATCTACAGACAGACAGACACACAGATAGACACACAGACACTTTTCGAAAAACGACTTTTTTTTCATGTTTTGAGTGTAGTACAATCAGAATCTGCAATAATCTCGAACACGATTTTTTTTGCCATCACCATACTTCCATTTCCTTAAGGAATATGGAAGTAAAAAGTTGAAACATCATTACAATTAGGCTATAACACAACATATTGTCACAAACCTACTGAAACTTGTCTTCTGAATATTGTAACGTATCGCGGGTATCAAAGGTTTCAACCTCTCTAAGAGTGTATTACAATTACGGGTTTATAATTAATTCAGCCCCAATGTTGTGTTTGCCATGTCTGTAATGTATTCTTAAATAAGGTATGACGTCCGTTTTTTAACAGTCTTGGAGCAGTCAGAGTACCTTTTCGCGATAGTCACTTATGAATTATAATTATTAATGTTTAAATAAATCGGATTGGAAGTTTACCCAAACGAAACAGAAATCGAGCGTGTGTGATTTGGTAGAGATTAAGGAAGTTGTTTAATCTTAGTTAGGAGAGAGAGTAAGAACAATTTGTTTACACCCAGAGTATAAAATTTCTTATTTTTAAATATTCGCTGTTCAGAAGATCAGCTGATTTTGACATCAACTTCCAAATGTTAGGTTAACTAAACGCCACTGTTCAGTAATACTCTCCGGTGGATAATCCTCTTCTTGGCTTACTAAAAATCTACAACAACTACCCTCTACAATAAAGTATACACATTTTATTATTTAACATAAAATATTAAGAGTATTTATTTGTATAATATTGATTTCCTCTTCTTCCAGTATACAAATACTATAATCGATCTTTTCAGTCAATAATACATTGTATCGATTTAGTTAGGTAAACATTTGAATTATCATAAAATCTATTTTTAATGATTTTATAATTTTATCCTTAATTAGACATTAATCAACATATAATTCATTTTATTAATTTCCCCAGGGTTAAGGGTAAGTTCTTTGTGTTATGAGATGGTCAGAAATGGATAATTATATACTACGCTTTACAAGATAAAAATAATCAATTTTGAATTTTTTTGTTTATTTCGTAGTACATAGTTCCGGATTTGTCCGCAAGAGTGCAGATTATTTCTTTATTAGACACATGAAATCATTTACGAAATTTCTGAACTGCACAACGATTTGATATGAGGTTTTCTTGGTTAATTATTAAAAGAAATGTTTATATTACCTCTTTCCTCGAAGTTCTTACTTGCGTGGAGCTGTTTCTCGTGTTGTAGTTCTAGTTGTTTTGTAATTTCATTGAATGTCTCTAAGATACAATCACGCTAAAAACTCGAAGTGCGGTTCGGCTAGGCCAGATCTTGGAATGGTTTATTTCACTTTGTTATCGGGTAAAGCAAGTTATATTTGATATCTCAAGGAGTTTAAACATAAGGTGGATACTGTGAGTTAATTTTGTTCCAATTTTGTACCGTTTCCGAAAGTTTAAAATGTTTATTAATACAATTTTTGTGTCATCACTTTTTCTCAACCGAACGGTTTTCAATCTTTTTTAACAATTAATTCATATGTTGTTATCCCGTTGCTCTTAGTAACCCATAATTTCTATATCATTTTTTATTGGTGCCTCTATTTACTTTTGAGTATATAGGCTGTTTTTAATTATTATAAATTTATTTCTGATTTATAGAAAAATAATTCTTTTTAACTTTGGTTTATTATCCAATTTGAATTATATAAAGTTTTTTCGTTTATTTTCTTATAACCTTAGATATAAGTCTTTAATATTCTTATTTCCTTTAATTGAATTTATATATTATTTATTAATTTCTTATTGTATCCTTACACTGCACAATTTTCTTCTGCCATATTCCTCATACAGTATTATTTTATTTTTTTATTATCGTCTTATATTTAACTCTTTTATTTTTAACCCTGGGTTATCTTATATTCAAACATAATTATTTTATTAAATATAAAATTAAACCTAGGTACTAAATTTTAGTTGCCTACACAACACAAATCATACAATAATTAAACAAAATACATAACTGGTTAGTAGCATCACAGTCTACTATTATAATCAATAATTCCTACATCTACAGCACAAGTCTGTAAGATGCTCCCTTCAAAGTCACTTATTTACTCACTGGGTACACTATAACTCACTTGTTACACTGTATATCACTTAAATATAGTTTATAATGTTTGGTGATATAAAGTAATTTAGAGCTAGTTATATTATACCCATTTCTGACCTTTATGGTAGGATAATTAAGTTATCATTTTTGGGACTGGGTTATGTAACGTTACAATATTCACTAATATTGTTTATACACTATACACACAACTTTGTTTACATTGACTAAAAATTTTTTTTGGTATGGTATGTTTCGAAGCACTTATCAACACAGAGGCCAACATCACATTTCCCACATTGATAAAGAGTGTATTTTCTTCCAGCTTTCCCTGTAGTTGGGTCTTTTAGTTGTTGTGAGCAGACAACACATTTTCTTTGTTTTCTTGGTTCATAAAGTGAATGAAGAGGTTAGAAAGTGTAAACAAAAACTTACCTGATGTTTCGTTACAATCGGGAATAAATTCCGGATCACTGTCATTTTCTGATAACACCTCTACACTACTTTCAGAACAAATACTATCACTATCAACGTTTAGTAACTCCACAATCTCATTTTCACTCAGATATTTCTTGTTTACAGACATCATTCTAACGATAACACTTACACATTTAACTAAAAAAGTCATGTGGTACAACACAAAGTATACGCGAATAGAAATGTATATACTCCTGCGATCTAGGTGCAGAACTGTGAACTACTAATGTCAGTCTGTATAATTACATGATTACACATCGTCGAAAAGCGTAAATCAACGGCTTTCGCCGTGTAAAACAATCCTATATGCGAAGACGTACATGTACGTCTCTCGACAAAACTCGGAAGTTACGTAAGCCGTACATATACGTCTTTCTCCAGCAAAGTGTTAAGGAACATGGAAGTAAAAACGTTGCCGGTAAACTACCCCATTCCCTTAACCGATCTTCACCAAAAACAATAAGTCATGAGAACTCTATAATTCAAGGCTGCATGCAAAAGAGTAGTTGATACTGTTTGACTTTGCGGCTGTTATCGTTTGCCATAGATAAAAATTACACTTGTTTAAAAAAAACCGTTGCTGGTAAACTACCCCTCTCCCTTAACCGATCTTCAGCAAAATCAACAGGTCTTGAGTACTCTACAAATCAGGAAAACAAGCAAAATATTATTTGATTCTGTTTGAATTTGCGACTCTTATCGTTTGCCATAGAAAATACCCTTTAAAACATAAAACGTTGCTGGTAAACTACCCCTTTCCCTTAACCGATCTTCACCTAAAACAATAAGTCTTGAGTACTATACAGATAATGGCTGTATGCAAAACATTATGTGATTCTGTTTGAATTTGCGGCTCTTATCGTTTGCCATAGAAAATACCCTTTTAAAACATAAAACGTAGCTGATAAACTACCCCTTTCCCTCAACCGATCTTCACCAAAATCTATAGGCCTTGAGAACTCTACAATTTAGGGCTGTATGCAAATAATCATTTGATTCTGTTTTGCATTTGCGGCTGTTATCGTCTGCTATATTAAATACCGTTGTTAAAACATAAAACGTTGCTGGTAAACTACCCCTTTCCCTTAACCGATCTTCACCAAAAACAATAGGTCGTGAGTACTCTACAAATCAGGACTGTATGCAAAAAATGATTTGATTCAGTTTGAATTTGCGGCTGTTATCGTTTGCTATAGAAAAAAAAATCTACAGATACACACACAGACAGACAGACACACACACAGACACTTTTCAAAAAATGACTTTTTTTCATGTTTTGAGTGTAGTGCAATCAGAATCTGCAATAATCTCGAACACGATTTTTTTTGCCATCACCATACTTCCATTTCCTTAAGGAACATGGAAGTAAAAAATAGTTTTTAGGAAATAATTTATACAGTTGGTAACCGTCGTGACTTTATTTACATTTCGTGTGTTCAAGGTAGAAATTTTGTTTACGTGAGGTTTGCGGATTTTCTGAGGTTATTTCGTGTTTATTTTGCATGTTATTGATAGTATTGAGTCTGTTTGTTTTAATTACTATATTATTAGTTACAAAATGTACAAAATGGATAAACAATGTCTGACAGAATTTTTTTTGTTAAAATCAATAATAAAAATGTTAAGAATATTTTCATAAGAGGAAAGTCTGGGAAAAAGTGTGGTATAATTATCTTCTCCTCCTCCTCCTCCTCCTCCCCCCCCTGAAGCGCCGATCTCTCGATGTCTCTTGTAAACTCTATGCGCCAGATCCCAGAGAAGTGGATTGGTGGTTACTTTTTGCCAGTGATAACTCCTCTTTTCCATGTTCCTTTACCAATTCTTTAAGTCGGTATCTCTCTTCACACTGTCCAGTACAATTTAATAGGGTATGCTCAATGATGTCCTCCTCCTCATTACACACCTTACACATTGTTGAATCGCTAAGGTGAAATCTATTTAGGTAGCTTTCTGTCACTAAATGCCCAGTTTATGAGTTTATGCCCAGTCACAATATTAAGCATTTATGAATGTTTAAACAACAGTGCTTTAAAAAAAAAAAAAAAAAAAAAAAAAAAAAAAAAAAAAAAAAAAAAAAAAAAAACGCTAGTCATAGGGGATGCTCTATGTACAAACGCTATGGTACTCAAAGTGTTAATAATATAGTTGTCGTATTACTTGTATATTTGTGTATTTGTAGTATATAACTATATTTTGTCTTCCTTATTACAGTTTACATAGTGTAAAAATGTACGTTTGAATGTTTAATATAATATTAAAATGTGGTTTAGTGTTGTACAACTGTTTATGATTGTTATATATGAAATCATTATAGTATTCCTTTTTGGTTTGTTAACAACCTACAATGTTGCAGCAGCCTGATAAATAAATATAAATAAAAAAACTTCCATATAACAGAATTAATACAATAAACATAGTGCACAAACTATCAAAGAAGCAGTTGAATTTAGTTGAGCTGTAGGGAGTCTGAACTAGGGAAGTTTTAACTGTATTGTGTTTTCTTCCATTGCAATGTTAAGGAGAAAGCATGCAGACTGTTCAATAATATAAACTAATGGAAAAGACGCTTTCCCAAAACAAAATAGTTGTAGAAGAAGACAGTTATTTATTTGATCATATTTTCATGTAATTTTTACAGCACTCACATGTTAAGTATGTTACTTATTAACCTCTCCTTCTTTCTTTGGCATAATTGTCCTTTAATGAACCCCAGCTTCCTTCAACATCCACTCCAAACCAGGGCCGTCCAGAGGGGGGGGGCAAAAGGGGCAGATTGCCCCGGGCCACAAAAAACTCAACTCAAAAGGGGGCTACATTTGAAAAAAAAACATTATTTCGGTACTAAAAATACTATTTGCATAACAGGATGCATGATCGAGACTCGAGAACGATAACAGAAACAAACAGAGCACCAGGCTCTGTCTCTGATAGTGATGAGTCATTCCCCTCCCTTTTTGCCAACACCCCCTCCCTTTCTGCCAACACTCTTAAGTTCACTGCCTACCTGATCTCGACATTCGATATTCTGTTGTTCGGTCAGACAGTCATTGCAGTGTTGGTATTGATAGTTTTCAGACTCTATGTAGGTCGTAGTGACACTGTTACAGTTTATAAATAAAGTTGTTTGTAGTGTGCAGCTGCGTAATTTGTTATTACAATTTGTACTACGTAAGTAATTAATTAGCCATTGGATTCTATCTCTGTTGCCTTAAAAAAAAAATATCCCTTTGGTTAGGTATTTATTATTCACTAGCTGTGCCCGCGAGTGATACTTGATACTCATTGTTTATACTATTTAACACACTTTTAAAGTTTACATACTTTATTTTGGAGTTTCTTACACTGCCGAATTTGCTATCGCGTGTTCGATCCCTAGCGCGATTTTGGCTTTCCATATTAACAATTCACGCAATACTTATGATCTATTTTACATTATTTTTATTTACTTATACTATATTATATGATATTTACATAATTGTTATTTGTCCATCTGGCTGTTAACTTAGGGTTTTTCGTCATGTCTAATGTCGAAGTATTTGTTTTCTGTGTTTATTTAGTTACTTTCGGTACCTCATTCTGTAACCTAACTTCTGTCTATATCTGTGTATTTACATCGACGCACTGAAAATACAGTCTGATCTTTTCCACCTAACAAGCTTATTTGTCAACCGATTTCAATGAAACAAACACTAAATGTTAGCCCAAGCCTATCTCAACACATCACTGAAAACCACACCCAAATTCGTTCTGCCATTGTGGAGATTAGCGTGCACAGACAGAAAACAGACAACGATTTTATTATATATATAGATTTATTTTTATTTTATTATTTATTGTGTGAAATCTTTAAGATTTATACAATCGTCATACATGTTTTACATAATTAATAACAAAAATAACAAAAGAAAGTGCCAAATATGTACTGTTTCAGGTCAATAAAATAGAAGTTAAAAATGAAACGATCGTTTCAATCTGGTGCGGCAAGAAGAAAGGAAAAAAGAGAAAAGTTAATGTGTGAGGAAAGAGGAAAACGCACCCTTCATAGTTTCTTAAAAGGGAATTCCGGCCAACCCGAGTCTTCAAGCAACTCAAACTGTACATTGACTAGTGAGGGAGGAAATCCAGTAAAAAAAGTTTCTAACGAAGATAGTCATACAAACTATGACAATAACGTAAACGATAAAATTGCTGAGGTTGTTTCAGTGTTTCCACAAAAATCTTCTAATAATGACTTCGAAAGCACTAGTGTACATCGTGTCAATAATGATTTATGTGAAGGAACTCATGAAGGCTTTAAGAACTTTATATCTAATGATCCTGCAAAATGGAAATTTCTAGATACAAAACAGAGGGAATTGATTGTTTTAAAAGGACCACCTCCTATTCCTGAGAGCTTGCCACGAGAGTGTAAAAAGGGATTGGCTTGTTTGGAGCGAAGAAGCAGCTTCCCTTTTTTGTTTTCCATGTACCCTTTTTAAATGTGACGATAGTGACGATCAAGTTCAAATGTTAAAATCACAGTTATGTCAAGGTGGAGTTAATGACAAATGGAAAAAACTGTATGAAAAAGTTTAAAGCCATGAAGGTAATGTTTGTCACTTGAGAAGCTACATTAAATGGAAAGACCTTTGTGTTTCACTACAAGACATGGGAGGCATCGATGCAGCGTTACAACAAAACATTAAGCAGGAAGAGGAAAAATGGAGGAAAATTTTGAAAGCTGTAGTTGATGTTGTTCTTTTTTTAGCGAAAAGAAATTTGCCATTAAGAGGAACCCGTTCCACAATCGACTATTATGACAGTGGTCTTTTCCTAGCAACCCTCCAGTTAGTGGGAAGATAAAATGTTGAAGTTGGTCAGCACCTAGAAAATATTAGTAATAGCAGAGAATCAGGTAAAAGACTTCAGGCTCACTATCTGTCCTGGCAAAGTCAAAATGAATTCTTAAAAGTGTGTGCTGATGAAGTTGTAAATTCAATACTTGAGGAAATAAGATCAGCTCACTACTATAGCATCATCGTAGATGGGACACCAGATGTGTCTCACGAAGAACAGCTAGTATTTATCATTCGATATGTTCTGTGTCAAGATGGAGAGTGGAAAGTTTATGAAAGATTTATTAAAATGAATGCCTTTGAAAAGAAAACAGGAGCAGCAGATCAAGTCAAAAGTGTCTTAAACGACTTTCAGTTGGATTTGTCTTTATGTAGAGGTCAAGGCTATGACAATGCCTCTAATATGTCTGGCAAGTTTAAAGGCGTTAAAACGAGAATTTTGGAAGAAAATCCACAAGCATATTTCACACCTTTCTGTGCTCACACCTTAAATTTGTGTGGGACTCATGCAATGGAAAATAGCATTGAGATTAGATCCTACTTTGGAAATGTTGAAAAGCTGTATAACATATTTTCAGCAAGCCCTGCAAGATGGAAAATTCTTCAAAACAAAGCTGGCATATCTCTTCATTCTACTTCAAAAACAAGATGGAGTGCAAGAATAGAATCAATTAGCCCTCTAGCAAAGAACTATAATAATGTATTGTCGGCACTTAATGGATTGGAAGATCTTAAACTACCAGCTGAAGACCAAGCTGGTGTTAATGGCTTAATTGAGTGGATGAGTTCTTACGAATTTGTAATTTTTACCACAGTCTGGTACAAACTGCTCAAGTGTATCGACATTAGAAATAAAATTGTACAAAGTTCCAAACTTTGCCTTCCTGAAGCAACTAAACACATAAGAGGGCTCATAGTTGATATTCAGTTGATAAGAGATTCATGGGTTCAACTTCTTGAAGAATCAAAAAATGTAGCTGTGGAACTTAAAATTGATCACCAGCTAAAAGTGACCAGGTTCTGAAAGAAAAAAAGATTTCATGACGAAACAGGTGTTGAAGTTGAAAAGTACCGTTTTTAAGTCACCTGAAGAGAGACTTCAAGTGCAAGTTCTCAACCCAGCCCTTGATATTCTTTTGGTCCAACTAAGTGACTTGACTGAAAGAATGTCACACTGTTCAAGATTGTTTTCACCAATATTAACTCCACCATTTAATGAAGAACAAGACCACTGTGCAAGTACAGCAGAAGATGATCATCCCACAACATCAACACATTATGTTTTCAGTGAAAAACAAATACAAGAACAAGCTGAAGAACTGTCGACTGCTTATCCTTCAGACTTACAAAAAGATGACGTGAATGATGAACTTTCTTTTTTTTACAAAATTCGCGAAGGGTCAAAGTTTTGTGTAAGTGGTCATATTTCATCAGCACTAGAACTTGTAAACTTGATATACAAAAAAGGATTGGAGTCTGTATTTCCTCAAATTTGCACGGCTCTTCGTCTTCTCATAGTGGCCCCAGTGACTGTAGCATCTGGTGAGAGAGCATTTAGTAAGCTCTCATTGATCAAAAACCGCTTGCGGTCAACCACAACAGATGACAGACTTAATCACCTAATGTTGTTAAGTATCGAGCATGAACTCGCAGACAGACTGTCTTTTGAAAAAGTAATCAATGACTTTGCTGCAATGAAGGCTAGGAAAAAGATTGTTTAATTTACTGGCATGGAAAAAGATTGTTTAATTTACTGGCATGTGCAACCTTAAGTGTGTGTGTGTGTGTGTGTGTGTGTGTGTGTGTGTGTGTGTGTGTGTGTGTGTGTGTGTGTGTGTGTGTGTGTGTGTGTGTGTGTGTGTGTGTGTGTGTGTGTGTGTGTGTGTGTGTGTGTGTGTGTGTGTTTTACTTTTCTTGCTTTTAAATTCAGTTTTATAACGAAATATAAATATCGGTATGGAGAACCATACATGACTTCCATATTCTAAGATTTATTTTTAAAATCATTTTCGAAATGAAATATTACCATAGAAACTACTTCTTTCTACTTACTGTTTCAGCCTTAACCACAGTACTGTGGTCACTAACATATACCACCTCACGTTATCGCACTCGATTTTCACTGATGATGGAAGTCAGTGGCATTGCCGAAACGTCTGGTTTTGTAGAAAACATTGGACTACGGCCAAATATCCCGGGAAGGAATTTTAACAAAAACTACTTCTTTGTTGCCGATAACGTTGTACACATATATATAAAAAATATGCATAAAATTAATGGCTTGTATAAGTTAATGATTGATCTCCATTAAGTAGTGCTCAAGTTTCCAAAGTTTTAATATTATGATGTCCGTAATTAAAACATCAGGGCAGGTTTAGTGTGTATGACGGTTCACCGTGGACAAACACACTTTGTTTGAGCGTTGCTTAGAATAAATCTGCGAATCTACAGTGTACGTTTCACAGAACAAACACGCGGAAAAGAAGGAGCGCTCCGAAGTCACTCATGGACCCTCAGCATCTTGCAGAGGGTTCATTCCCTAAAGACGAAAAGTCTGTCTATGAATAGTTCCTCTGTAAACACGTGCAGTTACACTGCCCAGCGATCCACAGGAAGCAAATCGCTATCCACGCTGGACACTTTTTCGGCTTGCATGCGTTGATGTTGGTATGGGTTCGGCACTTTCCATTTAAAAACCGTGCAAATGTAAGAAAATAAACATGAATGAAGCCAGAAATAACGCGAATTGTGTGTGTGTGTGTGTGTGTGTGTGTGTGTGTGTGTGTGTGTGTGTGTGTGTGTGTGTGTGTGTGTGTGTGTGTGTGTGTGTGTGTGTGTGTGTGTGTGTGTTCCCTGCCTTTTTATTGTGGTAGTGATAATAATAAAATGGAAACGTAAACAGTACATAACTGAGATATGCTTGCCTGCCACGCACGATATATTTTCTCTTATACATGACTAGCAGAATACCCGTGCTTCACTACAGAGTTTCACGTTGTACGTAATGAAAATGTTAGTTTAATTAATAAAGTTTAATTAAAGTAGGCTTCTTAAAAATAAATAGCTGTTGCCCACAACTTCGTACGCGTGGTCTTCAATTTAATGCGATAATATATTTAGAACAGAATCTATTCTATTGGGTTGCCATAGTAACCAGACCTAATAGTTTTTTAAGACTGCAAAGGACCCCCCAGAGGATCGTATCGAAAAAACACCTGTCCTATGTTGGTTCTCCCGTTGCATAAAATATTTGTGCCAAGTTTGGTTGAAATCGGTCCAATGGTTTAGGTGGAGACATGGAAGACCCCAAAGGACCCCCCAAAGGATCGTATAAAAAAAAACACTTGTCCTATGTTGGTTCTCCCTTTGCGTAAAATATTTGTGCCAAGTTTGGTTGAAATCGGTCCAGTGGTTTAGGAGGCGATGTGGAAGACCCCAAAGAACCCCCAAAAGGACCCCATCGAAAAAACACCTATCCTATGTTGGTTCTCCCGTTGCGTAAAATATTTGTGCCAAGTTTGGTTGAAATCGGTACAGTGGTTTAGGAGGAGATGTGGAAGAAACCTTCGCGGACGTGCGCACAACAACTCACCGAAGTTTCATCGCAATTGGATGAATGGTATAGGAACGCATACAGGACAAACAAAGAAACATTCATTTTTATATATAAGATGTAAACTATACCACTTACTTGACATAAACCGTGATAGCTAAGCTAATGTACAACATATATGTATTAATTATACACATAAATGTTCCTCGATAGACACTCTATCTATTGGCGAAAACTTGAATAAAATCCGTTCAGTAATTCCTGAGATTAGCGATTTCAAACACAGAGAGAAAACGGACCGACTTTACTTTATACTATGTACATATTTACATTAAAATGAAAAAATTATAATTTTATTGCCTGGCAACAAAATTATTTTATTTTTAACAATTACCATTGTTTGAAAAAGTTTAAATGAATTTTCAAGTACTTTACTCTTGTTAAAACGTAAAAGGTTGCAGGTAAACTACCCCTTCCCCTTAACCGATCTTCACCAAAATCAAAAGGCCTTGAGTCCTCTACAATTCAGTGACGTATGCAAAAAATTATTTGATTCTGTTTGAATTTGCGGCAGTTATCGTTTGCCATAGAAAATACGCTTGATAAAAAACGTTGCAGGTAAACTACCCCTTCCCCTCAACCGATCTTTACCAAAAACAATAGGTCTTGAGTACTCTACAAATCACGGCTGTGTGCAAATAATTATTTGATTCTGTTTGAATTTGCGGCTGTTATCGTTTGCCATAGAAAATACCCTTGTTAAAAAAACGCTGCAGGTAAACTACCCCTTTCCCTTAACCAATCTTCACCAAAAACAATAGGTCTTGAGAGCTCTGCAATTTAGGGCTGTATGCAAATAATCTTTTGATTCTGTTTGAATTTGCGGCTGTTATCGTTTGCCATAGGAAATACCCTTGTTAAAACATAAAACGTTACAGGTAAACTACCCCTTTCCCTTAACCGATCTTCACCAAAAACAATAGGTCTTGAGAACTCTACAATTCAGGGCTGTATGCGAAACATTATTTGATTCTGTTTGAATTTGTGGCTGTTACCGTTTGCCAAAAAAAAAATTTCCCTTGATAAAAAAAAACTATTGCAGGTAAACTACCCCTTTCCCTCAACCGATCTTCACCAAAAACAATAGGTCGTGAGTACTCTACAAATCAGGGCTGTATGCAAAAAATTATTTGATTCTGTTTGAATTTGCGGCAGTTATCGTTTGCCATAGAAAAAAAATCTACACATAGACAGACAGACACAGACACTTTTCGGAAAACGACTTTTTTTCATGTTTTGAGTGTAGTACAATCAGAATCTGCAATAATCTCGAACACGATTTTTTTTGCCATCACCATACTTCCATTTCCTTAAGGAATATGGAAGTAAAATGTTTAACGTATTATAACAGATAAGTGTTTTAAAGAGCAGCGCTATTGAGTTAGGCCATTATTATTCACTTCAAAGAACTATCAAATTACAATTTAAACATTATTGTTTTGGTTTGAAACAGTTTCTTCTTTTAAATACTGTATTTGTGGTATTAAAATTTGTTTTGAAACTTTTATCATGTTTTTAAATTTATCCTAAAACAGCAAGCTTCATTATTCCATTAGTCAAAACTAAGTAAAGGTTTAATGAATAGACCCCTTGATAGTCAATACTGGGAGGACCGCAAGGCCCGAACAGTCCCTTCGAAGAGACTTGGATAATGGACTGACTAAAGTGGTCCTATGCGGTCAAAAAAGTGAAAAAAATATATATATATATAAGTCATTGTAAAGGAGAGGGCCACAAATCCAAGCTTTGCCCCGGGCCACCAAAAGTCTCTGGGCGGCCCTGCTCCAAACATCTCTATTCTGTGACACAAGCCAACGGGTAGTGACACCCAGCAACTCCCTTGCACCCTTTCTGATCCCCCACCACCATGTCCTTGGTTATCCCTTATTCCTCCTTCCCATGAATTGTCCCTTTGTTACCCTCTCCTCTTCCATCCTTTCAGTGTGCACTTCACATTTAAATCTTTGCAACTTGACAAAATCACCAGTGCTATGGTTCTTGTACAGACTGTCTCAGCTCATGATTAAAGCAATATTCTCCTGGTATTGTTGTCTTTAACTAGGCCACATGTCCTTTATAGGACCCTTATTTCAAAAACTTCAAGCATTTCTTGAATCTTTCATGTGATTGTGCAAGTTTCACATCCCAAAGTTACTGTGGTTCTGTTACTACTTTGTAGAGTTTCATAATTTTATGACATGTGTGAAGTTTACGGTTGCCTTTCACCAGCCTGTTTATACTTCCTGTGAAATGTGATCATTATCATTCACGTTATTTCCTTACACATGCGAAGTCTGTGATCACTTCGATGATGCCGTTTGCTGCTGCTAATGTTGTTCATTTCTATTTGTTGCCTTCATCATCAAGCCCTTGATTTGTTCCCCCCTTTCTAGCACCCACCTTTCCTTAAGATCCTTGAATACTCCTACAACCAGTGGCAGATTTAGACATTTTGCAGCCGTAGGAAGTTTATTCCCAGAGTTTATTACCTCCTTTTTAAACACGAAAATTGATTATCCAATTTTAACACATTTTCTTCAACAGTTCTGTATCATTCGACTCCTTGAGACTTTGTTTTCACCTTTTATTTCAGTAAAAAGTATTTGACAGTGATTTATGTAAAAATGCACTTTATAATAATAACTTTATGCATAGTCATTAATAAATCAAGGACAACATAATAAAATGTATATTTCTACCTATAATGTCTTGTATTAAACCATTCCCCCCCCACCAAAAAAACGACAACAAAAAATCCCATGTGCCGCTGCCTACAACTGTCTACATTCATCCAAGCGTACTGATATAAACATTTGCTGTAATGCTGGTTTTCTTTACATATGCCAGTTTTACTTCCTAATGCATGTCCAATATAGTAGTTGGTTTAGTAGTTACTTGACAGTGGTTTAATCAAGACTGAATATTTCTATAGGAATACAACGAACATTATTGAGTAAGTGATAAAAAAGTGGCACTAACTTTGTTCTTGTCAACCATGTCCATAGTTTTCAGATATTAATATGCTCACCATTTCTAGCTTACACTTCTCCAACTGGTGGTTGTATTTATTCAAGTGGCATGTTTGCTAATCTGTATTCTGTCATTCTTCATGTTTCGTGTCTGTCTTTCTGTATAAATTTTGATTCTATGATTTATGCTACCTATTTTCTAACCTTATGTTTTTACTACTTACTACTTATCCATACGTCCACTCTTTTCAAATTACTATTTCTGAGGCTTGTTTACAGTTATATTTCCCTTTGATGGTCCAAGCTTCACCTCTATACGATGAAGTTGATGTAGCCATTTGTAGTATAGACTTTTAACTTTGTTTTCCTCAGTGTTCTGATTTTTATACCACATATGTATTCAGATTTGTTGTGTTTTCAGTAAATGTCAAATAATTGTTTAATTGTAGTTCTTGTACAACTATGTTAGTCTCTTCTCCTAACCATATCTTGTTAAACCATCATTTCTTCTTTCCATCTCCTCGTTTTGATTCTACCTAACTTTCCAAAATCTACAGCTGCTTTTCCAGTAATCCTTCTCTGTTGCAGTGATGTTATTTCTGTACTTTATTACCCAGTTTTGGGGCCCATATGTATGTTATTGTACTCATCACCATGTTTTTTAAATCTGTTTTGGTGTTGCAAATAATGTCCCTGTCCCAAAGTAATGCTAAGTTGACTAATACAAGTTCTTCTGTGTTGCAGTGTGTTTTAAACTTTTGTTATTATCAATCCCTAATAGGTAAATTACCTTGTTCACTTTATCTCTCTTTACTTCTAACCCACTCTTCATGCATTTGTCATCTACTTTCCTGATCATAAAACCTCCTTTGTTAGTCAACAAATTTGTAGTAAGAAATGTGTAACTGCTTCTTGACAAGTAATGAACAGTTCAGAATATACTAAAGCAAATAGTAAAACAGACCAGAATCATGTATAAACTAAATAAGTCTAAAAAGTCTCTTCTGTGTTGGTTTGGAACATCTACAAAGGAAAAGTGAATTAGCATTTTCTTTAAATATTAAAAAAAAAACGTGATAATCTTTTGGCAGTGTGAACAAAATGTTGTTTGGCAGTAATAATAGCATCTCATCACTAACATGAAAGTGCAGATGATGAGAAAAGTAGAAGGGTTTTTAGATAAATATATGTTAGCACTAACAATATCTGTAGTGTTGCAATAATTTGAATAACATTCAGAATCTTGTAAAATGTTCCTAGTGTGGGTCAGAGGCAGCTGATTTGCCTTGCTCGTGCATTACTGCGGAAAACCAAGGTGCTAGTTCTAGATGAGGCAACTGCAGCCGTGGACATGGAGACAGACGACCTCATCCAAAACACAATACGTACAGAATTCAAACACTGTACAGTGCTCACTATTGCTCATAGACTCAACACTATTATGGATTCTGACAGGTGAGAGAGATAGAGTTGATGAGGTAATTGTATTTTATGCTAGATTTTAAAGAATGTACAATACTGATATTGAAATGATAGTGAAAGTTTTTATAAAATTTTTATATTTTATTGTTATTAAGTTAAAATGTGGAAAAACTGTATTATTAGCTAAAAGATAAAAGTTAGTTTTATGGACTTGCAAGGTCTAATGTAAAAAACGTTGTCTTCATCACTACCATGCCATCAGAGTAGGGACTAATAGCAGGATGGTATACATGTCCTACAACCATACCAGAAGGAACAGTCTTTTAAGACATTTGTATCATCCTGCTATCATCCGTACACTGATTATGACAACCTTTTGAGCTATCAAAATGTCGGGCACCAGGACTTCATATAACATTAGATCACTGACAGAAACCCCAAATGTTTCAATAAATAATGTAAAAGTTTTTGAGATAGTATATGGTTTGATTTAATCTTTCCATTCAGATTAAATATTTAACATTCATCTCGTGCTGATTTGTTTTGTATCACATAGCTTTGATTGCATCCTTTGAATTCTAAGATCCTTGTTTGTTTTATTTTTTCTTTATAACCCAAATTTCGCTACCATACCTGAGTCTATACTTCTTTATACCTGAGGTATACCAGGATTTTATAGAATTTTAACATGATATGTTCCTTGTTTTATTTTATAAATATCAGCTGTTAGTGCCATATATATTATTCCTTCCTCCTCCCCTTGATGCTACAGCCCATACTAGCCTTAACCTTTTTTTGCACAGTCTCTTGCCATCGAGCAGAGTCTCATAATCTCACCAACAATTCTTGTTCCTGGTTCTCTGCTACCCAGCATCTGTCCTTTCATTATTAGATAAACTAACCTTTTCAATCCACCTTGTGACTTCTTGTTTATAGTTGATGATGCATTTCAAAGCATATGCTTCATCATCAGATCTTTAAAAAAAATCCCACATACAAGGTCATCACGAGTTAAAATTCCATTTGCATCTGTTTTATCGACCAAATGTGAATAGGTGACTACTAATGCATACAGTGACTTGTATACCACTGAAAACATGTATCCCCTCATAATTTTCTTGTGTGCCATTCATTCACTCTATATGTCTTGACCATCTTAGGCATTGCAGCTTTATGCAGTCTGCAATCTCCCATTCTTTATATGGTTGCCACGGTTTGTGATTGAACGTGATGTGCCAACCATCACTGTCTGTAAGTGGACCAAAATTTTCCTTAGTATTGTTATGACGGTCTAACTGACCGTCATATGTTACAGTGGAAAACAAAATACAAGACACGAATTAAGTCACTAAAAACCAGCTTTAATTATCACAATTGACAGTTTGTAATCAACACGTTATTCAGCAATATTATATTTTCAGTTTTGTTAGTTTTATTAGCAGCCATCTTTGTAACTACTTTTAACACCAACTTTGTAATTATTTTTAACACCAACTTTGTAACTACTTATTGCCACACTGCTAAATACTTCGTTCATGACAAGTGTCACGTAGTTGTCCTTCATCTCAAAGTAGCAGCAATATGTACGCACACACACATTATAGCTAGGCTCCGCTGGAATAGCCGAGAAACACGTAGAATGTTGTGTAATGGTGTAACACTATCCCTCCTTAATCCTGTTCGTCCCGAACTGGCATAGCATCTCTGAAGTAATACTTGGCCAGCGCGGGCGATCTACATAGTTGGTCTACTTGCGAAAAATAATTCTCCAGCTCATCGAATTTAGTCTCATGTGACTCAAACATCAAGTTACCAGGAATATGAGTCTTCCGCTCAACCACTAGTTTTGCTGGAATCACTCCCATTGCATCATGTAGTGATGACCTATACAGCATTAGCTGGTCCAAGTCTAATTGGTTCTCGTCAACAACCTCTTGCGTATCTTCATCTTCAGCAACATTTCCCCCAGGTACTTCCATTAACTCAGGGACAAGCAAAAGTCTTGTCTCAACGCACATAGTTGGCTTTCCAATCACTTCCTTTGTCACTAGACGTATTTCTACTTTCTTTGCTAGTTCTTCTTCCCTTTCCACCTGCAATAGGAAAGGTCCCTCTTGACCAGACCTGTTGACTTTTTCTTCAGCCAATGTCACTTGCTTAATCGAATGGTTGTCAGACCCTGTCATTTTAGCCATGCAAAGCTTTATCTTCTCTTGACCAACCATCAGGACATTCTCTCTTAAGTCCACAACAAATCCGTAGGCATTCATAATGTCCGTCCCAAGAATCACTTCATCGACAATGTCTCCAACAAGCATTTGGTGGCTAAACTCGAGAAGACCCAGGTGTACACGTACGTCTACCTTTCCTAACACTTTGACAGGGCTTCCAGTAACAGTCTGTATTGTACAAGAGCTAATTTGAGGCTCGCAGTTCCTGACTAAGTCAGGGCGCACAATAGACAGTGTAGCGCCCGTGTCAACTGTAAATGATGTTGGTTTACCTTCCGCAAATCCATTAACAATCAGGTTTTCACTGATCTTATGTAGTGTGGAAACTGTGCTGTTGTGGGGCTTTACTTCTCCAATTGGTGCGATCACTATCTTTGTTCGATATTTTCTTCTTCCAACAGTCTACCTGTAGATGACCACGTTTCCCACAGTTCTAACACCCTTTGGTCTTCTTTTTCCCATCGTTCCAATCGTTGTGGCGCTCTTGAACTTTTGAATTGTTTGTCCGACAACATTGTCTTCTACACCGCACCCATCGTTACGGCATTGTGATACTGGGATCTTCTGACTACAGTGTGATAACATAAACCCATTAATGTAGCAGGACGCTAACTTGGCAGCGTGAAACTCGAGGGCATGAACAAGAGCTTCTGAGCTATTTCGGTGTCTTGCCATTCGTAACACTTGCTGAAGTTCACAATCTCTGATGCCATCAATAAATGTTTGCACCGCAAACCTTATTCGAAATCTTCTGGTGCTTCAGGATAGTCCAATCTAATCAGTCTGTCAATACTTGCTTCAAACTCTTGAAGACTCTCCCTGGAATGCTGTCGCCTTGCTCTCAACTGAGTGCAGTACACATCTCGCAAATGTTTATCACCATACTGTAATTCTATAGCTTTAATTAATTCGGCGTAGGTGTTCTGGCTGTCAGGTGGCACTTTCTGTAGTAGTTCTGCCACAGGTCCTTTTAATGTGAGAACAAGTGAAACTGCCTTGTCTTTCTCTTCCAATTATTTGCGCATGCAGCAGCTTCAAATTGGTGAAGGTACGCTGCCCAGTGACTGCTTCCATCAAAGGTTGGAGCCTTGACATGAACTGTCCCAATCGCAGGCAAAGTGACTTTCTCTATTGTCTTTTCTGTCTTTATCATTGGTACAGTCTGTTCAGAAATTTGTTTTGGTTGTATCTTCATGAGCTGCTCAACTTCATTTTTAATTTGCCCTTTTATATTTGCCATTGAGTCTTCTACAGCAGATATTTTATTTGACATGGATTCTTCTATGACAGATATTTTTGTAGATTTCATTTGTTAAAAAGAGCTGCCGTTTTATCTGCTTGTCATCCTTCAGATTTCAAAATTAGTGCTTTCTGCCATTCTTATGTTTCCAGCTGGAGGGTTTTTTTGTCTCTCTTCCGCTTTCTCATCCTGTCGTTTTTCTGTCTGCAACAGCAGTGCCTGAAAATTTTCTATCATCTGATTGGCATCCATTTTTACAGATTAATTACAAATTACACTAGTCTTTTACATGTGTCCACTGTTTCCACGGTTAATGGTTCTGTCACACTTCTGACCCACTGTTACGATGGTCTAACTGATCGTCGTATGGTACAGTGGAAAACAAAATACAAGGAACGAATTAAGTCACTAAAAACCAGCTTTAGTTATCACAATTGACAGTTTGTAATCAACATGTTATTCAACAAGATTACACTTGTACAATAATTCAAGTTAATTTGTCCACACCAATAATAATGTCAACAAATAGAGTCGGGCGCAATAATCACTTTTCACTAATAACCATTTGAATGCACAGAGTAATCGCCCGAAGTAAACTCGAACCTCACTTGAATAAATCGCCACTTAAACTGAAACTAAGCGACGCTGAATGCTTATATTTATACCCCACTGAGATTCCAGATTAATCCATAATACGCGTCAACGCTACTAGAAAATACTAGAGCGTAATTGATTGCCACCTTGAACACAGTGCACATGGACAAGTGAAGTCGGGAACAGTCTCAGCTACGTGTGACTAGTGTCACGTAATTGTCCTTCATCTTAAAATAGCAGCAATATGTACACACACACCTGTTATAGCCGAGCTCCGCTGGAATAGCCGAGAAACATGTAGAATGTTGTGTAATGGCGTAACATTATTCATCACACAAATACGAGGGCAGTCCAGAAAGTAACTTACGTTTCAGTGTGGGCAGCGATGGGGTGGGGCTAGCCCTGCCCAAACATTTTTTATGTTTAAAAATGGCCGCACCAATGTGCATGATGATGAGCGAAGTGGCCGGCCAAGTGTTCTTACTGACAAACTGGTGGAGAAAATCAATAAAAAAATATGTGAAAATTCCCGCTTTACGATTACTGAGCTTTCACATGAGTTTCCTCAAATTTCACTTAGTTTGCTTCATGAAGTTGTCACGATAAAGCTTGGTTACCATAAGTTTTGTGCGCGATGGGTCCCAAAAATGCTTACAGAAATGCACAAAAACCAGCGGATGGCATCAGCATTGTCATTTCTTGATGCCTACGACAAGGATGGTGATTCTCTACTGAACCGTATTGTAACGGGGGATGAAACCTGGGTTAGGTACGTTAATTGTGAAACAAAAAATCAATCCATGGAATGGGCCCATACTTGCTCACCCAAAAAGCCGAGGAAGTGTTTGCAGACCTTGTCAGCAAAGAAAATGATGGTGACAGTTTTTTGGGACAGAAAAGGGGTTCTCCTGGTAGAGTTTATGGAACGGGGTACCACAGTCAACTCCGAGGTTTACTGTGAAACCTTAAAAAAGCTGCGGAGAGCAATCCAAAACAAGCGATGCGGTAAGTTGAGCTCCGGGGTATTGTTCTTCCACGACAATGCCCGACCGCATACAGCAGCACGAACGCAAGAACTTCTGGGAAAATTTGGATGGGAGATTTTCAGTCATCCCCCATACAGCCCTGATCTGGCACCGAGCGATTATCACCTGTTCATGCGTATGAAAAAGTGGCTGGCAATGCAGCGCTTTGAAGACAACGAAGAGCTGAAGGCAGGCATTAATGAATGGCTGAAATTGCAGGCAGCAGATTTTTACGATGAGGGCTTTCAAAAACTCATAAATCGTTATGAAAAGTGTTTGAACTTGAATGGAGACTATGTGGAAAAATAGTCTAAGAATGTAGTTTTCAAGTGTGAAAATAAAAAATCTTTCTTTCATTTTTTTTATTACTTATTCTAAAACGTAAGTTACTTTCTGGACTGCCCTCGTATGTCCAGCATCTCTTCTCTGTAAGCATCTGAACTTGACAGCCTTTATTTGACAATAGATTCTATTTTCGTGTTATATATCATAAGTTTGATTGGCACTGTACCATCTTGGACCCCTATACAGAATTTAGCAAGTAGGGTGCTCTGCTACTATTCATAACTCTGTTTTTTATCTCCTGGGTCATAACATTATTATTTATTTTGATGGCCAGATAGGCAAAAGCTCAGACAGTTTCAATACTCCCATCTCCAGTATTCCTTCCTATCCTCTCATTTCGATCACCTTGATTTTTTAACATTGATTCTCAATCTGTTATGTGCTTCCCGTATAGATTACATTATTAAAGCTTCCTATTTGTTGTCCAGTTCTTTGTTAATCAAAGGATTCTGCCATCAAAAATTTAAATTACTTGTTTTCAAGGTTGAGATTTTACTCGTTGATGCAGTTTGTGTAAGTTTATCTTCCATCTTTTCAATCAAATACGTATAAAGTTAGACTTAATTTGGTACCTGATCAATCAAAATACCTCATCTGATTTTCATTTTGCTTCTGAAAATCAGCAATACTGAAATCTGACTCTGAAATTTCTGTTTCAGAAATTTATTTTATTTAATCATGTATTTATTTAAATTAAATTAGTGTTGATGTAAGTACTCATGTGCATTCAATATTAAATTATAAAATTAGACATGACATAAAAATCAGATACAACATTGAAATTAGAAAATTATTTTATTTTAATTAAATATGAAGTACTTTTTTGCTGTTACACACCAATGTCTTCGTACAGAATGTAAATACATTTTTAAATAATATTAAGTGCAACATTCTGAACACTTATGAGCATGCTTGTTTTGAAAAACTATTAACAATTTGTGTGTTACAAACCACTTATGGACTGTACTGTACAAGTATATCCTTTTTGTATATTTCCAGGGTTATTGTGTTGGATAAAGGATTATTAGTAGAGTTTGATTCACCAGAAAACCTGCTAGCATCAAAATCAAGTATATTCTATGGAATGGCAAAAGATGCTGGTCTTGTTTGATGTTTTGTCATTAACATGTGTGCAGTACTGCGCACTCTTTTATCTCAGATGTTTCCAATGAGTACAAACATTATTTTCATGTACTTACTTTATTTTTTAATGTACTTTTTTTAAGTAGAAACCCCTGTATGTATGTATTGTGTGCATGCTTTCATGACTTAAGAACAAAAAAATAAATACAGGAATCATAGCAAGTATTAGTAAATATAATTTAAGTTTTCTTGGCACAAGATCAAATTTTTTTAATAACTTTATTAAATGTTTTTAAATGCAGTATGTCTTTTGTATGGTCAGTAACCATTTTATATTAGAAGACAGGTAAAACTGATTTATGAAATATAAATGTACTAGTATATAACTTTTATTAAATATTTAAGTAAGAAGTTATCAATTAATTACTTAAAACAATGTTATAGTACTCTGTAATCACTGCAAGAACACAGTCCACCTTATGTGTATTTATGTTTGTTGTTAAGTTTACATATTTGTGAAACAAACTTACACTGCCAGTTGCAGTCATGTATTTTACAGTAATGATGTGATGTAAAATCTTTTTCTTGATACAAATTCACAAATTATAAGGATGTCAATTTTAACTTTTAACTTGTCAAATGTAAAAGGGTCAGTTCACATAGTAACAACATACAGTCTTAAATTCTCTTATTTGTGTATGTTTTTGAAACAGAACAGCAGGTCAGATACAGACATCTGCATTTTTCATTCTTTCTGTGATTATGGTGATTAGATATCAGGTTACCAGAAGAAGATGATCAGTTGTTGTTTATGCGTATATAACAAGCATATAATACTAAAACCAGATCCATGTATTTAATGTTTCTACAGAGGAAAAATAGTTTAATAAATATGTTCATCTGTTAGTAAATAAAATTATGTATTAAGAACAACACTGATTAGTTTCAATGTATGCACCAAATGTTTAATTTCTGAGCCATTCTACAATGAGGCATCCATAGTGGTTCAGTAGCATTACAGCATTTCAGTTGAGGCACTAAGGATGGTTCATTGCAGACTGTGTGAAATGTTTAGTACTAAGAAAAACATAAACATAAAACAATGTTGCTCTTAACAACACTGTTTTTACTGAGTTATTACTTGTAAGTTTCTTGTCAAATCCTGGTAATTCATTATGAGGGTTTGATGGTACTGTTAGGCTTCTTCACTGCCAATTATTAAACTGAGGCTAACTAAATTGCTTCTTACAGCCAGTCTGTCCATCTGAACAGACATACCTCTTTGTTTCACCTTTCACTACAAGAGTTTCCATCTTACCTAATCTTCCTGTAGGTTTTCTAAAGTAACTTAACCCATTTGCTCTCTAATTGTTTCATTGCTAACTCTCTGTTTGAAACAACAACTCCTCCTTCAGAAGTTAGTCTCCATCGCTTTTAGTTTCTCCTCACTTTTCCTTGAGATCTTCCATATCTCTGCTCAATAAAGCACAATACTTTATACAACTGTTTTATATTTTTCCTTTTTACATAATTTTTAATATTTTTATTCTATAGAACTGAATACCAATTTCAGTTCTGTGGTTCAGTTTTGTAGTTTCTTTCAACCACAATTGAAAGTGGTTCAGTTGTATGGCCACTTTCACTTGATCTATAATTCATAAGATTTAATTCTTTCGTGACCTACCTGTTCCAACAGAACACTATGAAGTATTCAAAGGTAAATATTTTTTTATCAGACTCTGTTATCTTTAGGTCATAGACAGTTACAAGAATACTGTTGAGTGGCTAAAAAATTATCACTTTTAAGGTATAGTGTAACAAATACAAATTTATTTGTGTTTGAGGAGCCCCGCGTTCTTGGAGCACCAAAATGTAACACAACCACTTTTCAACACAAGGGTAAATTAATTTATATAGCCCAACGTTCTTGGGAGACAAAATGTAACAACAATGGTAAATTAATTTGTGCTGTGCTAACATTCATACGAGGTGCTATCAGAAAGTTCCCGGACTAGGTCTAATAAATTCTTTTTGCTTACCTAGGCCATTAATGGCTCCCATCTCCTTCAAAGTAGTCTCCCTGCAAATTGATACAACGAATCCAGCGTTGTTTCCGTGCCTGGAAAGTGTCAAAAAAAGTCTTTTGCTGAAGGCTGTCAAGCACCTCCTGCGTTTTTTTCTTAATGTCTTCTACAGTGTCAAAACGGTGACCTTTCATGTGAATTTTTATTTTCGGGAACAGAAAAAAATCACAGGGGGCTAAATCTGGTGAATATGGAGGGTGTGGGACGGTGGCCATATTGTTTTTGGTCAAAAACTCTGTTGTTTTCAGTGAAGCGTGAGCAGGTGCATTGTCGTGATGCAACAGCCAGTTTTGGTCTTTTTGGGCTTTTTTCGTCGCACATTTTGTCTCAGCCACCTCAAAACGTCACAATAAAAATCTGAGTTCACTGTAACACCAGCTGGCACGAACTCGCGATGGACAATGCCTTTGATGTCGAAAAACACAATGGTTTTTGTTGCACTTCTGACCTGACATGCTTTTTTTGGTCTCGGTGATTGTGGACTTTTCCACTGTGATGACTGCTGTTTTGTTTCTGGATCATAACCATAAAACCAGCTTTCATCACCGGTTATGACCCTGGAGATGAAGGTAGGGTCATTTTCAGAAGTTTCTCTGAGTTCACTGCACACATCAACACGGCGCTGTTTCTGATCCACAGACAAAAGCCGAGGGACGAATTTCACAGCAACACGACGCATGCCTAAATTTTCAGTTAGAATTTCTTGACAGCTTCCATAGCTTATTCCGGCACTTGTACACAACTCATGGATTGTTTGACGACGGTCTTCGTGAATGAGTTGTCGAATTTTTTCAACATTTTCATCCGTTTTGCTCGTGGAAGGTTGTCCTGAACGGTGATCATCTTCAAGTGACATTCTGCCAGCCTTGAAACGAGCGTACCACTCAAAAACCTGTGTTCTGTGTAGGGAATGTTCTTCAAAAGCTTCTCGAAGCATTGCAAAAGTTTCAGTAGGCGATTTACCAAGTTTAAAACAAAACTTAATGCACGCGCGTTGCTCGAATTTATCAGCCATCATAAAATTAGCAAATGAACGTTAACACACGATTACAAAACACAACGCGTAGACCGAACACAACCTCACAGTGCAACGAAACTCGGCAGACTGACTTATTACGTATTACGGAATCGGACACTGGGACGCCAGGTTGTACAGTCACGTCCAACAGCCGTGCCAAGTACAGTCCGGGAACTTTCCGATAGCACCTCGTACAACATAACTAATAACGTATATTTATAATTGGAGTTTGGGTTGTAATCATAATAAGAGTAGTCCTTTTATAAATTGTAACATGTTTTCATTAATTTATTCAAGCGAAATTATAAGTGTTTTAAAAAAATAGCATTTACTTCGCCATAAAATATTCATTATCAATTGTTTCTTTGTTGCAGTACATTCATCATAAAATAAGTCTTATATCTTATATTAGCAAAAATCTATGTTAAACATTTCTTTGTTACACTATAAATTCTCGACTGCTCAGTCTGACTGTGTGCTTTATAAGTTTGTTCGTGTTTACATTATTACTCTATGCTTGGCATACATCTTAATGCTTTATAAAATTTTAAATTGACTAATCGAATCGTTAGTCTTCTTCTATATTTCCAACTACTTTACTTTATACATTTCGTATGATATTACACACTGATTACTTTACACACTTTAAATGAAAATTTAAATTTATTAAATCAATTGTTAATCATCCAAGCAATTATTTAAATTAACTTTAAATTAATTGGTTATCATTAAAGAAAATTCTTACTAAAGTTAAATTACATTCTCTTATCTCTATCTACATATGACATGAATTTTCTTTACTTTTTAAATTAAAAAAATGTCTTCAATGTCTTTATTTTTTCATAATTATAAATTGGTTATTTGTCACCTCAATTCTGCAGATTGTACCCATGTCCTCCGGTGATCTGTCGGTTCTCTCCTACTGGATTTCCTCGCTCGTTCTCCGGTTTCACTTGTCGTCCTCCAGTCACTCGTCCTTCATGGTTCCATCTGATGGCTGTAGAATGACATGATAAGTTGCTCTGCATCAGCTGCTGTTGTTCTAGTAACCGCCTCTATTGCTCTGCATGTCGTTCCTCTGCTTGATGTGCTCTCGCCATTTGTCTAGAGTGTTGACGTTAGTGGTTGTAGACTGGTTGTATACGATCGATAATTTATAATTTTATAATAATAAATTTGGCTCTCCTGGGGTTGTATTTATATTCACCAAAAAAACCACACCTGTCGGCTCAGGATTCTGCATGTCAGAAACTGTCCGTGGCATCACTTCCCCCACTACCGTCCAATTTCACATATTCGCACATTTTTGCCAATTGCAATGTCTGATGCGGATTTCAAAGTGATCTAACATTGTCTGATTTAATTACACGTATTATACGTATAATTATCAGTGATCGCATCATTAGTGTAATTACTATGCTCTTAAAATCGCACAGATTCGCACGGAACGTCATAATCACACCATTTTCGCACTGCACATGTGTCTGATTTTTATGCATATTTAGAAGTCTTTGCAATCTTTCTAACATTTATGCTTTGCTTATAAGTAAATAAAACTCTAATTTAGAATCTATTTGGGGTGCAATTGCAAACTTGCAGGCTTGAACAGGCTTCACGCACACACACTATTTACTACTGTACACTCTCAGCAATAATCGCGTGATCATGCATTCCTGCGTCTAACTCAGCTTTCAACTTCGCACCTGCTCGTCTATTACATATTACTAAAATTAATCTAAATATTTATTTTATTTAATACATGCACATTACAGCATATGCTTGTATTGTCACGATAGTTTGTTGGACTGAGTTTGAATCTCATCTATGTGTCTTAACTATTTTTACGTTTAAAATATGATATTGTATAATTTGTATGTGTATTAACATTGAATTTCTTCAGATGGATCTGTCTTCTATTTCTAATCAGCTTGCTTAATTCATCGAGGTTAGAACACTTGCTCTGAGTGACACTCGGAATACACACGTGTTATCAATGAGATGATAAAACACATGTACACAAACACACACAGGACAGGTGTATACCAGATAAACAAGTACTTTGTCTACTTCATTCTTCCAGTCCTATTTAATTAATATATAGACAAAGTTCGAATCTTACTGGTCGAACAAGGGGGATTCAGGTTTTTCCACAAATGTGCATATAGGCCTAACATTAAATTGTATTCTAGATGTGTGTGGTTCTTTATCTGCGATATTCTAATATAAAGGCTTGTATTATCAGTTTAAATTTTATTAAGGTGAAGACTATAAAAATAAATAGTGGAGAAAGATGTTTGGTAGATTTTTATTTTTATTATTTGTTATTTTACTATAATTTTTTAAGGAGATGTGTAGCTACAGTGTACTGTTTCCAGAAAACACCATGGAAAGGTAGTCTTTTATAGTTCCCGGAAACCTTTTTTGCCTTTCTTTTAATTCTTCTTTTGTTTAATAGCGTGATAACAATGCCAAGAGTCATTTATACAATACAATACAATGTTTTCTTTACAATATTTACAATTTATACGAATTTTTCAGAGATGGTTTTTTTTACTGTAATTTGTGAATGAAAGCTAAGTTTGAAAGTTTCCCAAAACCTTCAAATTTCTTAGAAGCTTTAGAAATGAATTGATTGTCTTCACAACAGAGGTCCTTCTCTGCTTTTCTTCAAGGTTGTGAGCTGTCAATTTTGTGACTGTAGTGCTCAGCATCTTTTCAGAGGGTGTTGAGGAGCAAGTAAACCAAAAGAGAATTAATTAAAAATAGTGAAAGATACATCAATAAGCAACAATTTCATGATAACACAACATGTACAGAATATTCTATTGTAAACTAAATGGTGTGGTGACAGAAGCAGGCTAGAAGTTAACATATTGGTTAGGATTCTTCAAGTTTCCAGTTTTCAAATCGATTGGTAGTATTTTGTAGGAATGTTTCTGAAAAGAAGTCAATTCTAAAAACGCTGGTACAGCTGAAAAGTACTCGTGGGTTCCAATAATCAGCCTTAAAAAGCCTTCAGTATCAGAAGCATCAAAATTAGACTAATATTGTGCATGTGTGTGTGTGTGTGTGCGTGTGTGCGTGCGCACATGTGTTTAATCACTTCATAAAAACAAAATAATAGCATGCATGAAATAATAATAATAATGCATTTAATGTTAATAGTAATAGTTCTAATAAAAAATGCATTCTAGTAATAGTTCTAATAATCAACTAAATTATATAATTATAATGTAATGTGATATAATAATTATAATTAATTATATGTAATTGAAATTAATGTAATTTATAATGTCAATAAAAGTATAAAAATATCTGGGATTTTATCACAGTTTTGGTACAGAATATTTGATCAGGGTAACTAAAAAAACTGCAAGTGTAAGTTGTTTTCAAATGATTAATTGAATGTCTTCAATGTGAACTTTTTTTTAATTAACTGTTAGATGAAATATAGTCTTATTGTTGTGCTTATGTAGTCAGTTGACCACATAACGGTTTTTAAAACTCGTAATTGGCTTCTATGCAAATGTAATTGTTTAATCATTACTTCCTGAATTTCCTAGAACCATTGTTTCTCAGAGCAAATGCTACTCTGAGCAAGTGTCACAACTTCTGATTCATGTTTGTTCTCCCAGCTTCCAATTGCATTTTTTATCATACCATCTTGTTCATTTCTCCAAGATCTAATGGGATTTTCATCTCCTTGTGCCTAAAGGGTATCAGTCTGAGTCTGCTCTTCTTACATACATGTATGCAATATATTAGTTACTTTTTTCATATACTTCCTGGTATAATGTAAATTATTTTATATATAGTAATAACTACAACGGATGTTTTCACTTTTTTAAAAATTAATTTGGTTAATTTTCTTTTTACGCCTAAGATCATTCATAGATTTGTTTTCTTATAATATGGAGTCTAAAAAAAAAAATCTAAGTAGACCATATGCAATGTTTCAGACATTAAACAAAATGAAAGAGAAATTTTATCTTTAAATCATTAGTTAACAGTTGAATTTCATTAGATCTTCCACCTTAAATTAACATTCGGATACTGATCTGTAGCCCACCTCTCTCTTCTGTACATGTGTTTGGCTGTTTTTCAACTTGATACTTATTCTAACTTGTTTGGTAAACAGACATAAATTTTGTATTCTCTAGACATATTCGTGTATATTCCATTGGCTGGTGGCACCATATTGTAAAATGTGATTGACCCTGACCGTTTGAAAATAAAACAAAAGAGAATCATACCGAGTGTGTGTGACAGATGAAAAGTTTTGTTATTTCAGTCAATAATAAAATAAGTTTATAGAAAATCTCTTGAGTATTTCTGTGTGCATCTGCCCTGCTTTCTGTTGCTGGAAAGTAGCTGTTTTAATATTCCTCAATCAGATTTTGTTACATTTGTTAAGTTATTCATTATTTTTAATTGTTAATTACAGTTTTAGTAGTTTTATTGTATAATATAAATATCAGGATTTTAATTTTGTTGTTTAATAAAATCTGTGTAATCATAGCACAGCAATTTTGCATTTTAACTCAGTACTTTATAATATGAAAACAATGTGAAATATTTTTTTTTTTGGCACTTAACAAAAGCAAATTTGTTATCAACTCTTATTGCCATATTGTGTTACTTTTAGTTTTATGTTATATATTGTAAACTCAAGTGTTGTGTTTTATCTCTTGTTGCTTTTTAAAATTGTATTTTGCCATATAAAATAATTTTAACAAATCAAAAGGAACGAATTCTTCAAGTAAGACAAAAATCTGAACTTAGGACAGTGTATGTACCCACTTGAAACTGTAAGTATGATAGCAAAAAATATGTTGTATGTATAAATGTACAAATAAGGATTACATATACGTTTTTAAACCTAAAGTACTATACTTATTTTTTATAAGGTGATATGTATATTTTGAGGGTGGATGGGTTTGTGTGTATTTGTCAAAACCGATCAGGGTTGCAACTATTTGTGTCAGGATATGTTAGTCCACTCACCTGAATATTTCAAACAAAGAATGTATTTTGAATTATTCATATCTCTCAAGCACGTTATTCTAAACATTAGCTAAAAGTATTTGTTCTTGTCATTCATTGTCTGAAGGGATAACTCTGAATTTTCCCCTGCTACATACATACATTTCCCACTTGTATAACCATACAACAGTTTTGGGTAACAGTACAGTAACTGTAGTAGCATGCTTCAGTACAGTGTAAATATATATATATATTGTAACAATACATACTGCAAATATAAATTTATTTGTGTTTGCGGAGCCCCACGATCTTGGACGCCAAATAAATGTAACGAATCTTTGTACATAAATTTAGGCATGTCGTGCCCCAAGTCCAGGGTGACAAAATTATGTATCAATACATATATAATATATATAATCAAACATTGCAAATATAATATAATTTAAATTTGTGATGCTCCACGTTGGAAGCAACAATTTATGTAACAATAAATATAATGTAATTTGGGTTTCAGGTGTATCTGTAATAAGAACTCTATGTAACTTGTAACGGTATTTCAAATTTATTTGATATTAATAAAATTGTGCACATGGCACTTACTTCGACTTAAAACATTCGTTATTATTTTGTTACTATGCCGTAAGGCTTATGCTATATACATCCTTACTGACTAAATACTCTATTCTACTAATTATTGTATAAAAAAAAATCTCATTTCCAGACTACTCAGTCAATTAGTGTGTTTCAAATATCAATGTTTCAATATCTTCTTATATATTGTAATGTAACTCAAAAATATCAATAGTTATTGAATTTATCTTTTGTTTCTCAGTACTGATTTATATCAAACGCTAATTTTTACTTAAATGCTTTGTATTCTTTTCATTTCAATACTAATTTGAGCTCTTGTTTACGTTAATCTTATTTCAATAACATCTATGATTTTAATTCTAATTTACAATAAACATTGGCTCTTATTTTTAATTAGAACAAGAATGTCTTTAATTGTCTTTAAGTTAATTGTTCGATTAAGAGATAAATAAGTTGTTTATCACCTTATTGTCGTCAATCATACTCAATCGTTGGATCCATCTGTAATCGTCCTCGTCTCGAACTTCAGCATCACTTCCTCTTGTCCAGCGTCGTCTCTCTCTTGTCCAGTGTCGCTTCACTCTTGTCCAGCATCGCCTCGCTCTTCTCTCTCTTGTCCAGCATCATATCGCTCTCTGGAACTTCTCCTCGTGCTGTTTCGGACGTCAGTTGATCTTCTTATGTGGATCTTCTTATGTAATTTTGTTACTACTTAAAAAATTGTTTGTTTTACAATCCAGTTACATAACTGTATGTAACTGGAAGGATGAAACTATTTACAAAAATTTAAATATTCTGTGCGGACGGGCAGAAGCTCTCGCTGCACTGTGGGTGATTTAAGAAAGAGAACAACTGTAGCGTGTGTGTCCTATTTATACCCATGTCTTGGTCAACACCTGCAGTTGTACGAAATCGACATGTCAGAAACTGTCTCTGGGTTCAGTTCCCCCACTCTTTGTCAATTTCGCTATTTCTTATATTTCTGCGAATTGCAGAGTCCTGTAAGTATACTCTTATACTCATCTTATAACTATTTTCACTACACATGTTCACTGTAATTTTGGACATTGCAACTTAACCCTTTCGATTTGTACACAGTTATTTCACTACTACACTCGTACGGTGTGTCACTTTCACGTGGTTTTTGTACACAGTATTTAGTAAATTTTATTACATTTTATTGTGTTTTTGGATTTTACTCCTTAATTATAGTTTATGAATAATTACGGAAAAACAGTAATTATGCAATTATTCATCTTGGGGTGGTAAACTCACCTGCATAGACCTGAGTTCACACACACTAGCAAAATACTGGTGTACACACTTTCAGTTACATTTGTGTGTGTGTGTCCACGTCGATTCAGGTCGAAACACCTGTTCATATTTTTGTCTGAGTCAAGCTTGCAATCCCTGACATGCTTATTTCTAATACATTATTAATTATTTACAGTTTATTAGGTATATTTAAATTTTTATATTCAATGCTCAGTACATAACTTATTTTACTGTCGCAATATATATATATATATATATATATATATATATATATATACACAAAAGCTATACTCTCATATCGTACAGTGCATTCTAGTCCTTTCATCAGCAAGAACTGTTCAGTGCTGAAATTAAGATGAATTGACCATGTACCAGTTCTGCCATCTATCTTAATACGTGTGAGAGGTTAGAACCTTCACTCAGAAGTACTGTACAAAAACAAAAGTGCCAAGAACAAATACTTTGATTGTAATACTCTTATTAAAAGAGTTGAATGTCAACATTATTTGCTTCAAGCAAAGTTTATTATATGTGCATCACTTTGGTGTTTCTGTGTTGTTTATTGTGACAAAGAGCCAATTTGTTATTGCAGTAAAACAAAACTCACTAGTGCAGTTAGAGAAGTATGTACTTAAGAAAATTGTGTACTTCATGTTACAACATTTTGTTGTATAATTTTAACATTTTAAATTTTTATTAAATTTATTTTAATATTTTTAGTGTATGGTACTGTAAACAAACTAATAAGCATGTGAATTTTTCTTTTTTGAATCTCCATTTTTTTAGGTTTTTTAAATTGTAGGCTACTCAAATTAAAAAATATATATTTAATTAGTTATACGTCTTTTATTTTGTAAACCATAAATGCTGCATTTTGTAGCTTTTGTGTACAAAGTATAGTAACAGAAATCGTGTTAACATGTTCACAGTTTTATAAGAATCATATGGAAGGCCAGCAATTTACATGACTCCAACTTATAAAAAAAATGTAAAAGCTAAATGTTACAAAGCTATTTTCCTAATTCAGTGGAATCACGGTAGGTAATCTGAAGGCTTCTTAAATAAATTATACTGATTTTGCCAAGAGTTACACAGTAAAACTGAAACACTGATATGTAAATAAAGCAGTTAGTAAAATAAGAAATAATGCATTGGGAAAAGGAAAATCTGCAACTTAAAATCGAATAAAAAATGTCCAAGTAAATATATAAAACAACAATCTGAATGAATTAAAATTTAACACTCACAGAAGACGTTAGCTATCTGATGAAGTCAGATCAGCTACCAAAATATTTTTTTTTTAATGGGGAAGCATTTTCTGTTACGGAGCTTCATTTGTTTAACCTCAGTTTAGTACTTTACGGTGCTTCAGTTATACTTCCCAACAAGGAGATCCTCTAAAAACCAGCCCACATGTTGTTAAATCTACTTCTGATTATAAAAGAAAATTAAATTTGTAGCTCACACACTCCTGACTTTTAGGTATGTAAATTTGTGGTTGAAGTGTCACTTATCATTTCAGTTTCATTTATATGGCAGTTTTATCTGCAAAAAAAAATGTTTACTGTTCAGGCTAGATTATTCGAATTCTAATAGAATTTTGGAAACCAGTCACTGATAAGTTATCCTAGAATTATCCCGATAAAATAAAAGTGTCTAATAAAATAATTGTTGCTGTGCAGTTTATGAAGAATATTGATGATGATGATGGTGATTATTATTATTATTATATATTATAAAAAATGTCTAATTAATCATTGCATCTACTTCAAAAAAAAGTATACCTTAATTCTTAAAAAACTGTTGTTTTTTTTTAACAATTTTGATGCGCTTGTCTCAAGAATAAATGGACACATTGGCTCAAATTTATTGTTGTGATTATTTACTACTATTATGTTTATGCTACTAGAATTATCAACATTCTTCTTGAAATCCTCATTAAAATCTATTGTCTAGAAATTTATTTTTTTCTGGGATAAATCTAATATATCTGAGTGTTTATCCTTGTAAAGTTGTTGAAATTTCAGTGACCTAGCCCTTAATATTTGTATGAGAACCACAGTCTAACATCTAGAAAACCGAAGATTAAACTTCAACCATAAAATACCTATAGTAATGTAAGTACGTATAATTTTAACAGTAATATTATTCATAAAAACTTATAAGTTTGTTAAAAAGGATGTGATAAATTGAATTTTACATTTTGTAAGCATATGTCCTTAAAAAATTATTAAATTATCGGTAAGAGCAGAAATTAAATATTATTTATAACTATAATTTAGTGGCATAACAGTAGAATGTTGATAATATGAATTGGCAATCCACACCATAAGTTATTGTTGAAGCTATTGTATGTATTCTGGGTAATTTAGCACTAAATTACATGTTTTAATCTTCTTCTGTCTGCAGATATTACTGGATTGTACACAACTTATTTACTGTATTCATAATTACAGTATATAGTAATTTTACTATAATTGTTTACAGTTTGTAGTAACAAAAACAAGTAACACCAAGTGTCAGTTACTTGTTGGGATTTTGTCAGTATCAGCACTCTACACATAACTATTTGTATCTGCAAAAAAGCCTGTTTTATTTTCCATGTTTCTGTGTTTTCACTTGTTGAGCACATGCTATCCCAACAGCAGTTGGCAGTGCTGAACACATGAATGTAATCTGTTCCTTCCAATAGAGTTTTGTGGTAAATAGGAATTTTTCTTTCCTTTTTTTTCAAATACGTATGTAAGTATGACTCCTTTAGTTATTGCTTCACTGTACACAAGTCTGTTTTTGTTGTTCATACTAGGGTTTTATAATATGAGAGGAATTCCAAAATTAACCTCTGATTACCTTGGTAAAGAAAAATGAAATAGAGAAAATATTGTATTATATGTAAAAGTTACATACATATCTATATTAATTTTACACATAATTATCACTCACATACATACAGGTTATGTTATACCAACTTTGTGGTCTCTCACTGAAAACACTGCGTCCAAGATAGCAGCTAGATCTCGATGACACGATAGCACCCTTGGCCAGACTCTGGTCTTGCAGAGTAAGGATTTCAAATTGGCCACTCCTGTCGTGAACTTTCCCAAAATAAGAGAATTTCAGTTATGCAGAGACTCCCTATACAACACTCAGCCTTGTGACAGCAGATCCCCAGTGAAGTAGTCAACTGCCTAATAAAGTATCAGCAACAACCTGGTACCTCATACTACCTTTTTCATCCAATGATGATTGGTTTGGGACAACACTGTCCATATTGAACTATTTGGGGTGTGGTCCCACATGGCCTACAGCATTAGCCAATCAGTTACATCCCTGCCTTTCCATCGACCAATAGCCTCATTGTCCATTGATTTTCAGTTTATTCAGGACACAGCTGCAAATGTACCCACCCAGCAGGCATTTTCAGTGAATACATCACACACCCTGTAGCTGACACCAGAGGCAGTAGTGGTCTCTATGTTTCATCAGTCTTACTTGACCAGAAATAAACGTAATGAACCAGTGGAAAGGATATAAGGAGGACATAAGAATTTGTAACAGTGTAAAAGAATACTGGTTGGTAACATGCATTCACTGTGTTGCTGTGGCAACCAGTTTGTGTATTTCCGCTAATTAAAACATTAATTTTGGAATAGCCCTCTTACTTGTGTGATGATAATCTAATTATAAGGTGTCTTCTTCTTCTTCTTCTTCTTCTTCTTCTTCTTCTTCTTCTTCTTCTTCTTCTTCTTCTTCTTCTTCTTCTTCTTCTTCTTCTTCTTCTTCTTCTTCTTCTTCTTCTTCTTCTTCTTCTTCTTCTTCTTCTTCTTCTTCTTCTTCTTCTTCTTCTTCTTCTTCTTCTTCTTCTTCTTCTTCTTCTTCTTCTTCTTCTTCTTCTTCTTCTTCTTCTTCTTCTTCTTCTTCTTCTTCTTCTTCTCTTCTTCTTCTTCTTCTTCTTCTTCTTCTTCTTCTTCTTCTTCTTCTTCTTCTTCTTCTTCTTCTTCTTCTTCTCTTCTTCTTCTTCTTCTTCTTCTTCTTCTTCTTCTTCTTCTTCTTCTTCTTCTTCTTCTTCTTCTGTCCACATTCCCAACCACCCTATCCTACCCACAGTGGTCTCTTATAAGTATATAACCTTAGAAAGTCCCATGTATCCTGAACATGTTCCTTCTGCCATTTCTTCTACAACCTTCCAATCAATTGGTTTATGTCCTCAGTTCTGACAGCATAATCTGTCCAATAGAGTCTTTGTAATGTAAAAGATTCTGATATGCGAGGAGGCTCTTTGTATTGTTTAAATAATTCATGATTGTATCTATATGATCAAAGGACTACGGAACATGTATCTTATTCACTTTCAAAAGGTGGCTGAGCAGATGGACAGCCCTCAAATGCAGTGGATTAGTTGGGGCAGCATAACTCAGTTACTAGGCACCTGTCTAATCAAAATATATTTAGTTTTAAAATTATAAGTAAAAATCTGAGAGAGATGGTACCAAACATGATATGGTTCTGACGGACTGAACAATAATAAAACAATATTTCCGCATGTAGCAATTGTATTAGTCTTCTTCTTCAGCACTACAGACCATTGTGAGTCATGCCTCCAACATTAATCCTCTCCAATGTCTTCTATATTTCCAAGGCTTCATTGTTGGTTTTATAACAAGTTTGTATTTACTTAGATGGGATGTTAATCTGATGCAAAACCCCCAACTTTGAGGACCAGCTATTTTTTTATACAGATTTTCTTCCTCTAGCCTTCGGAAAGCCAACTCCTAGCTGCAAGGAAGCAGCTCTTACATGCGTTTATATCGACCCTAAAAGCAAGGTTTCCATTTCTGCCAGATCCACTGTACTAAAGCTCCTCTTCACTGCTGTTGTCTTCATCTGTACCCTGGACAAGGGACCCTTACAGGGTACTATCAACCTGTAACCCAGGTTTTTTTAAACGAAGTATTACTCCTTGATCGATCCCTCCTCCTTCCTTGGCTCTTGAGTGGCTTAGGCTTGGGATTGATATAATGGAGTGTTAAGTCACATGACAAAATATTGTAAATACTACAAGTAAACTATGTCTTGTTTATGTACTTGTTTTCAATAAAAATTTATGTAGAAGTGTTTACAAATTACTTTTGTGAAACAATTCAGTAGCTTCTTAATAGCACACTGTGTAATCACTGGTAGGTTAATCAGGGCCGTAACAAGGTACTCCTGCGCCCTTGGCAATTTGACAAAGCTGCACCCCCAATACCAATACCGGGGGGTCTGAAATACCCACCAGTGTAGTGGGGGGTCCGGGGTTCCTCCCACAGAAAATTTTTAAAATTAAAGTGCAAAAGTGGTAGTCTTTTAAGCTTTTTGAGCCAAGTTTTTGCCTCTTTTCAAGGTAACTTTTTGGTCGAATTTCTGTAAAATTCTATATTATCTGAATATAAAAGCATTACTATTGTAAGAGAAAGACTGAACTTAAAACTATTTTTAAAAACTAACTGAAAGTGGTGGAATCTGTAGGAGGTATAAAACCTAATTTGCAGGTGATTGAACTATGTAAAAAGTAACTAAACAAAAAAAAACGTAGTTACCAAAGTACAGTACATGGTAAGGCCTACTAAAACTTAATATTTACACTACATTACGGTAGGTAATATACTATTACAAACTTTTTTAGAATAAAAACTAAACTTCTAGTAACAGTATTTAAGTAACTATAGCAGCTTCTGCAACCTGCAATATGAGAAAATGAGAAAAAAATGCAAAATATTTTTATTGATAGTTACATCAATTTACAGTAGGCCTTCTTTAGTTAACAGTTAGATTATATCATACTACTGTAACTGATGAGGTATTGATTATAACAAAAACTACCAGAGAAATAATTCATAACTTTAGTCATTGCTTTAGTTCTATAATTTATCTTGATTTTTTTTTACACAGGACTTCAGGACTTGCACTTACAACATTCTGTTGTTGTAACTGCAGGTACATTTTTTGGCTCTGGGGGCTGTAAATAAACAAATTGAAACTCTTCAGTAAACAAATATATTGCTTTTACAAATTGTTACATACAGTATACAGCAGAAAAGCCATGGAACTAAACTTTACATTTCTTGCTTTCAGCAAGGCAAACTCGCTAATTATTTCACTGAAATCAAGTTTTGAAGCAATCTCATATTCTATGGACAGGATAGCTAAGTCTGTCAATCTGTTTTCACACATACTTGACTGTAAGTAGTTTTTGATTATCTTCAGCTTGCTGAAAGTACGCTCGCTAGACGCCACACTGACGGGCATTGTCAAAAATATCCTCAATGCTATTTCGATGTTTGGATAAGCATCTCTTAATCCATAGTTTGAAATAACTTTCAGAATATCCAAATGGGAAGCCTTGTAAATGTTCTTCACCAGCTCTTTTGCGTGAAACTTGAAAGCAGCTACTTTGTTAACTAGCTCAACTCTATCAATGTCTCTGCTATATATCGCACCAAGATCAGCTGCACACTTTTCAAGAAAAGAAACAGAGCATTCACTTAAGGACTTTCCTGACAAAAAACTGAAGTCTGATGAAACTGTGTGGTAAATGTGTGCCCTTTTTTCCATTGCACTTACAATTCTATCAAATACAGTGCAACATTCTATCTCAAATGATTTATCAGAACTCAACAAGTGTGCTTCGTCTTCAGCCGTCTCCCCAGCCATCCTCTTGACTTTTCTCACCCTCTTAACAGCAAAACTGCTTTGGATGGCCATGGAATCACAAATAGCTTTGGCTTTTTCTGTGTATTTTTTAATTCCTTCTTTACGTAGGTCTTCAACTTTTTTTGCTAAACCTGAGAGCAAACTTGATGCTACGTCAAGAGGTGTGCCCTTTCCTTGCAGTGACTTGTTGGTGCAGTCCAAACTTATCAAAACATCAGACCACATCTCTAAAAGGCACACAAATTCGTAATCAATTTGTCTAAGAAGTTTCATAGCACCAGACAGTGTGTCAGTGTTCCAGTCGTTGTCTCTATCATCAGCCATGTTTTGTAAAACTTTGTGTACAGATGATAAGTTCTTCTTAAGAGCTGTCACAGCTTGTATCACAATGTCTCTTAAGGGTAGTTTTGAGACAACCAATCAAAGCCTCCCACCTTAAGGTAGAGCTACTAAAGAAGTTGAAAAACTCCAACACTTTTCCAAAAAAACTTGTCATCATAATTGACACTTCTGCGGCGTGCACGCGAACGAGGTTAAGACTGTGTGCTGCACAAGGCACAAATTTAGCAAGGTCGTTTAGTTGGGATATGTGCGCTTGAACGCCTTCATATTTTCCTGCCATGTTTGAGCCGTTGTCAAAGCCTTGACCACGACAGTTCTGAATATCCAAGCCATCATTGTTTAGCTTTTGCAATATTTCGTGTGATAACCCTCTTCCTTTTTTCTGGTGACTTATGATGAAGTCCACAAAACTTTCTTCAACTGAGCATTTCCCATCCATAATGTTAACATACCTTATTATTTCACTCATTTGTTCTAAATGTGCTGTGTCCGGGGTGCAGTCAAACATAATAGAGAAATACTTGGCACTTTTTACATTCTTCAGTATTTCAGATTGAACCTTATTTCCCAAAATGTCTATGACCTCATTTTGAATTAGAGGTGAAAAATAGCTTGTAACATGTTTTCCACTTTTAACATTTTCTATGTGCTTAGATAGTTGAGGATTGTAGTGACTAATAAGTTCTAATGTACTCAGAAATACACCACAGTTGCTGTCATTGATCGAATCGGAACCTCCTCTTAAAGGTAAGTTATTCCTGGCACAATGGAGAATTACATCCACAATACATTTGAGAACATTGCACCACTTTTCTGCTTCAGCTTGCATCAATGTTTGATGTTCTGCATCAACAGATCTACTAGTTTTCAGTCAAATTTCTAATTCTTTCCAATCGACATAAGAATGTCGGTGAGGTATCGACCTTTCGTGATTGACAATAAATGGGTTCAAGTGTCTCCAATCATTGAATCCCTCATCAATATTAGAGAAAGCAGATTTGTCCTTTTTGTCGTCTTTTGAAAAGAGAAGGCAAGGGAAACAAAACAGTGCGTCCTTAGACTGGCTGTACAACAACCATTGCCTTTTTACTTTTTCCCCGTTTGGTAGAATTTTATAAACCCATTTCTGAGAAAAGTGTCTTCCATCATCTGCACAGGGGAATTTGTAGCTATCTAAGCCAATTGTTTGTGGGCCTCGTTCAACAAGTTTACAACGAACTGTGTCTGATCAAAAATTTCCTGGCCATTTTTTGGGATCCTCGTAGATAATTTCTATTCCCACATCAGTAGTATTTAATGCATCATTTTCATTATAATTAGATGTGCTGGGTTTTTCAAGATCAGTAGATTGCCTGCCCATTGTGGAATGACTTAGCTCAGGATCACTTCCTTCTTCAAAATCAATGACGTTTGTGACGAACTCCATTGGAGTGATCTGGCTGTGGTTGTCTTCTGAAACAGTCTCAGTCTTGCTATCTTCTTTTTCATTTTCTCCTTCCTTTTCTTCTTGGTCGTCTTCTTTTTCTTTTTCTTCTTGAAGTGCATTACTATTACTGGCACTATCACTTCCACCTACTTCTTTCTCTTCATTTCGCAGCCAATTTCCAAGCACCGATGCTAATTTTTCATTGTCTTCTTCTTTTCGTTTTTTGATTTTTTTAAATTCACTTCCAGAAGGTTTTTTGGCCCCATTTCTGAAACAAACCATTCCCATTTAATTTACATTGTATTACAGTTGTAAATGGCTGCCATTTAAAAACTACTTGACCGATCTCAAACATTAACGAACTCCGCCAAGATATTGTGCCCACTGCCCAAGGACCTATGTGCCAAGTTTGGTCATAATCGGTAAATTTGTTTGGGCGCTGCCGCTGTCATTGTCATTGTTACAGACACACAGACGGCCAAAAAGTTTTTTTGAATCCTCAGTAATAGGATTACACAGAAAACCCGAAGCACTGTAAATACAAGTGAGTCTCTCGCGATAAGAAAAAAGAAATGATGTCTGTGACGTTTTAACGCTATCACCGAATTTTTCGGTGAACGCAACTGTCGGCACTGAACATAAACACGAAATATTACGAAAATCATGTTTATGTTCAGTGCCGACAGTTGCGTTCACCGAAAAATTCGGTGATAGCATTAAAACGTCGCAGACATCGTTTCTTTTTTCTTACCGTGAGAGGCTCACTTGTATTTACAGTGCTTCGGGTTTTCCATGTACGTGATCGCTGGATCGCTCATCCAATTATACAAATAAAATTGATATCATATTCATGAAACTTGTGATTGAAATATTTACATAAACTAATTTTGAAATCGGGACTATTTTAGTCAGCAGACTTGCGCAACAAAATCAGCTGACACTTGCTGAAAATTGGACATTTTCAACCAAGACCACTTCCCCTAAAAATGAACCAATAGGAATATAAGTAATACCAATGGAACGGGCCCGTTCTTCTTCTTTCTTCGGGTATTTTTTTTATTTTCTGTAGGTCTAGAAAATGAAACGGCGAACACAGTGATATTAATTAGGCCTATTTGGCTTTGTCAGTCTGGCAGTAAAGACAGAACGAATGTTGGGAAATTATTTCTGACAGCTGGAGTCAAGTTTCGCGCGGTAACCTCCATTGATTGTTTGATTCACTGACGTTTTCGTGATGTTGAAGAATAAATAGTATTATTAATGTATTGTTTTGCAATAATACCGTGTTATAATAATAATAATATGTAGTTTTTTCAAAAACTGTACAAAAAGGGAAAAAATAGGCCGCCACCACGGGGAATAACATGCGCCAATTCTAGGGTTAATGTAGACTAAGCTATGGTACATTTTATTGAAATCATTCTTACCCGTACAACAGAAGCAACGCCAACATCAACAAGTAACAACACAAACACTATAAGTGTCGTCTAATCGCTGAGTGTGAAAATCACTTAGTTCACAAATTACAATAGAAAATAATACCAGCGACTGTAATTACACTGAGTCTCAACAAAACCAACAGAACAAACTAGAATAGAGCAATAGACTGACGTGGCCGTGGCAGGGCGCGGGGGAGGGGTATGAGTATGAGTACTATTCAAGTTATGACAAACTTGCTAAAACCAACGAATATAGACGTTACTAGAAGCACACTTCTGAGTTATTAAAAGCGTAGTTGAAACAATGATACTACTTTTTGTATAAAAGAGTGGTAGATGAAAAAAATGTTTGTAATAATAAGACGCATGTTCTTGTATATTTTAAAATTCTTTTGCCCACTGCATAATAAAGAATGCATCAAAAGTGCATTTTTTGAGTAGGCTGCATTTATTTGATTCATTCCTTCGTACCCAGTGTGTCAAACAAATGTGAAAAAATGTTGGAGGTTATGTCTAGTCTAACCCCTACAAACATTTTTTCATCTACCACTTTTTATCTGATAAGTTGTAGCTTTTTCCAATTATATATTAACGAAAATGTTTGAAATTTACTAAATTTCGTGGTATAATACAAAAAATTACTTGGAAACGCCAGCGCCATCTAGTTGCCAGAAAGCTGACCCCACTCGCTCCATAAGAAGTGTTCTTCTAGTTACGTCTATATTCGTTGCTAAAACCAAGAAGGCGCAGGTGCAGTGCAGTGACCCAGTGACTGACTCATCACGGGAGGGGCGGAGGGGAAGGGATTTTCGCTTTGCGCCTGGCCCGACTCCGCGCCCATCAGTAGGGCAAGGTCCAGTGCATTACTAAATTTACGTAGCTGCTTTTTGTTTATTGTATAATAGACACAAATATAGACAGTTCATGTACAGTAACTTTTAACAATCTGAAACTGAAAGATTTTTTCCAATAACGTGGAGTTTTTATTTGCTTGACAAATTGTGCCAATCTAACTCTAAAAAAAGATATTTTTCATGGTCAATTTTGCGCCCTCTTTGTACCTGCGCCCTTGGCAGGAGCACATCTCGCCACCGCCTAGTTACGCCCCTGAGGTTAATAAGCAATGATAGTCCAGTGGATGTCTGTGAGAGAGATAGCAGCAGGTAAAGCCAGCAATTCCAGCCACCTTCCTGAAGCATGCAGTGTAGCCTATAATATAGTATCACATAGTATAATGTCAGTATTGACATTGATGTAATAACTGAACTGCATCATCGAAAGTGAACAATTATAATACTAAAGTTAAAAATATTTTGTAATAAATGTTTTTAAGTAACCACTTGTGATTTATAATATAATATGAGATTCGACCAAAATGTTCATGCAGCAAATTAAGAAGTTTTACCTTTGGAAAAATTATGTCTTTATTTAGCAACATTCATATTGTCCACTTCAAAGTAGTCTCTGTCTGGTGCAACATTTATACCAACAGTTTTTTCAGTCTACAAAACATTTACATTTCTGGAATGAATTTGCTCTTTGTTTGTCTCCTCAGCAATCATGAATATTGTCATCTCATGACTATCTTTATTCTTTCTTGCTTGGGAAGACAATTATACAAGGTATATCATTATGTTGTGTATTATTTTTGGTTAAAAATATGTTATCAAATAATGGGATGTGCATCTCATTCTTTACACATAATTTAATGGAAGTCAAAATTTCTTGTATTGTAGAATGTCAAAAATGTACTGGACATGCCAAACCACAACTTATTCGATTAGCTGTGAGATCTGAACAATGCATACAATGTGGCTACACACTGAGAAATTTGTCGCAGTTAGACATATGAACATCACAAAAAAGAAAGTTTCCAAATGTGATATTTGTGATGCAGAAAATTAGAAAATGACAGACTTTTACATTGAAATTTGTACTTCATATTAAAAAATCCAGACAAATCAGTAATTTAAACTATTGCTGGTCCGAATTAGTTTTGGTTATCAACTCTCTACTGTAGCTGTAACTGAGATCTTACCTCGGATAAAATTGTGAATGCATGGAAAATTTATGTGCAATTTTTATTTCATTATTATGACAATGTATTTTTTGCTGTGTAGGTGGTGGTAGTATAAGATTTATTATAAAATAGTATAAAACATGAATTTTTATGTGTAAGTGCCTAAAATTGTTTTATAATTTTTTTATGTAAGTATATAAATGTAATGATAAATGTTTATTTACACTGTTAATTATTATTATAAATATATATATATATATATTTCATTTTTGTATTTAAAGTATGTGAATCAACTGTGTATTGTTTACATTAATCTCCTTTTTCTTTCTTTACTGTCATGCATTCCTGTTTAACCTCTTTAGTTATAAAGCATCAGTGGTGTAACTGGGAGCACCTTGTGGGGAGTATGAGACTAGCTTGAAGGTTGCACTCCCGATTTTTCTAAGGACAAATGCAATTTTTAAGATTCTTCCTATATAAATATATATAAAATTATTTATAAGCATTATTTTAACACACATAACTGGCTTAGAGATAGGCCTTATAGAATTTCACTGAAATTTAGAATAGCTCTGGGGGAGGGGGACGGATCCTCCTGAATCCCTACCTCATAGTTATGCTACTGTACACTGTAAAGCATCACTTGTAATATCCAAATCCAAAGAATTACAGTATAGGAGAACATGTATTACCCAAAGGAATTAGGGTCAATATTTTCAGGATAATTGAACAGACAGATATAAAAATTTATTTTGGGAAAATTCACATCAACATATAATGATAATAAAAAAATACAATACAATTATATCACAAAGTACATGATAAACCAAAAGTGCATATTGTATGAAAAAGAGCGTTGTGTATATTCAAGTATTACTGTGGGTAACACAGCGGTACCTCCTCTGGGAACATTGCTTTATAGTAGCAGCACTCTCTTATATGAGCAAAGAAATTTTCATCTCTAATGAAGTTGAGGGCTATGCTGATGGTAGCATAGCTACTGGTAATACCTCCTTTACTAGATAGATCTTAAGTGAAACGCCAGAAAAATATGTCCCATCTTGTGAATCCCACCATAACTTCTCATCCTTACCTATCATTGTATCCCTTCAGTGCACTCTTGGCCATGGAAATGGATGACATCAGATTTTAGAAGGTGCAGACATGTGGATACTGCACATGTTAAGACACACCTAGTATCAGAATAACACATATGCAGATACCAAATCCTGTCAAAGAATGAGAAGGGCGAGGGTGAATCCTGGTGCCCTAAAATCAGAGCTCTTTGTTTAAGGAAGGGCAACTCCAACAGACTTAAGTCTGGGAGTTAAGTGCAGGCCTACTATCTGTCCTTGTAAAAACTACACACTTGGAAATTCAGACAAGAAGAATAACCGAGTAGAAAATATTCAAAACCAGAAGAAAAGACGGACCAAGAGAAAGGCGGTTGGCAGACTTAAGGATGATGAGACTCACAATTGGCAAAAAGTGCCAAGGATAGAAAGCAGTGGTTATCTTTATAGCAAAATTGAAAGTTAAGGGCATGGAAATGCGCGAAATGCTTACGGTCAGAAGAGAAAGGTGATGTGGAGGGAATCGCTGTGAGATGTGAGAAGAGAATTGTAGTTATCAGTGACGGTGTTGCCAACCTATGAATATCGTTTCTAACAGTAACAAGAACTCGCAACTGTTAAGGTTTGTTTGTAAATGTGTCACCACGAATCTCTATTTTTGTGTGTGTGCGCGCTCAAATTTTATGTAAAAATAAAATGAAATATAATACTGAAATGAAAGAAATTTCATAGATACTGAACATCGCATATTATAACTTTAACTTTTCGCTTTATTTACAGTAAAACTGTTGTTTGCCAGCTCGTAAGACATAAATTATCTCAATTCTCATTCATCTGTTTCTTTTTGACTGGTTGTAAACTTTTAGCATTAAAAGATATTCTTTTCCTAAAATTCTGTATTGAAATTACTTGCTTTTTACTTCTTCTAGAAACAGTTTCTTGTTGTCCAGGATTGAAAAGATTCTTGCAATTAAATTAATATGAAGAACGCGTTCCTTTATGTAATGATACACTCTAGAGATAGTCTAGTGTAATTAAGGAGTGCAAATGTACTGTCGAGTGTAAGTGTACAGTTTGCAAATTCCATTGCGATAAGAATGGTCAGGGAGGCTGTAGTTTTTTACGTCTCAGCAATACACAATGACAGAACAAACAACACTCAGATATGTTTATAAAACATTCTGATATGTAACAGCAACAAATTCCGATACATGTACTGTTCCAATTGTATTTATTGATTGACTTATTTCACTTTTGTTTGTAAACATAGATAAATACAATTACAATATTATTATTATTATTGTTATTATTATTTGATTTACGTTGGAAAAAATAAACGTATAATTCTGTTTTTAAGCCAGCTGTGTCACTGTTACGTACACACACACACAGATAGAGATTAAAACAAATGCAAGACTGAGATAGGATGTAACACAGTAACTAACAATGTACTGGTAACTAAAACATTACATGCTAGTTGGCAATACCTTCACTTGCATACTAGCTGATTATCCGTGACCCTCCCACCATTCACAATTTCAAAGTGGACTTGTCCATCCATAAATTGGTTTCTGCGCACATGCCCTTAACTTTCAATTTGACTATAATTGCAATACTATAAATAATATTTACAACAAGAATTACTCTTTAAAGTCAAATCTATTCAGTTTTTAAGTACTGGTGAAGAGAGGTGTAGCATGAAAAATTGACAAGAACTGTTTTCTCAGATTTAAGAGCTATTCCAAGTCACTGGACACTGATATACTGATGTTTATACAGTACTAATTAGCTACTTTGCCAGAAACCAGATTGTGGATCCCTGTTAATGTTTCAACAGTTTTTTTAACCTCTCTAAGAAACTTGCAAGATAATCATTGTTCCAGTCAACTGATGGTACATAATACACCAAAATGCTTCTTCTTTATTTAGTCCTTCTGTCTCAGCATTGGGCTGTAGGGAGCCTCCAAGGTTACTCTACTATAAGGTTGGGCCCAAACCGAAACAAATTGCTATTGGTGTACAGTATTAAACAAATTGATATTTAATTAGTATTTAATTTAATGCAACCTAAGGGATTTTAATTTACACTTAAACACTTTCTAAATAATTTCTTCGGGCGCCATCTTTTTACCAACTGTAAGAAGAAAATTACCAAGGTTCGAATCAGCGAACCAGGAAGTGCAGAACTGGTTGTTTAAGAAAGTACAACTGAATTACCATCACACCCATTTTAATTCATTTTTTACATTACAAAGGACAACGTGAAAATATAGCCCTTAATATAATTCAAAATTTTATAGAGACAAATATTCCCCTTACTTTGTTACGATCTTGTAAAAAAGAATAATAACGTTTAATATGCATGATTTTCTTCTTTAGAATAGAAATATACAATAAACCTAAGATTAATTTTAGAACGGAAACCAGCACTTCATGATATATATATATATATATATATATAATTAAGCAAAACCCCTCACACACTCTCACATTCTATCCATTTTAAAATTTTCCCCTTAGACTCCCATTTTGTTTAATCTGCCCCATGTGTTTTGAATTTCTGAAAAATATAATAAATTTTGATAATGTTGCGTATATCCTAGTAAGACTTATCTGTCTCGAGTCCGAATTTTAGTCCAGACGACGTCACATCGCTTTCTGTGCGCACTTTCACCTTAATTCATGATATATTGTTATATGGTTTATGAAAACTGTTAATCACATTTTAATATGAATTTTGAATGTTTAGCCACATTTTGAAATATATTATTCACATTTTGTTGTTTTGCGGGCCCGCACTTACGTTTCGAAACTTTTACATGTCACTCGCGCGAGTGATGAGATGAGACTGGGGCAGAGCTACAGGCGCTAATTTGTGAAGCGGCTGTTGCTGTACGACCAACTCTTATTGTTTTTAAAGTTTATATCACTCCGCCAGTAGACTACTTTCGTTTGCTGAGTGTCTGACGAAACTGGTGACACACCTCGTTATGTAATGCGCTGACGCAACACATCGCCTGATCGTCCGTTATATAATTTGTTGACAATTTTGTTGTGTCCTTGAACTGACTTTGGCACAGTTAGTCGGTTATTGAATCTGTTCTCTCGTTTATAAAATATTATTAAATAATTCAGCATACAACGCCTCAAGCAGTGCAGCCACCGTCGCGATCGCTCCAAACAGCAAATTTACCTACGTTTTTCCCTATCATAACAAATGTTATTTACTATCATAAAAAAAATTACAAATTTTGTTATATTGCCTCAGGTAGGCCCAAAATGCCCCGCTACAATACCCCCTCAATGAGATATTTTATGCCGAAGCATAAAAAATCTCATTGACACATTCATACTTGCTAAAGGGATCAGCCAGGATATGTCGCCACAACCCCCTTTACGGTTTACAAAAAAAAATATAATCAACTCACCCTTGGTCCGGTGACTGTGACCGCATCTCCATGACAATACTGGACTTCTCTCTCGAGATCCCAACACCGTAGAGTCAGACAGATACTCAACGCCCCTGCTCTGACGCACAGGCCAGCTCAGGTCCGCCGCCACAGCATCACCAAACACTGAAACAACAAATCAAAATATCAAATAGTGGCCTCATACAACACCATATCCCCAACTGATCTGTTTCCCCCTAGCGGTGCTGGTTTGCGCTAAGAAGCACTGGTTTTGTTTTTTACTTATTACTAACATATATATCAGAATACCTAACAACTTAACCTAACATAAGAAAACATAGTACATTAATAATTCACATTGTTATTGTTATCTAACATTAAACATGTATTTAAAATTTACACATTTTGTATCATTAAGTTTGCATAAAAAATCAGAAAATTACCTTTTATTCTCAATTTAACTTTTATTTATTCGTTTCTCAAAAATTTTTTTTTTTTCAATCATTTCATTTTACCCATCATTTCACTTATTATTCCCTTTCATTAATTTGGGTGATTCTACATTATTCATTATAATTCACTTTATCAACTTGGCATTTACTCATAATCTTCCCCTTTTATTACTCTAACGCTCCCCCTTACAAAATCTTTAACTAGTATGACACCCCTCTATCAAAAATTCTACTAACCCTTCTCTACCCCCAACTACTTACTATTTTAACTCAATTCGCCACCTTCTCTCTATATATAAAAAAAAATACTCTCTAACCCTTTGTACATAGGATAAGTGTTTCCCCCCCCCCCAAAAGCTCAATTCCCGTTCTCTGGTTCCTGGATTCTACCTAAGGCAACCCCTTCCCATTAAAACTATACCAAATCCCGTCCCAACCCTTATGTTGCGGACTCCCACAATACACTACCCCTACTACAAAATTGCCATCCCCAAAAAATCTCAGTCTCATAACCTTACTACAACTACAACAAAATAACATCAACAAAATAAACAACAATATATCACTCAAAACTCTACATAAATTCTCCATTTCTACTGTGTCTCCATTTATACTTCTCAAAATTCTATAACATTACATTAACTCAAAACAACATTACATTACTTCATCTCTACTATTTCTTTAACTTTGGCTTCAATTTGGACAGATCTATATGTCCCACAAAAATTCAACTTGGACTGACTCAAACATTTTATTCAAACAATTACTATCACCCATTTCTATCTTTTGTAACTCATTGAAAATTTTAACTATCACAACTATTTTGCATTTTATTTAAAAATCTATAAACACATTAAAAACATATTATTATATTTTTATAATCCTTATTCCTAACATACTAAATGTAATTAACACAATAATACATGACAAACACAATATAGGAAGTATTTAGTGCATCTCTTTTTCAAATCAAAACAAAATTATTGAGTAGCAAATCATCATTATTAATTAAAATATAGCAAATTTCTAATACGTTATCCCCCTGGATAACCTCCTAGCCACACACATCTTGTATAATACATCACATAACATCATACACAAATTGACATTAACCTTGATTATTAGCACACATTAAACCAACAATTCTCTTTTAAATAATTTATATAAAAACTTATAAACATTAGTATTTGAAAATTTTTCATTAACTTTTTTATTTATCATTATTTCATTATTTATCCTTTGCTGTAATTAGCTTTTCAAAATTTCCTTAAAATTTATTATTAACATATATTTTTAACCATTATGATATTCCACAAAATAAACCATTTAACATTTATTTATTTATTAATTATTATTAAATTTAAAACTCATAACACTTTAAATTCATTATAAAATTTCAAACATATAACAATATCCAAAAATCTCAGATTATTTACTCCAACTGATTATTAAAACACAACATACCTATCAATAATATCCAAATTACAATTCATTACTTATTGTCTTCATAATCACTTTTATTATTTAATTAGAATGCAAAAATATTAATAATATTATTATTATTATCACAACATTTGCTAATACCTATACACATTATTTTTCTAACCTTTCATAATACACACACATGAATTCCCTACATTATATTTACAAAGTATACGTCAATAACTGTTCAATTGTTTTACACTTCACATGTCCAAATCTGCAAGGTCGTTACCAAAATTATAATATTTAACAATGTCTATTCACTGATTTTTTATTTCAACCACCATCGTCATATAAATACCTAATATATTTATAACATGTATCATTTTTATCCACATACAAGTTGTTATAATTATTACTATCATAATAACCCATTAACTCTATTTCATCCATTATACCATTATAAATCTTGTCACCATAGGTTAGGATTGTCCAGTCTCCATCAGTATTATTTGTCAACGTCAGGTAAGTTGTTTTCTCATTTTACTTCCATATTCCTTAAGGAATGGAAGTATGGTGATGGCAAAAAAAATCGTGTTGGAGATTATTGCAGATTCTGATTCTACTACACTCAAAACATGAAAAAAAGTCGTTTTCCGAAAAGTGTCTGTGTGTGTGTCTGTCTGTCTGTCTGTCTGTAGATTTTTTTCTATGGCAAACGATAACTGCCGCAAATTCAAACAGAATCAAATAATTTTTTGCATACAGCCCTGATTTGCAGAGTACTCGCGACCTATTGTTTTTGGTGAAGATTGGTTGAGGGAAAGGGGTAGTTTACCTGCAACGGTTTTTTTTTTAGCAAGGGTAATTTTGTTTGTTTGGCAAACGATAACAGCCGCAAATTCAAACAGAATCAAATAATGTTTCGCATACAGCCCTGAATTGTAGAGTTCTCAAGATTTGTTGATTTTGGTGCAGATCGGTTAAGGTAAAGGGGTAGTTTACCTGTAGCGTTATATGTTTTAACAAGGGTATTTCCTATGGCAAACGATAACAGCCGCAAATTCAAACAGAATCAAAAGATTATTTGCATACAGCCCTAAATTGTAGAGTTCTCAAGACCTATTGTTTTTGGTGAAGATCGGTTGAGGGAAAGGGGTAGTTTACCTGCAACGTTTTTTTAACAAGGGTATTTTCTATGGCAAACGATAACAGCCGCAAATTCAAACAGAACCAAATAATGTTTTGCATACAGCCCTGATTTGTAGAGTACTCAAGACCTATTGTTTTTGGTGAAGATCGGTTAAGGGGAAGGGGTAGTTTACCTGCAACGTTTTTTATCAAGCGTATTTTCTATGGCAAACGGTAACAGCCGCAAATTCAAACAGAATCAAATAAGTTTTTGCATACGTCCCTGAATTGTAGAGGTCTCAATGACTTTCGATTTTGGTGAAGATCGGTTAAGGGGAAGGGGTAGTTTACCTGCAACCTTTTACGTTTTAACAAGAGTAAAGTACTTGAAAATTTATTTAAACTTTTTGAAACAATGGTAATTGTTAAAAATAAAATAATTTTGTTGCCAGGCAATAAAATTATAATTTTTTCATTTTAATGTAATATAATATTTTTCATTTAATACAGCAATAAAAAGGCAGGTAAGACACAGCCTGGCTGTTTGGCTGAAAATGATTTTAAATATAAATCTTAGAATATGGAAGTCATGTATGGTTCTCCATACCGATATTTTATATTCTTCTACTATCACGTCAGGTAAGTCATTATCAATTATAAAAATATTCTCAAAATAATTCTCTCTCTCTCTTTCAACAGGTAATCTTTTTCTCAATTCATCATAATTTCTTTTTAACTCATACAATTCAATCTCTCTCTCCACAAACAAATCTCTCTCTTCATAACACCACATCACACTCTCATAATTATTACAGACAGAGGGTACAACATTATACAACATCAATATACTCGTTACTTCATCTACTAGTATGGGTCTCTCGCCCTTCAAAAACAACAACATTTGTGAACACTCTGGTTCAAAATTTTTAATGGGGAAATTTACCCTCTGCCCAAATTCAACTACTACATTATTTTTCCACTCTCTTTCTACTTCATAAACACATCTCAACATCTCATAATCACTACATTCTAGAACTTCGTCAGTATTATTTTTGATTATATTCTCATTATTTGTTTCTACATTATTCTTTACCCCCACTGTACTCTTAGAATTGTAATCAACATCATCGTCTTCACTATTTAATACTACATTTTCTACTATTTCATCATTTTTACTTATAACATTGTCGCCTAACTTCTCAACACTCTGTTCTAATTTATTCAGACTATTTACTATTGCTTCATTATTATTTTTAAAACATTTATTCATTTCTTTAATTTCATATTTCAACTCGTCTTTCTGTTCATCTAATTTGTTATAGATTTGGTTTTTTAATTCATCCAAACTATTCTTTTGAACATTGAAATTACTATTCTGTACCTCAAATTTATTGTTAATGAGTTTAAATAAATCATGTAATGATAACTCTTTTTCTCTGGTATTTATTTTACTTTGTACTGGAGTAGAAATCACTCCCGGCGAACTAATTACAGAGATCCCCACATTTTGCTCGTCTATTGACCCCGCTTCTGTTTGTATATCAGAGTCTGTCTGATTGTCAGAGAGGCTGATCTCACTATTATCTGCCATTTTTTTGTAAAATCTTTTAGATATAAATTTCTTTATAAAATATTATCATAGGTAACACATACTTACTAACAAGAATATTTTACTCACCCATATTACAAAACATAACCTTTTACGTCTATTTTACGTATGCATAAAAATTTTATTTTATCTCAACAACCATTCTGTTCTCCACGTGGCCTATATTTATATAAATTTATTTATATAAAATTGTCCCTGTTCGGGCGCCAATTGTACAGTATTAAACAAATTGATATTTAATTAGTATTTAATTTAATGCAACCTAAGGGATTTTAATTTACACTTAAACACTTTCTAAATAATTTCTTCGGGCGCCATCTTTTTACCAACTGTAAGAAGAAAATTACCAAGGTTCGAATCAGCGAACCAGGAAGTGCAGAACTGGTTGTTTAAGAAAGTACAACTGAATTACCATCACACCCATTTTAATTCATTTTTTACATTACAAAGGACAACGTGAAAATATAGCCCTTAACATAATTCAAAATTTTATAGAGACAAATATTCCCCTTACTTTGTTACGATCTTGTAAAAAAGAATAATAACGTTTAATATGCATGATTTTCTTCTTTAGAATAGAAATATACAATAAACCTAAGATTAATTTTAGAACGGAAACCAGCACTTCATGATATATATATATATAATTAAGCAAAACCCCTCACACACTCTCACATTCTATCCATTTTAAAATTTTCCCCTTAGACTCCCATTTTGTTTAATCTGCCCCATGTGTTTTAAATTTCTGAAAAATATAATAAATTTTGATAATGTTGCGTATATCCTAGTAAGACTTATCTGTCTCGAGTCCGAATTTTAGTCCAGACGACGTCACATCGCTTTCTGTGCGCACTTTCACCTTAATTCATGATATATTGTTATATGGTTTATGAAAACTGTTAATCACATTTTAATATGAATTTTGAATGTTTAGCCACATTTTGAAATATATTATTCACATTTTGTTGTTTTGCGGGCCCGCACTTACGTTTCGAAACTTTTACATGTCACTCGCGCGAGTGATGAGATGAGACTGGGGCAGAGCTACAGGCGCTAATTTGTGAAGCGGCTGTTGCTGTACGACCAACTCTTATTGTTTTTAAAGTTTATATCACTCCGCCAGTAGACTACTTTCGTTTGCTGAGTCTGACGAAACTGGTGACACACCTCGTTATGTAATGCGCTGACGCAACACATCGCCTGATCGTCCGTTATATAATTTGTTGACAATTTTGTTGTGTCCTTGAACTGACTTTGGCACAGTTACTCGGTTATTGAATCTGTTCTCTCGTTTATAAAATATTATTAAATAATTCAGCATACAACGCCTCAAGCAGTGCAGCCACCGTCGCGATCGCTCCAAACAGCAAATTTACCTACGTTTTTCCCTATCATAACAAATGTTATTTACTATCATAAAAAAAATTACAAATTTTGTTATATTGCCTCAGGTAGGCCCAAAATGCCCCGCTACATTGGCTGTTGAAATGATGTCACCATCGAGTAACGAGCTGCGCGGTAAATACCTCTCAATACAAATATGTTATTTTTTTATTAACTACAGTTTTTTTGTTATTTATATTTTTATTTATGGAACTTATTTTATTGAGTGAAGTACGTAATAATGTTATATGAAGTGAATGTTTGTGTAATTTAAATGTGTACGCTTTTAATATTAATCGTATAGCAACTGAAGAAGCAGTATGGATTTCCTATACATAATTTTTAATAAACTGATTGATAGTCAAAAAAATAATACCGAAACACCTTGCTAAAAATTAAATTTAGTAATTCGATCAGTCTAGACCAATATAAACAAAGCCCGAATACTAATGAAGCAAATTTTAGTAGACTAATTACAGAAGTGACTCGTTTCATCAAACTATACACTTATTTGTTAGAACATTTCCGTTTGCCTGCATACAATAGGCACGGTTTGTAAAAATTGAAAGTAATGACCATTAAATGCTCTTTGTACTATTGTTAGTTCCTATTTTCTACACCCTTTTTTTATAATTTTTTAAAGCCCGTGTTAGACTTTAGAAATCAAATTGCAGTACAACAGGCTTTGTAACTTCTCTTTTTTTATCATAGTATTCTTTATAATTTGATGAAAATATATCATTATTTGGTAGCGCTCATGTGTGCGCGCGCACACACATGTATTTTTTTCAACAACAACTTTCCCTCACGCGTTATCTAGGCTTGGGACTAGCTATATTCTGTACAAAATTAATTTAAAATTTTAATTTTACAGAATATAGGCGGTTTAAAAATTGTGGGCTAATTATACATTGAACCCGTTTGTTTATAGACGGAACCCAGAGTCCACTGGCCAGTTAATTATCAGACCTGTACTCAGTTCAAAGTCCAAACCAGACAGCGGCTATCTAAGTTTCGCCTTCCTGCAAAGAACAATGATGCCTATAATACCATCCTAATTAATACAAAAGTAGAAATATATTAATTAATGTGTGGGTTTAACTATGGACGATGCGTGCCACTGGCGTGATTTTCTCTTCTGTGCTTCTGCTGCTTTCATGCGGCCATTCATGAAACGAAGGCGAATGAATATTCTCGTCCGGGCGTATATTTTTACAACTTCTGTTGACATATCAGGAAATTTACTTACAATTCTTGTAGTCATATTTTTTATAATATTTTTACCTTTATACAAACTATCCGGCCCATTGATGTCCCTAAAAATTATTTCACACTGTGAAATCTTGTGCACTCAGTCTTCTGAAGGAACAAAAAGACCTCCTCGAGATAAAAACTGTATCCAGCCTCCAGCAGAAGTACCAACGGGAGGGGGATATACATTTTCTGAAGGTGTTCCCATTGTAGGATCATGCTTTCTCCCACGATAGGCAATGTAGCCAGCTAGGTAGCGGAACCCCTCAGTAGAGCATGTGCTCCATCACTGATCACAGGAACGTCAACGTCTGCACTAAATGACAAGGAGAAATCTTGTATTTCTGTTGACCCTTCAATCGGTCATGTCAGGTAAGATACCTTGGAAGAGATGAGAAGTCATAATTTCCTGATCATCATCTTGGACAACAGGTGCTTCCTTCGAAAAAGGTATTTTATTTGTACTTTGACCCACGAAAAGCAAACGAAGTTGATGTTTAACTTCTGTCAGTGGTGGGTTAATAAAAAACTGCCCAATGCCTCGTATTTGGGAGAAAAGATTTTCCAGGCAGTCTTGATTTAGTCGTGCAGTTAAAATATATTTATGATTGTATTTTTGTACATGACTAAAAAGGCCAAATAACAAGTTGATGGTCATCATGAAACCTTTTTGAAATGACAACAAATTTCAAGATTTTCTTACGCGCATTGTTTCACAACAAGTATACATTTTTTTAAGTATGCCTTCTTGTACTTCATGGTGAGTTCCATACCCGGAAGCCAAAGGTTTATTATCTACACATCTTCTTGAATTTAAAATATCGAAAGAATCATTAATCAGTTTAAAAAAGTTAGCCACATGTTCTTCTTCAGGAAATCATTATCGAATTGCTTCAGCCATTGTGTTTGAGAATAACTGCGTTGCCAAAAACACGCGCTGACGGTGAGATGGACATGTGAGAGCTTGGGGCACAATTTGAATTCACCATTATCCAATGCCAACAATTTTTCAACGGTCGTCTTTGTGATGTGTTTGTTGTCGGAGAGTGTCAGACCGTCATCTAGAAAATGGTTTCGTAAAAGCTTGTAAAGGTGAGGAACATCTGCGAAAACCCATATGACTTTTTCACTTTTTCTACGTCGTGTGGATTTGGGAAGCACGAATTTGTATACGTTACATTTAGTTCATTCCACACTCCTCGATTTTTGGTCCCTAGATCTGCTACAGTGGCAACAACATTGTACCCTACATCTTCCACGCAACAAATAATGTTTTTTAACAATTCAGCCTACATTTAGACATATAGGCTGCTTCCAACCAGCTACGAGGCCACGAAGCATGGCAATCTGACAGTTGCTGTGAGGCTCTACAACACGATCTTCCTTCTGATCGTAACTTACGCTACTATCCATATTCATTTCGTCAAAAGAAATAACACACATTCTTTCAGCAGTGGTCAGTGTGTTCACCTGGCCTTCATGAAACATAGAACATCATGCCCGGCTGACAGCAAAATGAAGCAGATGTCCATCTCTTCAAAGTCGATACTCCTGGCAAGGGAAAACCACATTTATTTCTCAAGAATAAGTAACATTTTCTTGATACAGTGCGTAGTGTAACTGCCTTTGCGATGTCTTCAGAGTTCCATTTTGCATGGTTTTTATTTGACAGTAAGCACTTAATTTGTGTTTCAGTAAAAATTTGTCCTAAAACTTTTTTATCTTTTCTTTAACAAGTTTTTCAAATTCTCGTTTTGACGTTTTAAATGTTCAAGAGGAACCTTTCTCTGTTCCTTCAGAAGTGTATTTCTCTTTATTACTTTCAAGAACGCCTGATACCCTTTTATTATCATCACTGCGGCATACCATCATTACAAGCAGTGATGACAACAGGAAGATTCATATGGGGGACAGCATCTTCTCTGAGAACTCCTTGATGGTATATTCATTAACTCAGTACGTAAGTCACGAACATAATCTGTTGTAGAAAAGTGTTTTGAGCAAACCATAGTATTTGAAATATTAATAGTATCTTTTCTGTAGCACTTCAAAATCCATATTTTTTGTACTTTGGGGTCTTTTGGAAATGATGATATTTAACATCTGTCCCCTTCGTTCTTTTGTTGTGTGAATTACAACCGGCTACACCACACGAAGGCATATTGGCAGTAAAATAAAGACAAGAGTAAGATCAAACAACAGAAATAATAGCTATGTTCAACAACGAAAAATCAAAATGAGACGAAACAACAAAGTTTACCTTGGTGTCACAACAAAAAACAAATACGCCTTGAAAACTAAAAACTATTGGAACAACAAACAACAAGAAATCTAATAATAAATAGAAAATTAAGAGAAAGTAACTGTACAAGAATAAAAGTACAACAACTAAAGTAATAGCTATGTTCAACAAACAACAAAACAACGGCAAAAAAAAAACAAGTGATAAAACAACGTTTACCTCAATGTCACAACAAAAACATACACATATTAAAAAACCCAAAACTATGTCAACAAACAAAAGAATAAATAGAAAATTAAGAAAGGTAATTGAAAATAATAAAATTTTTGTAAACACCTATACAAACGTATTGGTAACCTAACACTGTTACTGTCGAAACGTTCTTGTGAAATATCACGAGATAAAACAAACACTCAGCTCACAGAAATACACCAACAATATTTAAATTTAAACAGTTCTGTACCACTTTTTTTTTTGCAAAACCACGTATTTGTTCTAAATCTGTATTGCTATACCTACGAACAAACACATAAATTAACAGTGATTAAACTCACAATTTATAACACCTATATAACAACAATGTAACAATACTAAGCAAGCAGTAATTCCGCCTTGAAGGTGACGTCATGCGCAGTAGCATGGATTCAGAACGCGTTCTGCGCAACCCGTTTGGCTCCTCCCTGGGAGCCTCCATCCATGGTCTTGTCCCTTCCTCTGACTCTCCAGCTTTACATCAAGGTACTGTTTTATTTTTGTTGCTTCATCTGCTCTATTTGCATATCCCAACCACTTCAGCGAATGCATAAAGAACTCCTCTCCCAAACTTCATCACATTGTCTCATTTCTACTGTGATCTCTTCTTGTTTTCCACAATATTCGCCTGAGAAACCTCATGATTCTATTAGCATGTTTGGTAAGGATAGTCAGACTTTCTGCTTCATACACTATTGTTTGTAGGTATACAGAATTAAATATGTATAGTTTTGCTTTCTTATCTACTTTTCTGTAATTTTGCTTTTTCGTATAATCGTGTTGTTTATTGTATAATAGAGTACACTATTGCATTATATATGATAGAGTTGCTTTCCTCACATGATCTAATATTCGCTTATCTATTGTCCTGTATGTACCAAAAATGACTTGGTAACATGTGATACAACCATTGCATGTAATTCTCAGGGACAGTTCTCCTTTCCCTCTTACATGCATAACTTTACTCTTCTTGATATTTAGTTCTTAGTTCCAAACCTTTTCTTCCCAATTCCTCTGTTTGTCTTCTTGAAGTTTATCCCTTGAGTCTTGATGAGCATTCTATCATCTCCATATAGCAATGCCTGTGCAGCAGTCTTAACCTCCACTATCTCACTGTATCTCTTTTGTCTATTTCGTCCATACAGACTGAATAGTAGAGGACTCAAGCTATCATCTTGTTTGATGCTCACCAAAACAAGAGAGAAATTAAAAAAACTACAAATGTGTAAATATATTTTACATTCAATATCAACTGTTTTAGTTAACATTATTTGAAAAATAATTTCTAATATTTCTATTTCTGTATATTAGATGCAGATCATTACTAACAATTGTTCAGAAATGACATGTAAATACACACACATCTATAATTTATTTATTTCTCATATAACACATGGTACATGTCGTGGACATAGTAATTTATACATATTTATATACATTTTTGTACAGAACCATAGTATTTTATGGTTCCATAAAATTTTTAAATTACATTTTGATTTCACCAAGGCATATCATTAGATTACACAGGTTGCAACAAACAGAGATATTACATAAAAATTCCCTGTAAATCTCAGTCTGTGCTTCCTCTTGGAAATGGCAGTTTTATTTAAACATCACATCATTTTGCACAAATGGTGTAATTGTTATATTTACAACACTGTATCAGTTGTATGAAATAATCTTGTAACAGTTAGTTCTGTGAAATTTCCATATTATGTAATTTATTACTTTGTAGATACAAGCTTATGCTTATCAGATATTTTCATGACTAGTAAGAGTTGTGTGAATTCAGATTTATTTAAATTAATAAATCTATTTTAGAAAATTAATTTTTGTAAAAAAGCAAATTACTTATGCCTGTCAGTTCAGTCTTAAAAATAATTTTCAAGTACAGTGATATCTATTTCTTTATCATACACACACACACACACACACACACAAACATATAGTTCAAACACTTTTACCTACAATAGTGTAGGCTATATTATTTAATATATTCATATTATTTAAATTCTGCTAAAACTTTTTGTACTCATTTTGGTTCTGTACGGGTTTCTTTGTGTTATTCCCCATTATTTTCTTCCTAGTTCTTTTGCCATGTTTTATCATTGGTTAGGCAAGGTCTTCCACTTATTTATTTTTTCCTCAACACAACATAAATTTTCCTAAATTTATCTCATTAGCTTCTTCTGTTACATGCTATGGAGGTGTCTTGCTTAATCAGTGTCTTCTTCTATTCCAAACCTGTTCTGATTTTTAAATTTCTCATTCTACCTCTTTTTGTAATTCCTATGGCACTTCTGAGGTACTTCAATCCTACAGCCTGTATTTTCATTCAGTGCCCACAACTCTTTGGTAGTACAGCTCTGTAAATTGACAAAGTACCTCCATCTTTATTATTTGTGTAATTTCCTATTACTTGAAATTATTGGACGTGGTGTAATACAGTTTCACTATTCCGAACTCTTTCTTTGACTTCCACTTTGTCTATTGTACTTCAAGTGCTGGAGTCTGCTTATTTGCTCTAATATATTCCTTTAATTTCAGTCAAATTAGCTTTCTTTTATTCTAACTGCAGCCTTCATTTTAATCCCTTTCTTTACTTTCCGTGTTCATTCCATTCTCTTCAAGCACTAGTACTGTGTTCTATTCATTTAAATTTCATTGAAATTCTTTCCACTTTTGTTAGGTAGAGTATGAAAGCGACAAAAAAATTTTTTCCATATAAAGCATACTTTCTTTTTGGACTAATACTCAAAACATTTTAGGACATGTAGAAATGCACGTGTTTTGATTTTTAAATTTAGTTTGTTATAATTTAAGATGTTCTGAAAGTACAATAATAAAATACTGATACATTAATTGGAAATTCATACCCAAATGAACTTGTCACATTCATAGCACATACTAAAATTTGTGTGTGGATTTAGTAAAAAACAAACTTAACTTTCGTAGACATAATTTTGTAGAAACATAAAATAAATTATCCTATTATTCCAACATATGTACGCATACTAATTATCAGAGAGCTACTGAATAGACCATAGGAAAGTGCAATGCTAATATCATAATCCTGTCCCTTTTCTTAAACAAAAAATTAGAATGCAGGCTTCCACAGCTGATGTCATCTAAACACAGCAGTAATCAACAACAACAAATAGTCGACTGTTTGGCATTAGGCCCTAATGTTTTCAGCACTTGACCTGGAATTATTTAACAGCTGTTAACCTGGAATGTTTTACAGAGATTTATATTTTATAGTAAATATGATTTAATTATAATTATTACATTATGTTCCATGATTATTGTGGAGTCAATAATTGTGTAGCAAGAAATATATATGTACCATATTTTTTCACCCATCTACCAGGTGCGAATCTGGTACAATCTAAAGTTTTTGAAATCACATTTTGTCGTACCAGTAACAAGTGAATCATTGAAATGTTGGTTACTACTAGAATATTGTCAGCTAGTAGTAACAAATTAAAAATGAGTCACTGGAATTTTAATAGGGTTAATATCTCAGAAAGGGCCTTTGCAGATGACATTATCGTGACATATGGAAGCAAATGGGAATATGAAGAAAACTGGAATATATGGAACTTGGTATTGGAAGAGACATTTGAAAAGTATTAAAAGTAAAATAAGAATGATTGTAATTAGTGACACAAGAGAAGATATAAAAATAAACATCGAGGTAACCTATGATCAAACAAGTGAAATTGTTACAATTCTTAGGAGCTGCAACAGATGAAAGTGCTGATCAAAGAATATAATTCAAAAACAATAAAAATGTATTATGCCATAGACAATAATTTTTAAGTAAGAGGGAAATTCAAAGAGAAACAAATAATTATATTTTTACCATTTACAAGATCTATTTTGACATTTGAGTGTGACACGTGGGCAGGCTATTGAGTGAGAGCCAGAAACGTAAGATACAAGCAGTAGAATGAAGTATAGAGTTTTGGAGGCACAAAGAGGGAGAAATACTGAATATAAACAGAATTGGTGACATAACTTGCCCAGAAGAAGACAGTTGAGTTGATGAGTCCACTTACAACATGTGGAAGAGGTAAGATGTGTGACAAGAATTTAGAAGCAAAATTTGTAAAGAATTAGGAAAGAAAACAAGTAATTGTTAAAATTTAAAAAAAGAAAGGGGTAGTATTAGAAAAGTAAAAGGGTTAGTGAGTGACAACAAAGAGTGGAAGAAGTCTGTAAAAGTTTGAATATCAACATCAGGCCTTAAATGAGGGCATTCCAGAACTCAGTGTTAATACAGACATAGTGTGCAGAAATATGTATAGGGGGTATATTATGTTTTATTAATGTAAAAATGTACAGATAATTTTTTATCTAACATATCACACATTCATACAAAAAATACTCATCATATGATGTGCAGGCTTAGAAATTATTTCTGTATTGCCCATATACAAGGCCTAATGACAAAAAATTTTGTCAAAAGTACAAACAGGTGTTTTAAATGTGTCTTGTTAATGAATAAACATAACAAAACCTGTCATCGTTTATTAATTCTTGTTCAAATTTGTTACTAAACTAAGGATAAATTCTAGTGTCAAGTGACTCAGTATCAATACAATAATCAGCTCTGTTAAGATTACTATTTAGACAAGTCTGCATTTTTTAAATATAGTTCTACATTTAAAGTGCAAAGAATACAAATGGAATAACACAGGATGTAACAATAGGTAGCCCGACTGCAGTTAAAAAAATAGCCTTAACGATAGCTGTTAGCTTATTAAACAGTGTTCTGTGGGATAACGCACAAGGGAAATAAAAAGCAAATTTATAATCCAAAGTAAAACTTATAATGATCTACAGTTGTCAGATGTGCATCATGTTATAAAAATTAAGTAGCTGCTTTACAATAAGTTTTGCTGTAGAGCTGCAGAACCAACACCAGTCATGGAACCAACACCAGTCATGTCACAAAATGTAATAGTTGTAGTTGTTATATAGTTATTATTCATGAACTGCATTGCTTTACAGTGAATTGTGTCTTAATACATCAAATGCTTACTGAATAAGCCTCCCACACAGTTTAGGAAAACAAATATGTTAACTGTAGTGTCCATCCTAATCTGCAAATAAGATTGGGGCAGCATAAGAGTTGCGCTGTGTGCAAATCGTAACAGAATTTCCTTGAAGCTGCTGTCGCCCTTCCAGTCTTGAGTAAGTGAATACTGAGGAAAGAAGGGGGTTTCCCTTACTTCTTAGTGAATGTATCACCTTACCCTATGTGATGAAAAGTTAATGAATTTTTTAAAGCATTATAAAATTATTTTAAATTAGTGATATTAATGTTTAATTATTTTACAACATAATGGATGAAAATGATAAAACAAAAACCAGTAAGGACCAGACAATGAAAAGAAACAATTTTAAAATTCATATTTTGTTGTTACTAATTTAGTTTCATGCAGAACAACCAATAATTTTATCTGTGAGCTGGCACTGATTAAGAACAACCTATAGGCAGAAGAAAACCAGGTAGACCATAAATAAAGGCTGGAGAAGGCATAAACAATGATATGAAGATGGTCATGGAATGACTTATGGAACAAAACGTAATATATTGTCATCAAACTATGGTGATGGATAGCTTTCAGTTTTTGCCTTTATGGAGTACCTTAAGAACATCCATTATGCTTCTCCTCAGTGTATTACTCGTAACAATAACAATCGCTCTAAAAAAAATAATTTCTAACAATACAACCCTTTCAATAACAATTCTTCTTAAAAACTAGTTGTATATTTTATTAATATCAATCAAGTATACAAAAAAAAAAAAAAACAGATAATAAAGCACTTGACATGCTATAGATGAGCAGTAATTATGAAACTGTTTTTTTACATGTTTGAACAAGTAATATATACATAAAAAGTGTGTCATCAATAAAAATGATTTTGATTTACTCTTGTCAATGTTTTGACTTGTTCAGATCTAAAAAAAAAGTAAAAATAAAACGTGATTATTCACTAGAATTTTAAATATTTCAATTTTCTTTTTATAATGATATCACTATGTGTATTTGAGAGTGAAATTTTTCATTACCACAATATAAGGGTACACACTATAAAAATAAATATACCTTTCTTCCTATGTCAAAAGACTGTTTTGATTAGGTTACATATAAGCAGCACATTAATTAGCATGAACAAAATAAATAAAAGCAAAATCAAGTTTTAAAATAAACTTGCCAAGCTGCTGAATAACATAAAGTAGCATTAGATTCATGGTTTTTCATAGTTCTGTGGGTGCTTGGAGCATATTTAGATGAAACAGAAAAATAACCTCTCCCTCAGTGGTTCTCAACCAACGTTTTCTAGCCAGCTACAGTTAGGCAGTAAAGATAAGGTATTGTATTGTACAATTGAAAATATATTACTCCCTACTGTTTAAACATGTCCTTTTAGTTCTCACCCCAACCCAATCCTACCCAACCAACATTAATCACATTAACATTAATCTGCTCCTACAAGAACCAAATTAGAACCACCAGCCACCAATGCTATATATGGTACACAACCTTATACTTTTAGTTTTAGGGGGAAGCAACTAGCGCTAACATTTTATATAATTAAATAAGCATTAACATAAATTAAAAATTATGAAAATGTATAGAATTAATCAACTAATTATCCACCACTAAACTTTGTGAACTAAACATCATAATATATATGTACTTTACACCTAACATTAACGTGTATTAATACAACAAATTAAGATTAATATATATGTCATGGTATATATAAATTACATGGAAATGGAGATGACAAGTTGCACAAAACTGCAAATAACTGAATTCAGTTACTTTTCATCATAAATTTATGGTTTAGTGGATTATATGCAGTCACAGTCAGTTTCAAAATAAATACAACTAAAATAGACTTCTATAAAAAAAATTTTTATTGTTATGAAGTGAAAATAATTAGAACTCAAACCACATTTCTTAACTTCCACAGGAACATTCTATCCAACTTTTACAAACTTGACATACAGTATTCTACAAAAAAATTAAACGTTAATGGAATTCTCCCCCAATTTATTGAGTTTTTGTTATTATAATATTTAGTACTGATAGTTACATTAAAACTTAATAATAAGCTGATATTTGTATTCCTGTTGTCTAATTACAGAATACAGTTTTATCATGAGTTTTCATATGTTTTACAAAATTTTGTAACTGAATTTTTATAAATATAAAAATACCAACTGTGTACCGGCTCAGAACACAAAGTTTTTTATTGGTAAAAATGTAAAAGTTTTACCTTATAGCCTGAACCAGTTTTCGCGTATTATAAGTTCGTCAGAGGCAATCAACGGACATGTCATGGACAACAAAATCCATTAATTTTTATGTGATAAATACACTGGAATCAATGTAACTAGAGTAATGTATACTGGAATGTTCAAATTTTAGGATTTTTAAATAATGAAATATCTAATTAAATGGTTATTTGTTGTTAGTTGTATTTATTTTGAAACTGACTGTGACTGCATATACTCCACTAAACCATAAATTTATGATGAAAAGTAACTGAATCCAGTTATTTGCAGTTTTGTGCAACTTGTCATTTATGGGCACTTATGGAACCCATCAAAAATTAAATAATTTCATATTTCCTTTTTTATGAAACTGATTTGAAAATTTTTACAATCAGAGCCTACCTACCATACATAAGTTTCCTTTTCAAAATACTATAGTGAATTCAACACACATACTAAGCTTTTCTAAATACAGTCAGTAGGCCTACAACAATACCTAATCCGAACTTTTCAATTTATTAATATACTTTTGAAAATGGTGCATTTATTAGTTCATGGCGAGTGGTATCAGTATGACCAACATAAAATGAAACGCCATATCTTTCACAAGGAACAACTTTAATGGCAACTAATCCATAGCACATGGACAGTTACCTGTGATTCGAGAGGTCATATTTTGCACGTGCAGTTGTTCCACCTGGCGCATTATAACCATTCATATGATAAACAAGCAGCTTGTTTGTTTATATATTTGCGAGGAGTTACCCGGAAAGATTGTCGAACGTTGTAGAGAAGTGCTGCAATAAAAATGACGTTGACTGGCTTAGATGGATTTTGTGGTTCTGAATTTTGGGTAAGAAGTGTTTGTTTTCATTATAGTTTAATGAAATTATTTATCAACAAATTGTCAAAAATATTGAAAGCGCGTTTAAGAAGTAATGTGATTAGAGTTGTAGACGAGACATTGTGGAGGTATCTTCAAACGTGCCCTTGTGGAAGTTTTCTAATCTAATTAATTACATGTTAAGAAAATGAAAAATATGTCTAGACCTGGCATAATGGTATATTATTTTATTTTTTATATTGACAGAATATTGTAAAGTTATGAATAAAATGAGCCACAATAGTGAAAATTGTTATTGCGGCGTCTTGTGTAATACTTAAATCCGAGACATTCTCACGTTTTTCGGATAAAATACATACGAATATATCATTGACTTGCGTAATATTACAAGGAACAAAATGGAATTAGGTAGAAGACACAAAAATTTAGCAATGGTTAATTTTAAGGTTAATGGCAGAATCTTTCGTAGCTTCCAGGGACCAAGTAGTGACAACTGACTTACCTAGGACAGTCCCGCTATTTTTGAAACGAAAATCGGTATGCAAAAATGTTCCACTTTTCGCCTTTCGTAATATTTATGTGAATTCTGATAATTATTTCAAGTAGATATTTTGCATATGACTCCGTATTCCTTAATGCCCACGATAGTTTATGGACAAGAGATAAAACTCATCCGTCAACACACCTGTAAAGCAGTATTTAAAAATAAGGTAATATGTGGCTATTTGCCCTTTAAACGAACCCCTAGTTAGTTGAATATTATACATTTTTACCAATAAAAAACTTAGTGTTCCGAGTCAATAGTATTGTACTTAGGCTATAATTTTCAGACAGTTGCAGAGATTTAACACGACATAATGCTAACATAACATGTAATATTAATAAATATGCCTTATATAATCAGGGGCGTATTTACGGAGGGGACGACGGGACCCGATCCCCCCCCCCGAGGGTCGAAAAAGTTGACGAATTTCGTTAATCTCTAATTTATAGGCTGTTTTATTATATTTTTTTTCAGCTGTGTACGCTAATATTGTGGTAACTGTTTTCAAATATACAAACAGGTTTATTACACAGCATTAACGTATATGTTTTAAATTACGAAATATAGGGAAACCAATTCAGTCAAAAAGTATCTTGTAAACAATGTTTCAATAACGCGTATTTTCATTGTGTTATTGCCGTTTACTTTAATGGGACTGATTTCAGTCACTTTAAAGATGGTAATCTTGGTTAGTCGTAACTTGTTTTTTCTATTGTATGAAGCCGACCCGATCCCGGACTCCGCCCCCAAGGCCAAATTCTAAATACGCCACTGCATGTAATAATTATGCGTTTAAAAAAAACAATAGTTGTCAAATTTTTGATGGACTTGGGATACTATTATCCGCCAGTTCATCATCCTAAGATAAGTTGCTGAATTATAGAGGTGCTACGTGCTACTTCTCAGTTGAGTGAATTTCGTATATTCCGTGGTTTTTTTTTGACATGATAATGTGTTTTAGTTTGACATCGTTTGAAACTTTCTGTAACATGTAATGCTGTATGACGTCATCATTGCGCGACGCTTCCACACAGTCTAGAAATTTGATATATAAATGCATCAAAACAGAAATAATCGCTGTTGACATTGAGTTTAGCAAACGTTTTAGAGAGAATAAATTTGGTTTTACATGCTCTTTTGTCTGTACTGCATCGTTTGAAACTTTCTGTAACATGTAACGCTGTATGACGTCATCATTGGGATTGTTGTAAATAAAGGTTTGTTTTGATACGTCGCAATATGTAAATAAAGGTTTGTTTTGTGTTGTGGTGAAATACACTGCTGCTGATTATATAGTAACCAAACGTGGCGACTGACTAAAACAGCGTTCGACAATGGATAGCAGCGACGAGAAGGCCCAGATCAAGAAACGACAAAATGCCGAGCGAGTAAGAAAGTGTCGGGAACGAAAGAAGCAACGAGCGGCTGCTGTCGGCGGTGAAGCTTCGGTACCAGCGGCCCCATCGCAACAAAAACGAAAGGAAGATGACTTGATGCGCGAAGAATTGAACGAGTACTTAATAAATACACCGTTCGCGTCGACGATGACTGAGCAGGAGAAAATCGATGCATTCTACAACATGCAACTGGCGGAGAAGCGAAGGGAAACCAACGAACGAGTAAAACGTTGTAGATTGAATAAGAAAATTGAAATGGCAACTAAACGAGAGAACGAAGCAGCTGAATTCGAACAGGCAATCGCTGCGGTATCGCCAAAACGTTTGAAAACTGAAGAGATAGCAGCAGATGCGAAATTCACGAAACGATTCGACGACGAGTTCGGTTACGCCTGCTCCGTGTGCGATCGCTTATGGTTCGAGTGAGATTTGCGACCACCGCCGCAAAAGAGTCAACACAGTACTGGCTGCTGAATTCCCCGACGACGATGTAGCTACCTTCAAAGTGTGCGAAACGTGTTACACATCCCTAGCACTCGAGAATATACCCAACTTGTCAAGATACAATGGCTTCGTGTACCCCGAGTATCCCGATCATTTGTCACCGCTTGATTGTATAACTGAACGCAACATTTGCGCAAAAGAAACAGTCAGTTAGTAACCATAATAATGTTGCGTTTAGCTGGCGGCTGAAAGACATTATCATGCTCTTAAGCTTTTACCATTTGGTAAACGGTACTGTATTTTATCGAATTATGAACGGTAAAGAACGATTATTATATAAAAGAATTTCTGAAATCATTCACAAACCAATTTTATTGAACTTAATAGTGATGTATCATCATTTAGTTATTATGTAAGCGGTTATTTAGTGCGTCATATGTTATAACCTGTCGAAGAGTTATTATGTTAAACCTTAGGGGGGGGGGGAATGATTGCGCAGTACGCGTTATGAATCCACGTTACTGCGCATGACGTCACCATCGAGGCGGAATTCAGCACCTTACTGCTTGCTTAGTATTGTTACATTGTTATATAGGTGTTATAAATTGTGACGTTAATCACTGTTAATTTATGCGTTTGTTCGTAGGTACAGCAATACAGATTTAGAACAAATACGTGTAGTGTTTTGCAAAAAAAGAAAACGTGGTACAGAACTGTTTAAATTCTTTGGTAAACACTTCAGTTATGGTTGGTGTATTTCTGTGAGCTGAGTGTTAACTCGTGACGTTTCACAAGAACGTTTCGACAGTAACAGTGTTAGGTTACCAATACGTTTGTATCGGTGTTTACGAAAATTTAATTATTTTCAATTACCTTTCTTAATTTTCTATTTATTCTTTTGTTTGTTGACATAGTTTTGGGGTTTTTAATACGTGTACTGTATGATTTTGTTGTGACATCGAGGTAAACGTTTTATCATTTGTTTTTTTCCGTTGTTTTGTTGTATGTTGAACATAGCTATTATTTCAGTTGTTGTACTTTTATTCTTGTACAGTTACTTCTCTTAATTTTCTATTTATTATTAGATTCCTTGTTGTTTGTTGTTCCGATAGTTTTTAGTTTTCAAGGCGTATTTATTTTTTGTTGTGACACCAAGGTAAACTTTGTTGTTTCGTCTCATTTTGATTTTTCGTTGTTGGACATAGCTATTATTTCCGTTGTTTTATCTTACTCTTGTCCTTATTTTACTGCCAATATGCCTTCGTGTGCTGTAGCCGGTTGTAATTCACACAACAAAAGAACGAAGGGGACAGATTTTAAATATCATTCATTTCCAAAAGACTCCAAAGTACAAAAAATATGGATTTCGAAGTACTACAGAAAAGATAGTATTAATATTTCAAGTGCTATGGTTTCTCAAAACACTTTTCTACAACAGATTATGTTCGTGAATTATGTACTGAGTTAATGAATATACCATCAAGAAGAGTTCTCAGAGAAGATGCTGTCCCCCATATGAATCTTCCCGTCGTCATCACTGCTTGTAATGACGGTATCCCTTGCTGCAGTGTGATGATAATACAGGGGTATCAGGCGTTCTTGAAATTAATAAAGTCAGTGACAGAAAAGAGAGATGTCATGCGAGAGAGGTCAGGAAAAGAGCCTTAAAACCCTTTATCGGCTTTGTCACCCAGAAAAATTAAAATGGACCAAAGCACTATTACAAACTGCAATATTGAGCTAGAGGATGTACAATCACTTAAGAAGCATTTAAAAAAGTTGGAAAGTGAAAACCGTATTTTGAAATCTATGTGCAGGACATTGAAGCTGAGAAATACACTTCTGAAGGAACAGAGAAAGGTTCCTCTTGAACATTTAAAACGTCAAAACGAGAATTTGAAAAAACTTGTTAAAGAAAAGATAAAAAAAGTTTTAGGACAAATTTTTACTGAAACACAAATTAAGTGCTTACTATCAAATAAAAACCGTGCAAAATGGAACTCTGAAGACATCGCAAAGGCAGTTACACTACACACTGTATCAAGAAAATGTTACTTATTCTTGAGATTTAAATGTGGTTTTCCCTTGCCAGGACTATCGACTTTGAAGAGATGGACATCTGCTTCATTTTGCTGTCAGCCGGGCATGATGTTCTATGTTTCATGAAGGCCAGGTGAACACACTGACCACTGCTGAAAGAATGTGTGTTATTTCTTTTGACGAAATGAATGTGGATAGTATGTATAGTAGATAGGATCAGAAGGAAGATCGTGTTGTAGAGCCTCACAGCAATTGTCAGATTGCCATGCTTCGTGGCCTCGTAGCTGGTTGGAAGCAGCCAATATGTCTAAATGTAGGCTGAATTGTTAAAAAACATTATTTGTTGCGTGGAAGACGTAGGGTACAATGTTGTTGCCACTGTAGCAGATCTAGGGACCAAAAATCGAGGAGTGTGGAATGAACTAAATGTAACGTATACAAATTCGTGCTTCCCAAATCCACACGACGTAGAAAAAGTGAAAAAGTCATATGGGTTTTCGCAGATGTTCCTCACCTTTACAAGCTTTTACGAAACCATTTTCTAGATGACGGTCTGACACTCTCCGACAACAAACACATCACAAAGACGACCGTTGAAAAATTGTTGGCATTGGATAATGGTGAATTCAAATTGTGCCCCAAGCTCTCACATGTCCATCTCGCCTTGAGCGCGTGTTTTTGGCAACGCAGTTATTCTCAAACACAATGGCTGAAGCAATTCGATAATGATTTCCTGAAGAAGAACATGTGGCTAACTTTTTTAAACTGATTAATGATTCTTTCGATATTTTAAATTCAAGAAGATGTGTAGATAATAAACCTTTGGCTTCCGGGTATGGAACTCACCATGAAGTACAAGAAGGCATACTTAAAAAAATGTATACTTGTTGTGAAACAATGCGCGTAAGAAAATCTTGAAATTTGTTGTCATTTCAAAAAGGTTTCATGATGACCATCAACTTTTAATTTGGCCTTTTTAGTCATGTACAAAAATACAATCTTAAATATATTTTAACTGCACGACTAAATCAAGACTGCCTGGAAAATCCTTTCTCCCAAATACGAGGCATTGGGCAGTTTTTTATTAACCCACCACTGACAGAAGTTAAACATAAACTTCGTTTGCTTTTCGTGGGTCAAAGTACAAATAAAATACCTTTTTCGAAGGAAGCACCTGTTGTCCAAGATGATGATCAGGAAATTATGACTTCTCATCTCTTCCAAGGTATCTTACCTGACATGACCGATTGAAGGGTCAACAGAAATACAAGATTTCTCCTTGTCATTTAGTGCAGACGTTGACGTTCCTGTGATCAGTGATGGAGCACATGCTCTACTGAGGGGTTCCGCTACCTAGCTGGCTACATTGCCTATCATGGGAGAAAGCATGATCCTACAATGGGAACACTTTCAGAAAATGTATATCCCCCTCCCGTTGGTACTTCTGGAGGCTGGATACAGTTTTTATCTCGAGGAGGTCTTCTTGTTCCTTCAGAAGACTGAGTGCACAAGATTTCACAGTGTGAAATAATTTTTAGGGACATCAATGGGCCGGATAGTTTGTATAATGGTAAAAATATTATAAAAAATATGACTACAAGAATTTTAAGTAAATTTCCTGAGATGCCAACAGAAGTTGTAAAAATATAGGCCAGGATGAGAATGTTCATTTGCCTTCGTTTCATGAATGGCCGCATGAAAGCAGCAGAAGCACAGAAGAGAAAATCACGCCAGTGGCACACATCATCCATAGTTAAACCCACACTTTAATTAATATATTTCTACTTTTGTATTAATTAGGATGGTATTATAGGCATCATTGTTCTTTGCAGGAAGGCAGAACTTAGACAGCCGCTGTCTGGTTTGGACTTTGAACTGAGTAGAGTCTGATAAGTAACTGGCCAGTGGACTCTGGGTTCCGTCTATAAACAAACGGGTTCAATGTATAATTAGCCCACAATCTTTAAACCGCCTGTATTCTGTAAAATTAAAATTTTAAATTAATTTTGTACAGAATATAGCTAGTCCCAAGCCTCGATAAAGCGTGAGGGAAAGTTGTGGTTGAAAAAAATACCAAATAATGATATATTTTCATCAAATTATAAAGAATACTATGATAAAAAAAGAAGTTACAAAGCCTATTGTACTGCAATTTGATTTCTAAAGTCTAAAACGGGCTTTAAAAAATTATAAAAAAAGGGTGTAGAAAATAGGAACTAAAAATAGTACTAAGAGCATTTAATGGTCATTACTTTCAATTTTTTCAAACTGTGTCTATTGTATGCAGGCGAACGGAAACGTTCTAACAAATAAGTGTACAGTTTGATGAAACGAGTCACTTCTGTAATTACTCTACTAAAATCTGTAAGCACTTAATTTGTGTTTCAGTAAAAATTTGTCCTAAAACTTTTTTTATCTTATCTTCAACAAGTTTTTTCAAATTCTCGTTTTGACGTTTTAAATTTTCAAGAGCAACCTTTCTCTGTTCCTTCAGAAGTGTATTTCTCAGCTTCAATGTCCCACACATAGATTTGAAAATACGGTTTTCACTTTCCAACTTTTTAAAATGCTTCTTAAGTGATTGTACATCCTCGAGCTCAATATCGCAGTTTGTAATAGTGCTTTGGTCCATTTTAATTTTTCTGGGTGACAAAGCCGATAGGGGTTTTAAGGCTCTTTTCCTGACCTCTCTCGCATGACATCTCTCTTTTCTGTCACTGACTTTATTACTTTCAAGAACGCCCGATACCCCTGTATTATCATCACTGCGGCAAGGGATACCGTCATTACAAGCAGTGATGACGACGGGAAGATTCATATGGGGGACAGCATCTTCTCTGAGAACTCTTCTTGATGGTATATTCATTAACTCAGTACATAATTCACGAACATAATCTGTTGTAGAAAAGTGTTTTGAGAAACCATAGCATTTGAAATATTTATAGTATCTTTTCTGTAGCACTTCGAAATCCATATTTTTTGTACTTTGGAGTCTTTTGGAAATGAATGATATTTAAAATCTGTCCCCTTCGTTCTTTTATTGTGTGAATTGCAACCGGCTACAGCACACGAAGGCATATTGGCAGTAAAATAAGGACAAGAGTAAGATAAAACAACGGAAATAATAGCTATGTTCAACAACGAAAAACCAAAATGAGACGAAACAACAAAGTTTACTATAATTATTTAAAACGTCCGGGCTGAAAGGGCGTGGTCGAATGCTTGATGTTATAGAGCTAGACGTTTTGGCCATACCACCGGTGGCCATCTTCAGTAGCAAAGAATGTTCGTAATAGATGAATGCCGAACAATTCGCCCAGTGAAATGGGACAAGCAACAGTGAGAGACGGCTATGCTGTTTCTATTTATAACTTTTTTGGCCACTTTAGGTGTATAACTTTTTGTGGCCGAAACGTCTAGCTCTATAACATCAAGCATTCGACCACGGCCTTTCAGCCCGGAAGTTTTAAATAATTATAGTGACACCGGCCGTGAAAGCCTACGTACTAGAACAAAGTTTACCTTGGTGTCTCAACAAAAAACGAATACGCCTTGAAAACTAAAAACTATCGCAACAACAAGCAACAAGAAATCTAATAATAAATAGAAAATTAAGAGAAAGTAACTGTACATGAATAAAAATACAACTAAAGTAATAGCTATGTTCAACATACAACAAAACAACGGCCAAAAAAACAAATGATAAAACAACGTTTACCTCGATGTCACAACAAAAAACATACATGTATTAAAAAACCCAAAACTATGTCAACGAACAAAAGAATAAATAGAAAATTAAGAAAGGTAATTGAAAATAATTAAATTTTTGTAAACACCTATACGAACGTATTGGTAACCTAACACTGTTACTGTCGAAACGTTCTTGTGAAATGTCACGAGATAAAACAAACACTCATCTCCCAGAATACACCAACAATATTTAAATTTAAACAGTTCTGTACCACTTTTTTTTTTGTAAAACACTACACGTATTTGTTCTAAATCTGATGTATTGCTATGCCTACGAACAAACGCATAAATTAACAGTGATTAAACTCACAATTTATAACACCTATATAACAATGTAACAATACTAAGCAAGCAGTAATTCCGCCTCGATGGTGATGTCATGCGTAGTAGCGTGGATTCAGAACGCGTTCTGCACAACCCACTCGGCCCCCCCCTGGTGTGATGCCAATTTTTACTGTATAATTCACAAACAATGTAAAACTCAAAGAAGGGTGGCTGCCCCTTAGGTAACTATACTGAATGCCCATTGTGTAACAGAACTCGCCTTTTTCTTTAAACTTTAAATTTTTCTCTGAAAATACCATTAACAAAATTTGGATTGCAGTCTGTCTTACATAACATATATGTACATTTCACAGGTTTTTTACATAGGTAGATTTTATATATGTAGGTTTTAATATACATAGGGTACTGTATTAATTTTTACTTTGTTAACTCCTGCCCCAATTGCATGATTGTGAAGTTAAATAATGTTCTGATTTCATGACACAAAAATATGGAAAACCTTACACAGACCTTGCTAAACCCCTACTTAAACATTAAAAAATAAACATGTATGTACAAAGGAAAAATATGACATGTTATAGTAAAGTCACCATTAAATTAGCTATCATGGTACCCTAGTAACTGGAGAATAATACTCCAGACTCTAGTCACACTGCATATAGCCTATTTTATTCTTTTAGGCCATATAGCCATTTTTGAGATGTTTTGGATTTAAAGCTATTATATGTAGGCCTATACATAAGTGCTCCTGGGGGGGGGGGGGATAGCTTGAAGGTTGGACTCACCATTTTTGTCAGGACAAATGAAATATTCAAGATTCTTCTCAGGTAATTATACAGATATAAACTTGTTTTAACACACACACACACACACACACACACACACTGGGTTTAAAATAGGCATATTGTAACGCAACAAAATGTTACATAACCTAGACATTCACCAGAAGGGTAAATAAGTACACTGAAATAATAAAAGTGAATAATTTAGGATGAAAGTAGCAAAGAAGAGAAGGACCAACAAAGAAGAAAGAAGAAGAAGGATCCCAAGAAGCAGTGAGGAATACACTGCATGACACTACAACAAATACTATGACTGACTCTAACTAATAATGTAATATCAGTAACAGCATTTTGGCTGAAAGTAAATGAACCATGGCACTAAATGACAAAGCCTATGACTAGATTAGCTATGGCTACAAGGTAAATTAAAACTAGCATTACAAACCCAGACGTAATATTAGTGAGTAAAAGTAGATATAAAAGGAAACCTTATATGGAGGAGTAACTTCCTTATTATACTAAATGTAACTGGTAACAATCATTAAAGCATAAACGTATGCTAAAAAACATGTCTAGACCATGTCTAAACAAACGTTTGTCAGTAAATTAATGAGGAAAAAGGACTCCTAGTGAACATAAAATTTACTGAACAATCAATATAACAAAAGATAATGTGAAATACCACCACTCAATTAGTAATGGATAACATTAATTTGAGTAAGCCAAACGAAATGTAATTAGAAATAAGGATTTTCGATAATAATGTATCGCCTTAATTATGTTAAGATTTAATATTGTACAGTTATAAATAGCTATTAAGTATAATCACAGATGTGTTAGTGTTCAAACAAAGACGTTATAAAGAAAACGCAATGTGAAACACTAAATGTCAAAAGATAGGGAATGCTCGCATTATGCATCGCTAGCAGACGACAGTGAGAAACCATGTTTCTAAACATTCTTTATGAGCATTGTCAATGAAAACGAGGTCAAAACCTGTGTTAAGCCACATCAAATTGAAGCCCATAAACTAAACTTTAATTTGATGGTAATAACCTCGCGATCGAAACTATAATAAGTGCATAGTGCGCGTTAGCGTCATTTATTGTTAAAAAGTGAGAAATTGGTTGGGTAAAACCAACAACAACGACAGTTGTCAACAGCGTTCGCCGGACGGCGGTTAAAAAACAATACGTCATTTTGTAACGGTTATCAGAACCAATCAGAAGAGAGATTATTGAACGATCTTACCGCCTAAGCCCTATGAAGCGAGGGGGTATATAATAAAAAACGGAGAGAATTCGTTACACTTTTTGTCATCACATCGAGCGAGACAGTTGTCGCTCGTCCTCGCAGTATTTTTTAATAACTGAAATTAGTACAACAATAGTAAACCGTTTAAAATTTTCTTCAAGACACTCAACGATACTGCAATTTACTACAAGGAAGTGCTTCGAAAGTAACGTGATATTTTAATTTGTGCGTGATTTTAGAACGAGAGAGAGTTTTTTAATCAGTATTTAACATAGCCCAGATTTTGTTAGAAGAGGGCCAACTCTCCGTTCATAGTTCGTGTGAAGTGTAATTAACCAGTTGTCATTATAATCCGATCACTGGAGTGTTTTTAATAAATTTTAATCTATTCGATTAAAATAAAAAAAAGGTAACACTGTGACAATTTATTTTATTTCTCTGCTTGCACTCATCATTATTTACCACAAAGCTGTACTGACGCAAGAACAACTAAACTTTCAATCATATACACAGTTTCCATTTACTTAGCGGAAACTAAAAAATTACTTTTTTAATTACTTTTAAATTAATTACTTTTTAAATTACTTAGCGAATACAAAATGTAAGATTTTGTATTAGCACTAAGGGTTAAAAATATATGTTAGTAAATACGTCTGTGTAACAAACGCTCGTATGAAAAATAGTTTCGAGTTTTAAAAAGAGGCCAAAGTATTAATTATTATTATTAACGTCTGTCAAGGCATAGGACAGTTCTTTTTTGTATTTCAAAGAGCCTACCCGTGAGGTATATTATATAATCAAAAGTCAAATTGTTAATAGATATAAGAGTTTATTGTTCTAACTGAGCTAGACCGTATTGTAAACGGACCAAGTAATTTCAGATTTATATTAATGTATCAATTGTACTTTAATTGTTGATTTTATTTTCAAAGGGTAAAATACACCCAGATTTTATTCAGCATAAACCTGGATCATAATTATTTCATATAGTTAATTGATAATTAACGTTGAGTACAGGGAGATAACTCAGAGTAGAGATTCTACTATATTCGATTTTAATTATAGTGAAACATAAAGCATTTAAACAAAATTTAAAGTGAATTTATCAATTCTAAATTTTATTAATTGGTTTTTCATGGGAATTTTCCTAAAATAAACCCATGTGGCGCCCTTATCGTAAACAAGGAATGTTATAACCTTGTTGATAAAGCAAGCTGGTATTAAGCGCATCTTGACAGCTTATATTTTTGGTAAGTGAACTTCAGAACTTCCAGTATCACGAACAGGTACGTGAAAGTGTATAATATTATAAATTGTTTGTCCAGATGAGACTTAACGTTACGTACACTGACGACAATTAACCGAGAAGAGGAGTTCCGCTGCAAGACCGACGCTACGGCTACATTCATCCACCGACCAGCGATTAACTTATTATTCACTATAATTATCAAACTTGACTAGATAAACAATATTTATCCATTATTACTAAGGATTATTACTGCAAATATTTTATTTTAAAAAGAGTTTATTTTGAGTTGTAACTATAGTGGACTAACTCCACTAACATCATTATATCTAACCATTCTGACCACCCACCACAACATAAAATGGCAGCATTTTATTCGTTATTTAACAGAATGTACAAAATTCCCCTAAACAAACAAGAAACTGGCAAAGAAAGAAATATAATATACCAAATTGGTTATGCAAATGGATACAATAAAAATACTATGATCAAAATAGAAAATAAAATCAAATACAAAATAAAAACTGAACAATTAAGAATTAATCAAACTGAACAACACATAAATAATAACAACAACAAAAAATGGGCCACATTCACATATATAAATAATAAAATGACAAAACTAACAAAACTATTTAAAAACGCAGATATAAAAATAGCATACAAAACTAATAAAAATAAATTACAAAATCTAAATAGCTCACACAACAAAGATAATACAACAACCAACGGTATATACAAAATTGAATGCCAAGATTGCAATAAATGTTATATAGGACAAACAAAAAAACAGCTGAAAAAACGTTATTTTGAACACCTAAATGCATACAAAAAACCAAATATATATAAATCCAATTTAGCCACACATGCAATAAACACAGGACATGAATTCCCAGACATAACCAATGTAACACTAATAAAACATATACCACACAAAGGCACCATAATGAACATTTGGGAAAATTTACAGATTTACAAACATAAAACACAACAAATTAATACCAGAACAAATACAAATCAATACAAAACATGACACAATATTCAAAGCACTCAACATCGAAAATACACAAAATACAAAAACAGATACCACAACCACACACAATAATGCAACTTTGAAGGACCAAAAACCAACAAACTACCTTAATAACATCCAGAAGCCAACACACAAATACTTCATCAGAAACAAGATGGCGAAGGCTGAAGATGGGAGAACAAGATCTCCCGAAACATGTTCCTAAAGGAAAAAAGTACATCTTGAGGTAAATTCAGTTATAAATATTATAGTATTATATACATCAAGAAACGGACTGTAGCAGAAAGTGATTGAAAAAAAAAATATATATATATATATATATATATAGAAGAAAAAACAAATTATAAAGGCTGATGATGGGATCACTAAGGATCCCGAAACATGTTCCAAATAGGGAGAAAACATCTTGAGGTAAAGTCATTATAAAATATATTATATATATATATATATATATATATATTGCAACAATACATATATTTGCATATTTGCCCAAGGCGGTATGTTTTGTAAATAATTAGTGTAAAGAGAATACGACGAACAGTTTTAAACAATATTGTGTGGGAAAATGCAGGCTGGGGCCTGTCGAAAGTGACACCTGCTTCTGTAGCGTAAAAGACAGCGTTTGTGTGTGTAACGCAAGCTACGACACGAAAATATGGGGTGATGGCTATAATCAGGTTTTAACAGGATTAAAATAAACCTAATTAATACGTTTTAAACCTGTGAACAAAGACTTACACCAATTATAAAGACACCATTATATTAAGGAATTTTTAATGAGTATGGTGATATAAAAATTGCAAAAATGTGCAATAATAAAGACGCTATTAATTTAATATTAATTACTAGTATAATTAAATAGTAATTAATATGTATGGTATATATGAGTGACAGAAAAAAATTACGCAAACAATGATATCGCTCATGCTACGAGTATGTTTGCGTAATCGCGATAATGAACCAAAAAGTGATTGTAAGTAAAAGGACGCTTTGCATGAAAATGACAATATCTAACATGTCGAAAACAGGCCTGGTCCTGTCAGATCGCTGTCCAGTATAAATACCACTGTCGATTTTGGGCGGTCACACACTCAGACTTAAGAAATCTTCACACAACGTCATGCTGCCGGTTTGCAGATCGATCAGGACACACACACTGTACCACACACTCACCAAGACGTATGGAGGAACTCTGGAGCATCACCGACAACAACCCATAGAGACAACGAACACAGCATCAGCATAATCATCATCATCAAATTCTCAGGATTCTGGACACACACACACACACACATACACACACACACACGCAACGGTAACGGCAGATGTACGCAGGTGATAACAAACAATTATATTTTTTGTGTGTGAAAAGAGCTCTCAAGAAGAACTTAACTATGAACAGTAAATAATTAAAGTTTTAAAGTTAAATAGTAGTTAAATAAGAGAATTTAATTTAACAAGAAAATCTAGAAAAGAAATACTAATCTTTTGTGTGTGTTAAAAATTTTGGGTGTGTCAGTAGAAATAAATAATAGTTTGGAAGTAAATGTTAGATTATTTTTTATTTTGTTTATAGCAACTGTAAATTTTATTTTTGAGTCTTAATATTATTTTTTTTTGTAAATGAGTTGCTATTATTATTTAAAATTTGAGTTAATATCAGACACACAAAAATAAAAAGGATTTAAATAACTGGTTTAACATGTTTGTTAGCTAGTAAGATTATATGGTTGTTTATTTTTTTTATGTTATGAATAGCATAACAGGTTACATTATATATGTGAAGCTTATAAAAGTGAATATTTATTTGTCTAATATTTGAAATTTTAAGATTTGAATATTTTTCTATTAATTAATAAATCGTAGAGTGGTTATTTTGAAACGGTTTTAAATAATTATTTCATGTCAACAACATGTCATTTCTCTTTGAAAATTATTTAAATTATTTAATTATTGCGCAACTACATAAACTTGACGCAACGAGAAAAAAAATCCTGCGACCTGGCCGGTGTAATAGACTTTATAGTTGTGTTGAGTACATGGTAATGTATTTGTGTAATTGTGTATAATACTTGTAACATTGCATAATAAATTGGTGCGGCCAATGTGGGGCCCAATATTCAATGTGCCATAATAAATTGGCGTGCTCGATATATGTTAATTATCATATATGTTCAGAATTAATAAGAGTATTGTTATAATTGTTATTAATATTATTGTATTGTAATTATAATATTGTTGTGTATTTCACAACTGGCGCTCAACAAAACTGAAAGAGGAGAGAAATTGTTGGTATGAGATAATTTATAATAATAACAAATATAAATAAATAATATTAAATAGAAAAACCAATAGAGTCGCGGTTTACCAGTAATAATTGTTTTAAAATATAATATAAATAATAGAAATTATTCAACATGGCAGTATCAGGAAGTTTTGATATGGAAGCACTTCAAAATATGATGCGTGTCTGGGTGGACGAATTAAGTATAAAACAAGCTGATAAAATAGAAGAATTAAATCAAAATATAAATAAACAACGGAGGATATAAATGGTAAACTAGAAAAACAAAGTAATAAGCTAGATGAATTAAAACAAGATAATGTACTAAAAGAAGAGTTAAAACAAGACATATTAGATAGGACTATGCAGTTAGCAGAGAAAATTATAGACACGAATACGCGCATAGATGCACTAGAAAATAAAGTTAAGAAAGCTCTGTGTGAACAGTAGGGTGGAATGAAAAAATAGTTTTATTAATTTCGATATGTAATAGTGATAAAAAGTTGTCTATCGCCTTTGTTAAGACAGTGCGAAGTATGCTCACAAATACAATATATTTAGAGGTGCCACAAAAGAGTTGAAAATATATATTTTTAAGTAGATTTTACGAATTTTGATGAATTTGGTATAGTAAAAAAAAATTATTTTAAATACCAAATGCCTGTTTTAAAGGTTGAAATTATACACAAACTACTCTGTAGTAGATAATTACAGTATTATACTGCAAAACTTTAATATTTATGCTACTAAATCTTGCATCTTTTAAAATATTTTTTTTAAATTTTAACAATATTTTGCAATAGTAAGGATTCACCTTACTTTTTAATTAAAAACATAGCAAAACATTCTTTAGTTCTGTAAACCAATAGCCAGAAGCAGAACAGTAGGTGGATTGAACTGACCTTGAGCTAGGCATATTGTTGGCTGGTGTAGGGTTGGGGGGACGGGGGAGAGAAGCCTTTGCAACTTGTCTCTGTCAGTCAGTCCAGACCAAGCGTTTGAGTAGCAAATGTTTTTATGCTGTGGTTTTCTGGTTTTGTTTTGTATTATGAATGTGTTAGCTTGAATATCAGTATAATAGTTTATTAGTTAATACTTGGTTATTAGTGCGATGGCAGTGTCAAAACCAGTTCAGACTAGACAAAAGTTAGAATGTCCAATTTTTGGACACCCTAAACAATTAAGTGAGTTAAGTTTGCCAACTTATTAGACATTATGAAATATTACCTTTATATTCGACATGAGCTGAAACCAGACGCAACATCAAAAGAACCAACGATGAGTGAGATATTAGATATTCTTATTAAGAAAGTTGAAACTATTTGGTCGAAAGCATCAATTCCTGTAGTGTCTCGCACTCGTATGTTGTAAATGGGGAAAAACCTATCATGATAAATACAGAAATATTTTAAGATCAAAAGGTAGAAAAGGTACAGAAAAATATGATTCAATCGTAAAATCGTTTTTAAATGAAAGCAAACATCTTTTTGATGTGGCAGCTTGTAGGTGTAAAGAATTTTCTGAATGTAAGTGCGAAAAAGAAAAAAAAGTACCTAAACTTGAACAAGATTTTTTAACTAAATATCACTAATGTTTGATGACTCGGAACACTAAGTTTTTTATAAGTAAAATCGTAAAGATTTACCTTACAGCCTAAACCGGCTTTCACCTTTAGAAGGCTTCATCAGAGGCTGCCGTAGGTAGCGCTGTCCGTCTTGTTGTTGGTGACGGGATAGTTTTCCGAAAGATCGATGCTGTGTGTGTGTGGTGAGATGTGTTCGAATAATGTGTGCAATTTGAATTGTGTCTGTTTGTTTAGGATGTCGTTTTTATTTGTTTTTGTGTGTTTGTATATTTCTAATTGTTCTAGGGTGTCTAGTTTTCGGCCTTTTGTGTGTATGTGTAGAATGTTCATGTTATTGTCGATGTTTTTATATGTGTGGTTTGCTTCAATGAGGTGGTTTGCAAAGGTGGATTCTGTAGTGGTGTGGAGTGCCTTTGTGTGTTCTGTGTATCTCTGTTTGAAGGTACGTCCTGTCTGGCCTATGTAGAATTTATTGGAATTTGAGCAATTTAGCTTGTATACACCGGGTAAATCAAATTTGTTTTGTGTTTTGTGCGTGCGTTTTGATAGCGTGTGTTCTGTTTTGTTAGTAGTTTTGTAAGCGATTCTGTATCCTGCTTTTTTGAATTTGTGGGAAATTTTTTCAGTTTGTTTGTTGATGTATGTTAGTGTTATGAATTTGTTGTTTTCTGTCTTTGTCTGTTGTTTGTTTTGTGTTTTGTGTAGGAGTTTACTGACTATTGTTCTGTCATATCCGTTAGATTCTGCTAGATATTTTATCGTGTTTAGTTCGTCTTTGTAGTCTTTTTCGTCTAAGGGGATGTTGTTAAGTCTATGTATCATGGTTCTAAAAGCAGCTAGTTTGTGTTGTGTTGGGTGATTGGAGGTGTTGTGTATTAGTGTGTCAGTTGTAGTTGGTTTTCTGTATATACTGAATTTGTGATTGTGTTCTAGTTTTGTGATGGAAAGGTCTAAGACGTTTTTGGTATTGTTGTGTTCGTATTCTGCTGTGAAGGTTATGTTTTTATGTATTTTGTTTATGTGCGTTGTAACATAACAAAATTGTAGTTACATATAAATAATACACAATACGTCGAATAAGAGTGTACCACGAACATGTTTGAGCAAAGATGAGAAAGAATAACTAAAGTATAAAGCCAAGTGTGTATCCACTCAAAGCAAGCCAACGCAGGAGAAGGAAGAACTGTAATAAAAGCATCATCAAAGTGATAGGAGGAGAATAGAAGATAACAAAAAAAAAACCAAACCAATACGTTAGCAACAAAGGCCCAATAGATCATACAAGTGAGGGGACATATCAACAATAGATCATACGAGTAAGTGGACATATAATTTAAGCAAAATAAATATGAACTGTGACAAATGAATATGAATATGATATAAATAATTATGTTATAAATATGATATAAATTATCATACAAGTGAGGGAACAACAAATACCCTGTAAGTGATGAAAAATAAATATGAAAAAGAAGAAACCTGATAACTAGAAGAGGAGATGTAAATATTAAGAAGAAGAAGGAGAAGAAGAAGAAGAAGAAATGTATAATAAATAATGAAGAATATGTAACAAGAACAAGACAACAACATTCCCAGTGTAAGGAAGGCACCACGACCAGGAAGATGATAAGGCAAGTGTAATGACTGCCAGATTAGTAATTATAACACCCTCCAACAAGGAAGAATATAATGAAGACAAGATGACTAAGAATCAAGTGTCGACAAGTTAATAAGTAGCCACAAACAATGATAGTGAATATCTTATGTGAGTGCATCGATACATAGTAAAAAAACACTACCCCAAGTAAACACCACAGACAATAAAAGTGTAATGTTTATAGAAGAGGAAGATAAAAAAGTGTTAACAAGTAGAAACAGTGATTACCAAGTAAACTACACAAACATTTAGTGTACGATTTATGAACCAAGATTGTAACAAAATACAAACATAGTAAGACCACCAATATACTGAGATTAAAAAGAGAAATAATTGCTCAAAAACAACTGGAACAGAATATAAAATCCTTGATACGATATATGCCTAAATATCAAAATAACAAAGGACAAAATATATATAATGTGATATCTAATGTATTGTAAATAAGACAGTTTGTTATAGAGAGACAAGACAATTAGCCCAAACCAAAATACAAACACATAATGTGTGTAACATAAATAAGTAAAAAATGAAGTATTAATGTATAAACAAATAGTATAAAATGTGTATAAAATAGTGAGAATATTGTAATAGACAATAGTAATAACATGTTATAATAAGATTATAATAATTAAGCAGAATGTTGAACAGAGTAGGATGTGTATTGTTGTCAAATCAGTAAGAGACACATAACCTCAACTGAGCAGGATCTACAACATAAAACCACATATAATAATTCGAAAAAAGCAATCAAAAGTAATTGTTCAAAGCAACAACCAAAGTAAGACAAATGAATAAGATAATGAATACAGTATAAGCTGAGAAACACAATTATATAATTTAAATTATTGAAACAAACAATAGCCAGATTAGCCAAAACACAAGGTGACTACCAGAGTTACACAAAATACACTATTAAAACTTGTAATAGAGAGGAAAATAGTTTACCAGTAGTAAGTAGAATACTCAATTCCTCTATGGGTATACTTAACAATCATTAAATGTATAAATTAATATCAAAATAATGATAAACAAATATACTTGACCAGTAGGACTAGATGCAAATAACCATCCTACTGAAATTTAGAGATATTTAAACCAACAGAAAGGTATTACACACACTAGACAGACAATGTACAAGGTCTAGGTACACTTTAATAGATAAATATACATGCATTAAGTACAAACAATAACAAAATAAGAATATCAAAGTAACGGAATTGTGACAGGGTGTATTTAAACCATACTATATGACTAAATGAAGCACTATATACAGAAATAAAGCTTCAACAAAGGTGTACAAACATGTGAAGTACAATTTGAATACCGGAGAAGTATCTTATGATAAGATAATATGTTAGAATAAGTAAATACAAGTGCAAGGACATGTATAGCTTACACGCCAAAAATGCATTTTACTAAAATTGTAAATATTTAGAAATAATTGGTAAGAGAAATGGACTCTGAACCCCTAAATATAAGTATTAGAATAAAATTACATAAAAATAAAGTGGAAAAGACTTAATTATATTAAGAACCACAATAAGTGAATTTTCGGGAAGTGAGCTAGGTTATTTATGAACGGATTTATAGCTTGTTTGGACTTTATAGAAAGACCCAAGTATCTGCAGAATAATGATACCAATAGTTTATTAATTAGACAAGTCATAAGAAAGTTATGAATAATAACAAATTTTCTGTCATTTCCACAAAGGATTGAACGCGTCATAGCTTACTCTCAGACCCAAAGACTGACGCCAAAAAATAAAATTTTTAATGTTACTAAAGCGTTTGGGGTTGAGATTAAAGAATTTTCAACCGATGGGAAGAGCGAATTTTAGGAGACGCCAGAAACAACTTCGACGAGAAGCATCAATTGTTCTTGGACCATCAAAGCGAATGGAACGCACGTTAGTCAGTGACAAGATATTTGAATTTGTGCGTGTCCCCAAGTATAGTCAAGCATTGTAACCTAACCTAAGTAAACAACCATTACGTGTGACAGTGCAACGAGTGATGTGATAAATAATAACCATCGCCAGTGTATAATAAGGGCAATGATGAGTGTTAAATGCAGGGAGTACTATTTTTTAACAATATTTTTAAAAAAAAGAAACCTAATAATTACCGACTGATGAATTTTATGTTGACACTACTCTAGTCAAGTACGGGTTGTACATGACTAAATTAGTATACAATTGTCAATTAATAGGCATATGAGTAAAGGTTCTCGATTTTATTAATTGTATTGATTAAATAAAATATTATTGATATTTTTAAAGAAAATAATAAACGAATTCAAAATGATAACAAATGTCGAAAATAACAAGAGTGAATATAGACGCTAACTTGACTACGTCGATTGCTGAATCAAGTCATTTATAAATTAACATTCGAGAACAATCATTCCCGTTAATAAGCAATGCAATCACTTTAAATATATGTTATGTATAGTTTTAAGATTTTTTATACTATAAATTAAATATTTTAGTAACTCACTTTGAGCAACAGGTTAATCTAACCTATATGGTACAAACATTCAATATCAACACTGAGTCATGTTTTAAATTTATTAATCATTTGAAGAGACTCAGTTAATAAGAATTTATGACTTAAATAAAATACATTTCATTGTTAATACTTAGCCAAATAATATTATTTTGACACGCAGCATTTATGAATGTGCATCACACCTATCTGAATAGCTAATAATTTTACACCAGTTGTACCATAATACGATAATTTCTGATATCGTATTTACAGTTATTTTTTTTCGATTTTTAATTATTCCGTATACAATAATATTGTTATGTTTCAGCATTTTTGTATCTTGTATCATGTTAACTAAAAGAACACACAAATTTGGTAATTATAACCAAAATGAACCAAATAAGGTTAGCAATAATATTGTATACCATATCAATGTTACCAGCCCTGAGCTGAAAGACTCTCATTAATTAATTAACTTGTTTTTTAACAATGATTTATTGTTTTAAAAGGATTTCAATTGGAATTAACTTAATGTTAATAAAGTAATAGTTCTTTTACCTGTGGCCCAGTCTTATTATTTTTTCAAAATAGGCACAAGAAAAGTTTATTTAAAGAGCAATTGTTTCCTAAGGTGGCAGCACGACAATCGAGCGGCCAGTATTTGAATTTCAATTCAGTATCAAATAAAAAAAAACAATTATTTTATTTACTTTACACATACTAATACACAAGTGACATATTCTATAAATTGTGTTGTGACATTTCAGTGATACAGGGCCTATATTGGAAGACTGAGGACATTCACCGTTGGTAAGTGAAAAGGTAAACCTGCCAGAGTGCACCGAGAGAATTTTAACATTCCTTTTAAACAACTTTATAATAATTAAAATCATAATAACACTAAGAATCATTACAAAGTAACAAACCGTTTTATTACAAAGTAACGAACCCAACGTGGGGCTTGATTGATTGAAAACTGAACAGTATTAAAAAAAAAAAAAATTGCGTTATTATAACGTGACGCTCCAACGCGGGGTTTGATTCCAGAGAAAATATATCTATATATATTGTTTGATTATAGCGTAAGTAACTGTTCACATTGTCTTTTGTTCCCCCTGTATAGAATGTCATCAACGTATCTGTGCCAATATAGTATTTTATGTGAGTGTCTGTCATTGTTTGTGAGGATTTTTGTTTTTTCTAAGTGTTGGAGAAAGACTTCTGCTAGAATGCTGGATATGGGTGAGCCCATGGGTAGACCATCGTTCTGTGTGTAGTATTTATTGTTATAAGTAAAGTAGTTTTGTTTTGTGATAATGTTCAGGGATTCTGTTATTTCGTTGATAAGTTCGTCTGGTGTGTTGTTCTGTTTGAGTTTGTTTTGTAGGATGGTGATTGTTTCAGAAATGGGGATGTTTGTGTACAGGTTTTTAATGTCAAAGGAGGCTAATGTGGCATTATGGGGGATGTGTATGTCTTTTATTTTTGTTACTAGGTCAGTGTTGTTTTTTACTGCAATGTTGTTGTCTATTTGTGTGTGTTGTCTAATAATTTTGTCTAGATATTTTGCGAGTTTGTGTGCAGGGGCATTACGGTAGTTGATAATGGGGCGGATCGGAGTGTCTTCTTTATGGATTTTGTGAAGCGCTTTGAGGGTAGGTGCTGATGGTCGGATTTGTTTCATGTAGGGCTTTTGTTTATGTGTCAATATGTGTCAAGATTTTTTACTTGACCAGAGAACATTGAGAAAAATGAGTATAAGTAGAGTTGATAAAGTTGTTTCAAAGGTTTTAACACAAAGAGAAGAGAGGAAGCAGAAAGTAATACAGCAACAGCAACAATTAAAGTACAATCAACAATTAGTAGTTAAGGCTACTAGCAAAGCTGTAAATGTTGTCATTCAATCAGATCCTGAGCAAAGTTCTGATGAAGACTTAACAATCTTAACATACAATATTGTGAAGGTGTATGCTCCCATCTGGTTTCATATTAAACTTAAACCATCATGTGTAAATGGTTCCAAACATTTTTGGAGACTGATAAAGTTTTCATGTTACCTTTGTGAGCAACATCTAAAAATAATTGACCCAGTTATTCAAAGAAATGGTTACTACGCTCACCCAGAAAACGTGCTTCTCTGTATGCTATGTGATGAGAGAAAACACATAAGAGAGCTAGGTCTTCGCCGACTTCTGAAGGCAAGATTGGAACACAAAAATGGCGTAAGGAAGTTTGTGGTCCCCAAGCTCAACTTTCATGCTGAAGATTTCATTGATATGATTAAGTGGACGGATATAACAATCACAGAGCCCCCAATGACATAACACATAACTGATGAGGTCTTAAAAGAGTATATAAGTGAAGCAAGAGAACCTAGTTGCCAGATGCAATCTATAGATTTCCCTTGTTTTCCCTGTCACACATAAGCGGTAGAAAGAGTTATAAAGCTTGTGACAGAGTCATCACTAAGTGTCTGTGGTCCTGAAGCAAGAGATGGCTTTGTTAAAGCAAAAATTGCTTCACAAAAGATGATGCCAAAATTTGAGACCAAAAAACATTTTATCTAAGTCTCAAGAAAAGTTGAAAATCAAAGAAATGTGAAACTAATGAACTAATGGAATATTTTTTTTTTTTTAATGTTTACTTTGTTTCAATGACACTGGTTATTAATTATGTCATTACCTTTGTTCTTTTTTCTTCAATTATAGTGAGTTGGTAACTGTTCATGTTGAATGTTTAAGTTTAATCCCTTTCTAAAACCTCTTTATAAAGCAAAACACACGAAACAATCAGTAAGTTTATTATTATTATTATTATTAATCCAGTTATTTTAAGTAGTTTTAGATACTATTATTATAAAAACTGTGTTTAAACAGTTTGAAAGTAAAAAAGTAATTATAATAGATCAATTCAAATTGGATTTTACATTTTGATTTTTAGGTAAAAAGCCCATTTATTTAACTTTTGCGGAAAATCAAGGTATAAATTTAGAGCAACCAAACTTCATATCATTGTTGTTATAGTAAAGAAGCATCTATTGATTGCTATTAAAAACAATATTTGATAAAAAAAAATGTTAAACTAAAGTAGAGAAAAAATTTATAATTTTATGTTAAATTTTGATTTTTTGTAAAACAACCTTATTTTTAAGGCTCTTGCGGCACCTCAAGATATAAATATAGAACAACAAAACTTCGTAGTGTTATTGTTGACATAAAAAAGCAACTTTTAAATGCTATTAGAAAGTTATTTGCTGAAAAAAAATTTTGCCCTATACTTTCATTCCACCCTAGTGAACAGTCTGTTAGGTTAGAAAATAAGCATAAAGAGTTATGTGTAGAATGGAAAAAAGACTTACAGGACATTCATAAACAAATAAATGATGGGGTAAATGAGCGAATGAATGTGATAAAAAGCATGAACAGGACAGTAAAATACAGGACGTTCATGATCTGCTTCAAGTGACCACTAGTAAAACGAGTGAGATAGAATCATGCACAATTGTAATAGAGAATAAGATGGAAGAAACATCCAAGACTGCGAAAGATTATTCTGGAGAGATGTCCATATGAAGGATCAAGTGAAGAGTGAAATGGATCAACTTCGTGAGGAACTGTGGAGACAACCGGCACAGATGATGATGTATCCAACACAGATAGAGGAATGGACCAGACGAATATTCAAAGGTTTGAAAACAGTAAACCCAGTTGAATTTTTATTACATTGTGAACGGAGTTAATAGGTAGTGTGTTAACCGATAAAGAAAGAATTGATTTTGTTAGCAAGCATTTTCAAGATTGTGCTGCACGATGGTATACTATTGTCAGAGATAATTTAACTACATATGAGCAATTTAAAGAATCGTTTGAAGGCCGCTATTGGAATATTCACACACAAAGACAACAAAGACAAGTACGAGACCAATTAGAATATGGTAAATATCAACACAATTGTAGACTTACCTTAGAGGAGTATGTCATTCAACTTGTAGAAAGAAGTAAACATCTTAGACCCACATTTACACAACACGAATTGGTACTTAAATTAGCACATCACTTCCACAGAGATATTAGATTAGCTATTTACACACAAGGAATTAAAACTGTTGAAGATTTATTAATTTTACTCACGCAGTCCGAACACATGTTTGACACTGATTACAGAAACAAAACTAATGTCCAAGACGAGAGAAGGTACGCTAAGAATGTAGGGGGGAGAGAGTTTAGAAGAGAAGAGCGCAAGGTCGAGAATAAAACAGAGGGAAGTAATATGAACTTCGGGGGGTAAACTTTGCCGAATTCGAATTAAAGATTTAACAAGCCATATACACGAAATGTACAAACCATAGGTCAGAAGCCGACACCGGATATGCCGTCTACTTCAAAGAATAGTTGACTGTCACGTGAAGTAAAAATAAACAGCCTATTTCTACCTGATTTGTACACCGACATAACAGAACCGGATACAACTGCAAGACATGTGAACAAATGTAATTACTGCCCAACTGTTACTATGTACATCAACAACTGTAAAGTGCAGGCACTGATCGACACAGGAAGCGAAATATCTGTTGTTAGTAAGACATGGCTACACAGCAACAAACAATATTTTAAATTGACACCCACTCTACCTGTTAATGAACTTTACATAACCACTGCTAATCGTACCAGGGAACGAGTTAAGCAACAAATATTTGCGAATATAACGTGTGGGAATGTACAATATGAATTACCTATGTTAGTAGTAAATAAACTAGTCCAACACTGTATATTAGGAATAGATGCTTTAAATAAAATGAAGGCTGTAATAAATATAGCAGATCATAAGATGACGTGCACTCTGAATAATGTCACACAAAATATTAAATTGAATGTAACCGAAGAGGATCAGTCGTCAAATATAAATGAACCGGTAACTATCTCCAGACCTCCAGTAACCTATGCGCATGATAAACATCGTAGTGAAGAAAACAATGGTGAACACAAAGGGGTAGAACAAATAGACACGTTAATTAAAGAGTATGCAGACATCTTTAGCGAACTGCCTACACAAACAAACGTACATGAACATGGCATCAAAGTTACAGATCCTCAAAATTCATGAGGAGTACGTATCCAATTCCAATGAAGTATGAGGAGGAAGTCGAGAAAGGAATCAGAAGAATGCTGGATAATGATGTCATAGAACGATCGAACAGTAACTTCTTAAACCTGTTGGTTGTGGTGAAAAAGAAGAATGATGAAATTCTACTATGTTTGGACATGAGGAATTTGAATAGCGTCATAGAAAAGGATTTTGACTGTGCACCCACGGCAGATGAATTGTTCACAAAGTGCAAAGGAGCTAAGTATTTAACTAAACTCGATTTAACCTCTAGTTTTTGGCAGATTCCCATTCGAGAAAGCGATAGAAAATATACTGTATTTCTGTATAAAAGTAAATGCTACCAGCATAAGGTGCTTTTGGTCTAAGCACAAGCCTAGCAGCCATAGTAAAATGTTTAGAAATTGCATTAGGTCCGGAAGTAGAACCTTGCACCATGATTTTTGTTGCTGACATATTGGTCATATCAAAAACGTTAGAAGAACATATAATCAATTTACGCACGATTTTTGAGAAGTTTCGAGAAGCTCGCATCTAATTAAATTTAGATAAATGTGAATTTATGCGATTGTCTATAAAATTTTTGGGCCATATTGTATCTGAGGAAGGTATACGACCAGATTCATGCAAAATAAGCAGTATCACCGAGTTCCCAATACTGAGAAATGTGAAAGGGTTAAGAGCATTCCTCGGTCTAACGGGATACTATAGACGATTTTCACCATTATATGCAGAAGAAATCAAACCACTATTGGAGCTTACAAAGAAGAAAGTGAAGTGGAAGTGGGAACAACATCACACAAATGCATTTAAGAAGGTCAAGGCACTGTTTGTGGAAAATATTATGCTACACCATCCACAACGTGAAGGAAAGTACGTCATCTACTTGGACGCCAGCGACTATGCAATAGTGAGCATACTCTACCAAGAAGATTCAAAAGGAGAACTTCGAGTGATCGCCTATGCAAGCAGAGTGTTCTAAGGTGCCGAGAAACATTACTGTAGTTCGGATTATTGGCCATCGTATATGCATTGAAACAATTCTGCTATTACATATATGGAATGCACTTTGAAATCCACACTGATCACAAAGCTCTATCATTCTTACTGAGGTGCAGAATCACAAATGCGAGACTGATGAGATGGATTCTGGCTATAGAAGAATATTCTTTTACCATTAAATACTGTAGAGGAATCGACAACAATACAGCAGATACACTAAGTCGATATGTCACGGAGAAGAAGGAAGAGACTCATTTCTCCAATGATAAAGATTTGAAATTACTCTTATATCCAGTATAAAGCAAACGACGAAGTAAAACAACTACTCCAGAAATTAGCAAGAGAGCAAGATAAAGATCCAAAGCTGCAGCAATTAAAACAACAACCATCTCACGATAAGTATGCAGTTAAAAATAACATACTATTTAAATTAATAGACCAAGACTGGAAAGTAATGTTATCACCAGAAATGTTACAACAGTTAATTACACCATGTCACGAAAGTCTAGCCCATGCGTCACCATTAAAATGTTAATGGACTTTGAGAGAAGATTTCACCATCAATAATATGTATAGGAGGATTAAAACCGTCTTAAAAAGGTGTCATGATTGCCAGACCGCTAGACATCCAAATTTACATACCTATGTATCTATGCAAAGCATCAGAGCAAAGGAGAAAGGGGAGTTGTTAGCTCTGGACTTCTTGGGTCCGCTGCCACGATCAAGTCGGGGTGTTAGGCACATTCTTGTATGTGTAGATGTGTTTACCAAGGGTGTCCAGTTATACGCTATTATGCGACCCACCACAAAGACTGTTCTGAAGATAATACTGCAAAGGTATGTACCCACATATGGTCACGTAAAGAAGATAATTACGGATCAAGCCAAACAATTTAGGAATAAGCTATGGTCTGAAATGTTAACGCAGCAAGGAATAAAACCCATGCTCACATCAATTAGACATCCTCAAGGTAACCTTGCCGAATGAGTTAATAAAGAGTTGGGCAAGTATATGCGTATATATTGTCATGATCAACATAACAAATGGGCTGAATACTTGTCGTTCCTTGAGAAATCTATTAATGAAAATTATAGTGAAGCTACTGGATACCCACCAATTGAATTGGGAGAAGGGCAGAAACGGAAGAATTGGAAGAATTTCGTTAGTAAACCTGAAAATCAGAATCTACCTATACCTATGAGTCAAAAATTAGATAACACAAGAAATAGGATAAAAGATAAGGGTATGAAGAGGGTAGAGAGATTCAATCGAACACACAAGTTAGTGGAGTTTAAAGTTGGAGATACGAAGTAATCCAGTAGGGAAGAGAACAGACAACATCGCCAAAAAGTTCTTTAGATTATACGAAGGTCCCTTTGTTCTGCAAACAAGACGGGGAGCACAAACCTTTATAGTATATGACACGGAAAGACAAAAAGAAATTGGCAAATATCATGCTTCATCGATGAGGAAATATTTCCAGTAGAAAAAATAACTGATGTAGTACAATTAAGTCTCTTTATACTAGTGTGTATATAGAGAGAGGGAAACAGGTAGAAATAAGCCGACAACAAAAATTTAAAACACATGACAACAGTACATTACACTAAATAAATAATGTTCATTGTTATGCACCGGAACAAGTGTAATGCCGGTGTGTCAATACGTATAACAATGGAACAATAGAAAACATGATGTAAGTATGTGTGTATAGGGGGAACGGATTTTGTCGCCCTCCACAAAGGGGAATGTTTCTTGCATACCGATACAATATTTACTTTTATAATGAGTTTTAAAAACCAATTGGAATGCAGTTAATAAGATGTAATTGTAATTATAAGGTACACATGTATATCTGTGTAAATAAAATTTGAACAACAGTCAAATTTTATCGATACCCACCTGGGGAATATATGCAACAATACATATATTTGCATATTTGCCCAGGGCGGTATGTTTTGTAAATAATTAGTGTAAAGAGAATACGACGAACAGTTTTGAACAATTTTGTGTGCGAAAATGCAGGCTGGGGCCTGTCGAAAGTGACACCTGCTTCTGTGCTTCTGTAGCATAAAAGACAGCGTTTGTGTGTGTAACGCAAGCTACGACACGAAAATATGGGGTGATGCTACAGCTATAATCAGGTTTTAACAGGATTAAAATAAACCTAATTAATACGTTTTAAACCTGTGAACAAAGACTTACACCAATTATAAAGACACCATTATATTAAGGAATTTTTAATGAGTATGGTGATATAAAAATTGCAAAACGGTGAAATAATAAAGACGCTATTAATTTAATATTAATTACTAGTATAATTAAATACAGGGTTCATACGCGTCCTGGAAAACCTGGAATACCTGAAATTTGATAAATGTCCTGGAATACCTGGAAATGTCATGGAATTTTCTGATTTGTCATGGATTTTTGTTTTTTGTCATGGAATTTTCTTCATATTATTGCTAAGAGTTGAAAAGGATGTTTTTTCACTCACGTCCCAGAAAAATTATGTTTTCTTGTATACAAGTTAATTGACAGCAGTTCATGTGCTAAATATGGGAGGATGGTTGGGTGATCAACAGAATCAAAGAAGCTAGTTTGTCAAAATATTTCCATTTGTTTTTACCAAAAAATTCTTGCAATGGCCTCAACAACCTTTTTTCAGCAATGTTTCCTGACAGTGAAATTGCCAAAAGCTTTTCATGTGCACCAACTAAGTGTTCATACTTACTTTGTTTTGGGATTGCACAGTACTTTAAAGACAAATTGTATCAACACATTTCTAAGTGTGAATTTTTCTCGTTGTGCTTTGATGGCAGTATAAACAAGTTTATTCAAAAAGATCAAGTAGATATTATCAGGTCTTGGGATGAAGAAGCGCAGATAGTAACAAGCAGATACTTGGATTCTCAATTTCTGGGACATGCCAAAGCCGCTGATTTAGTCAAAGCTCTTCAAGGGGCCATGGAAAAATTGAATTCAGCAAAGTTGCTTCAAATAGGTATGGACGGGCCAAATGTAAATTTAAAAGCATTGAAGGATCTTATTATGAATAGAGAAACCATGTACCCTGAATACCCCCGGCTCATTGATATTGGTAGCTGTAGCATTCATACTCTTCACAGATCCTTTGAAGTTGGAGCTGAGCATACAGGTTGGGACTTAGCCACCCTCTTGAGAGCATTGTGGCAAATATTGAAAGATTCACCTGCTAGGAGAAGCGATTTCTTAGCTCTCAATGAAACTGGGTTGATGCCACTTAAATTTTGTGCTACAAGGTGGGTTGAGGATGTAGCTGTGAGTGACCGAGCCATAACAATTTGGCCTTCTGTAGTAAAGTTTATTGACTCTTATAAAGACAAACCACGGTCTGAGGTGGTGTCAAAATCTTTTCAGATTGTAAAAGAGGCAACTAAAGATCCTCTAGTAGTTGCCAAGCTTAGCTTCTTTTCTTTTGTAGGCAAACAAATGCAGCCTTACCTGAAAGGTTATCAAACAGATGAGTCTATGTTACGTTTCCAAGCTATTGATGTTTTGAAATTGCTCTACAACCTCATGTCTCTATTTGTTAAGAAGGACGTTCTTGATAAAAGTAATACTGATTTTGCTCTGTGTTCAGTTGATTTTGATAAAAAAGAAAATCTGCAATTCTCTAACAAAGTTGAGACAGGGTTTGCCATCAGAGAAATCTTAAGCAAGCTTTAGAAAGAAAAGAAAGTCAATGAAAAAGAAGTGTCGGTGTTTAAGTTGGAATGCCAAATGTTTTTGAAGGCTGTAGTAAAGAAAGTAATAGACAAGAACCCCTTGAAATATCCAGTCATCAGATTTTCCAGGTGTCTCGAACCTAAGTCAATGGTAGTAGATAAATCAAAAACCATTGAAACTTTCACAAAATTACTACAAGAACTTCAGAAAAGAAAAATTATGCTCCCAATAAACTATGATAGTGCTCTATCTGAACTGAAGCTGCTTTTTACAGAATGCCCAATAACAGAGTTCAGCAAGTTTGAAAAGTCCAAAGACAGGATAGATTCCTTCTACTATGACGTCATTGGGGCTAAGAAACAATATTCCCATTTGTGGAAGGTTATTAAGATAGTCTTAACCCTCTCCCACGGACAGGCTTTGGTTGAACGAGGGTTTTCTTTAAATAAAGAAATAGTTGTGGAAAACTTCAAAGAAGAAAGTTTGGTAGTTCTTCGATTGGTGTGTGATGAATTGAAAAGTGTTGATTTACATGAAGTTCCTATTACCAAAGAACTTCTGTCATATGCCCGATCTGCGAGAATGAGATATCAAAACTATCTAGATGACCAAAAGAAGAAAGAGGAAAAAACCAAGAAAAGAACTTCAAAAACTGAAAAATTAAAGTCTATGAAGAAAAGAAAGTTGGATCTTGAAAATGCCATTGAGACAATGACAAAAGAAGCTGATGCAGTGGCACTGAAAGCTGAAAACAAGAAAGACTTTACATTGCTGGCTAAATCAAATTCTTTTAGGTTAAAGACAACTCAAATGGCAGCTGATGTTGAAAAAATAAACAAAGAGATTATTGAGCTATCCAAAGAATGTTAAGTTGTGCAATACTGTAGCAATTTAAGTACCGGTAGCCTGATATCTCCCTCCTTTAATTAAAGACTAAAATAACGTGATGTAGTTAAGTCGTTCTAGAATAATAAGAAGGGTACCTTTAAGATATTAAGATTTTAATTAAGATGTTTTTGAATAATAAACTTTCCCTTGGCCATACCCCATCCAGAAACAAAATTTCAATGACTTGCCCATTTTATCTTTTAAAGATCTTAGTTGTTATGTATGAATATAATAATTCCTGTAATTCTTGAGTCTTTCAGTTATATGTCAGCCAAACCAGTTTCCTATTTCAACATTAAACTCAATGCAATATTCTTATATTCAAAAATTAAAAAGAAAAGTTTGTAAAGTGCATTGAAATTTTGTTTTCAACCGGCCTCTTATGGTTGGGGATATTTTATAAAAAAAATATTTTTATTTTTGACTTAAAATAGCTTGACTGATATAGATGTATCTTAGGTTTGTATATAATTATATACAATGCAAGAAATAAAACTATTTATCATTAAATCTTTGACTTTGGGTATTTTGAATGTCGCGAGTGTGTATTTTGAGTGCCGCGAGTGTCCTTGAAAATCTAGATTTTGTCATGGAAATGTCCTGGAATTGTCATGGAAAAAATATTTGTTAAACCTGTAAGAACCTTGAAATAGTAATTAATATGTATGGTATATATGAGTGACAGAAAAAAATTACGCAAACAATGATATCGCTCATGCTACGAGTATGTTTGCGTAATCGCGATAATGAACCAAAAAGTGATTGTAAGTAAAAGGATGCTTTGCATGAAAATGACAATATCTAACATGTCGAAAACAGGCCTGGACCTGTCAGATCGCTGTCCAGTATAAATACCACTGGCGATTTTGGGCGGTCACACACTCAGACTTAAGAAATCTTCACACAACGCCACGCTGCTGGTTTGCAGATCGATCAGGACACACACACTGTACCACACACTCACCAAGATGTATGGAGGAACTCTGGAGCATCACCAACAACAACCCATAGACTCAACGAACACAGCATCAGCATAATCATCATCATCAAATTCTCAGGATTCTGCACACACACACACACACACACACACACACACACACACACACACACACACACACACACACACACACACACACACACACACACACACACACACACACACACACACACACACACACACACACACAACGGTAACGGCAGATGTACGCAGGTGATAACAAACAATTATATTTTTTGTGTGTGTGAAAAGAGCTCTCAAAAAGAACTTAACTATGAACAGTAAATAATTAAAGTTTTAAAGTTAAATAGTAGTTAAATAAGAGAATTTAATTTAACAAGAAAATCTAGAAAAGAAATACTAATCTTTTGTGTGTGTTAAAAATTTTGGGTGTGTCAGTAGAAATAAATAATAGTTTGGAAGTATAAATGTTAGATTATTTTTTATTTTGTTTATAGCAACAATAAATTTTATTTTTGAGTCTTAATATTATTTTTTTTTGTAAATGAGTTGCTATTATTATTTAAAATTTGAGTTAATATCAGACACACAAAAATAAAAAGGATTTAAATAACTGGTTTAACATGTTTGTTTAGCTAGTAAGATTATATGGTTGTTTATTTTTTTTATGTTATGAATAGCATAACAGGTTACATTATATTTGTGAAGCTTATAAAAGTGAATATTTATTTGTCTAATATTTGAATATTTTTCTATTAATTAATAAATCGTAGAATGATTATTTTGAAACGGTTTTATTGAATTTTTTTAATTATAGCTTACAGACAATTTGAACGTGGTAAAAAACTTCAAGTAATGTTGAATAAAATCCTATATTATTTAACTAAATATAATTAATTCACTACCGACTCGGAACACAAAAATCACAAATCACAATTTGTGGTTATTTAGTTAAGTAACGGACACGTCATGGACAATGAAATCCGTATTATTTGTTGCCGCACACAGACTTTTACATTTTTTCAAAATTTTTACTTTTATTTTTGACCTGTGATGTCCCTGAAGTTAAAAATTTTTAGTGTACATACTATATTCACAATTGGGCTAGTCAGATAGTATATTTCTTGTAGAAAATTGTAAATTCAGATTTTGATTAAAATTCCATTTAATTTGATTCGAGGCATGGATTTTTGTGATTTCTTCAGAATCTTGATACACTTTTTGGGACCTGTTTTCCCAAAATTTTTAAATTACTAAACCTGAATACTATATTTTCTTTAATTTGTTACCCTACGTGGATTTTTCAAAAGTTTTACCTTTCACATTTTTGCTTCTGCCCTCTAATTTTGAGTGGATCAATCTAAAAACTATAGAGCTCTTTGTGGTAAAGGTGCAGACTCACATACTAAGTTTTAATAAAATCGGTTGATGCATTCAAAAGTTATCGTGTGACATACCTTAATAGATACACAGACCCCAGAAGATAGAAATGATTTTCTACGTTTTTGTGAAATTAGTGTAACATAAGAAAACCTATAAAACAGTGAGCAATTACAGTAATTAATTAAAGATGCATATATTATTTTTTATTTATGTTTTTTATTTTAGTATAACTTTTATAAAAATGCGTGTGTGCGTGCGTGTGTGCGCGCGTACATACGTGCATGAACACATGCACCTTCTTGTGTACATGTGTGTAACTAAAACAATCATATAACTCTAATAATACAGTTTTCATCTAACATTTATTGTTAATGTAAGTATTATTATTATTATTATTATTATTATTTTTTAATTATGAACAATCCATCACTATTGTCAGTTATATATTAGGTAAATGAATATGGATAACAATGAAGTACTGTTATCTTATCATTGTGCAAGTATCAAAAGACGCTTGGGTCTAATATCTGATAACAGAGGGTGTTGTCACATATTACACAATATTGTGGTAACCTTGGGTTCAATTCCTGTTGCCAATAATAGTTAGGTCATAACATGTGTATTATCATTGAGAATAAATAAAGTCTATACTTTTAACTGAGGCACCATAGTAGCAACTTCCATTTGTTTGGTTTTAGTATATAAAAATACAAAAACATACGACTTTAGTGAGTATATGATTAACACATGATACAGTACAATATAATTGTACAGTAGTGAGTATAATTGTTACCAACAGATTAATCCCTGTGACTTACCAACATATTTACTGTCAATCAGTGAGTAACATTACCAACCCAAATACAGTACAATGTGTCTAATGGAATAAAAAGGAAAAGTACTCAAAGGAGTTGCTAAAGACATGTAATATAATAAAAGATGCCCGTATTGTCCAGCTGACTGGTCAGATTGTGTTATATAATAAACTAGCGAGTACCCGGCATGCGTTGCAATGCCACTCAAAGAAAGAAAGTGTTTGTATATATATAATATATAAAGACTTCGTTCGCGTGGTCTTCAATTTAATGCGATAATATATTTAGAACAGAATCTATTCCATTGGGTTGCCATAGTAACCAGATCTAATAAGTTAGTTTTTTAAGACTCCAAAGCACCCCCCAGAGGATCGTATCGAAAAAAACACCTGTCCTATGTTGGTTCTCCCGTTGCGTAAAATATTTGTGCCAAGTTTGGTTGAAATCGGTCCAGTGGTTTAGGAGGAAATGTGGAAGACCCCAAAGAACCCCCAAAAGAACCCCATCGAAAAAACACCTATCCTATGTTGGTTCTCCCTTTGCGTAAAATATTTGTGCCAAGTTTGGTTGAAATCGGTCCAGTGGTTTAGGAGGAGATGTGGAAGACCCCAAAGGACCCCCCGAAGTATCATCGAAAAAACACATATCCTATGTTGGTTCTCCCGTTGCGTAAAATATTTGTGCCAAGTTTGGTTGAAATCGGTCCAGTGGTTTAGGAGAAGATGTGGAAGACCCCAAAGGACCCCCCAAAGGACCCCATCGAAAAAACACCTATCCTATGTTGGTTCTCCCTTTGCGTAAAATATTTGTGCCAAGTTTGGTTGAAATCGGTCCAGTGGTTTAGGAGAAGATGTGGAAGACCCCAAAGGACCCCCAAAGGACCCCGTCGGAAAAACATCTATCCTATGTTGGTTCTCCCGTTGCGTAAAATATTTGTGCCAAGTTTGGTTGAAATCGGTCCAGTGGTTTAGGAGAAGATGTGGAAGACCCCAAAGGACCCCCAAAGGACCCCATTGAAAAAACACCTATCCTATGTTGGTTCTTCCTTTGCGTAAAATATTTGTGCCAAGTTTGGTTGAAATCGGTCCAGTGGTTTAGGAGGAGATGTGGAAGACCCCAAAGGACCCCCCGAAGTATCATATCGAAAAAACACATATCCTATGTTGGTTCTCCCGTTGCGTAAAATATTTGTGCCAAGTTTGGTTGAAATCGGTCCAGTGGTTTAGGAGGAGATGTGGAAGACCCCAAGAACCCCCCATAGGACCCCATCGAAAAAAATTCATAAACCTTCGCGGCCGTGCGCACAACAACTCACCGAAGTTTCATCGCAATCGGATGAATGGTATAGGAACGCATACGGGACAAAGAAAGAAACAAACAAACATTCATTTTTATAGATATAGATTACAGCAAATGCTTAACAAGACATGATTAACAAATGGTAAGATATTTAAAATAGTTATGCTACCCTAGATACAAAACTTTCATACATACTGTTCATTATTAGTAGAAACTTAATACGATTTGTAACATGGGTTATGGATTTTACTGAAACCACAAAAAAAAAAAATATAACTGGTGTCTTCACAACACTAATTAAAATTATGGGATTAAATGCGATTACCGTGTGTGGGGAAAAATTGTTCTGAACATCAAGAGTGTAGAACAAAGGGTAATAGTCGGCAGTGACAACCTGAGCTTCGGTTCCGTATAATCATCTGTTAAGGTTTCTGCACATGTGTATGTGATACTTAACTTTGCAACTGGAGTGGTGGAGAAATGAAGGTAATGATTGTAACATAACAAGATTATGCCCTAGAGTAAATATAATGTAATCATCAAAATTCATTGTGAATTATGCCTAAACGCAATCTTTCTTATAAATGAAATGTAAAGAAGTATAAAATCAATTTAACAAATAAAGAAATGAACATAAAATGTAACTATTTAAAGATAATTAATATTGTCAAGGAGTAAAAGATAATAAAAAACAAAAGGGAATTATCATAATAAACAAATACAATATAAATTGGAAATGAAAACTTATTCATTAAATAGTTTAATGACAATGACAAGACAATGACATGACGATAACTATTACACCCAGGAGGGAAGATTGAATGATAATAAATATATAAATAGTTGTAATAAATAAAAATATGGTGTATAAATGTTAACAAATTAGGAAGTAAGTAAAAAAAAACTATAAGGAGGTCTGTGAACCTCAAGCAGTTATTTTGTGTAATCGCACTACGAACTGAAAGTGATTTAAATATTACAATTAAAATAATATTAAACAATAATCACAAACGTTAGGTAGTTTAATAACGTAAGAAAGTGAAAATAATGGTGATTGACGTTAAAAAACAGTGTGTAGTGAAAGTAAATAGGAAATAGCCCTGGTTATAAATAAGCAGTGAATAAAATATATAGTTTATATAAAACAACTATATATATAATATCAAACAAAGTGTACAATAATTAAAAATAGTGGAATAGTGCACTAGAAACTAATTTATATACATCAGTGACTAATAAAAAACAAGATTCAACTGAATCATGTTAATTAAAAAATATAAAAACAAACCTGTGACCCATAAACATGTAATAGCCAAGAGCATTACTAATTGAATCGGGAGTTTTTTTAAAGAAAGGGTATTGTTGAAATATATTTGAAATAAGTCAGAACACATTTATTTGAAGCTGGACATTTTCTACAAAAAACATGTAATGTAATACAGTAAATGAATGAAGAAAACTCTCCAGAAATAAAAAGAAGTATAATGGTTTAATATAATACACGGAAAACTGAAGGCCAGAAGATAAATATCAAGAAATAACCTGTAGACTAAACTACAAATTTGGTGAGATTGTTCCATCATGTTAAAATATACCTTTGATCAGTCATTATTCAATTATAACATTATGATAAATTACTATAAACATTATGATTATTAATTTTATTTGCTCATTGTAATTTTTTTTTATTAGTTGTTCCTATTTAAGTTGTTTCTTTTGTATGATCCAAAGAACCCCTAACTCAACACACATATACAACATCACTTTACTAAAACAGATTTATAATTATTATATTTTATTTCATATGTATGACTTTAATGGTACCGGTACATAGACTTTAACTTTTTATTAACCCTGAGAAAGAGTTTTCATGGTATCGAACCTAAACGAGCTACTAACTGAAGAGAAGGGCATTGTATGTTAGTGAATCTTAATATATGTTAAAGAGAAAAGAATAATAAAATTTATTGAAATTAACACAAGACAGAATAAAAGAGTTCAAATTTTTTATTTCACATAGTTAGAAAATAATTAATTTAACATAATTTGGCACCAACAACCTGGGGCTACAGGATATAGTTACATTGATGAAGGGTAAGATTAATATTTAAGACTTATAAGACTTATTATAATACTATAAAACAAAAGTAACAAGTTAGATAAATCACTGATCTAACATGATATAAAATTACACAGATTTTAGTACCTATTTGGCACAATCTAAACACTGTTTAAAAACCACAAGGTTTTTACACCACTTAAAATTTTATAAAGTGATGGCTGACTTACTCTGAGTGTTATTGAGCATTAATCAAGAACCAGGTGAAAAGAATAGAAATTGAGTTTCTGAGATTTGTAACAGGCTGAGTCTGTACTTTTCTAGACAGGAAATATAAAGTGATGACATCTGATATGAATTAAAGGTATTCAGTCTAAATAAAGAAATAAAGTGATACAGAAGACACTGGAAAGAACATGTGACACAGACGGAGGAAACAAGATAACCAAAAATACTCTTCAAATATAAATGAATGTATGGAAGGTGGAAGAAGTAGCAATTGACCTCTTAGCATGTGGTAGTTTTAGTAAGAAATGTGAAGGTGGCATAAATCAACTGTTGGTTTCGTCTTTAACTAGTAAGCTGGAGAATTTGCTTACTATTTTGAACAAAATGCATTTATTATTAGAGAGAATCAAATTAATAAATTTTAATTTTTAAGCTGTAAGTAAACTTCTAATATCTTTTAAACTTTGTATACCCTTTTTGGACCCTGGTGTCCTAAAATTTTAAAATTGCTTATTGTAGTTAAAATTCTCTTTAATGTGTAACCCCACATGGATATTGGGAATTTTACAAAAAATTTACCTTTCACATTTTTGTCTTTTGCCTCCCAATTTTGGGTTGATCAATCTCAAAAAACAATAGGGATTTGTGGAGTAAAGGTGTAGCTACATGAGTTAAGTTTTATGAAAATTAGTTGAGTGTTCAAAAGTTATCATGAGACATACCACAAACAGCAGGATGGTTAAATCATTTCTGTTTAGAAATACCAAATGGTCGAGTTAAAACTGAGAATGTGCTTTGCTTTTTCAATAAGAAATTAAAACATTCTTATGAGTTTTACAGAAATTAAATTTATTAACACACTTAACAGTTGTTTTAGCCAGCAAGTGAATTCTCACAGAATTGCATGACAAATTGAATACAGTGAAAGTTGTTAACTTAAACACGTGTTAGGGTTAGTGGGAGGGGATGGAGGTAGCAAAGGAAGATCAAGCAACTGTAAATGAACACTGTGTTGGAGTAACACAGTAATCTGGGTATTTTGGAGATGGGTTACTCTTCAGTAGTAAAATTTGTATAATGTTTAAAATTTTAGAAATTCAGAAAACTGCCAAGGTCTTAGAAGTCTTTCTTGTCTTCACCTTCCATATTGTTGCAATAAGATGTTATGTTGTATAAATTTAATCTTCCAAAATTCACTTTCTTCTAGTAACTTTTCATTTACTATAATTTTTTCTTGGATTTCGTTGTCCATGACACGTCCGTTACTTAACTAAATACAACTATTTCTTGTTGATACATCCTCTTTGTTCACTTTTTTAAATATTATATATATATATATAAAACTTCCACTATGAACACTTACTTTATGGTTTTGTTACCCAAACGTTTCGACGTGGTATTCATCTTCTTCAATGGGATTTAAATACTGAATGTCTGTACAGTAACGGTTATAAAATGTAGGTGTGTGTGGTGGGGGTTGCTGGTGGGAGGGAATTGGCGCTGGGATTCGAATTTTGTGTTGGAATCAGTGTATCGAAAAGTATGTGTGATCTATAATGTAATTGTTCGTTTAATATGTTGTTTGGTTGTAGTGTGTGATATCTGTATATTTCAAATTGTTCTGCTGTGTTTAGTTTTCTACTTTTAGGTAAGTAGTGTAGTATTTCCATGTTGTGCTCTATGTTTGTGTAACTGTGGTTTTCATTTTGTAAATGTGTGGCAAATGTGGAATGTATGTAGTTTGTGGTGAGGGCTTTTAAATGTTCAGAATGTCTAGAGGAAAAAGATCTTCCCATCTGGCTGATGTAGAACTGGTGACAGTCATTGCAGTTTAATTTATAAACCCCTGTTTTGCTGTATGTGTCTGTGTCTTTGTTAGTATTATTTATGTGTTTCATGATGGTGTTGTTAGTTCTGTAGGCTACTTTATAATTGTGTTTCCTAAATGTGTTAGCAGTTTTGTGTGTGTTGGAATTGTAGTATGTGAGTGTGATGTATTTACTGGGTTGTGTGCTGTTGGTTTTATGTGTTTTACTTTTTGTGTTTAGGATGCGTTTGTGTAGTTTGTTTATTAAATCAGGATTGTATCCATTTTTGACTGCTGTGTATTTAATTGTGTTGAGTTCTCCTTGGTAGTCATGTGTATTTAGGGGTATTGATGTGAGCCTATGGAGCATATAGTTGAAAGCTGCATGTTTGTGTTGAGTTGGGTGGTTGGAAGAGTTATGTATGACCATGTCTGTTGTGGTGGGTTTTCTGTATATTTTGTATGTGTGTGTGTTGTTTGTTTTGGTAATTGTAATGTCCAGGAAGTTCATGCTATTGTTTTGTTCTACTTCAAGTGTGAATTTTAATTTTTGATGTATAGTGTTAATGTATTTGTGGAAATTTTCAATTTGTCTTTTGTTGCCGTTGTATAGGAGTAAAATGTCATCAACATATCTGTGCCAATATATTATTTTGTTGGTATATTTGTTATTGTTTAATATGTGTTCTTGTTCTATGGTATGTAAGAATATTTCGGCTAGTATACCTGATATAGGGGAGCCCATGGGTAGTCCATCTGTTTGTGTGTAAACCATGTTATTCTGTGAGAAATAATTTTGTTCAGTGATAATTTTAGTGAGATGGATGATCTCTTTAATGTGTGTTTCAGGTGTGTTATTAAGTTTTAGTAACTGTTCTAATGTAGTTATAGTTTCTTTTATGGGTACATTGGTGTATAGGTTTGTTATGTCAAATGAAGCTAGTGTTGAATTGTGTGGAATGTGGACACGTTGAGTTTTATTCTCCATTTATTCACCATTATTCAATTTAGACCTGGTGAATAAAACTCAACATGTCCACATTCCACACAATTCAACACTAGCTTCATTCGACATAACAAACCTATACACCAATGTATATATAATTTATAATTATACATATATATATATATATATATATATATATGAACTTTCACAATATGAACTTACTTTCATTTATCTTTCCCAAAGTAAGTTCATATTGTGAAAGTTTATATATATATAATTATATTTATAAAGTGAACGAAGAGGATGAATCAACAAGATAATTATAATTTTTTAGTTCATTTTCTAGGTGCTAATGTTGTTACTTATGTATTTATTGATTTTTTTTTGTTACAGTTCTACCATATTCAGCCCTATCAAAATGTTTATTGCTACAAGTCAGGTCAAAAGCTCCACTTAGCGTAAAAGGATAATACAAATTATATAATTCCACAATAATTTTATTATCCTTTAAATCCTAAATATGCTTTTACCTAAGATCCAAGTATTATGTATAATAAGCACTAACAATTAATTGTATGTGTCTACAGATATGTTTTTAGGTGATGGGGGATCATAATATTTATCATCTCCAATATTTATTACACCCTAATTTGAACCTTTCATTTGTCCAAAATAAAGTTCTCCATATTCCCATAAGAAAGGTAATGACAGGTATTTATTTGCATGTGAAACATAATACATGATTTATTTGTCGTGTCCTCTGACTGGTTTGATGTCATTCTTCAATCATCCCTATCCTCTGGACTATGTATACATAACAAGTAAAACAAACAGGAGTCACAGTAGATGTTGAACATGGTAATTAATATATGCTTTCTGATATGTTTCAGAATGTTGATGTAATGTGGAATACAACAAGCCCAGATTTTTCACCATGCTTTGAAAAAACAGTGCTTGTTTGGGTGCCCTGTGTATTCCTATGGATATTTTCCCCATTGGAGATATACTATATGACACACAGTAAACAGAAAGATATACCGTGGACATGGGTGAACATTTCTAAACTAGTAAGTAGCATTATAATATTCACTTCTAAGATTACACAATGTTTGTATACTTCAGTTTGACATAATAGCTATAAGTATTACCAGCAATTTTCATGTGTTAACTGCAGATGGAGTGTTAATTAATGCACATATGTGTTTGTGTAGTTATGTATATGTGTGTAAGTGTGTATCTCTCTATAGCTCACCCAAATTTGCCCTATTCCATTTGTAGTAGAAATTGAAGAGCAAGGAATTGTATTGAAACTCTTGAAGAAATATCAAGAGAAATCAGTTGTTAATGGCAGGCATATCATTATGGTGAGAAGTCTGGTTAATGAATATGCAAATGGGGTGTTAAAATTAATTGAATAAAACAAAATCCATAAGAGTAGGTGAGAAAGCAAATTATATCAAGTTAGACAGTTTCACAACAGTGGAATTTCCAGTGAAATGCCAGTTATCTGTAATTAGATTATTTTCCCAAGTATATTTTTTGTAATTTGATAAAGTATGATTCTAGCAATCAACTGTTTACAACTCCCAGTTTTATTTACTGAAAGATAATTAGGCTATGAAAGTTATTATACTGATTTTAGGAATGATATTGCAAAATGTCAACAATGGGGGAGGTCACTTAATTTCATGATTAAAATGAGTCTTGCTTTGAGTCATTCTGATAGTGTGGAGTGTGTGTAAAAAAAAAATCGAATTGTTTACAAAAACACTGATCTATATAAATCAGCTGTTCACAACCTGTATGCCATGCAAGTTCAGTGGGCATGCTGCGATTGTTATCACTGGTAAAAATGATTAAAATAATTTCATTCAGTATTAAAAAAAAACAAGACAAAAATATTCAAGAGTTTAAACATTTATTTTATAAATAATTTAGTGTCTTAAAATATAATCTTTTTTATTAATGAGAAACTTGAATTTGTAATTTCTTAAGTTAGTGTGTGGTGAGGATTCACTAATAAGGTAGTGTGCCGTGACCAAAATAGAAAGGTTGAGAACCATTGGTATAAACACTAACAAGAATGTGGAGAGTCTTGGTCCCATGACACCATTTGCATTAATCAGTTCAGAGATAAGCTGGTCACACACTAACCATCGCCACTGTCCAGCATACCCGACGTCGGTAATGGATGTGTGCACCATACTGTTGTGCAACTCGTCCACCGTGCCAGACATTCTCGTTGATAGGATGCGTCCCACAGACATCTATTTAATTTATATTTTTCGATAAATTTTGATGTTATTTTACTCCCATTATAAATTGTAATTAAAACAAATTAATAATAACAATATTGAAAATAATAACTTTTAATGATATTTGAATGTATTATGTAAACGAAGAATAAACTAAACTAAATATTAAACTGAAATTTTATCTGAATCATGACTTATTAAATATAAACTAAAAAATGAATGTAAGTAAAATGAAACAGTAATCATTTATTAAATGAATGTGCTCTAAAAACATGTACTGTACTTGCTCGAAAATTACAATTTGATAGACAGCAAGCGTACAGATGATCAAACATGCACGATGCACAATTCCTTGACATCCGTCAACACTACACATGACCCATCCACATGTCGTGTGGCTTGAGCTGATGGTCTTGCTGAACTCATTTTTCGTCATGCACATCCTTAAAAAAATACACGACGTGCGGATGGATGTAAAAGCTATGCACTGTCGTTTTTGACTTGCTGTCCGTCATGACGTCCAGTGGGGATGGTTAATACATAGCCGGCTATAGGGAGTATTTATGAAATATAGTTAAAAAGTTAAAGTTAACTAATCATAATTATTATGTATATGGATTGTTAGAGCTACTGATTTCAACATTTCACAAATTATTAAAATTTTTTCCCTTGTGCCAAGCAAATTTAACTTTCAAACCGCTAACAATCACAGGGAAGATAGAAACAAAATGAATTATTCAGAAATGATTAAAGGTCAGTTGAAACTCCTATGAAGTATCTAGATGTAATATATAACACTTGTATTTTGTTGTCAATAATGTGTCTGACTATTAATAATAATAGGAACAAACTTTTCTGACACAGAACACTGATATTATAAATACAAATTTTCCATGCCAGAACAGTGTGTACAAGTTATTAAAATATAATTATTAGGAGCATTAATATAAGCCATGTAATTTGGTATTTAGACAGACTGTTCATTGCTAGGTGTCTCAGCAAGACAGAATTGATTGGTGAATTGTTTGTTAATCTGGAAACTGCTGTTTCACTGTCTACATATTTGACAAACATGAAAATCAATAAAATATTCCTCAGGCTTTCACGGCCGGTGTCAGATGTATGGTTCATGTTATCCGGGCTGTTTGGCCGTGGTCCATGGTTTATTACCAAACCAAACATTTTGGCAGCTCCAATGACTGCCATCATCAGTGGAATAAAAATCCTGAACGTCGGGTGTTCACGTACAGGCCCACAGTACTGTGGTATAGGCTGAAGCTGTCCTGCCATGCTACCTGTACTTATAAATTCAACAAAGTCCCACGTACAGGTAAAAATGACACCATGCGCCAATCACAATAAAGATGATGTATGATTGACTCGCATCACGCTATGCCATTAGATACTCAATTGTTTTCTGCGGAGTACTGTGGGGAAGGCTAATGATTTCCCGCGATGCCACCTGTGCTAATTGTTTGCTGATTTCAACCCCCACACAGGTAAGAACTGTATCATCGGCCAATCAATCAGAAAGAAGAAGTTGTGTGAGAGGCCCTTGACCAGAAGATGATGTCCTTGGCCACTTAGCTAACCTTTTTCTGGCAGACATTGCAGCGGTTTTCCGGCATGTTCTAAAAACTACGTATTTTCAGTACGGCGGCGAATTCTTTGAAATGATTGATGGTGTGGCCATGGTGAGTCCACTCAGTCCTGTGGTGGCGAACTTTTATATGGAAAGGTTCGAGCAGCGGGCAATTTCATCTTTTCTGTTGAAGCCGAGATGCTGGTTCCGGTATGTTGATGACACCTTTGTTATCTGGAGCCATGGAGAGGAGAGGAAGAACTCGGCAGGTTCCTGGCACACCTCAATCAGGTTCACCCATGGATACAGTTTACTGTTGAGAGGGAGACCGACAATCAGCTGGCTTTTCTGGATGTGTTGGTCCTTAGAAGGACCGATGGCAGCCTCGGACATAAAGTTTATAGAAAACCGATGCACGTTAACCGCTATCTCCATAAACAGTCGAACCACCATCCCAGCCAGAAGAGGGGGGTGTTGAAGACCCTGGTGGACCAGGCTAGGAGGATATGCGAGCCCCGGTACCTCGATGAGGAACTGCGCCACCTCGAACTAGCGCTGCAGGCCAATGGATATTCCGTCGGGGAGGTGAGATGAGCGGTCCGGCCGAGAAGAACAGCCAGGCCGGAAGTGGAGTCACAGGAGACCGTCGGTTTCGCAGCGTTGCCCTACATCCATGGGGTGACGGACCGCATTGGTAGGCTGCTCAGTTGGCACGGTGTGAGGCCAATATTCAAGCCGACAAGGAAGATCTACCAGTTCTTGAGGCCAACGAAGGACGTCCGAGACCCGCTGTCATCATGCGGTGTGTAAGGAGTTCCCTGCTCGTGAGCCCAGGTGTACATTGGAACCACGAAGCGTAGCGTCCGCACACGCGTGGGTGAACATAGCCGTTACTGTAGATTGGGACAGCCGGAGAAGTCTGCCGTAGCTGAGCACGCGCTTGCCAATGCTGACCATCGGATCCGCTTCGATGAGACGAAACTCTTGTTGGCGGTGAGTGATTACTTCCCTCGTCTTCATATGGAGTCCGTCTTGATTCACAAGCATGCTGCGATCGCTATGAATCGGCGGGGCGAAAGCATTGCATTAAGTACTTTATGGCATGGCGCGATGTGGGCCTCTCACACACCTTCTTGTTTCTGATTGGCCGATGATGCAGTTCTTACCTGTGTGGGGGTTGAAATTGGCAAACAATTAGCACAGGTGGCATCGCGGGAAATCATTAGCCTTCCCCACAGTACTCCACGGAAAACAATTGAGTATCTAATGGCATAGCGTGGTGCGAGCCAATCATACACCATCTTTATTGTGATTGGCTGATGGTGTAATTTTTACCTGTACATGGGACTTTGTTGAATTTATAAGTACAGGTAGCATGGCAGGACAGCTTCAGCCTATACCACAGTACTGTGGGCCTGTACGTGAACACCCGACGTTCAGGATTTTTATTCCACTGATGATGGCAGCCATTGGAGCTGCCAAAACGTTTGGTTTGGTAATAAACCATGGACCACGGCCAAACAGCCCGGATAACATGAACCATACATGAAAATCAATAATTTACCACTTTTCATAATGAGAACTGTGAATTAGTTTACAGTTGCAATTACAAATGTTACACAGTATTTAGATAATGTAGCCCTATTAATTTTTTTCCTTGAAAGAATGTGGTGTTATTCCATTATGCAACTTAACTTTAAAATAATTTATAACTAGACTTTAACTGTCTTCAAAGATTATTGATATGTTATAATCAGTTTATAATATAGGTAAGGAATGGTCACTTTGCTACTGATGTAGAGGTCCTGTGATTAATTCGTAGTGGAACCATGAAATCAAGTTACATTTTTGATAGTTGTTTTGATAGTTCATCTTATTTTTTCACAGTACTAAATTAATATAGAATATTGAACTTTCACTTTTGAAACTTACTTGTTTTCTCCCGTACGCGTTTCAGCATGATGTGCGCCTTCATCAGCGGATTGAGACAGACTGCCAGTAACTCGTAACGGTTTTATTTGGTAGGTTGAGTGGGGGTGGTGTGTGGTGAAAGGGGATTGGCGCGGGGATCCGAATTATTGTTTGTTTTATGTATAATTGTGTCAAAAGTGTGTGTGATTTATAGTGTAATTGATTGTTAAGTATGCTGTTTTGTTGTGTTGTGTAGTGTTTGTATATTTCATTTTGTTCTGCTGTGTTAAGTTTTCAACTTTTGGGTAAGTAGTGTAATAGATATATATAGTGATATAGATTAGTATCTATGTTGGTGTAGCTGTGGTTTTGTGTGTGTATGTGTGTGGCAAACGCGGAATCTATATTGTTGTTGGATAAAGCTTTTAGGTGTTCTGAGTAACGAGATGAAAAAGATCTTCCCATCTGGGCTATATAGAAACTATTGCAATAATTACAGTTTAGTTTGTAAACACCTGTTTTGTTGTATTTGTCTATGTCCGTGTTTGTATCATTGATGTATTTTTTGATCGTATTGTTTGTTCTGTATGCTATTTTGTACTTGTGTTTCCTGAATGTGTTGGCGATTTTGTGTTTGTTGGAGTTATGGTATGTAAGTGTGATGTATTTAGTTTGTTGTGTGTTGATAGTATTTAGTGTTTTGTTGTTTTTGTTTATGATGTGTTTGTGTAGTTTGTTTATTAAATTAGGGTTGTAGCCATTTTTTATTGCTATATATTTGATTGTGTTGAGTTCATCATTATAATCTTGTTTACTTAATGGTATTTTTGTTAATCTATGGAGCATATGGTTGAAGGCCGCATGTTTGTGTTGCGTTGGATGGTTTGATGTGTTGTGTATAACCATGTCAGTTGTGGTTGGTTTTCTGTATATTTTATACGTGTGTGTATTGTTTGTTTTGTTAATTGTTAGGTCCAGAAAATGTATACTATTGTTTTGTTCTATTTCCAGTGTAAATTTTAGTTTGTGGTGTATTGTGTTTATGTATTTGTGGAACTTTTCGACCTGTCTTGTATTGCCATTGAATAAAAGTAATATGTCATCCACATACCTGTGCCAATAAATGATTTTGTTGGTGTATTTGTTGTTGTTTATTATGTGGTTCCGTTCTATGTTGTGTATGAATATTTCAGCCAGTATTCCTGATATGGGGATCCCATCGGGAGACCGTCTGTTTGTCTGTATATCTTGTTGTTGTATGTGAAGTAATTTTGTTCTGTAATTATTTTGGTGAGTGTGATGATCTCATGTATGTGTGTTTTGGGCGTGTTGTTTTGTCTGAGTAAATGTTCTAGTGTTTGTATGGTTTCTTTAATGGGTGGGTACATTGGTGTATAAATTGGTTATGTCAAAAGATGCTAATGTTGAATTGTGTGGGATGTGGATGTGTTCGGTTTTGTTGACTAGTTCTATGTTGTTTTTGACAGAAGTATTGTTACTGAGATTAATGTTTTTCCTGATTATTTTGTCTAGTGTTTTGCGATTTTGTGGGAGGGAGCTTGTGTGTTGTTTATTAAGGGTCTGATGGGAATGTTAGGTTTGTGTATTTTTGGTAAAGCATTTAGTTTTGGGGGTTAGGTTTGATTTGTTTGAGGTATTTGGTGCTTTCTGGTTGGATTATGTGTTTTGTGTTATTTATAAATTTGTTAATTTTTTTTTGAAATTTTAGTGTGGGGTCTTTATTTATTTTTGTTATATTATTTTCGTTGAAGAATTTCTCAACTTTAGTGTTTAGTTCATGTCTGTCCATTATGACGTTTATGTTCCCTTTATCAGCTTTTAATATTGTTATGTTGTGTTCAAGTAACTTTTGTTTTACATTATTAAGCGTTTTAATTTCAGTGTTGTGTCTTTTTGGTTGTATTTGTGTGCGTTGTAGTTTTCGTTTTGTCATGTCGTATGGAATCTTGATCGTTAATGTGCGTGTTTTGTACAGCTGTTTCTGTGTCTATGATTATGTCGCGTATGTGTCTATTGTGGTTGTTGTTGTTGTTGGATGTATTGTTTTTCAAATTATGTTTTAGTCCTTTGTTTAATAAAGCCATTTCATCAGTTGTGAAATTAACGTCAGTTGTGTGTACTGTGCGTGTGTGGAATTTGTGTGTCAGCTTGGGAATTGTTTCTATTGTGCGTGTTGTGAGGTTTGTTATTTTGTTGTTGTGTCGATCTTGTATTTTAAGACACAATTATACATAAAACAAACAATAATTCGGATCGCCGCACCAATCCTCTTCCACCACACACCACCCCCACTCAACCTACCAAATAAAACCGTTACAAGTTACTGGCAGTCTGTCTCGATCCGCTGATGAAGGCGCACATCATGCCGAAATGCATACGGGAGAAAACAAGTAAGTTTCACAAGTGAAAGTTCAATATTCTATATTAATACATTTTTGAGCTCCTAGCTTGACTCTGTATGTGGAAATGAGTTACCTGGGATAATACCCTGGGTAATAATGAATGGCTAAAGCTAGTGCTGGCCACACTACCTTCCACTTGCTCAGGTAGCCTACTCTCCCTAGATCAAAAATTACTTTGGCAGTAGAAAAAAGAGCAATTGTTATTTAATAGGCAACGTTTATGGTGTGATAGTTGTTCTGGTGGATTGTAACACTGCACTATACAACAAAGGTTTAACAATAATTTAGCACTATTTCAGTTTCTCTTGGATAGAATGGTTTCGATATAAAATATATGAACTATTTAAAAAGCCAAGAAACTTATTAAATCATTTGGCTAATACATTAAATTGTGTGTGTGTGTGAGTACAGTATATACATAATAATATACACTGTGCACCCCACTGTGTATACATAAATTAAAGTCTGTCAGTCAGTATGTCTGTTAGGGAGTATCGGAAAAACATTTTTTTCGAAATCCGGTTACGGCTAGTGCGGATTTTTGGCCAAATGGCATTAATGAAACATATAAAAAATCCCAGCTCGATCAGACAACTCCTTCTTCTGCCGAGTAGAGGTCAAATATTAGAAAAATCACCAAAAAATCACTTTTTTATTGATATCTTCAAAAAATCATTTTTGATATTTTTTATATTTTTTGGTGGTTTAAGTCATTGAAATAGCAAGGGAAAAGACTAATAAATACATAAAACATTTTTATTAGGGCTCTTTCTGTGCACCAGAAGCCTAAAAACCTAGTGAATATTTCGTAAAAAAAGCACTGATTTTCCGGCGTGACGTACAATTAAATATTAATATAAAAATATTGAAGCCTCTTGAATAACGAACGAATCTCTTTAATGCTAAGTTGTATGAGCAGTAATAATATAAATAATTTGCTCGCAATCTCTTCTGCATCTGCTTATCGCACTAAGTCGCCTCCCGCCCACCCCTCCCCAAGCGCCGCATCACTTCGACTCGCCCAGCGGACAGGTTCAATCGTGTCAGTCGCCTGTCAAACAGCTGCGTCGAACGCGCTTGTTGCTGCTCGAGTTTTTTCTTAGTGCTGCAGTGATTTTCAACTGAAAATAATTGTGTTTTCGTGTGAAGTGCTGTGTGTAGAAGTGAGGACAGTGTTGTAGTTGTGTTAAGTGCCTTGTATTCGTAAGAGGATGACAGTTACGCTGAAGTTATGGCTTCGACAAGTTTGTTATGGTCTGACGTTAGCAATAACATAATTTGGACACCTAAGGAATTCGGCCTAACACAGCTACCGACCGTTGAAGATGTGTTGAGACAATACGTATGGGAACGAGAAGAAAAAATGAGAATTTTGGGATCCCGGAAGGAGCCTGCAACAAAGGATTTATCTTCTATTATCGCCAGTAAGGTTGTAGAAATTTGGGATTACGCCTCAATCAGCAGCGAAGCAATTCTCAGTGTCAGACGGATTGTTGCAATGATATTGAAGTACCATGATAGTGCTCGTGACTTGCAAAAGTCAGTGAAGACCGGTTTCCAAATTTGTGCACAACGAATTGCTGATTTTCAAGAGTCTGCCAAAAAGACTTTATTTGATATAGCATTTTGTAAGTGTTCAGATCCTGTTGCCTGCAATTGCGAAAAACAAAGAAAAGTGCCAGTACTAGAGGTGCCTTTTCTTCTAGATCAAAGAACAACAAGAAAAATGTTTATAGGAAACTTGGATCGTCAGGAAACCAAATGACGCATCAAGAGGTTAGGACGAGACCTTCAGCGGGAGAGTTCAAGAGCTAAGAAGACGGATCAAGAACAATCGGCTCAAAGCTTTGGTCCAGAAGAAGTGGAATACGTCAAAAAAGTGGAGGAAGACAAGGCCTCAAGTTCAGATGAGGAGTACCAGCCACCAAAACATTTGAAAACATCGCCGGAACCTGTTCAGCAGATGAGATTGCAACTACCCGCCTTTTCTACTGCAGTATACAGGACTAAGACATCAACTAGACACGCGGCCCTTCTAGCCTCTTCCCTCCTAGAAGACGTCGGGATGATCACCTCAGAAAATACAGAAAATGTGATCGATGCCTGCAAAATTCAGAGACAAAAAAATGTTTTGGCGACAACCATTTTAGCTGACACTGATGCAGCTCTCAAAGACAAAAATTAAGAGCTTTGTATTTTGACAGAAGACAGGACCGCACTTTAACCTTAGAAAAGAAGAAAAAAAGTGTTAGTCGTGTTGTGAAAAAAGAGGAGCATGTAGTGTTAGTTGAAGAGCCTGGATCAGAGTATCTTGGGCACGTCACTCCAGAGTCTGGATCGGGAGACTGCATTCAAAAAGCAATGCTCAATTATTGCCACGAAAAGGACATTGATCTCACAAATCTCAGTGTTATTGGCGGTGATGGTACCCCAGTGAACTCTGGCCTCAAGAATGGTGCTATGTCCCTTTGTGAAAATTCTTTGAACAGGGCTCTCCAAAGAGTTATATGCATGTTCCACACCAACGAACTTCCACTTCGACACTTATTCCAGTCCCTCGACGGAAAGAGTACAGGACCAAATACCTACGCGGGTCCAATTGGAACATTGCTCCAAAATTGTGAAACTCTCACTATCAAACGTTTTGACCCCATTCCAGTACCTTGGATCTCTGATTTGTAGCTGGAAGAAAGCAGCAGTCTAAGCAGTGATCAACAGTATCTTCTCGATATTTGCAAGGCGATATCTTCAGGAGATTGTCCTCAAGGTTTACCAGACAGAAGTCCGGGAAAACTACATCAAGCAAGGTGGTTGACCCTTGCAAATAGAACATTGCGTCTTTATGTATCAACCAGTAAGCCATCCGACAATCTTGTGTGCCTAGTTGTCTACATCATGAAAGTCTATGCATTCATTTGGTTTTCAATTAAGATCGAACCATCTATCGTGGAAGGACCACGCCATCTATGGAAGTTGATGTCATCTTCTCGCTGTCTGGGCGAAGTTACTAAAAAGATTATTGACCCCGTCATCAAGAGAAATGCCTGGTTTAGCCATCCCGAGAATCTGCTCTTATCAATGATTTCGGATCCTGATGCTGACAAAAGGCAATTAGGTTGGAGAAGAATACTCAAAGCTAGAATAACATTATGTCGAACCAATGCTGTTTGAGAATTTTCTGTTCCTCTGGAAATTCGACTTGACGCCCTATCATATGTAGAAGTCATCGATTGATCAAACTGTAAATTAACGGAGCCACCACTGATAAAACATATCAGCACTGAAGTTCTGCGTGAGAATATTAGAAGTTCTGCCTTTGCAAATGAGGACCTAAAAGACTTTCCTTGTCACACACAAAGTGTTGAACGAATGGTCAAACTTGTCACTGAGGCTGCATCGGCTGTTTGCGGACCTGAAGAACGGCACAAATTCGTCTTTGCTACTCTGAAGTCATGGAAGCAAATGCCGAAATTTGACACCAAGTCTTCCTACAAGACAAGTACCTAAACAAAAAACCCCCGCGGGCGGGCGGGTGGGCGGGACTCGACCTGCAGCCACCTCCACGTGGTGAGTCCTGGATTATTTCCAAAATTTGTTCTCAGCAAGTGGAAATAAACGAGGAGCTGCAGAATTCCTTTTAGTCGCATACTAAAACCTTTTTGTTTTAATAAAAGCGATAAAGTAATTATAACGCTCATATTTTGTAACGTTTGTCAGGCAGGAAAATCATTGCTTTTTTACGAAATATTCACTAGGTTTTTAGGCTTGTGGTGCACAGAAAGAGCCCTAATAAAAATGTTTTATGTATTTATTAGTCTTTTCCCTTGCTATTTCAATGACTTAAACCACCAAAAAATATAAAAAATATCAAAAATGATTTTTTGAAGATATCAATAAAAAAGTGATTTTTTGGTGATTTTTCTAATATTTGACCTCTACTCGGCAGCAGAAGGAGTTGTCTGATCGAGCTGAGATTTTTTATACGTTTTATTAATGCCATTTGGCCAAAAATCCGCACTAGCCATAACCGGATTTCGAAAAAAAATTTTTTTCGATACACCCTAATGTCCGTCATAAACACTGATTCACAGTCACTGTATTTATATAAAGTAATATAGTTATATCACTTTATGTATTAATGAAAATTAATCAGAATATAAGTAGATAAAGTAATTTCGTGAGATGTGAAATACTGAATGACTGAATTCTTAAATTTTACAGTTAAATGTTCTAAACACTGTTACATGATTCATTGATTTATTAAGAATAAAATTTCTGTTACACCAATAAATGATGGATTGTCTGTTCTTTTTTTATTATGTAGTTCTATGAACCTCACTGTACAAGAGTATTTCATCCATATTGAAAAGTAGGTTCATAAACTTCAAAATCAGTATTAAACTTAAAATAACCTTTTTCAAGCCATTGAATGCCTTCAAGAAGAAAAACTAAATGGCACAAATAGAACAACTAAGGAAGTACTAGATTTAGCAAGGGATTTGGAAATGATAGTAAAATACTGTTATCAATTTGCAAGTCATGCAGCAACTGATAACATTAACAACTTATTATCTAGTTTTTTTTTATTAAGGAAGAGTTTAGTAAACTCATGCAATTGGCCAAACATTTCTAAATCACTGATAAGGTGATTCAAGAGGTGTTCATCTGAACGAACATTCTACAGGAAGAAATTGCCTTAGACATGTAATGCCTGTGATATAAGTTGAAAATTTAGTAACCATTACAAATGATGAAATGATGATTTAGTGAAGTAAGGCCAGGTTTTAACCTAAAAGTAACACAATTAAAAATCAGATATGTGGACAGTTAAAATATAGTTCTGAGAAAGATTCAGGCCACTTGGTATTCTACTAAGGCCATGTAATATATAGACTATGTATTGAAACATAGGGTTTGTGAATTGAAGCACTGTCAGTTAATACTGTCAATTTATGAGCACTGTTTTAATTTTATCTCTGTATGTAAGCAAGTTAAACCAAATGCAAGTTGGCTTATATGGTTTGGATTATTAAAAAAATTGTAGAACCACTTTACAGCCTGTAGGCTGATAAATTTATGAACTGCACTTTGAACAACCTTTTCCTTAAAGTTCACTTAAACAATATGACTTGTAAAAATTAAGGTGTGCGATAATTTCTTTATAACAGTGAAAACACAGCACCAGAACATCAAGACACACTAAGACATAACGTAAACAATATAATAGGAGCACATAAGACACCAGACAACAAGAACCACACCTCAGAAATACACACAGCCATCAAACTGAGAGAAAAGTCACACAAACACATCACATTGTAAAAGCAGACAAAGGCAACACGACTGTAATCATCTCCACAGACGACGTACACAACAAAGTACAAAACGTCATGGAACAGGACAACATCACAGAACTAAAACACAACCTCACCGACAGATACCAAAACACAGTAAAACAACTAATCAACAAAGCCAAACACATAATGACACACAAACAAAAGCCCTACATGAGACAAATCCGACCATCAGCCCCTACCCTCCAAGCACTTTCCAAAATCCATAAAGAAGAAATTCCGATCCGCCCCATTATCAATTACTGTAATGCCCCTTCATACAAACTTGCAAAACATCTAGACAAAATTATCAGACAACACACACAACTAGACAACAACATTGCAGTAAAAAACAACACAGACCTAGTAACAAAAATAAAAGACATACACATCCCCCATAATGTCACATTAGCCTCCTTTGACATTAAAAACCTGTACACAAACATCCCCATTTCTGAAACAATCACCATCCTACAAAACAAACTCAAACAGAACAACACACCAGACGAACTTATCAACGAAATAACAGAATCCCTGAACATTATCACAAAACAAAACTACTTTACATATAACAATAAATTTTATACACAGAATGATGGTCTACCCATGGGCTCACCCATATCCAGCATTCTAGCAGAAGTCTTTCTCCAACACTTAGAAAAAACAAAAATCCGCACAAACAATGACAGACACTCACATAAAATACTATATTGGCACAGATACATTGATGACATTCTAATACTATACAGGGGAAACAAAAGACAATGTGAACAGTTACAAACACACATAAACAAAATACATAAAAACATAACCTTTACTGCCGAATACGAACACAACAATAGCATAAACTTCTTAGAACTCTTTATCACAAACTTGAACACAGGCACAAATTCAGTATATACAGAAAACCGACTATAACTGACACACTAATACACAACTCCTCCAATCACCCAATACAACAAACTAGCTGCCTTCAGAACCATGATACATAGACTTAACAACATCCCCCTAGATGAAAAAGACTACAAAGATGAACTAAACACGATAAAATATCTAGCAGAATCCAACGGATATGACAGAACAATAGTCAATAAACTCCAACACAAAACACAAAACAAACAACAGACAAAGACAGAAAACAACAAATTCATAACACTAACATACATCAACAAACAAACTGAAAAAATAGCCCACAAATTCAAAAAAGCAGGATACAGAATCGCTTACAAAACTACTAACGAAACAGAACACACACTATCAAAACACACACACAAAGCACAAAACTGGTGTTTACAAACTAAAGTGCTCAGATTGCAACAAATTCTACATAGGCCACACAGGATGTAGCTTCAAACAGAGATACATTGAACACACAAAGGTACTACACTCCACTACAGAATCCACCTTTGCAAACCACCTCATTGAAGCAAACCACACATACAAAAACATCGACAATAACATGAACATTCTACACGTTATAATCTTGTCGTTGTTACTGCTACCGTTTTATTCTGCAAAATGTAAATAATGTACAATTTGTGTGTAATGAGTGTACGTGTCTTCTCGATCCGTGGTTCAAATGCGTGCAACTTCTGTATATTTCGTTCGTTGCGAACGTACGAATAACCAGGTCTTGATGTTCACTAGGGGTGAGAAAGTCCCGGTGGCGCCAAATTGTTTTCTTAAAACAATTAAAATAAAATTCAAAGGCGTATGACCAGCGCAGCTCAGGCGGTTTGAATAATTCAAATATTTCCGCCAGCTAGGCCCACTGTAGCACACAGCAGTTCGATGCGTGGGCTGTGTAAATCGTTAGTCATCTGCTAAAATGTACATAAAATATTGTGCACCACCTAATGAAATTATAACACCGTGGTTACACTCAATACTTACACATTTTTTATTAGTGATTATTATTCATTTAATACAAATTATTCTAATACAAATGCTCCGGTTATTTATATGAGACAATTACAGGGTTTGACAATCGATATTTGAATTGATACCAGACGTTTAATGATGGCGTCTGTTGAAAATTGTATACAAGTTATTAATGTCGTTTGTCATAGGTTCTTGAGGTTACGTTCAAAGGATTACAAATGTTTTAAAAACAATAAAAATACACACCCTTACATCAAGTGAACTTAACTAACATATTGTGTATGTATAATTGGTTTAGCGCAGTGTAGCATAAGTGTTTACAAGTTATGGATCATTAACAACAGTTTATATTGGCTAGTTTATAAATTGTCAGTGACTTAGATTTCTTTTTAATCTCTGAAAGTAATGAATTTCAGTTCAGTGAGATTTCGACCTTTAGTGAGATAATTAACGTGAGTTTATTTATATATTTCGGGTAATTTAAGAGGTACTTATCACTTCCGTAGTTATGGTGAATTCGTACGATCTGTTATTCATGGGTTATACTATAATCTTCTTTAATTTGCTGGGTTCAGGACATCAGGCATCTTTTTCAGTTTAACTGGTAGTAATTTATTTTCTTTTTTCGTTAATTTGGCCTCAACTTCAATAATATGGCTCCAGTCTTTATCTTATGTCTTGGTATACACTTAGTAATAACTTTTTCTGATATTTGCTATGTTTTAATGGACAATTTTGGTCATTCGAAAATTAGCGTCTATACCATTAAAGCGTCATACATTCAGTGAAAAAATCTAACGGTATTTTTGGCTTGTTATTCCACAGTTTCCATGGTAACGTAATTATTCTACCTGGTCGATCTCAAAATAAACACATTGTTATCAAACTTTGAATTTTTGTTTAATTTGAATAAATATTTTATAATGGCTATATTTATTTGGTGATAATTTCAATGGTTGTAATCTTTACATAGATGTTCCTATTTTCTTTCAAAGATTAGTTTGATATCTTACAAGATTGGTCTAAGCCATGTATTAATGTTTTAGTCCAAAATGGATAATACTATGCTAATACATAATTTACTTATTTCTAAGTTTTAATATAATTCTGCCATGTTCCCTTTCGTTACACATAATTACTATATTTTGCCTATTATTTCTTATAAAGGTATTGCTATTATTTTCTTTATAAATTCCTTACTTACTTAAAACATACTAACATATTACTGTAAAACTATTTCTTTTGGTATTTATTGCCTTAAACATTAAGCCAATAACTTCTTTCTTTAAATTAACAAATGAACAAATTTGGTGAGTGTTATATCTACATCATCTCTTTTATAATAGTAATCACCCTGGTGATTTTTATACTGAGATAATATTTTTTCTGTTTTTTACATTCACACTTATTCTGTGTCTTTCAGTCTAATATACTTAACTTAATTGCTCATTTAACATGTGCTTATATTTTGGGTTTGTCACACTTGTTTCACTCTTTTTTCTTAAGATTATATGCTGTTTATTTTATTACACTTATCACTTCACTGTTCAACTTTGTCACTCCCTACCTATCTCTAATTACCCTTATATTTCTCACGATCTCACTATTATTACAAAGTTTTTGTATCTAATGAGTTCATGTCTCTTTTGTTAACTTCAGACTGTCACATATCATTTTATAATATGCAAACAACATGGTATTGTAAATACATCTTTCAAACAAAACATAACTTTGTATATATTGTCATTAAAGTGATAAAAATTGGTCTGAAATGTCATAATTAGTAATAATAACAACAATTTAATAATGTTAAAATATATTGTGTTAATTGAAACATACTACATCTGTAGCAACAGCCATAATATTAGCGAATAAATAAACTCTCCAAAACCTTATACTTTCAAACACATAATGCTGAAATAATATACATACTGCTGAAATAATCTTAGTAAAAGTTCCAAAGTATATAGTAGACTATACAATTTGTTCTCTGATTGAACCACGCACACATTTCTATTCCCTGTCTGTATGAGTGTAATTTTAAACATAACAGCTGACACATCACCTATAGATAAGGATATACATACAATCATATCTACACATGGTTTTTTATGTATAACAATTGCTGAGATACTGTCATTTACAAGTTACCACTAATAAAAATTTAAACATAACTTATTAACAATAATAAAAAATTATTCTCTTTTAAAACAATCTTGTGAGTTAATTGTTATGGCCATGTAATTTTTATTTTCTTTTCCTTTTTTCTTCACTGTCTTCTTGTCTCGCTTTACTTTGGTTAATATCTGGCCAATCTCTGGGGTTGGGTCAATGTCAGTTGTCTGTCAGTCTAGTTCGTATTTTCTTGTTTTGTGACCACCTTTGGTTGTATTCTTCCTCCTTCACTATTGATTATATTTACTACCTTCATTCTCGTTATCATTTATCTATCAAAATATATTGTTTCTTGGCATTTTTTACATACTTTTTTATATCAAATGTGATCAGGGTTTGGCAATGTTATATAATGCCCTTCCACCAAAATTGATCATTTTATAAAACGTGCATTTGAGTTTGATGAAATTATCAATTGTATCGTATCAAATTTTTTTATTTTATTTATTTTTTTCAAATTCTGCTTCTCATTCATTTTTTATAATTAATTCTGTATCCTTTAATTCCATTCTTCTTAGTCTTTTCTTCATTATCTTCTCATATTGCGAACTGGCTTATTGACTTTTTATTATAACTTATTCCCTATAAATCTTATTTTTCATCAAAACTACTCTTATACTGATATCAGGGGAACATCATCCCTGCTCAGTAAAATGATTGCTGGTTCATTCAACAGACAATCTCAATTAATAATTCTTAACTATAGTCAACTCGTGACTCAAAATAACAATAATAATAATCATAATCATAATATTTGTTGGGAATCTTTTACTTTTATACTTCATTATAGCTCAGTTCGAGTCATATATTGTTTCATCTTTCTTTATAGATACTATTTGAAGCATTGTTTTTTATTGATACAATTCACATTTTTATTCATTTTTAATTACTCTTTGTTTCATCTCCTTTCACATTATAACTCTTAGAACGTTTATTTCATTTATATTGTTTTGTGATCATTGGTTTGGGTAATTTTACTTCCCCTCTTTCTAAATAGTTGTGGCAGCTGATCATTTTGATTGATTTTTTTTTTTTTTTTTTTTTTTTAAATATCATAGTAAGTTATGGCTTCTTACTAGTTAGGAATTTTTTGTAGCTTATTCCTTTACAGTATGTTATGCTTTTTATGCCTCATTTTTTGGCTAAATATTATGGTAATTAAACCTTATTTTGTAGGAATGTTTTGTAACTACACTCCTCTATTGTTAATTTTTATTTAAATATTGTAGTAAGTTAGTTGCTCTTACTTTATCTGAATGCCTTGTGATTTTTATCTCTCCATTTTTACTTGTTCTAAAATATTATTGAGATAATTGGGTAAGCTTTTCTTACATATCTTTTTTGATTTTTTTACAATTTTTATTCATCATAATGGTTTCTCTAATGCTTAGTGTAAGCTGTACTTACGAATGTTTTGGAATTTTGACATTCTTTAGAGATCTTTTCTTTATGGCATTGGCAGACTTGTTTGTTTGTCACGTTATTTTTTTTCTTTATTTAAAGTATTTTTGTTGGTTTTTTACTTTAAATTGTTTTTTACAGTTATTGTTGGTTGTCATAATATTTCTTAATTGAGGCTTGATTGTATACCCCCTTTATTTTCTTGGTGACGGGGTGAGTGATCTCGTAAGTGTTATTGCCCTTGTCTTTTGTTATAGTGTATGGTCCCACGTATAATAATAGTAACTTTCTAGTGATGCCTTCTATCGTTCACTATCATTTTATTAATTTCTCTGGCGTCGAGGCAGATTCTCACCTTTCCGTCCTTTTTTGGTATCGCCACTATTGGACTTGTATACGGTGATTGGCTTAATTCAATGATATCGTCTTCCATCATTTGATTGATTTCTGCCCTCACTGCATTTCTTTGTGAGTAAGCAATGGGGTAAGATTTTTTCTTGAAGTCAACGGGTTCTTTAAATCGTATTCGGCACTGATAATTCTTTACTTTGCCTGGAGCGTCAGAAAAAATGTGTTTATATCTGTTGTATATACTTATGAGTTCCTCTGACTGTTGCACACTAATCTGTGGATCTTGTTCTTCTCGTTGGAAGTTTCTGATCTCTTCCAGCTTGCTTGACCATAATTCTTTATTCTTCCAATCTGTCAATATTCTTTCAGGTGATTGTCGGCAATAATTGTTTTGGATCATGTTATAGTGGTTTGTTATCAATGGTAAGTTGCCACCATTCACTATATCGGCTGACCATATTCCTTGTTCTGTGGTTAGTGACACTTCTCCCTGCCGCAGGTTAATTATGGCAGAGTGTTGTCTGAGTACATCACACCCGACAAGTAATGAGAAAGGTAGGCCGCTGGCAACAAGAAATGGCATAGTTACTATTATACCTTTGCTATTAAGTTCCAAGGATACTTGTTTCCGGACGGTTTTGTTTTGTCGGCCGGTAGCACCAGTGATAGTTATATTGTTTATGGGCAGGGTTGATATGGGTACACTACTTCCCTGCTGCAGTCTATTTAATTCTATTTGGTCGATCAGGGAAACATTAGACCCTGTATCGATCATTATGGTTGATAGAATTCCATTTATTTGGGCACTCACATACACTATTTCATTGTTTCGAATGGGCATCATGTTATCATTTTCTTCGATCAAATTGCCCCTTATATTTTTCAAATAATTATTACATATTATTGTGATCTTCTTGTCATGTGTTGTCTTATATTCACCCAGAGATTGGTCCAGTGATGGGCTGTCCGCAGTTTTCACTGGCCTTAAGCGTTTAAATGAGGGTTGACCTCATTGCCCCCAACATCAGTAGTGTTTGATGGTTGGTTAGCGTTCGGCTCCTGTTGATTATTCCGGTTATCCACGCTGTGCCTGTGATCTTCTTCGAATGGGTGACTTCTCATATCGGGTACCTGGTTATAGTACGTTCGCCGATAGTTAGATGAGGGATAGTTTCTTCTTGGGCTCCTTTGTCTTTGCCCCCTTATGTAATTTACCTGTGGCCGGTATCCTGGATTATTGTTCTGATTACTGTTGTTTCCGGGGCGATAATTGTTGTAGTAACCATTCGACGGGAAATTACCTCTGTGGTTGTTCCTGAAGTTGTTATTATTAGGGTTTCCACTTCTGTTAAAATTTCTGGGCGCGTTATTGCCCCGTGTGTTCCCTTGGTAATTGTTAGGGTTATTTATCGGTGGTTTGTTATCTCCCTGTTGGTTCTGTGACAATTGTCCCTCATTGGTTCTATTATTTCTGAAACTGTACCCTCTATTTTTCCTGTACTGCCACTCATGTTCATGGCTTTCCAGTAAGCTAGCCATATCTTGGATGGTCTTTACCTGGCTGTACATCCGTGCCTTTTGGATGGCGTCGTCGTAGTGGTAAGATAACTGTATTACCAGACACTCTTCAGGTATACGTGGCTCCAAATTCCTGGCCATGCAGATTTTTCCCAAGAAGTAGGAGGTAAGGGATTGTCCATTCTGGTTTTCATACCTTCCATTGCTCAGGTTATTGCGGACCATATTCTGAGTTGACTCAGACCAGTATTTAGCCTTGAACTGAGTCTTAAAGTCTTGAAGGTTTTGGATATCTGGTCGAGTGGCAGTCCACCAGTTGTCGTATGTTTCCTTGAACATTTCGTCCAACATCCCTCTTATTGTAGTCCATCGAGTCTCTCGATTCTTGAGGATTAACTCTTCTACCCTCTTCAAGAATTCAATAGGGTTTTTTTTATAATTACGGAAATTGATGGTATCTCTGTTGTCTGTGTTCATGACATGATTATTATTACATGGTCGGTCACGCCATGCATCCACTTCTTCCCGTAATGACTCTTCTATTCTGCGCATTTCGTCAATCCTCTGTTGGTTTTTGTCTACTTTGCTATCTACTTTATTTAAGTTACTGTAAACTCCTTCCATTCGTTCTCCCAAGTCTGTCCGTACAGCTGCTACCTCTTTCTGGTTTTCTTCCCGGACTTGGTGTATGTCCTGGTCTATCTGGGTACATCTTCTGACTGTTTCTTCATGACCTTCCTCAATTCTTCTCTTATTTTCTCCTTCGAGACGGTTCATTTTATCGAGTACTTCCTTGCGGACTCCAGAAACATTTTCGTTGGTCTTCTCTAGCTTCTCCAACGTTTCCTCTAATTTGTCGTTGATTTCCGTAACCTGCTGTTTTGCTTCTTCTCGGTACTCCATTAATTGGTGTGCCATCTGCAGCTTCATTTCTTCTTTATTTTTCTCGTGGTCCATCTTCAGCTGTCCCTTCAATTCTTCCTTCAAATCTTCATTTCTTTGCTGAATTTCCTCCATCAATCGTTGTTGTAATATTTCATTATTCTTGTTAATGGTTTGTCTCAATTCTTCTTTCTGTTTCTGAAAATTGTCCTCCTGTTTTTTAAAATTTTCGTTTGTTTCTTTCTTCATTTCCTTCAAGCTCTCCTCATTCTTGTCGAATTTCTCCTCCTGTTCCTTAAAATTTTGGTTAATCAATTCCCACAATTTTTGTAAATCCATTCCTCCTGTGGCTTCCCCCCTATCTCCAGCCTGTGTTTCCATTTCTTCGTCTTGGCTTGGTTCTGTTGTGGTTATTACTGTATCCACTTCTTCAATCGGTGTTCCTTCCTCTTCTTCCCCTCTGTTTTCTTCCATCTCCTTCTCCTTTGCCAATTTTTTCGATACTCCTCTGGTGTGCATTTTGTAATCTTTCGTAATCGCCGCTAGAATTTATAGGGTTTATTTGTATAATTTCTTTATTATTCTAGCTCCACTAGTTGGCGCGCCAATTTATAATCTTGTCGTTGTTACTGCTACCGTTTTATTCTGCAAAATGTAAATAATGTACAATTTGTGTGTAATGAGTGTACGTGTCTTCTCGGTCCGTGGTTCAAATGCGTGCAACTTCTGTATATTTCGTTCGTTGCGAACGTACGAATAACCAGGTCTTGATGTTCACTAGGGGTGAGAAAGTCCCGGTGGCGCCAAATTGTTTTCTTAAAACAATTAAAATAAAATTCAAAGGCGTATGACCAGCGCAGCTCAGGTGGTTTGAATAATTCAAATATTTCCGCCAGCTAGGCCCACTGTAGCACACAGCAGTTCGATGCGTGGGCTGTGTAAATCGTTAGTCTGTACATAAAATATTGTGCACCACCTAATGAAATTATAACACCGTGGTTACACTCAATACTTACACATTTTTTATTAGTGATTATTATTCATTTAATACAAATTATTCTAATACAAATGCTCCGGTTATTTATATGAGACAATTACAGGGTTTGACAATCGATATTTGAATTGATACCAGACGTTTAATGATGGCGTCTGTTGAAAATTGTATACAAGTTATTAATGTCGTTTGTCATAGGTTCTTGAGGTTACGTTCAAAGGATTACAAATGTTTTAAAAACAATAAAAATACACACCCTTACATCAAGTGAACTTAACTAACATATTGTGTATGTATAATTGGTTTAGCGCAGTGTAGCATAAGTGTTTACAAGTTATGGATCATTAACAACAGTTTATATTGGCTAGTTTATAAATTGCCAGTGACTTAGATTTCTTTTTAATCTCTGAAAGTAATGAATTTCAGTTCAGTGAGATTTCGACCTTTAGTGAGATAATTAACGTGAGTTTATTTATATATTTCGGGTAATTTAAGAGGTACTTATCACTTCCGTAGTTATGGTGAATTCGTACGATCTGTTATTCATGGGTTATACTATAATCTTCTTTAATTTGCTGGGTTCAGGACATCAGGCATCTTTTTCAGTTTAACTGGTAGTAATTTATTTTCTTTTTTCGTTAATTTGGCCTCAACTTCAATAATATGGCTCCAGTCTTTATCTTATGTCTTGGTATACACTTAGTAATAACTTTTTCTGATATTTGCTATGTTTTAATGGACAATTTTGGTCATTCGAAAATTAGCGTCTATACCATTAAAGCGTCATACATTCAGTGAAAAAATCTAACGGTATTTTTGGCTTGTTATTCCACAGTTTCCATGGTAACGTAATTATTCTACCTGGTCGATCTCAAAATAAACACATTGTTATCAAACTTTGAATTTTTGTTTAATTTGAATAAATATTTTATAATGGCTATATTTATTTGGTGATAATTTCAATGGTTGTAATCTTTACATAGATGTTCCTATTTTCTTTCAAAGATTAGTTTGATATCTTACAAGATTGGTCTAAGCCATGTATTAATGTTTTAGTCCAAAATGGATAATACTATGCTAATACATAATTTACTTATTTCTAAGTTTTAATATAATTCTGCCATGTTCCCTTTCGTTACACATAATTACTATATTTTGCCTATTATTTCTTATAAAGGTATTGCTATTATTTTCTTTATAAATTCCTTACTTACTTAAAACATACTAACATATTACTGTAAAACTATTTCTTTTGGTATTTATTGCCTTAAACATTAAGCCAATAACTTCTTTCTTTAAATTAACAAATGAACAAATTTGGTGAGTGTTATATCTACATCATCTCTTTTATAACAGTAATCACCCTGGTGATTTTTATACTGAGATAATATTTTTTCTGTTTTTTACATTCACACTTATTCTGTGTCTTTCAGTCTAATATACTTAACTTAATTGCTCATTTAACATGTGCTTATATTTTGGGTTTGTCACACTTGTTTCACTCTTTTTTCTTAAGATTATATGCTGTTTATTTTATTACACTTATCACTTCACTGTTCAACTTTGTCACTCCCTACCTATCTCTAATTACCCTTATATTTCTCACGATCTCACTATTATTACAAAGTTTTTGTATCTAATGAGTTCATGTCTCTTTTGTTAACTTCAGACTGTCACATATCATTTTATAATATGCAAACAACATGGTATTGTAAATACATCTTTCAAACAAAACATAACTTTGTATATATTGTCATTAAAGTGATAAAAATTGGTCTGAAATGTCATAATTAGTAATAATAACAACAATTTAATAATGTTAAAATATATTGTGTTAATTGAAACATACTACATCTGTAGCAACAGCCATAATATTAGCGAATAAATAAACTCTCCAAAACCTTATACTTTCAAACACATAATGCTGAAATAATATACATACTGCTGAAATAATCTTAGTAAAAGTTCCAAAGTATATAGTAGACTATACAATTTGTTCTCTGATTGAACCACGCACACATTTCTATTCCCTGTCTGTATGAGTGTAATTTTAAACATAACAGCTGACACATCACCTATAGATAAGGATATACATACAATCATATCTACACATGGTTTTTTATGTATAACAATTGCTGAGATACTGTCATTTACAAGTTACCACTAATAAAAATTTAAACATAACTTATTAACAATAATAAAAAATTATTCTCTTTTAAAACAATCTTGTGAGTTAATTGTTATGGCCATGTAATTTTTATTTTCTTTTCCTTTTTTCTTCACTGTCTTCTTGTCTCGCTTTACTTTGGTTAATATCTGGCCAATCTCTGGGGTTGGGTCAATGTCAGTTGTCTGTCAGTCTAGTTCGTATTTTCTTGTTTTGTGACCACCTTTGGTTGTATTCTTCCTCCTTCACTATTGATTATATTTACTACCTTCATTCTCGTTATCATTTATCTATCAAAATATATTGTTTCTTGGCATTTTTTACATACTTTTTTATATCAAATGTGATCAGGGTTTGGCAATGTTATATAATGCCCTTCCACCAAAATTGATCATTTTATAAAACGTGCATTTGAGTTTGATGAAATTATCAATTGTATCGTATCAAATTTTTTTATTTTATTTATTTTTTTCAAATTCTGCTTCTCATTCATTTTTTATAATTAATTCTGTATCCTTTAATTCCATTCTTCTTAGTCTTTTCTTCATTATCTTCTCATATTGCGAACTGGCTTATTGACTTTTTATTATAACTTATTCCCTATAAATCTTATTTTTCATCAAAACTACTCTTATACTGATATCAGGGGAACATCATCCCTGCTCAGTAAAATGATTGCTGGTTCATTCAACAGACAATCTCAATTAATAATTCTTAACTATAGTCAACTCGTGACTCAAAATAACAATAATAATAATCATAATCATAATATTTGTTGGGAATCTTTTACTTTTATACTTCATTATAGCTCAGTTCGAGTCATATATTGTTTCATCTTTCTTTATAGATACTATTTGAAGCATTGTTTTTTATTGATACAATTCACATTTTTATTCATTTTTAATTACTCTTTGTTTCATCTCCTTTCACATTATAACTCTTAGAACGTTTATTTCATTTATATTGTTTTGTGATCATTGGTTTGGGTAATTTTACTTCCCCTCTTTCTAAATAGTTGTGGCAGCTGATCATTTTGATTGATTTTTTTTTTTTTTTTTTTTTTAAATATCATAGTAAGTTATGGCTTCTTACTAGTTAGGAATTTTTTGTAGCTTATTCCTTTACAGTATGTTATGCTTTTTATGCCTCATTTTTTGGCTAAATATTATGGTAATTAAACCTTATTTTGTAGGAATGTTTTGTAACTACACTCCTCTATTGTTAATTTTTATTTAAATATTGTAGTAAGTTAGTTGCTCTTACTTTATCTGAATGCCTTGTGATTTTTATCTCTCCATTTTTACTTGTTCTAAAATATTATTGAGATAATTGGGTAAGCTTTTCTTACATATCTTTTTTGATTTTTTTACAATTTTTATTCATCATAATGGTTTCTCTAATGCTTAGTGTAAGCTGTACTTACGAATGTTTTGGAATTTTGACATTCTTTAGAGATCTTTTCTTTATGGCATTGGCAGACTTGTTTGTTTGTCACGTTATTTTTTTTCTTTATTTAAAGTATTTTTGTTGGTTTTTTACTTTAAATTGTTTTTTACAGTTATTGTTGGTTGTCATAATATTTCTTAATTGAGGCTTGATTGTATACCCCCTTTATTTTCTTGGTGACGGGGTGAGTGATCTCGTAAGTGTTATTGCCCTTGTCTTTTGTTATAGTGTATGGTCCCACGTATAATAATAGTAACTTTCTAGTGATGCCTTCTATCGTTCACTATCATTTTATTAATTTCTCTGGCGTCGAGGCAGATTCTCACCTTTCCGTCCTTTTTTGGTATCGCCACTATTGGACTTGTATACGGTGATTGGCTTAATTCAATGATATCGTCTTCCATCATTTGATTGATTTCTGCCCTCACTGCATTTCTTTGTGAGTAAGCAATGGGGTAAGATTTTTTCTTGAAGTCAACGGGTTCTTTAAATCGTATTCGGCACTGATAATTCTTTACTTTGCCTGGAGCGTCAGAAAAAATGTGTTTATATCTGTTGTATATACTTATGAGTTCCTCTGACTGTTGCACACTAATCTGTGGATCTTGTTCTTCTCGTTGGAAGTTTCTGATCTCTTCCAGCTTGCTTGACCATAATTCTTTATTCTTCCAATCTGTCAATATTCTTTCAGGTGATTGTCGGCAATAATTGTTTTGGATCATGTTATAGTGGTTTGTTATCAATGGTAAGTTGCCACCATTCACTATATCGGCTGACCATATTCCTTGTTCTGTGGTTAGTGACACTTCTCCCTGCCGCAGGTTAATTATGGCAGAGTGTTGTCTGAGTACATCACACCCGACAAGTAATGAGAAAGGTAGGCCGCTGGCAACAAGAAATGGCATAGTTACTATTATACCTTTGCTATTAAGTTCCAAGGATACTTGTTTCCGGACGGTTTTGTTTTGTCGGCCGGTAGCACCAGTGATAGTTATATTGTTTATGGGCAGGGTTGATATGGGTACACTACTTCCCTGCTGCAGTCTATTTAATTCTATTTGGTCGATCAGGGAAACATTAGACCCTGTATCGATCATTATGGTTGATAGAATTCCATTTATTTGGGCACTCACATACACTATTTCATTGTTTCGAATGGGCATCATGTTATCATTTTCTTCGATCAAATTGCCCCTTATATTTTTCAAATAATTATTACATATTATTGTGATCTTCTTGTCATGTGTTGTCTTATATTCACCCAGAGATTGGTCCAGTGATGGGCTGTCCGCAGTTTTCACTGGCCTTAAGCGTTTAAATGAGGGTTGACCTCATTGCCCCCAACATCAGTAGTGTTTGATGGTTGGTTAGCGTTCGGCTCCTGTTGATTATTCCGGTTATCCACGCTGTGCCTGTGATCTTCTTCGAATGGGTGACTTCTCATATCGGGTACCTGGTTATAGTACGTTCGCCGATAGTTAGATGAGGGATAGTTTCTTCTTGGGCTCCTTTGTCTTTGCCCCCTTATGTAATTTACCTGTGGCCGGTATCCTGGATTATTGTTCTGATTACTGTTGTTTCCGGGGCGATAATTGTTGTAGTAACCATTCGACGGGAAATTACCTCTGTGGTTGTTCCTGAAGTTGTTATTATTAGGGTTTCCACTTCTGTTAAAATTTCTGGGCGCGTTATTGCCCCGTGTGTTCCCTTGGTAATTGTTAGGGTTATTTATCGGTGGTTTGTTATCTCCCTGTTGGTTCTGTGACAATTGTCCCTCATTGGTTCTATTATTTCTGAAACTGTACCCTCTATTTTTCCTGTACTGCCACTCATGTTCATGGCTTTCCAGTAAGCTAGCCATATCTTGGATGGTCTTTACCTGGCTGTACATCCGTGCCTTTTGGATGGCGTCGTCGTAGTGGTAAGATAACTGTATTACCAGACACTCTTCAGGTATACGTGGCTCCAAATTCCTGGCCATGCAGATTTTTCCCAAGAAGTAGGAGGTAAGGGATTGTCCATTCTGGTTTTCATACCTTCCATTGCTCAGGTTATTGCGGACCATATTCTGAGTTGACTCAGACCAGTATTTAGCCTTGAACTGAGTCTTAAAGTCTTGAAGGTTTTGGATATCTGGTCGAGTGGCAGTCCACCAGTTGTCGTATGTTTCCTTGAACATTTCGTCCAACATCCCTCTTATTGTAGTCCATCGAGTCTCTCGATTCTTGAGGATTAACTCTTCTACCCTCTTCAAGAATTCAATAGGGTTTCTTTTATAATTACGGAAATTGATGGTATCTCTGTTGTCTGTGTTCATGACATGATTATTATTACATGGTCGGTCACGCCATGCATCCACTTCTTCCCGTAATGACTCTTCTATTCTGCGCATTTCGTCAATCCTCTGTTGGTTTTTGTCTACTTTGCTATCTACTTTATTTAAGTTACTGTAAACTCCTTCCATTCGTTCTCCCAAGTCTGTCCGTACAGCTGCTACCTCTTTCTGGTTTTCTTCCCGGACTTGGTGTATGTCCTGGTCTATCTGGGTACATCTTCTGACTGTTTCTTCATGACCTTCCTCAATTCTTCTCTTATTTTCTCCTTCGAGACGGTTCATTTTATCGAGTACTTCCTTGCGGACTCCAGAAACATTTTCGTTGGTCTTCTCTAGCTTCTCCAACGTTTCCTCTAATTTGTCGTTGATTTCCGTAACCTGCTGTTTTGCTTCTTCTCGGTACTCCATTAATTGGTGTGCCATCTGCAGCTTCATTTCTTCTTTATTTTTCTCGTGGTCCATCTTCAGCTGTCCCTTCAATTCTTCCTTCAAATCTTCATTTCTTTGCTGAATTTCCTCCATCAATCGTTGTTGTAATATTTCATTATTCTTGTTAATGGTTTGTCTCAATTCTTCTTTCTGTTTCTGAAAATTGTCCTCCTGTTTTTTAAAATTTTCGTTTGTTTCTTTCTTCATTTCCTTCAAGCTCTCCTCATTCTTGTCGAATTTCTCCTCCTGTTCCTTAAAATTTTGGTTAATCAATTCCCACAATTTTTGTAAATCCATTCCTCCTGTGGCTTCCCCCCTATCTCCAGCCTGTGTTTCCATTTCTTCGTCTTGGCTTGGTTCTGTTGTGGTTATTACTGTATCCACTTCTTCAATCGGTGTTCCTTCCTCTTCTTCCCCTCTGTTTTCTTCCATCTCCTTCTCCTTTGCCAATTTTTTCGATACTCCTCTGGTGTGCATTTTGTAATCTTTCGTAATCGCCGCTAGAATTTATAGGGTTTATTTGTATAATTTCTTTATTATTCTAGCTCCACTAGTTGGCGCGCCAATTTATAATCTTGTCGTTGTTACTGCTACCGTTTTATTCTGCAAAATGTAAATAATGTACAATTTGTGTGTAATGAGTGTACGTGTCTTCTCGATCCGTGGTTCAAATGCGTGCAACTTCTGTATATTTCGTTCGTTGCGAACGTACGAATAACCAGGTCTTGATGTTCACTAGGGGTGAGAAAGTCCCGGTGGCGCCAAATTGTTTTCTTAAAACAATTAAAATAAAATTCAAAGGCGTATGACCAGCGCAGCTCAGGTGGTTTGAATAATTCAAATATTTCCGCCAGCTAGGCCCACTGTAGCACACAGCAGTTCGATGCGTGGGCTGTGTAAATCGTTAGTCATCTGCTAAAATGTACATAAAATATTGTGCACCACCTAATGAAATTATAACACCGTGGTTACACTCAATACTTACACATTTTTTATTAGTGATTATTATTCATTTAATACAAATTATTCTAATACAAATGCTCCGGTTATTTATATGAGACAATTACAGGGTTTGACAATCGATATTTGAATTGATACCAGACGTTTAATGATGGCGTCTGTTGAAAATTGTATACAAGTTATTAATGTCGTTTGTCATAGGTTCTTGAGGTTACGTTCAAAGGATTACAAATGTTTTAAAAACAATAAAAATACACACCCTTACATCAAGTGAACTTAACTAACATATTGTGTATGTATAATTGGTTTAGCGCAGTGTAGCATAAGTGTTTACAAGTTATGGATCATTAACAACAGTTTATATTGGCTAGTTTATAAATTGTCAGTGACTTAGATTTCTTTTTAATCTCTGAAAGTAATGAATTTCAGTTCAGTGAGATTTCGACCTTTAGTGAGATAATTAACGTGAGTTTATTTATATATTTCGGGTAATTTAAGAGGTACTTATCACTTCCGTAGTTATGGTGAATTCGTACGATCTGTTATTCATGGGTTATACTATAATCTTCTTTAATTTGCTGGGTTCAGGACATCAGGCATCTTTTTCAGTTTAACTGGTAGTAATTTATTTTCTTTTTTCGTTAATTTGGCCTCAACTTCAATAATATGGCTCCAGTCTTTATCTTATGTCTTGGTATACACTTAGTAATAACTTTTTCTGATATTTGCTATGTTTTAATGGACAATTTTGGTCATTCGAAAATTAGCGTCTATACCATTAAAGCGTCATACATTCAGTGAAAAAATCTAACGGTATTTTTGGCTTGTTATTCCACAGTTTCCATGGTAACGTAATTATTCTACCTGGTCGATCTCAAAATAAACACATTGTTATCAAACTTTGAATTTTTGTTTAATTTGAATAAATATTTTATAATGGCTATATTTATTTGGTGATAATTTCAATGGTTGTAATCTTTACATAGATGTTCCTATTTTCTTTCAAAGATTAGTTTGATATCTTACAAGATTGGTCTAAGCCATGTATTAATGTTTTAGTCCAAAATGGATAATACTATGCTAATACATAATTTACTTATTTCTAAGTTTTAATATAATTCTGCCATGTTCCCTTTCGTTACACATAATTACTATATTTTGCCTATTATTTCTTATAAAGGTATTGCTATTATTTTCTTTATAAATTCCTTACTTACTTAAAACATACTAACATATTACTGTAAAACTATTTCTTTTGGTATTTATTGCCTTAAACATTAAGCCAATAACTTCTTTCTTTAAATTAACAAATGAACAAATTTGGTGAGTGTTATATCTACATCATCTCTTTTATAACAGTAATCACCCTGGTGATTTTTATACTGAGATAATATTTTTTCTGTTTTTTACATTCACACTTATTCTGTGTCTTTCAGTCTAATATACTTAACTTAATTGCTCATTTAACATGTGCTTATATTTTGGGTTTGTCACACTTGTTTCACTCTTTTTTCTTAAGATTATATGCTGTTTATTTTATTACACTTATCACTTCACTGTTCAACTTTGTCACTCCCTACCTATCTCTAATTACCCTTATATTTCTCACGATCTCACTATTATTACAAAGTTTTTGTATCTAATGAGTTCATGTCTCTTTTGTTAACTTCAGACTGTCACATATCATTTTATAATATGCAAACAACATGGTATTGTAAATACATCTTTCAAACAAAACATAACTTTGTATATATTGTCATTAAAGTGATAAAAATTGGTCTGAAATGTCATAATTAGTAATAATAACAACAATTTAATAATGTTAAAATATATTGTGTTAATTGAAACATACTATATCTGTAGCAACAGCCATAATATTAGCGAATAAATAAACTCTCCAAAACCTTATACTTTCAAACACATAATGCTGAAATAATATACATACTGCTGAAATAATCTTAGTAAAAGTTCCAAAGTATATAGTAGACTATACAATTTGTTCTCTGATTGAACCGCGCACACATTTCTATTCCCTGTCTGTATGAGTGTAATTTTAAACATAACAGCTGACACATCACCTATAGATAAGGATATACATACAATCATATCTACACATGGTTTTTTATGTATAACAATTGCTGAGATACTGTCATTTACAAGTTACCACTAATAAAAATTTAAACATAACTTATTAACAATAATAAAAAATTATTCTCTTTTAAAACAATCTTGTAAGTTAATTGTTATGGCCATGTAATTTTTATTTTCTTTTCCTTTTTTCTTCACTGTCTTCTTGTCTCGCTTTACTTTGGTTAATATCTGGCCAATCTCTGGGGTTGGGTCAATGTCAGTTGTCTGTCAGTCTAGTTCGTATTTTCTTGTTTTGTGACCACCTTTGGTTGTATTCTTCCTCCTTCACTATTGATTATATTTACTACCTTCATTCTCGTTATCATTTATCTATCAAAATATATTGTTTCTTGGCATTTTTTACATACTTTTTTATATCAAATGTGATCAGGGTTTGGCAATGTTATAACGTACACACAAAAGGCCAAAAACTAGACACTCTAGAACAATTGGAAATATACAAACACACGAAAACAAATAAAAACAACATCCTAAATAAACAGACACAATTCAAATCACACGCATTAGTTGAACATATCACACCCCCCACACACAACAACGATCTTTTGAAAATCGATTCCGTCGCCAACAACAAGACGGACAGCATTACCAGTGGCAACCTCTGAAGAAGCTTTTTAAAAGTGAAAACCGGTTCAGGTTGTAAGGTAAAACTTTTACGTTTTTACCCATAAAAAGTTTTGTGTTCCGAGTCGGTAGTGAAATAATTATATTTAGTTAAGTAACGGACATGTCATGGACAACGAAATCCAAGAATAATAATTACATCATGACCCTTTTGATAACTGAAATTGGTTTCCAGATTCTGAAAATCTGAGATTGAAATCTGTATTGCTTATAATTTCCAATTCTTCTGTGGTCCAGCAGTTAAAGAATGTAGTTAAATATTGTAGTTGGAGCTACAGCAGTCCATTCACAATATTGGTGCAAATGAGGTGTCTTTGTCTACAATGGGGGAAGTAAATCATGAGGACTGCATTTTTTTGGCTGATATGCTGAATGGGATTATTTGACATTAAGACCTTGCTCGGAAGAATGTTGAGTATGTTTGGGGTAGCTGCAGTCTAAACAAGAAGAAGAATTGGATCGTGGTGTTATTATAAATTTTAATATAAAATTGGTTAAATTTGAATAAATGTGACACTAGCAATACAAGCCTGAAAGTTAATAAAAATTTTCTTCTGCTCATAATATAGATAAGTGTTGTATATTAAGTGTTTAATTTTTTATCAGATGGTCATGCCTTTTTATAATTTATAGTTTCCACATGTAGAAATTTCCATCCATAAAATTATTGTCTGGATTGCACTAAGAGTGTATGCACTAATGGCTATGCTCATTAATCAGTCAAGCATAGCCATATGTTTATTGTTTTTTTTTGTGATAGTCTGTTTTGTTAATTTGTTCTTCTAAGGTCTTTTATGCTATATTAATGCTGCATTGTGTTGCTGACTTCCTGTATACACAAATAGCAGGAGCAAACATATATCCGGTCGACATCTACATGCCTGTTATTAGATTTTTAACATTTGTAAGTAACACTTTTGTTTTTATATAAATATAGTTTTTATATGATTGTTGAAAGTTGTCCGATACCTTAATAGATTACTGAGACAGTGTCACAGCATGGTGGAATTTTCGTGAGCTGGAAAATTATATTTTGCCTCCATTGTAAATGAAATCATAATCATACTCAGTTGCACAGATAAAAACTTTCATTTGCAGGTAGTAGCATTGTGTGACTTTTTTCTGTAAACATTGGTTGTTTTAATAAAGGTGCTGAAAGTGCCTTTCCCCCTTCTCTCTGTCTCTTGTTCATGCAGAATGGTAGTATTGTGCATAAATGTAAAACAAGAAATACGAGTCTCTCTAAAAAGTAGTCAGACTGAATGCTTTTTCTCCTGAACTGGCAACACTGTGAGGCCAAAAATGCCCCAGATAATAGGTATGTTTGTTTACATTTTATGAAAATTTTCATCTTAACCTTACCAGATTTGACTGTGCCATTATATAGTGTTTGTTTTGTTTCACATTACAAAAATGAAGCTCAACAATATCAAGCTGTTTTAATAAAATTTTGTGTCAAACTTCAAGACAGTGCAACAAATTAAAACATGCTTTGGGCATGAAGTACATTTGGCATGCTGATTTTGATTTAGGTGCACAGGTGGCACAAATCATTTTTGGTAGCTGTGAAACTGTGCAGGATGAACCCTGTCCACAACGACCAAGCACACCATAAACAGATGCAAATGTATCACAAGTGAGAGACCTCGTCCACCCTGCTCATTGATTAAGACTGTTAATGTAATTTTGGTACATGATTTCAGTTAAGTGAACCTTAATGTTTCAAGACAATAATGATCAGTGTCACATCACACTTTCTGTGAAAAAGTATTTATCCAAAAGGGTATTTTGGCCCTCTAAACCTCCTTAATTTAGTCCATATGATTATTTTTGTTTAAAAAATGAAAAGCCAACTCTGATGTTTCTACTTTCAACATCAATTAAAATATTGTTAAGATATAATAAACACTTTTCTGATGCAGAACACTAATAATCTGGATAAAAATGTTTACGTTATTGCTGAGCTAGCATTTGCCCATTGTGAGATTCATTAGAGGCTGCTGCTCAGTGTGTTGCCCTTTATGTTTTTTGAAGTGCTGACGTTGTTTAAAAGATCATTGCAGTGTGTGTGTGTGTGTGTGTGTGTGTGTGTGCGCGCGCATGCATGTCTGTGTGTGATGAGTTCACATAGTATGTGTGATTTAAATTGTGTCTGTTCATACAGGATTTTTTTTATGTTTGTATATTTTCAGTTATTTGAGTGTGTCTAGTTTTCGGCCTTTCATGTGTACTTATAGAATTTCCATTTTGTTGTTGATGGTTGTTCACGTGTGGTCTACTTCAATAAAATGGTTTGCAAAGGTGGATTTGGTGGTAGAGTGTAATGCTTTTATGTGTTCAATATACCTTTATTTGAAGCTGTGTCCTGTCAGTCCTATGTAGAATTTGTTACATTCTGAGTACTTTGGTTTGTAAATGCCAGGAAAATCAAATTTCTTTAGCTGTGTGTATGTTTTTGACAGCGTGTTTTCTGTTTTGTTTGGTTGTGTATGAATTGCTGTACTCTGCTTTTTTTAATTTGTGGGCTGTTTTCCATTGTGGTTATTTGTATATGTGAGTGTTATAAATTTGTTTATCCAAATTATTTGTGTTCATATCGGGAAAGTATTTATTAGTTCTTAGTAACACTTGAACATCCCACAGACAACAAAGTAAAATATTGTGATGGACCACTTAAAGGCATTGACAGTTTAAGACTTCCAGTACTGTTGTAGTGAGTGGGATCAACATCTCCCTAACCATGTGGTTTCCCAATGAACTACTTCAAAGAGTTCATTATCATACTTAATATGTCAGTAATTTGTTTTGTGCAGTCACATACATTTTATGCATTTTATAGTTTTTAGACACACCATGCATTTTTTGTTTTACTTGGTAAATTAATAAATATTTTACTTTAAATTTACAAGGTTTAGAAATATGTAAATAATACATCACTAAACAGTTTAGCATTGAAATCATCATTATAATGTTCAGATAAATTTGATTTGATTGATCAATTTGTTTTTATATCTTTTTACTTGATTTTGTTCTTTCTTTTGAGTTCTTCAAAGATGATCAAGACCATTAATTTTTAGTAAATTAACAGTTTTTGCTTGAACATCGGGTGAACAAAAGCTTTTCCACTGAGTTGCAGAATGATGTCCAATTCTAATACTAAATTCTAAATAAGATAAACATTTCTTAGTTTAACTTGACAAACAAAAAATTATTTTGTAAACTTGATTACAAAGTTACATTATTTTGTAATTATTTTGGGCACCCACAATTTGCAAATTCTCTGATACTATTAACCAGACCATATGCAACAGAGGGAAATAAGATTTACTTAACTTGTGTATTTAAGATTCACTCAACTTGGTGATAACTAGTTTCATTTTGTCAGTATGCAAGTGGAAAATTGATGGATTGATAGGTGGAGGGTTTCTGAATAACAGTAGTGCTAATTTCAGCGAATAACGTAGTCTTTTATTTTGTTGTTTTAATATTAATCTGTGTAGTTGTTTTATAGGATTATTTCACACAATTTATGAACATTTTTTTAACTTGCAGTGTTCTCACTGTCATGGTAAACCCACTAATATTTACCCTTTTTTCCATTTACTTGGTCTTTGCTGTATCTTCCAATATCTACCAAGTAGTCTGCTATTATCAGTTGCAGCATTTGAAATTCATGATTGCATTATTATTGATTGTAAATTATAGTATTATATTTTTATAGTAGAGCACTATATTTTTACGTGTATTATATTTGGCATGAATTGAATATAAAAATAAAAAGCTAATACACATTAAATATATGGAATTTTAGTATCTGGATAAATTTAGTTAATTGATTGTAATTTATTTGCAGGCTTTAGCAATTACGTTAACATTGTACAACAAGATTCGAGCCATTCGAGCATCAGGTCTGCTGTTCTTGTTCACACTGCTGCTAGTTGTTTGTGGGGTTGCACAGCTTCGTACGTACATACAACACTTAATACAAGCTGTAAGTTGTTATGTGTTACTTATATTATAAAGTTACACACGCACACGCGCGCGCGCGCGCACACACACACACACACGTACGGGCCCCGAGCTTTAAATGGGCTGACTGGGCAAATGCCCAGGGCGCCTGGTCCAAGGGGGCGCCAAGGAACGAAAAACAATACGTGTTAAGACTATAAGATAGTTAGACAGTTGAGTGTTATTGTTAAAATTCTAGGAATGAAGGAAACTACGTTCGAATGCATGCGCCAAGGAATATGTAATGAATAATATTATATTACGCACGCATATTCTTTTATTTTCAAGAAATTATGTTTTAATTTTTGTTGTGTGTAGCCTACGTAGTGATTAGATCACTTGCAATACTGAAATGCTATCGGTACTAATAGTTTATACTTGGGGAAAAAACCAAAATTTACACATTCAACAATAACTTGGTGTGGTGGGGGGTGGGAGAGAAAAGTAAAAAAATGAAAGGGGGCGGCTATAAGAATGCTTTGCCCAGGGTGCAACGTACCTGAAATCGGGGCCTGCTCATACATACACATTCACTAAATTAAGTGATCTCTTTATGTGTTTGATTTTTCTATATGGTTCATTCACAGGTCCTGATGATAGCAATAAATATTGTCGAAACATTGACACAAATGATATAAAAATTATATCTGTAGTTATTGAACAAGCCTCGCTAAACCTTTCATCATCTAATTAGAACATTAATGTGTTTCACTAGCAACTGTAGCAAATATCATAAAATTATCAGGCTCTTCAGTTTGGAGTATGTCATCTGTCTTCTTCTAACATAATTTCACTCATCTTGTGAAAAGTATCTTCAAGTTGATAAGTAGTAAGTTCCTCAACTAGGATGTGTTGACCTGAAAATACCCCTTTTCAATGAAGACATGAAACGTCCCCAAACCTGTACAATCCGATTAAAAAAAAATTAAAACATTGTTTTGTTGTATTGATGCAAAATAATTTTAACACGGACACATTGATTATTCTGTGCAAGTTTTTCTATGTATTGTAACTATCTAAACTTTTTGCCCAAACTTACCACGTGTCTACTTACCACGATTCTGACATTTTTTCAGTTCTCACTTACCTTAACTCAAACAGAAGACTCCAAATTATTTATTACAGGTCGCTACCAACTTTTTTAAAAGGACAAATGTGGAAACCCTTTTTTAGACTTTACCCTTTTTAGAATTTAGTTAATTTAATTCCCTGGATTCAACACTTTTACAGGCTCCTTTTAGGCGAACTTCTCAGCACATAACAGGTTGGGGTAACTAGGCGTAATAATTAAATTAACACGTGGTTACGCTACTGAAACAAATCGTATTTATTTTACTCATCAATGATTAATATTCCTCTCCCTCTTTTCTAATGTTCATTTAACAAGCTACTCGATGCTAAGAATACAAAAATGATTCATACAAAATTATTGATGATTACTTATTTTCGACAAACCAGTATTTTTGCAACACTCACTCTCTCACTCTCTTTACATTTCTGGATACCCACGTTTATTTATTGAGCTCATTAAATGAAGTTGTTTTATTTTACTTTTGGCCAAAATTTATTCATTGCACTTATCTGTACTCAGTATCCATCGGTCGTTTTCCACTTTTCCCGTTTCACACTCACAAAATAGGTTTCGGACTGTTTAAATTTAATACTATTGTTGATTGTTTGGTATTATATGCTGCACTGTTGTTTTAAGTTAAATCACTATAACATTTTAGTCAGCCGACTCTTATTTGCTCGAGCACTTTTTTACATGACCGCGCAGTCCGGGAGTAGTTTGTCGACTGCCGCGAGCTTGGGGCTTGCAAATGTATACTATACCAGCCTATGGGCGTCGACCACGTGGCCGTCAAACAGATGTCTTCTCCATACCTCGTTCTCTCATTGGCTGTCGAAAGTTCTGGAATATTGTGCCGCGTTTTGGAAAACGCGGCGATCTTCCGATATCTATATTGTGCTTTATTAAAGAAATTACGTATTTGTCGACGCGAAAGAAGTTGTCCTTTGGTACGGTCAATTGGACTTTGTCATTGTGAATTACCCCTCCGCCGCTCGCCTTGCGCGCGCCCTATCGCTGTTACATACGGTTTTTTCAAGAGCCAGTTAGTTCAGTTCCAATACGACGCTCGGCGCTTCACATTCTGGTCCCCGGCTGGCAGAGTAGATTGAACAGTTTTCGTCTCCCAGCTTCTTCTATGAATAAGTAGAAAGCTACGTGACCTCCGGTAAGTCCATTAAAATATGTATTTTAATTATTTATAAAAACAAATTGGTTTTATTTAATATTAAAGTGGATGCGTTGAGATATATATTGCTGTGAATCCTTAGCGCATGGCGAGTTTCAGGTTATAATTTGTTTCATGTATGCTTTATCTCAACCCTGGTTAAGTGATTGTAACATTAAGGATATAATTATGTTTTATATTAATCCAGTAATGCTTCTACTAAATTAACTAAACTAAGATAGGGCGTAAGTCAGTAATTTTCTGATATCTGTGTATGTCACGGACTTGTTAAAAGTTGCCAATTCCTGTAAGTGCGTCATGAAAACTTTTGCATAAAGGTTAATTAAAATTATCATTATTATGGAGTGACTATATTTAGACATATTCTATATTAACATATTCAATGGAGTTATTTTTTGAAGTGATTTACCACATTCAGTGGGGTTCTTGACTTAGGCAATTTTTCGAGTTTATAAACCGGACAGTCCATGCTATGTCAGTGGGTAAATGTGGTAGTGTGTGTTTCATGAACTTATGAGTAATCCCAGATATAATTGTGCAGGGTTTCCGAGGTAGCCGGGAATCTGCCCCGCTCTGGAAGGATGGCCGAACAACTGCCTCCGACGATGTAATTCTAAAACCTTCGTCAGCTATGTCAGCCGGAAGGATGGACTGGACACACACTACTGAGCCCTCAACATACACCCTTCAAACCAGGTGAAATTTAACCATTTTTAACCTAAATCTTGTGGCCGAATTACTCTGTGAGAATTTCATGAAACGTTCCAGTGTGGACAGTTATTTACGGACAATGGGAGGACAATGTTTTAATTGCATTTTGTAAGGCTTACGCCTCCTCAATTACTATAATGTATATCTCGTTCTGAGAGTGAAAACTCGGCCGGGGTCACGCACCGCCCGGGTCGAGGGGAGTTCGGTAGATAGAGTTGAATCTCATTCTATTTCTGTTTTAAGCATGCTGGGATATTTATGTTAGCGATTTTCCACGTGTGTTAGTGGACACGTGTGTTATTATTCATTCATATTTGGGGGTGGTTTTAACCGTGGGCGACTCCCGTTGGAGGCGTCCACTGCAAGTCTGTCTGTGTCAGATCTTGCTAGATCCCGTCCGATGCCTGACCCTGCCGGTAGTCAAGTTTTGTAACACTGTGAGCTGACTTAAGACTTTTATGACTTAGATTCCTTTTTACAAATTCTGTACCACTGTTTAGCTAATTTGCACATTTAAAAATTACCATTGTCACAGTTTGTATTTACCATAAAAAAAAAATCTTTGTAACGATAATTGTAATTGCTCGCTATAATAGTTAGTTAACTATAAGAACACACAAGATTAATCAATGTCAGTTCTGAATACTCATGGTGGTCAACTTCCACTATTTTTCTAGATTCTGTTTTGAAAGTAAAAAGAAACATAAAATGCAGTTAGGCAACCGGACATCCATGTTAACCTTGTGATGCTACTTTTCATTATGGTAATTGATGGGATTTAATTTGATAATTAAATATCGGCTTGGGATTTGTGCGCTGGCCGCGTGGCTTACAGAGAACATTCAGTTAACACTTATCTTGTTAAAACTTGGGGGCATGTCGGCTCCACTCCTGGGATTTTTTTTTGATTGAAGTTTTGGGAAGGGGGTTTTAGTCACCTATTAATTAATCAGTAAGGTGGGCCGGACACTTGGTCAGAAAAAAAGGGGTTATGGGTGTTGAAGAAGATTATTATATGCGCTGATAACCAGGGTGAACATGTGATGTGTTATTTATATGCAAACGTGGTTGATGTTAATTATATGTATGTTTTGTTTTTATAATTGTTACATTGTTAAATTAATCCTGCAGGTGTACATGTATATATATATATTTATGTTTAAGTATAATATGTGATTATTTGTGGGTCGAGATTGTGTGCCACTTTACAATTGTATTATTGACATCAGGTAACATTTCATGAATTAATATTTACTGATCCTTCAGATCTTATACTTATTCAATGCTTGGTATCGTTAATAGTCATTATTCCTTGCTCAACTTTTGGCAAGGCACACATTAAGGAAATTACACTCAACAATGAAAAAACTTAGTTATCTAGCCTTTTTGGGGCTCAGGTGTTGTACTACCAGAGAATAATAAATCGTTGTTGTTATCTTAAGTTCAGTGTTTCATTTGCAAGTCCCATCATACTGGACCCAGCCCAATTTTAGCTTCTCTAGGCTCTTGCCTAGTTCTAAATAACTTGTAACCTCTCTTTCAAAACCAGCAAGCAAGGAGATAGAAATTTAAAAAAGAAATAAAATAAATACGAAAAGCATAGAGAGGTTACAAATGGTAGCCGGAGCGTGGTTCATTCTAGGGTTGAACCCTTGGGTCCGTTGGTGTGATGGGGCTTGCAAACTTGGAGATAGTCTGGCAAATAAAATGGCACTTAATAGTTGACATGAAATGTAGAAGTATATATGTTTTTTTTATGAATTATTGTTAAATGTTTTGAATTGTAAATCTGAGGCCGCCATGGGCACGTGTTGTAGTTGGGTTGTTGTTTTGAAATTGGACATTGCCGGAGAGCGCGTGGGGGATGGGTTCCCGTATTTAATTTTGAAAGTAATTGCGCGTGCGGTTGGTGGGATGTGGTATGGCCCGACTGGAAGTCGGTATCGTCCGATTGTAATGGTGACAATGTTGTAGTCGAAATGTCGTATATTGTGGTTAGTGTTAGGTGGTGTGGATTGTATGTTGGTGTTAGTGTCTGATGTTGTTTCTTCTTGAGTCTGGCGACTGACGGAGAGTTAGTTCCGGAGCGGGTCAGGTTTCCGCAGCGCTAGGAAACCCGGGGGTCCTCTTGATGGAAGAACAGTACTCAAGGTTTTCGTATTTTAGTGATTGGTGTTTTTATGTTTGTTTGTGGTTCATAGGATAGGTATTTCTAGCATTGGCGGCATGAATGTCATAAATCCCGACTTATTCCTCAAGAACGAGTTGGAGTTCGAGATCAAGTCCCGGGGTGGGAGGCCCCAAGGGGATGTGGCCTCTTTGAGGAAGCAGTTGAGAGACGCCCTCGCGTCCGGAGGCACAACGTCGTTGGTAAAGGTCACTGATGTGACGGCCGAGCTCGAGTTGTGCCAGGAGAAGTGGGGAGAGTTGCGGGAGGTAATGGAAGATTTTGAGTCGGCCCCTTCCAATCTCAGGGCAAGACAGAGAGTACGGCAGCGAGCGGAACACCTGCAACATAGACTGGAGAACTTGTCCGCACAGACTACAATTGCGGAAGTCAGCGCCACGGTGAAGCTGATGGCAGAACAGGTGGCTAAAGCATTGCGGAACTTCGAGCCTGTGAAGTCCCCGCTTTCCGTGAGCTCTCCCCAGCCTCCTGAAATGAACATAGCGCAGACGTCGAACCCTGCGTCTCCATTGCCGACACTTTCGGGAGGAGCGCGTATCTCGTATAATAACTTACCTAACCCCATGTCCTCAATTATGCAGGAGCTTCCGGTGGTAGACGGACTGGACGTGGACCAGTTGATGACTTTTTTCCGGATTTTGTTTCAGCTGTCCGACTTCCCGGGAATGTCGGACGGCACTCTGCTTGAACTCGTGTATCCCTATTGTCGGGGGTCTGTGGCTGAGCGGGTCGCGCGAACTATACGAGATGGCGGCAGTGTGGCGTCTTTCCATCGGGGGGTGCTGGACGCATGGGTGCCTGGGCTTTTGCGTAAGCAGCTGCGGGACAAATATTTTTATCGGGTACAAGCACACGGGGAGAATTTTTCAAGGTTCGTGCAGAGCCTCCGTGAAGCGGTCCGGATTTTAGGGTTCGGACTGCCCGAGAAGGAAGTGGTACAGTGGATTTTCGAAGGGGTTACTCCCCAGGAGAGATCGCGTTTAACTTTTGCAGAGCGACCGCGGACTTATGAAGATCTGGAGAAGCTGTGTGCGTTATCTCGTGCGATACAATCGGTAGATGAATCCCGTGGGCCAATAAGGGCCAGTCTTGGTGAACCCCGAGTGGTAGAGCGACGGGTCGTTCAGTCCCAACCGCGGCCAGACAGAGATAATGGCGAGCGAAACGGACAAGTGAGAGGTGTTGTGTGCTTTCGCTGTCGTAGACAGGGGCATGTTGCCCGCGATTGTCCGGAGGGTGGTATGCGTCCGGCGCTTCCCCCGAGGGTCCGGTATCCAAAAAACTAAATTATCAGGGGGGGGACAAATCGGAGGTTGTCTTCCCCTCGTTGCAAGACTTTTCTGAAGTCTAGCGCCTCCAGGCCGAGGATAGGTCCAGACCCTTCTCATATCAAGGTCCTTACTACCGTCCCGCAAAAGGCTTCTGTATGCCCCTTCCTGTCGCTCGAGGTAAAGAAGGGTCAACTCAGAGCTTTAGTTGACTCCGGGTCAGCCCGATCTATCATCTCATCTCGAGTATGCGTGGACCTTGAGAAACAGGGCTTAATAAAAGGGTCGAGTCGGTCGTCTGTGGTATGCTGGACTGCTTCTAGGGAAATTCTGCCCATCTCCCGGGTGGTTTCCTTCAAGTTCAAGATTGATGGCTTTTCTTGGGTGTGGCCTTTTCTGGTTTCTCCGGCTCTGGGAGTCGACTGTATTGTGGGTGCCGATTTCATCGCTAAAAGTGGTCTCGTGTTGGACATCCATGGGCACCAGTGCTATTTTAAGTTTAATCGGGGTGTAGTTATTCCATTTCTTGGATACCAGGGAGCTAAGGGAGGTATCCAAGAGGTTGCTTGTCCCGATTCTGCACGAGATCATCTCACTCCCGCCCAGCAGAGAGCTTTAGACCGTTTGTGTGAGGAATTTCCCTCTGTCTTAACTCCCAAGTTGGGACTCACACATTTATTAGAATATAAGATTCGTTTAACAGACACTAAGATAGTGAGGTCACACCCATATAAGTTCGCCCCTCCGAAAATGACCGTTCTGAGGGAGAAGGTTCAAGAGCTTTTAGAGCAAGGGGTAATTGAACCTTCCAATTCCAGCTATGCCAGTCCAGCGTTCCTGGTACCCAAGCCTGGGGGTAAGCACAGTATGGTAATCGATTACCGGAAGTTAAATGCTAATATTGAAGTGGATTCGGTTCCCCTTCCGGATCTCCACTCAGCTTTTGATTGGTTTAGTGAGGCCAAGTACTTCACCGTGATTGATCTCAACGCGGCATATCACCAGATACCCTTATCCATGGAAAGTAGACCGTATACGGCGTTTGTGTCCTGTGGAATTTATATCAGTATACGCGGGTTCCCATGGGTCTGGCGGTGGGCGCCCAAACGCTCACGCGTCTGCTTGACCTAGTGTTTCAGGATGTGAAGTTTAAGTTTATTTTCAACTATCTAGATGACTTGCTGGTCTACAGCAAAACCTATGATGAACATCTGTGCCATCTCAGGGAGGTGATGAGTAGGTTGAAAAGAGCTGGCCTTACGGTCAATCCGGAGAAAGTACGAATCGCCCAGGAGAGCATCTCTTTTCTGGGGCATCTGGTGTCGCACCAGGGCGTTACAGTGGACCCTGAAAGGACCCAGGGTATTCGGGATTTCCCCCCGCCAAGGGATGCCAAGGGCATCGCCCGGTTTGTGGGGATGGTCAATTTTTATCGGAGGTTCATCCCCAATGCAGCGGAGATTGCTGCGCCCCTAAATGAATTAAGAAAGAAAGGGGTCAAGTTTGTGTGGGGCGAAAGCCAGCAAAAGGCGTTTGAAAAATTGAAGGAAGCTATTATTTCCCCACCGGTACTGAGGATGCCGGATTTTTCTCAACCGTTTATTTTACAGACGGACGCGAGTTCGGTGGCGCTCGGGGCGGTTCTGTCCCAAGTCGTTGATGGTGCTAGGCAGCCTGTGGCCTTTATTTCACGAACATTGACCCAGCAAGAAAGAAAGTCATCAGTATATGAGCTAGAGTGTTTGGCAGTGGTATACGCTCTAGATAAGTTCAGGGGTTTTCTGGAACACGCTGAGTTCCTGCTCGAGACCGACAATCAGGCTCTCTCTTGGCTTCTTGCTCACCCCCGGCAACTGGGTAAGATCGGTAGATGGGTGGTTAAAATCTCATCCTTTAAGTTCAAGGTGCAACACATTAGGGGAACACAAAATGTGGTTGCAGATGCTTTGTCACGCATGTTTTCCCAACCCAGTGAAGCCCAATCTGAGCAACCCTGTTCTGTTCTACTAGACTTTCCGTTAGCCTTCACTGATGTGTTACCCCATCAGTTGAATGATGAAGAGCTGGGTCCTGTCATCCAGAACATAAAAGAGGGTAACGCGCAGGCCCCATACTTCTTGTCCAAGGGCGTCCTGTGTTGTCGGGAAAGAAAGGGACGTGCCCCGAAGATCGTGCTGCCTAGCAAGTTAGTGCCCATGGTCTTCAGTTATTACCACAATTCCCCAGTAGGTGGCCACAAGGGGATTTCGAAGACCATTTCCAGTATTAGGAAGAACTTCATCTGGAAGGGCATGGATAGGGACATTGCGACGCGTGTGAAGGCCTGTCATCTGTGCGGCTTAAGCAAGCCCGCTCAAAACACTAAGTTGGGGTTGTTGTCATCAGACGTGGCGAGCAGACCGATGGAGAAGCTATTCATCGACTACGTGGGACCTTTCCCGCGTAGCAAGTCGGGTAACGCTTACCTACTTGTCTGTGTGGATGCTTTTTCGAAGTTTGCCTGGCTACTGCCCTTACGGCAGGCAACAGCTCGTTTGACCATAAGCGCGCTTCAGAACCATGTTTTTCAGCATTTCGGTCTTCCGACCATCATTGTCTCCGACAATGGACCACAGTTCATTTCGAGTGAGTTCCGGCGGATGTGTTTTGCCAGCGGTATCAAGCATGTAACCACTTCCCCGTATTACCCGCAGCCGTCCCATGCGGAGAGGTTCAATAGGAATCTACGGTCCGCGCTTATTGCCTATCACGCTGAGCAACAGAGTACCTGGGATCAGAACTTAAAGTGGTTACAGCTAGCTTTTAACACGGCCCTGCATGACAGTCATAAGGCCGTGCCTTTTGAGATCATGTTTGGATTCTCGCCCGCACTCCCGTTGACTAATTTGTGGAATATTGATGATCTTCTGCCACGGGAGCCCGATAATGGAACTGCGGAGAGATGGAGGGAGGCTCGGAAGAATTTGCTACGAGCGCACGAGCGGGTCCGTCGACGATATAATCAGGGGCGAATTCCGAACCCCTTTCAGACCGGGGACTGGGTCTACTGCCAGAGCCATCCGATCAGCTCAGCCGCAGACAAAAGAGCCGCTAAATTGTGCTATCGTTGGTCGGGGCCATACCGCATTCTCGGGTTTACGTCACCGGTGACGGCGCGGTTGGAAGAGCCGGGCGGTAATCCTAAAGAGATTACTACACACATTTCCAAATTAAAATTGTTTAAAAAGGGGTAAACGGGCTGGAAAGAGGGGGGTGACGGTGGTCTCTGTGCGCGTTGGGGATGTTGTCTATTTTAAGAGGGTGTGCTCCGGGTGGCGGTAATGAGTATGGTAGCGGGTAGATGTTTCCCACCGCCCCAGTGGGGTTCGTCTACTTCAGGGATGCGCCCCTGCCTGCGCGAGCCTTGGTTTTCTCCAATTGTCCTTATGTCCGAAGGGAGCCATATCCTTACCTTGGTCCCAGCCCATGACCGTAATCATCCTTGACCATCCACCCTCCGATTTTCCTAACCTTACCCAGAAAAAAAAAAAAAAAAAAAAAAATAGAAAAAGCAAAAAAAAAAGGAGTTAGAGAGAGGAGCGAAACTTGTCGCGTCGATGAGGTCGGACGTGCACTTCATCTACGCGGTAAGTTTTGGGCATGCCCTTGGAGCACACTTGTAAAACACACATATATATATATATATATATATTGGAAAGGTGCCATAGTCACAGTTGACATGGTTTTCCGCCAGGTCCCAGTGGGGACCACCGCATCATGGGGACTGCCGTCTCCCCTTTCCCCTTGGCCCGTGCAGTATGGTAGTGTGTAAAAAGGGGGGTAGTATTAGGGAATTATCCCGTAAGTCCATGGGGCAGATTCCCCTGTTTAGGTGGCTATCGTGTTCTGGCTGGGGTGGACAAGCCTCAGGAGGTCGGAACTCAGGGAGCTCCCGAACTTTTCTTTTGTCTTTCTTCTCTGTCCCTCTTTGATGTGGGCTGGCCCTGATCAGGTCAGCGTGCAGCAACCGCACACTTACACTCTACACTTCTTCTTTCGGCTCTTTCGTTTTCCCTTCTGAGCCTCTGTTCTCCTGGGAGCGAGTCTGCCTGGCCAACTCACCCACGATGTCCACCGGAGTTTTAATGGGAGTACACTGCAGGGTACCTTCCCGAGTTTGAAGGTGAGGCAACAGGGTTGCCCTTTTGGGGTGGGGGTGTGCCGCGTTTTGGAAAACGCGGCGATCTTCCGATATCTATATTGTGCTTTATTAAAGAAATTACGTATTTGTCGACGCGAAAGAAGTTGTCCTTTGGTACGGTCAATTGGACTTTGTCATTGTGAATTACCCCTCCGCCGCTCGCCTCGCGCGTGCCCTATCGCTGTTACATACGGTTTTTTCAAGAGCCAGTTAGTTCAGTTCCAATACGACGCTCGGCGCTTCACATTCTGGTCCCCGGCTGGCAGAGTAGATTGAACAGTTTTCGTCTCCCAGCTTCTTCTATGAATAAGTAGAAAGCTACGTGACCTCCGGTAAGTCCATTAAAATATGTATTTTAATTATTTATAAAAACAAATTGGTTTTATTTAATATTAAAGTGGATGCGTTGAGATATATATTGCTGTGAATCCTTAGCGCATGGCGAGTTTCAGGTTATAATTTGTTTCATGTATGCTTTATCTCAACCCTGGTTAAGTGATTGTAACATTAAGGATATAATTATGTTTTATATTAATCCAGTAATGCTTCTACTAAATTAACTAAACTAAGATGGGGCGTAAGTCAGTAATTTTCTGATATCTGTGTATGTCACGGACTTGTTAAAAGTTGCCAATTCCTGTAAGTGCGTCATGAAAACTTTTGCATAAAGGTTAATTAAAATTATCATTATTATGGAGTGACTATATTTAGACATATTCTATATTAACATATTCAATGGAGTTATTTTTTGAAGTGATTTACCACATTCAGTGGGGTTCTTGACTTAGGCAATTTTTCGAGTTTATAAACCGGACAGTCCATGCTATGTCAGTGGGTAAATGTGGTAGTGTGTGTTTCATGAACTTATGAGTAATCCCAGATATAATTGTGCAGGGTTTCCGAGGTAGCCGGGAATCTGCCCCGCTCTGGAAGGATGGCCGAACAACTGCCTCCGACGATGTAATTCTAAAACCTTCGTCAGCTATGTCAGCCGGAAGGATGGACTGGACACACACTACTGAGCCCTCAACATACACCCTTCAAACCAGGTGAAATTTAACCATTTTTAACCTAAATCTTGTGGCCGAATTACTCTGTGAGAATTTCATGAAACGTTCCAGTGTGGACAGTTATTTACGGACAATGGGAGGACAATGTTTTAATTGCATTTTGTAAGGCTTACGCCTCCTCAATTACTATCATGTATATCTCGTTCTGAGAGTGAAAACTCGGCCGGGGTCACGCACCGCCCGGGTCGAGGGGAGTTCGGTAGATAGAGTTGAATCTCATTCTATTTCTGTTTTAAGCATGCTGGGATATTTATGTTAGCGATTTTCCACGTGTGTTAGTGGACACGTGTGTTATTATTCATTCATATTTGGGGGTGGTTTTAACCGTGGGCGACTCCCGTTGGAGGCGTCCACTGCAAGTCTGTCTGTGTCAGATCTTGCTAGATCCCGTCCGATGCCTGACCCTGCCGGTAGTCAAGTTTTGTAACACTGTGAGCTGACTTAAGACTTTTATGACTTAGATTCCTTTTTACAAATTCTGTACCACTGTTTAGCTAATTTGCACATTTAAAAATTACCATTGTCACAGTTTGTATTTACCATAAAAAAAAAATCTTTGTAACGATAATTGTAATTGCTCGCTATAATAGTTAGTTAACTATAAGAACACACAAGATTAATCAATGTCAGTTCTGAATACTCATGGTGGTCAACTTCCACTATTTTTCTAGATTCTGTTTTGAAAGTAAAAAGAAACATAAAATGCAGTTAGGCAACCGGACATCCATGTTAACCTTGTGATGCTACTTTTCATTATGGTAATTGATGGGATTTAATTTGATAATTAAATATCGGCTTGGGATTTGTGCGCTGGCCGCGTGGCTTACAGAGAACATTCAGTTAACACTTATCTTGTTAAAACTTGGGGGCATGTCGGCTCCACTCCTGGGATTTTTTTTTGATTGAAGTTTTGGGAAGGGGGTTTTAGTCACCTATTAATTAATCAGTAAGGTGGGCCGGACACTTGGTCAGAAAAAAAGGGGTTATGGGTGTTGAAGAAGATTATTATATGCGCTGATAACCAGGGTGAACATGTGATGTGTTATTTATATGCAAACGTGGTTGATGTTAATTATATGTATGTTTTGTTTTTATAATTGTTACATTGTTAAATTAATCCTGCAGGTGTACATGTATATATATATATATATTTATGTTTAAGTATAATATGTGATTATTTGTGGGTCGAGATTGTGTGCCACTTTACAATTGTATTATTGACATCAGGTAACATTTCATGAATTAATATTTACTGATCCTTCAGATCTTATACTTATTCAATGCTTGGTATCGTTAATAGTCATTATTCCTTGCTCAACTTTTGGCAAGGCACACATTAAGGAAATTATACTCAACAATGAAAAAACTTAGTTATCTAGCCTTTTTGGGGCTCAGGTGTTGTACTACCAGAGAATAATAAATCGTTGTTGTTATCTTAAGTTCAGTGTTTCATTTGCAAGTCCCATCATACTGGACCCAGCCCAATTTTAGCTTCTCTAGGCTCTTGCCTAGTTCTAAATAACTTGTAACCTCTCTTTCAAAACCAGCAAGCAAGGAGATAGAAATTTAAAAAAGAAATAAAATAAATACGAAAAGCATAGAGAGGTTACAATATCTCTCGAGAAGCCGGAAAGCAGTTTACATTGCCAACACATGGTGGATCTATTACGCAGCACTGGCCACGTGCTTGTATGGTGACGCACATACCCATTGTCCAAACTCCTAATGTGTACCTGTCTCTGGGTGGCACCAAAGTATTACATAGACTGGTTTATTGTTAAAAATGATTAAAAAATGGTTTTACCCCTTTTGCCCCATTACAGTATTAACATTTTCTTGGATTTCATTGTCCATGACGTGTCCGTTGATTAACTAAATATAAGTATACCACTACTGACTCGGAACACAATGTTTTTTATTGGTAAAAACACAAAAGTTTTACCTTATAGCCTGAACCAGTTTTTGCTTATTATAAGCTTAACACATAAATGAAAAATCGTCACGCACATAACTTTTAACAAAACATGCCTCAACAAATCATTCATACCAAAATACGCACAAATCAAAATCAAACACAGCAATCAGGTTATACAAATAACACAAAACATTGCACAAAGGACATACATAAAGGAATCCATAAAACAGTTATTCAAGAAAAAAAAAACGCTCTCAGCCTCCAAGCACTGATGCTACACCTACAGATCGCCAACATATATGGGCACAATTAGGCTACATGACCAAATTAATACACCACACAAATGACTGGACAAAAAAAACCTACAAAACATACAGACAAAACATACAACTGCTACACTAATACACAACTCCTCCAGTCACCCAATACAACACAAACTAGCTGCCTTCAGAACTATGATACATAGACTAAACAACATACCACTAGATGAAAAAGACTACAAAGGCGAAATAAACACAATAAAATATGTAGCAGAATCCAACGGGTACAACAGAACAGTAGTCAGTAAACTCCTACACAAAACAAACAACAAAGACTGAAAACAACAAATTCATAACACTAACATACATCAATAACCACACTGAAAAAATAGCCCACAAATTCAGAAAAGCAAGATACAGAATCGCATACAAAACTACAAACAAAACAGAACACACACTATCAAAACACACACACACACACACACACACACACACACACACACACACACACACACACACACACACACACACACACACACACACACACACACACAGCACAAAATAAATTTGATGTACATGGTGTTTACAAACTAATTTGCTCGGATTGCAACAAATTCTACATAGGCCAGACAGGACGATTCTTCAAACAAAGATACATTGAACACACAAAGGCACTACACTCCACTACCGAATCCACCTTTGCAAACCACCTCATTGAAGCAAACCACACATATACAAACAACGACAACCACATGCATATTCTACACGTACACACAAAAGGCCAAAAACTAGACACTCTTGAACAATTGGAAATATACAAACACACAAAGACACATAAAAACGACATTCTAAATGAACAGACACAATTCAAATCACACGTATTATTTGAACATATCACACCCTACACACACAACATCAATCCTTCAAAAGACGACGCCGTCGCCAAGAACAAGATGGACAGCGCTCCCAGTGGCAGCCTCTGATGAAGCTTATAATAAGCGAAAACTGGTTCAGGCTATAAGGTAAAACTTTTACGGTTTTACCAGTAAAAAACTTTGTGTTCCGAGCCGGTAGTGATATACTTATATTTAGTTATTAACATTTTCTTTAGCCTGCATAGTCTATTAATTTAAATATCAGCAAAACTAAATACATGCAGATTTCTGCACCAGAAAGGAGAAGAAATTATTTAATTTATAGATAGAGAATAATTCATTTGATGCAGTTAATAAGTTCAGATACTTGGGTAACATAATAGATAATAAAGGATCCATCAACACGACAATACATGATACAAATAGGAAATAGGGCATATTATGCCAATAGCAGGCCATTGAGAAGCAAATTCATTAGTTGCTATTGTAATAAAACTGTCTGAATTACAAATAGATGATGATGATGCCCCACTGTTGTGAGCGCCAATTTGTAATATAACTGTTTTTACTACAAATAAAAATTTAATTTATGTTGGTAATAAAAAAATTTATAGTTTATTAATTTAATTAATTTTTTTATTAATGTATTTATATTTATTTAATTTTTTAATTGTTTAATTAATTTTATTATTTCTATATTTATTATTGTTTAATTACTTAAATTGTGAATTGGTTATTGTGTATGCCTTAGTGACGAAATAATTGTTTCACTTTGTTAATCTGATTAAGTCAAGCTGGGTCGAAGTGTATTCTCTTCTAGCTCAGCTCCTTTTCTTCTTCTTCTTCCGGATTACTTTCGTTAAGACTTCTAAATTATATTAGAAATGAAATATACTAATTTAATTAACTCAAATAATCAAGAAATCGAGTATTTATAATAATTCCGTTGTTTATTTTTTAAAAGTGATGCGACAATTTTACGCACATCGACTATGCTGCGGCTAAGACTCGACTCACAGGTCGATTGTTTCAATTAGATAAACACATGAAATTACAATATTAATTATTAGAGTTCTTTGAACTGTCGAAATGGTCAGAGAAGGGCAAGTCACAAGATACAATACTTACAATTAATTCAAACTTAAATACTATTATGTAAAAATAACATATCTCAGAAAATAATGTCATTGAATAAAGAAAATTTTTGAACCATATAGCAGTGCATGACGTCACGTCATCGCTGGTTCAAGGAAGCAGTGTACGTCTCGCTATGCATACAGGAAAATGGCTGCCGTCGACTTCGGATTTCTGCTACCCACGCCAACTCCGTTCTTTCTTCTCCCTCAAATATACTGGCGGATATCTTCCTCTGCGATGAAGTAGTCCCTCTGGATAATTGGTTGTAGTGTTCTCTTCTACTCGACGATGTAGTTCGGTGCAGGATTATTTGTGTCGTATTCAGTGTTCCAAAATCTGTTTGAGTTCGTTATTCATTGAAATTGGTGTTAATGGAATAATTTCAATATGGCGGATGATTCTCAGTGCATTGGTGTTAGATCGTATTATTCCTGAAATTCGGTTGCACTTTGTTACTGTTTATTTCTGTGACGATTTAAAGATTATTTAAATAGCACAAATTAATTTTTGTTGTGCTTATAACAAGTGAGAGTATAATCCACCCCCTTTGTACCTAGACACCTGTATCAACTTGCAAAAAGTCTAGTACGAACATGCAAAGTACAATGTTATTAAGCGAAAACTAATAATCATTTTATTTAAATAAAAGACGTAATAATAATAAAGGAAATATCCAACTCCTAACTAAGAAAAGGTAGGATAATTTATTGTAGTTAATTAATGGACAATTAAGAATAGTAAAGGAATGAACTACTTTTCTCTCAGCGCGTAAACCGCGCCAGCTTCCATACTCCCTGCCGCTAAACTAACGCCAGTTGCCGGAGAATCTCTGACATGTAAGCAGCTTGAAAATGTATCGTGAAGTTAAACTTGCGTTTATGTCGCTAAAAAATGATATAACAAGAAGTTAGTGCTTCACACTTAATTAATCCAATGTAGCGTAAGTGAAACGAAGATTAAAAACTAGTAATGTAGTTCAGACGTTGAGAAAATATTCTTAATAAATAAAAAACTTAGCCGACACATCTCTTTATAAAAAAAATACAGTACCGTTTACCAAATGGTAAAAGCTTAAGAGCATGATAATGTCTTTCAGCCGCCAGCTAAACGCAACATTTGTGCAAAAGAAACAATCAGTCAGTCAGTAACCATAATATCAAATATAAAGAACAGTAGATTTGCATTTACGATGACAAATATTTTAATGAATAGATCGTTAGCTGAATCACATACGAAGACAACCATTAACTAGAGACAATAACCCCAATAACCTAACTACAGCTATGCAGCGTTGTTTGCTTGTTAGGTCTTTAATCTGCGACGACGTTAGCATGTTAGCGGTCGCGGTTTTAGTTAACGATTCCCGGCTGGTAAATTGTGCTAACACTTGATTTTAAACTTTCAGGACGCTTTATAAATCTGGTTTAATTGTTTGCAGTGATATTATTTTTAACACATTATATATATTGCGACGTATCAAAACAAACGTTTATTTACAACAATCCCAATGACGTCACGCAAGAATGACGTCATGCAGCGTGATGCGTTACAGTTTACAGCGTTACAGAAATTTTCAAATGATGGCCAGCCAAAAGACATTATCATGTCAAAAGTAAGTGGTAAGATATGTTCCTTACCATGTAAAAGGTAACATCAGTGCTGTTAAAATAAAAGGAATTAAATGTGAAAAGTGAACACCAACGCCAGGAGAAAAGTTACTACAACAACTGTACGAACTCCAAGTAGCAGAATTCCAGCGCCATGACCTAGACCACAATACAGAAACAACCAACTACATGGAGGCTCCAGATGGACAACGAACTACACCCAAGAAGACCTACTGAAGAGGATCATCTCGACCACCAGCCTCAGACTCACGTTATATTCAGGTGACACTAAACCATAACTTCTGTGCATACATTGTTTTTAACAACCGCAACAAAAAGAACAGTAAAATTTCTTGTAAAGACTTTTTTAGATCACATAAATATTAGCATATTAATGTTTGTAATTTCTGTAATGCTATAGTAATAACCTGATGATGTTTAAAGGTAAAGTTATTCTTCAAATAGTTTGGATGATGTTAAAGTATGCTAGAATATTACAAAGTTAGAACCCGGATCCGTGGTAAACAAAGTAATACACAGCTGTATGATTTTGAGATACTAAGAGTAAAAATTTAAAGAGTATTTAATGCAGAATCTATAAGAATTTTCTTTTAAAAGTAAAGTAAAAAACAAAAGATGATCATTAAAGCTATTATGTTTATATCCGTAGTTAAAATACAATAATAAAGAGATGTTTTCGCTAATATCCAGAGAGTGAATAAATTTATGTAACCTTGGACAAATTCCTGATATATACATTGTCATAATTTGTTGGTAAGTAATATTTACTAACTACGGCAGCTAGTTTAATTAACAGCAAACAATTAAACTGGTTCCCTATATTATAATGTCTTAACAGGAGAGACGTTATAGTTCTTTTTATATTAAGTTCTGTTTATAACCTCTGTAGTAAAAGTTTTATGTCACACATTTTTCTTCAAATAATTTATATTTTTTGGATGTTCCTTCCATACGTTTTCATCCGTGCAGGTTCACGTTTAACAATCAACTGATGACTTAAATCGTCGTTTAATGTAGTAATTTCCGAAATATCTTATTCTCCTTCCCCATTGTCTGGAATCAGCTGTCGCCTTGGCTTAGATCTGATCTTATAAAAATATATGACATTTTTTCCTATTTTATGGCTATAATTTAATTATTTATTAATTTTATGTAAATTTATATACCTAGCAATATTCCTATTGTTTGAGTTTAAAAGGCAGGTGAAATAAGATTCACGCAAAAGTTCACTAAGTAAGAACACTATATTGTTCACAGTACAATTTTGGTTATAAAGTATACAAGTTTAAAAGTTTAGCCTATATATACAGTAGTTTAACAAGTTTAAAAGTTTACATAGTTTTTAACTGCTTGCTGCTGGCGCGCAGAATCGGCACTGCCTGCCTCCACACTCCCCACCCTCACCGCTGCTGGATTTGTAGTGGGACAGTCTCCCCACTTATGACAGACGTTGAACATGCCGCCCCCGTTGAAGGCGCAGACTTCAATCATCTGGAAGAGGACAAAGCTTGACGAGAGCTCGTTTAGTCAAACCTCGAGAAGTTCGGATCGTAGCAACACGAGCTTTTCCGTCCGACCCAATGTGAAGTTCAACGACACGGCCAATTTCCCAGTGTAGTGGTGGTCTAAAATCTTCTCGAATGACCACTAGAGAGCCTGGTTGGGGAGGGGGAAAGTCCTTGGTCCATTTATTTCTCTGTTGTAATGTAACTAAGTATTCGTTTGACCAGCGTTTCCAAAAATTCTGATACATTTGTTGAACGTGTTGCCAGTAATCTAATCTATTCATTTTTAAATGCGTCAAGTCAGGTACAGGGAAAGATGATAAGGTTTCACCTATAAGAAAATGAGCGGGCGTTAAAGGGTATAAGTCATTAGGATCAGTGGATAAAGGTGTCAAAGGTCGAGAATTTACGCAAGCTTCAATCTTAATGAGTAATGTTTCTAATTCGTCATAAGACAGAATACGTGTTCCCAGTACTCGTTTAAGATGACCTTTAACTGATTTAACTCCCGCTTCCCACAAGCCACCGAAGTGTGGTGAGTGAGGTGGAATGAAATGCCACTTTATAGATGCAGACGCACAAAATGACTGGAGTTGATATTGATGGTTTTCAGTCTTAAATAGCTGACGAAGTTCGATGAGTTCATTCTTCGCTCCGACAAAGTTAGTGCCATTATCTGAGTAGATGTTTTTGATCTTCCCGCGTCGTGCCATCATTCTATCAAGAGCTTCTAGGAATTTTTTCGTTGTTAAATCTGGTACCAATTCGAGATGAATAGCTTTGGTAGACATGCAAACGAAGAGCCCTACATATGCCTTTACAGGATGAGATTTTCGTTGTAAAACTCTCCGGTAGTAGAAAGGGCCGCAGAAATCGACACCACAATTTTCAAAAGGACGAGAAGGTTGAACTCGGCAAGCAGGTAGGTCGCCCATTAAATATTTAGCTGCTCTTGGCATTGACCTACTACATTTAAAGCATTTCCTTACAATGGATCGAGCTAACACCTTCCCATTAATAGGCCAATATTTTGTCCTTACTGCTGCAAGAAGTGCTTGAGGACCCGTATGAAGTGTGGTAGTATGAGTTTCATGAAATATCAATTTTGTAATTTGATGATCAGGTGGAAGCAGAATTGGGTTTTTGCAATCTGAAGATATTGAAGCATGTTTTAGTCTACCACCAACACGAAGAATGCCTATCTCATCCACATATGGTGCAAGTGATTTTATGTTATTGCTTACGGTCTTCTTTTTCTGAAGTCTATCTATGTCGTCAGAGAATGTACGTTGGGCTGCTTTTATCCATACTAATTCGGCATTATGCAAGTCCTCCGGTGTGAGATGTCCTATGGTTCGGTTTGAAGGATTTTTACAGTTCTTAATAAAACGTCGGCATAAAGCAGTAATTCTTAGAAGTTTCGTCCAAGATGAAAATTTCTCAATCAATTCAAATGATGAAGAATTAGTACAATGTATGTTAATTTTCTTTTTTCTTTCTTCAAATTCTGAATCAACAGGAGTAGTTAGAATTGTCTTGGGCCAATTGCACTCTATGCTTGTCAGCCACTGAGGTCCGTGCCACCATAGCTTATTTTTTATGAGCGTTTGAGGAGACGTACTTCTAGATATTAAATCAGCTGGGTTGTCTTGAGATCTAACGTGCTTCCAAGTACAGTTGTTTGTTAGTTCCTGAATCTGTGAAACTCTGTTCGCTACAAAGGTCTGCCAAGTTTTTGGAGATGAGTTTAACCAATGCAACACTATGGTTGAGTCAGTCCACAGAGTGATGCTCCTAATTTGTATCCTTTCCAAGGAACTCAAAGTTTTGTTTAATAGCTGAGACAACAGAAGTGCTGCACATAATTCTAATCTGGGCAAAGTTAGTTGCTTAAGTGGTGCAACACGAGACTTGGAACATAATAGTTTAACTCTAATATCACTATTTTCTTGGATGGTCCTTATATACAAACATGATCCGTACGCCCTCTCAGATGCATCAGCAAAACCATGTATCTCATATTCTTGATTGGAAGTGCCACTTAATACTCTTCTCTCCACGGCTAGTTGGTTTAGATCTTGCAATGAATTTCTGTAAACGTTCCACTTCTTCAGTATGTTGGCGGGAACTGGTTCATCCCATCCAAAGTCCTTTATAGACCATATTTCTTGCATAAATAATTTTGCTGTGATGACTACTGGTGAGATAAGGCCAATAGGATCAAAAATTTTGGAAATGTCAGAAAGTATTACTCGTTTAGTTACAAGCTTAGGTGCTTCAGAAAGACTAACATGAAACTGAAATGTGTCATTTGAAGGCTGCCATAAAATACCTAGGGCCTTGGTTGACTTGTTTTCAGATTCTTCAATGAGGAATCCTGCTTCAATATTTTCACTTGGGATATTGTTTAAGAGCATAGGGTGATTCGCACACCATTTTCGTAGTTCAAAACCTCCTCTTTCTAAGAGATTTATCAGTTGTCTTTGCACTTCAATAATTTGATCAAGCGAATCAGTTCCTGTCAATACATCGTCTACATAGAAATCATGTTGTAAAGTCTCTGAAGCTACAGGGAAAATGTGCTTTTCGTCTTCAGCAAGCTGAAATAGAGTTCTTATTGCGAGAAATGGAGCTGACGCGATACCGTAAGTGACTGTCTTGAGTCGATATGTAGAAATTGGATCAGTTGTGTTATCACGCCAAAGAATTCGTTGATAGTCTCGTTGAGTTTCATCTAGTAACACCTTACGGTACATTTGTTTGATATCTGCAGTGAAAACATACATATGAGTACGGAATGACAACAATATTGAGATTAAATCGCGTTGTATTGTAGGACCAACCATGAGAACATCGTTGAGTGATTTATTTGTAGATGTCTTCGATGAGGCGTCGAAAACCACACGTAGTTTGGTTGTAGAGCTTGACTCTTTCAGGACAGGATGATGAGGCAAATAGTATACTTTGTCAGGTTCGGATTTCTCAGATATCTTCTCCATTTCCTCGTTCTCTAGGTACTCATTTAGAAATAAAGTATAATTTTCCTTGAGTTCAGGATTTCTGTTGAGTTTACGTTCCAAGGCTAGAAAACGCCTGAAAGCTTGATCCTTTGACTCACCGAGAGAAGATGTTGGATCAGTCGAAAACGGAAGCTTAACAACATATCTGCCATCTGGCTGACGTTTTATGTTCGCCTCATAATGATTTTCACATGCTTCCTCTTCATAGGATTGTTTCTTCTCATTTGGAATTTCTTCTATCTTCCAAAAGGATGAGATAAGATTTTCTAGATTTGCTGATACAGAGGTAAAACACACCGTGTTCAGAGTTGAATAAAGTTTATTTGTAGACTCATCAGATGCTAGCTTGCCACTAACAATCCAACCAAAGGCTGTATTCTGTATAACAGGTAGGTTATCTCCGAGTTTAATGTGGCCTTTTCGTAAAGTGTTATAAAAGACACTTGCGCCAAGTAAAACGTCAATTCCTCTCGATTTGTAAAAGTGATCATCAGCGAGATTCACTCCGCCAGGGATACTTAAAGTCGGGAGATTTGAAGAGGTTGGTAGATCATTAGTGATTTTTCCTAGAACCAGAAAGTCAATTTCTTCTTCATAATTACTGAATCTTGACTTGACTTTAGTGCGTACAAATGAATTGGTCGAAACACCTGTATTTCCAATACAGTTGACTGACACATTTGTTTTGGAGGTTTTCAGGCCTAAAGAAGATATAAGTGATTGACTTATAATATTAGACTGACTGCCGCTGTCTAACAATGCACGGCAAGGATAGGCGTCACCTTGATTATCAAAAATAAGAATAATAGCAGTGGCAAGAAGTACTTCACCGCTGATGCTTGAACATGCAGAAATGGTATGGTTTTGATTTGAAGGGTTAACCTTTTCCTTTTGTCCGTCATTATGAAGTACAGTATGATGACGTCCTTCGCAATGTTTGCAATTATGCGGACTTTTGCATTGTATGGTTTTGTGTCCTACTCTTAAACAGTTTATACAAAGATTCAGTTTCTTTATTTTGTCGAGTCGTTGAGATAAGTTAAGACTCAACAACTGTTTGCAGGTGAACGTGGTATGGCCTTCTTTACAAACAGCGCAAGCAGGTTTAGATATGCTAACTGTATGGAATGAAGGTTTATTTACTGGAGAAGGGTGTTGAAATTTGTGTTTGTTTTCCTTTGGGCGAACTTTTATATCGGTAGAGTAGCTTTCTTCTCTGACTTCTTGTATCATGCATTGTTCATAAATAAACTGCATTAACATCTTGAATGAATATGGTTTGGAGTTATTATTAGGGATCTGTGAACCACTAATTTTGTTACCGACATCTAATTCTTCATACTCATCACTAACATGTTTGGCATGGTAAGATTCCCAGCGGTCTCTTGTTTCAGAATCCAATTTTTCTGTAATTAAAAACACTAGAAGTGTACCCCATTGATCTGTTGGTTCGCCTAAATTATTTAATGCAGTTAAATGGTTCGTAACAGTATCGTATAAATGTTTCAGTTTTAACGCAAGCGGTTTGTCAAGACGTTTGAAGTTTAAAATACCCTGTACGTGGGCCTTAATACTGAGTCTATTATTCTTGAATCGTCGTTTAAGAGTTGTCCAAGCTATGTCATAATTGTCCGCGGTAACCTTTAATTCTTTAATGGTTCTTAAAGCTTCACCAGAAAGACAAGAGCGTAAGTAGTAGAATTTTTGTATTTTTGGTAATTTGGTAGAATTGTGTATCATCGATTCAAAGACATCGTGGAAATCGGTCCAGTCTTCGTATTTTCCGGAGAACGAAGGTAAAGGCATATCGGGAAGTTTAATATTATCAGATACATCCAGTTGTTGTGTAGGAGGGTGTGAGTTAATCGACATATTACTGTTTTCATGTGATGATAAAATGTCTTCAATCTTGTCTCTAATCTCAAAGTAATCGTTCTCAAATTCGGAGTATTCATCATCTTGATAATTACTATCGTCACTAGGAAGTGCATCAATTTCTGCTTGAACCGCATTGAAATCTGACCAACATTCTTCTAGCTTTTCGCGTCTAGATTTTAAAGATGACAATGAATGACTTTCAAGACTGAAGGATAAAACTAAATTTCTTATTCGAGTTACTCGCGCCTTTATCTGTCCACGTTTACGTGTTAAAGTTTTCATATTAGCATCCATCTTAAACGAGTATAGGGATTACAAAGTACAGTAATAATAAACTTAATAATAAAATAAGTAATAATACAAGTACTGGTAACATGAACTAAGAATAAGAACGTAAATAATAATACTACTGATAACTAATAACTTAGATACAAGTAAAATATTAATAATTTGCCTTAACTGCTAATGATACTGATAATCTATTAATAATATATTGTGTTCAAAAATAGATTGTGTAATATCTTTACATGAGTTGAGTTGAACCTGCAACACAATTAAGAGTTTATCACGTACAAAGAATAAAAATATCAACAAGAATACAAAGAATGTTCATTAACTACGAATGGCATTACAAAAAACTGTCATTAAGCAATCAGTAACATTTAGTTAGCATTGACAAAGAGGTCTTTGTTCTCTGAGCTACGCCACCGCTGGCTAGAACCATTAAAAGGGTGACGTGCTACGCACATAAAAACTTTTACGACCCAACACTTGACAAAAATGACGCCACACAAGCTGTGGCGTAATAGGTTTTTTTTTATAGCAAGGGTTAGCGTTAAGTGGAAACTAGACCTTTACTTAAACGTTTAAATCAAGTGTTTTTTTTTTTTTTTAAATAATAAATCTATATTTGTGAAATTGTGATGATATTTAATTAAATAAATATGTGATATTGTGAAACTCATCTGGTCAAACGTTGATGAACTGTTGAGTGTCGTCGTTATTGCAGTAATGCCTTAAACTGTTTACACTTCCACACACTGGCGTATTTCTTACACTGTTTTTACACTTTACATTGTTTCACTACACTTTACACTGTTTCGTTTATGTTATTAAATCACGTCGAGGTCACCACCTATTCTAATTTGACATAATTTAATATACAATTTGACCTAATTTGGTTTCAAATAAGCTTAAAATTGGCAATTTTTAATATTTCTTATAGGCCTTATTATTTTTCACATAATTATAAATTAAATGGTTTACAATTCATTTTGAGTCAACATTTTCCTTAAATAATTTTACTTCTTTCATCATTATTCTTTGTTTTTAACTATTTGTTGTTATAACATTCTAATACTGATTGATTCACATTTTATCTGTACTGAGTCCCTGGTTAGGCATTGTATTACACATTTCCAATCAAGTTAATTTTATCTTCTGGTCATTACATTTACTCTTATGCATTTCTGTGATGATTACATTTAAATCTCCTTATTTTAAATTGACTAATCTCTGCTAAATTTATACAGTTTTATTTATTATATCCTTTTGGACTTGATTATATTGTAAAGGTTGAATTTGGTCTAAAATACGGTTTTGATTTGCAATTGGTTTTTTAACTATTTTGTTACCTTATTATGTCTATGGTTTACAATTCAAAAATATATCAATATTACCTTCTCTGCCTTAACAAAATTTTAACATTAGTTAACATCATTTAATTAGAACATAACATCTTATAATCTATCATTTTCATTTATATTATGTATTTAATTAAAATAAAACATCTTATTTTTATTATTTTTAACGATCGTATTTAAACATAACAAACATTCTACATCTAGCATCTTCCCCTACATTATTTATTTATAATAAAAGCATCTTATCTCTATTCTTTTTAACTATTATATCTAATCATAACAAAACATTCTATATTTAACATATTCCATTATATCTATGGTAAGTTCATGGTTTCCTGTCTATATTACTATTCATACAATCCTTATATATTCTATATGTAAACACTCTTATAATTACTAATACTAGTGGTCGCCCAGTGGTCGAAATTCGACCGTAATTCATTAAATTTTTAAGTTTGAACGTTGTTGAGGTTCTTTTGTCAAAGAGTATACCTCTATAATCATTGCATATAATTTTTTTGAATTTTGTTCTATTACGTCAGCTGCGAGCGTGTACAAATACGTCATTAGCGTGTGTTGTTTGCCTTAATTCCCTGCAATACCTATGAAATTTAAAATTTAACGTTAGTAACAGTTGAAAAAAAAACACAATTACAGCTTGTATTCGTATTTATTTTTTGATATAATTCATTGTCAGTTTTAATTTTTTCATGTTATTATTGAATCAAATAAACACTAATAAAAATGAGACTTGACATTCATAGAAGTATAAGATACATTGTTTTCAATTCCAGTGGATTACATTTCATTTTTGGTAAGGTACAAAATTCGAAAACAGTTTGAAGATTATCTGCTACAAAGCTTATATAATTTTTTTTCTATGCATTAATTTTCGAGTTATTTGAAAAATATGAAAGATAGAAAAAATGAGGTTTAGCTTGGCTAAGCCATATTTAAAAAACAATATCGCGTTTTTTGACATTTCCTTGGGTTTTTTTTATTGCCATACTGACCAGGTTTCGCCAAGGCTACACAGTTATTTTGCCTATCTTTTTCGAATTATATAAAATTTAAATAAAAAATTAATACAAAATAAAAAATGAAATAAAAAATACATGCCTCGTATTTTTTCATATATTTTTCATTAAATCAAAAAAACCGGGCGGTTAAAAAAATAAATGTTGTCCATTGAACTTAGAATAGTTTGAAAGTGAATTTAATGATTCAGAACTTCTGTGTAAACGATGTTTTTTGTAAAAACTCTTTCATCATTTGGTAAATGCCCTTGGCCATTATATTCGGAAATATAAAATCTCAAACCATCGAATGATCGAACTCTACTTGCTGCGACATACAATTGACCATGTGTAAAAACTGGCTGCCTCAATAAAATTCCAATTTTTTCGAATGTTTGTCCTTGAGACTTATTTATTGTCATCGCAAATGCAGGTATAATTGGAAATTGAGTTCTTTGAAAGTTAAATGGTAAAACAGTACCGGAATATGTTAAATTTATACGTGGAATCAAAATTCTCTTATTGCGTGCGGTTCCAGTTAAAACTTCGCAATCAATAGCATTACGATGCATACACTTGATGCGCATTCTTGTTCCATTGACTAATGCTTCCTTGGTATTTAAGTTTCTGATCAGTAAAGCGATGCAATTAACTTTCAATACTAACTTATGTGGTGGCAAACCACTAATAGTCAAAGAATTCAAAAACTCTACTGGATAGTTATTGATTTCATTATCATCATCACAAATTATTTTATCGTAGCTATGATATGTTTTCTGTTCACCTGGTATTCGATTAAGTATATCAGTATTAATAAAAGTACAATCATCATTTTTAGGTGCTAAAATAACCGACTTCAATATGTTATCTGAGAGTATGTTTTCGGAAATATTTCCATACACCTCATTAATAGTATTATTTTCATCTCCTATTAATTGCTTTCATCTCATATTATTGTATTTCAATAATATTTCCACCAAACTGAGGGAATTGTGGGGCTTCATCATTACCAATTTTTTTCAAGAATTCGACAAAATCTATTTCACTTGGTAAGGCTCTCATATTTTGAATAAACGTTACTTTATGAAAATAAACAAATTTATGCCAACTCGTGACACAATTTTCAATTAAAGTTGCACGTGATCCATGTGGGACAACTGGTAAGATTTGCCGAAAATCACCGCACAGAAGTATCGTTTTCACTCCAAATGGTTTATGTTTATCATTTTCATCGCATAGATCCTGCAATAATCTATCTATGATTTTCAACACTTGCAGTGGGCACATAGAAATTTCATCAATAATTATCAATGATGATGAATTTATGTAACGTCCATAGCTACTATTTGCGGTAATATTCGCTACAGAATTTTCCAAAATGGGTATAGGCAATTTAAACACATTGTGTAAAGTTCTACCTCCAAGTAATAGAGTTGAAGCTATGCCACTGAACGCTGTTGCAATGCAACTAAGATTAAGCGAATTTAATTTGTGAATGATTGCTGTTTGTGTGAATGTTTTTCCACAACCTGCATGAGCGGTTAAACAAAAAACATTAGATCCAGTATCATGGTGGAAAACTTCACGAATCACACGATCAATTAGATTACGCTGTTCAATATTTGCAGTTTCATAATGCTCACAAAACAGAAACTCTTGTTCTATTGGATCAATAGCATTTGCTTCGTCTGTTCTCTGTGAATACGTGGGAACTGGTAAACCAAGTTCTTGACATGACAAATTATGAACATTCAAAATATCTTCAATTTCTAATAGAGCTGTGTTAAAGGATACTTCTTCGTTGTAATCTCTCAAAAAATCTTCACTAAGATATAAGTTACTTTAAATTCATTCCATAATGCCAATGCATTGGCTGGCACAGTTAATGCACAAATGTAACCAAATAAATTTCGCATTTGTTTTGGTGAATGTAATTCTTTTGCTTCATTTAAACATTCGCGCCATTCATTATCATTTGAAGCAATGCCGCGAGCATGGCACGCTTCAACAAAAGAAGTGTGTATAATTCCATTGTATGTTCTAACATCCTCAAATGATTTTGGACCACAGACATGTAATAAAAGCAATCGTAAATGGAAAAGTTCGATGTCTTTTGGTGATACTACATATATGCGTGTAATGATTTTATCACCTCCACGCCTTCTCTTCTTCCATTTTTTCGGGAATCTTCCCACACATAATGCAAAGGAATTTCAATATACTTATATTCATGCGCTGATGGATCTGATCGATTCAATTAAAAAAATGCTAATAATTTTGTTTGTCTTGCATTTTCAATTGCTTGACGTTCTTGCCCTTCTCGAAAGTAAACATTCTGTCTACGCGGTAAATGAATGTCAAGTCTAACGATGACATGTGATTGAAAATGCATTGGTAATTCATAGATGCACCATACAGCTTCAGTTGATCCGACATAACGGCCATTTAAACAATTTTTAACTTCATCAATTTGTATTTCTTGACCTGGTTCATTTCTCTCTGAACCTAATTCAACAGATGCACTGTCATAGCCTTTATACACGTATTTATAAATGTATTTAACACTTAACTGTAGTGCATACTTCAACATTTATATGGCAATTAAATTTGGCAAGTAAATACAGATTGTATGGTACAAAATAACGATTGTCGAGGCAACTACCGTGAACTTCAGCATTAATACCATTATCACGCCTTCTGTATAATGGATATCCATTTAATGATTCACATGTAAATTCATTAAATTGTTTTGGATAATCTTTTGTGCATTTTCCATCTCTCATACATACAGAATTTGAATTAAGTACACCGCATGGACCATGCATCATGTGTTTTACAACATATTCATGTAATGTAGGATGTGTTTGAATGTTAGGAATCTCCGCAGATACAACTTTATCAATATCGGTAGCGTTAACAATTTTATCTTGCTCATTTAAAGAGAGTAAAATGTGAGCATGAGGCAATCCTCTCTTTTGAAACTCAATTGTATAAATGAGTGCTTCAACTTTACCGAAGATTTTTTTTAGTGTAAGGCCCTCAATTAATGCTTTCAGTTTAGACTTGAATACACGCACAACAATATCAGGTCGAAAATTAGCTGACTCACCTACACCAATATTGCTAACTATTTTCAGGCCAACTTGGATTGCAAGTCATTGTAATAAACAAAGAAGGCTTTCCGAAATGTTGTACAATTGACATTGCATCTAAATAATTCTGATACATATTTCTTGGAGATCCATTGAATGAAGATGGTAAAATTACTCTACGGCCAACATTATTGGCATTGGGGTTCAATTCTTAAACTTCAGACCTAAGACTTGTTTGATTTTGTCGAATGAAATGTAACCTTGTGCCCTCTATTCTCACATACATATCAACTATCCACTGCAGAAATAATTTTTGTGAATGGTGCAACATACTAAAATCTTCTCTAATTGCAAGTCGATAGGCTGCATACTGAAGCATGGTTAATTTATTTCTGGGCGCTCTTGAATTAGATGTAGTTGGTACATTATGAGAAATATTGATATGCCATCCAGTATCACCATTTGGAAAAAGTAATGGATACGCTAAAGGGTCCAATGATGAATCCAAAACGGAGATATTTTTAATGGTACCATTAACTTTTGAAAACGAAACCATATTTCGTTCAAAGGGTGGCTCACCATCAACTGTACTAAATATTACTGCTACATCAGTTTGAACTGCATCATTATAACGGCGTAGATCTAAATCACGATTTACTTTAATGAGCATACAAATTTCTTTATTTTGATTTTCAACTCTCTGACAATGATCTTTCATTGCAATGAATGACCGAACGAAATGATTAATGCGTTCCAATTCAAGAGAGATTTCGCGCATTATATTGTTATTGCATGTTTGATTATAGTGTTCATGTAATCTATAATTGACAGCAGTGTCAACATCATAAAAATATAATTGCGCATAACATGGTGAGCGACCATATCCAGCAGTCATTGGACCTGATCTGTGATAAAAAACATCATGTATTTTAAAATGATACACTCCACGCGTAACTGTATCCGAAATTTTAGCTTCTGAGCTAACCATAGCAAATGATGAATGGTATTTACGAATGTTTTCAAATTTTTTAATGGTAGTTTTTACTTCTTATTTACACTATGGTAGTCTTTCACTCCTTCTAGCTAACATGCTATTCTTTATTCTTAAATTATTTTTATCTTTACTTTACAATTCAATTCATTGGTAATGTATCCTGTAACTTGGGTTACTGGGCTTAAGGTTTGTCATTGTTTTAAATCTGTTTAATTGTTTAATTTTATTATTTTTGTATTTGGATCTTGCGATGTCATTAATTTGATAAATTGCCCCTTATTATTTTTTCATTTACTGCTCTCTATGAGAAGGTTATTATTTTTGTATTTGGATCTTCTGATGTCATTAAATTGATAAGTTGCCCCTTATTATTTTTTTCTTTACTGCTCCATATCCTACTGGGTATACTGATGATGTACTGGGGTTTTATATAGATGGTTTCTTTTATTGGGACCAAGAGTTTTCTTTGTTATAGAGTTTATTTTTTAATATTTTATTGACTATAATGATCATTTTATTTAATTCCTTTTCAACCATTTATTTATCACTCACTACTGATAGTTTCTTCTTTTCTCCATTTTTGATGTTGTATTAAGTTAGTTTTAAGGTGAAAATTCGGTTATGCTACATATGCTCTCCTGTAAAAGTGATTAGTTCGGCTCACACTCTTAGTATGGATGAAATAATTACTACTGATTCTTTTTATTTACCATGTTTTTATTCGTGTTTTCACTTTATATACCTTTTGTCCACCGTTACTCTCTCTCAGTTGATAAGTATATCCTTCATTAGCTTCTTTATTCATTAATTGATAATCCTTACTCTTATGTATACCATTATTATTATATATTTTTTCTTTTCCTTATTCGGTGCTTCATCACCGGTATGTTTACTCCCTAACATTCCCTAACATGTGAGCTGGAACAGTTCAGAGTGACACATTACGGCTACATTCTCTGCTGACCAATACTTCACTTAGCTGAGCTCAGAGGAATATCATCTCTGCTCAAATATAAGACTGATGGAATTTCTCTACATCCAGTCATAAAAATTAAAAATCATTAAAAGTAGTCTCCTTCGACTAATAATAAACATCCTTGGATTCTTCACTTCATAATGTTTTAAATTAATTAATACTTGTATACACTTGACTCTTCTTCTACTTTAAAGCTCATTCCATATTATGTGGCTTATGTATAGGGTATAAGATTCATTTCATCCTTTTTTTTGCATTCTTTTTCTTTGTTTGTTGTTGGTATAATCTGTCTCTTGTTTACATAGTAATTAGCATTTATATAGATTTTTTTTTCTTTGGTATTCAAGAGTCATTCTATTGCTCATGGCATAACATTAATACCTTCCATTAATCATCACTATAATAGTGGTTATTACAACAATATTATCATTACGGTACCAGGTTTTTGGTTTCTGGTTTTAATACTTGGTTCTTATTTAGTTGGTTCTTTTTGTACTTGTTGCTTCTTCATTAAATTGTTTTCATTGTGAGCTTGAGTAAATTATAAAAATATTCTGGTCTCCCCTTCCTTTCTTCATTTAAAAGTTCTGTATCATTTTTATCTTAAATTATCTCATTTACATAGGTTATAATAGTTGTTACTCTTATCATGGTCACTGTTACAATACAAACTGTAGTATCGTCTTTACAGCTGTGATAGTTTATTAGGGGTTTTCCTTTTTCAAACTGTTTCTTATGAATATTTGCTACACTTTCTTCTTATGACACTTTTAACATTCATGGATAGATTTTCTTGTAATATTAATTTACTCAATTAATTGATATAGGTTTTTCTCATTATCTACTGGAACATGTTCTGATTTGCTTGTCCCTGGAGAGTTTGAGAAAGTTTACATATTTGTACTCCATTTGTTCTCAAATTCTGTTATGTAAGAGTTCATTCAAATTATTAGTGTAATTTTTTTTTTAATAGTTTTTTCAAATTGTTCTTCATAAGTTGTTTTTATGGTTTGTTGACCTTTGTAATTTAATAATTACTTTTCTTCATTATTCTTTCCTTAAGAGTTTATTCAAATATTTGGTATAAGTTGTCCTTATAGGTTTTTAGAATTTTGTAATTCCTTTTTCTTACAAAACTGAGAAGTTTGTAAGCCAGGAAGCCAGGGCTCACGTTGGGCTGTAATGCTGAAGAAGAAGAAGTTTATTAAATTATGGGGTACTGAAGTAATGATGAAAATGAACATGTACTGAATTATTCTATAACATTAATACTGTAATATTGTTATGATGGTCTACTTGACCATCGTAGGTACAGTGGAAAACAAAATAAAAGACACCAATTAAGTCACTAATCACCAGTTTTAATTTTCACAGTTAAACAGTTCGTAATTAACAACACAGTCTCTTACAACAAATCAGATAAAAATTGTTCACACGCAATAAAATGTCAACTAATATTAAAACACAATTGTATTACAATATCCCGCCCGATTATAAAACACAGCACTTCACTAATATCCACTTGAACGCACACAGTAATTTGTCGTGACTTTAACTGAAAACTAAGACCGCTGCCGCCTTGTATTTGTACATCCACGCACAGACCAGAAGATTCCAAATGTATTGCCTTATCATTTAATGTAATTTATCACCTTATCTTTAAACTATAACATAATTAACTGCGGCCTTGACACAGTCCGCGCTGCTGGCAGCTTCCATAAAAGTCTCGCGAATGCATCGAGAATCACATATGCCACACACATTAGAGCGAGATTCTTCTGGAACATTCGACAAACACGTAAACTGTTCTGTAATGTCATAACATTGCCTCCTCCTTAAGCCTGTTCATCCTGAATTGGCAAACCGTCTCTGAAGTAATACTCGACCAGGCGATCTAGGTGGACTAAACCGGATCTTCGAATTCAATCTCGTGTGATCTGAATATCATGTTCCCAGGAATGCGAGTCTTCCACTCAACCACTAGTTTTGCTGGAATCACTCCCGTTGCGTCATGTACTGATAACCTAAACACCACTGGCTGGTCCAAGTTTGTTTGGTTCTTGTCAGCAACCTCTTGCTTAACCTCATCTTCAGCCACTTTGCCCTCGGGCGCTTCTATCAGCACAGGAACAAGCAAGAGGTTTGTCTCGACACTCATAGTTGGCTTTTCAATCACTTCTTTTGTCGTTACACTTATTTGTATTTCCTCTGCTAGTTCTTCCTCCATTTCCGCTTGCAATAGGGAGGGTTCCTCTTGACCAGACCTGTTGACTTTTTCTTCGACTAATGCCACTCGTTTAATCGAATGGTTGGTAGACACTGTCATTTTAGCCATGCAAAGCTTTATCTTCTCTTGGGCAAGCTTCAGGACATTCTCTCTTAAGTCCACAACGAATCTGTAGGCATTCATAATGTCCGTGCCAAGAATCACTTCATCGACAATGTCTGCAACGAGCATTTTGTGGCTAAACTCAAGAAGACCCAGGGATACACGTATGTCTACCTTTCATAGCACCTTGACAGGGCTTCCAGTCACAGTCTGTATTGTACAAGAGCTAATTTGAGGCCGTTGGTTGCTGATTAAGTCCGGGCGCACAATGACACTATTGCGCCCATGTCAACTGTAAATGATGTTGGTTTACCTTCTGCAAATCCATTAACAATCAGGTTTCCACTGGTCTTATGTAGCGTGGAAATTGTGTGCTGTTCTGAGGCTTTACTTCTCCAATTGGTCAGATCACTCTCTTCTCTCGGTATCTTTTTCTCCCAACAGTCTACTGTAGATGACCACGTTTTCCACAGTTGTAACATTTCGGTCTTCTGTCTTTATCCCATCGTTCAAATCGTTCCGACTCTCTTGAATTTCTGAATTGTTTGTCCGACAACATTGTTTTTCTGCACCCATCGTAACGGCAATGTGATACAGGGATCTTCTGACTGCAATGTGATGGCACAAATCCATTAATGTACCGAGACGCCGACTTGGCAGCTTCAAACTCTAGGAGGTGAACAAGAGCTTCTGAGCTATTTCGGTCCCTTGCCATTCGTAACACTTGCTGAAGTTCACAATCTCCGATGCCATCAATGTCTGCACCGCAAACCTTATTCGAAAATCTTCTGGTGCTTCAGGATAGGCCAATCTAATCAGTCTGTCGATACTTGCTTCAAACTCTTAAAGACTCTCCCCGGAACATTGTCGTCTTGTTATCAACTGAGCGTAGTACACATCTCGCAAATGTTTATCACTGTAGCGTAATTCTAGAACTTCTATCAGCTCTGCATAGATGTTCTGGCTGTTAGGTGGCACTTTCTGTAGTAGTTCTGCCGCTGGTTCTTTTAATGCGAGAACGACTGAGACAGCCTTGTCTTTCTCTGTCCAATTATTTATGCATGCAGCAGCTTCGAATTGGCATAAATACGTTGCCCAGTGCGTGCTTCCATCAAAGGTTGGGGCCTTGACATGAACTGTCCCAACCGCAGGCAAGGTGACCTTCTCTATTGACTTATTTTCTGTGTCTTTCTCTGTCTTTATCATTGGTATGGTCTGTCCATAAATTTGTTTTAGTTGTATTTTCATGAACTGCTCAACTTCATTTTTAATCTGCTCTTTTATATTTGTAATCGAGTCTTCTATTTTTGTTGACATAGCTTTTTCCACGCTCTTAACAGATCTTTCTACTTCAGCTATTTTATTAGACCTTATCACCTTATTCTTTAACACTCGAGACAGATTTTTCTACTTCAGCTATTTTTAATATCATTGATTCTTGTACCTCTGATATTTTAGTAACTTGTTTATTAAGCTCACCTCGTAGTAGACCCAATTCTGCGGTACTAGGTTTTTGAATCTGTTTCTGCTCCTGTATTAATGCTTTGATGTCTTCTGTTTCACGCTTCCGTTCCTCTGCCTCCTTTCATCATCGTTTCTCCGTCTGTAACAGCAGTGCCTGTAAATTTCCATCATCTGACTGGCATCCATTGTTTTCCGATTAATTACGAATTACACTCATCTTGTACACAGTGTCCACTGTTTCCACTGTTAACCATTCTATTCCATTTCTGACATCACTGTTATGACGGTCTACTTGGTTGTCGTAGGTACAGTGGAACAAAATACAAGACACCAATTAAGTCACTAATCACCAGCTTTAATTTTCACAGTTAAACAGTTCGTAATTAACAACACAGTCTCTTACAACAAATCAGATAAAAATTGTTCACACAATAAAATGTCAACTAATATTAAAACACAATTGTATTACAATATCCTGCCCGATTATATAACACAGCACTTCACTAATGTCCACTTGAACGCACACAGTAATTTATCGCGACTATAACTGAAAACTAAGGCCGCTGCCGCTTTGTATTTATACATCCACGCACAGACCAGAAGATTCCAAATGTATCACCTTATCATCTAATGTAATTTATCACCTTATCTTTAAACTATGACATAATTAACTGTGGCCTTGACACAGTCCGCGCGGCTGGCGGCTTCCAGAAAAGTCTTGCGAATGCGTCGAGAATCACGTATGTCACACACATTAGAGCGAGATTCTTCTGGAACATTCGACAAACACGTAGACTGTTCTGTAATGCCGTAATGATATTAACTATAAATCATTAATTTAAAATATGGCTCTGTTCATTCAGTAGATATATCAAAGACTTCATGAGTCTAGCTTAATTACAAAGCTTCACAAGATGATTTAAAAGAAAAGAGTTATGAGACACAGACAAAGGTCAATGTGACCTATAAAAGAGGATTCCCTCATTCTCACTCTCATGGTACTGTTACTGAACATATTTACTGACCAGTGAGAGTGGCAACTTGTCAGTAACAATCTAGAGATTCTGAGTTCAATTCCCAGGTGCATCATAAAATCAAGGTATGTTTTTAAGCCAAGAGGTTAACTCAGACAGTGGAATTGAGCACCTGGGATAATATCCTAGGGCTATAATGAGCTGCTCAACATGTACTGGCCACACTACCTACCTTTTATGTTGAAGACGCACATAAGGCAGTTTATCCTGTTTAGCTGCTTGTCTGCTTAGGCTGTAGAAAAACTCCATTTTTGAATTATATTTAATTTTAAATATTTTATGGTCAGGCTAAGTTTTTTAAAGCTGGTTCTGGTTCTTTTTAACACAGTCATTGGTTATAGAAGCGAAGCGAATGTAACAAGAAAAAATTCCCTTGTTTTTAATTGCAAACTTCATGCCTGTAGTGTAATTATTAATATATTTGTGTAATACATGTAGTGAGTGATTTTATTGCGATTAAAAGAAAATGAACATTTCATCTAGAAGTTAGTTTTTCATAATTGGATATAGCTCATTACATATTATTTAAACAGCGAGCTTACCATTACTGCTGAAATTATCATGAGAGGATGGTCATTAGCTCTATCACCAATAATTATAATTTATGTCAATATCAACAACACGACATTGCAGAGACAGTACTACAATTAGGATACTGAATGATAGTGATGACACTAAACAAGATCAAAGTTGGTAAGTGTTAGATATATTTGTTATGTTTCAGAAGACTGAAGTAGTTTTGTTCCAGTACATCAGTTACTTTGTGTTCTATGTTGGAGTCATCATACTATTTGTCCTCAACTTCTTTGCTGATGCTGCACCAAAGTTTTCAGAATATCCTGTTTATGAGGTAAATCTTGTTATACTTTTACAGAAACTTTTGATGTTGTTCATTGTCTCTATATGATTAAGCTCATTAGTTTGTAAGTATATGATGTGTTTGTCCATGGATGCATGAATTGTCCACCCTCAATCTATCTTTCTTTTAGGCAGTATACAAATTAATGGAAGGAGAAATCCATGGCTTGTAAATATCAGCTCTTTCCCTAACTGATAACAGAAATATGAGAGAGGATCAAAAAGTAACCTTAAAAGCTTAAAATATTGCATGATTTTCCAGTAAATTGGTACCACTGATACGTATAGTTTGAAGAGTGGCTGACAGGTGCAGCACAAAGCTAGAAGGCAGGGTCTTACAAACAGAAGGCAGTAGTGTAAAGATAGTGGGGGCACTGTTTGCTTCTTGCACCAAAGACAAGCAGTATTCATTTATACATTTTTTGAGCAGTGAAGATGAGAAACTATTTGATATTCTTCAAAGAATACAACAGCTGTATGGGGAAAGTTGTTTATCAATACAAGTGTATGAGTGGCACAGGAAATTTAAAAGTATAGCAGATGTGATTGATCCAACTTGCTCTGGCCAGCCTCAAACTGCAACCAATCCTGAAATTGTGGGTGCAGATGAACAAGCTGTTAGAGCCAACAGGCAGGCGACTTTCAGTGAAGTGCTGAAATCATGTCAGTTCAGCACTTCACATAATCAGCGAGATGCTACAGTTTCACGAAGTCTCTGCTAGATGTGTATCTAGGCAGCTGCCCCTGACATGAAAGTGTTGATGCTTGTAGATTACTGACGATTACTGTTGATAATTACTGACAAATCGTGGGTTCATTATGTTCAACCGGAAACTAAGGGAGCAAGCCAGGAATGGTGACATTCAAGTTCACTAAACCCAACAAAATTTTGTGCAACTCCATCAGCTGACAAAGTGGTGCTCACACTGTTCTGAGACCACAAGAGAATAATGTTGAACATTGTATGCCCCGAGGATCAGCAGTGAACAGTGACACGTATTGTGACCTCCTTCAGAACCATTTAAAACCTGCAACGAGGTCAAAATGTTGCGGTTCACTCACCTCTGCATTCATCCCAAAAGTCAGTTCAAAAAACATAAAAGACATAATAGTGTTTCAACTGCTCTGATAATACAGCATGGTATAATTTTGAATATTTATATTGTGGCTTTGAATATTTGTTTTAAACTTGGGATACAGGGTCTGATAATAAAGTATTGGACCTTATGGTAGAAAAAAAATGTTGTTGTGTAATGCAGAACATTCTCATGCGTTTGATGATGTCGTTCTACAAGCTTCTCGACTAGCCCTGCCAGTGTGTTTCTGGCAAGGTCAGGCTGAAGTGTCCTTTAGAATTTTTGAGTGCTTGTTAAGGATGTATATTATGGAACCCCGCAGATTATAAATAGCCCACACCTACCACTTAGTTTTCAGTTTACTTCGGGTGATTACTCAGTGTGGTTCAAGTGGCTATTAGTGAAAAGTGATTATTGTGCAGGACTCTATTAGTTGAAATTATTATTGCGTGCGGACAAATTTAATTTGAATTGTTGTATGAGTATGATCTTGTTAAATAACTTGTTGATTACAAACTGTTAACTGTGATAATTAAAGTGGGTTTTTAGTGACTTCATTGGTGATTTGTATTTTGTTTTCTACTGTACCATACGGCAATCAGTGAGACCATTGTAACAGTGGGTCAGAAGTGCAACAGAACCTTTAACAGTGGAAACAGAGGACACTTTGTAGAAGATTACTGTACATTGTAAAAATGGACATGAGTCAGATGGTGGAAGCTTTCCAAGCACTGCTGTTGCAGACAAAAGAACAACAACATGGGAAAGCGGAAGAGAGACAGAAAACCCTCCTACTGGAAACACGAGAATGCCAGAAACATTAGTACTCAGTTCAGAGGAACAACAGAAAGCACTAATGCTGGAAATGGAAGAAAGACAAAAAGCACTGTTTCTCAAATCGGAAGATCGACAAGACGAGAAACATAAGCAGGAAGCAGTTAAAATGGAAACTCTTTTTGAAGCTATGCAAAAACAATTGCAAGAACATACAACTGCCGAGTTGGGTCTCCTGCATGGTGACTTGGGTGAATTACGCAGTGATCTGAATGGTAAAGAGGTAAGATTGTCTACAGTCGAAAAATCTGTATCAAATGTAGAACAAACAATGTCAGCAAAAAATATCTGCAGTAGAAGATTCAGTTGCAACCATAAAAGAACAAATTAAAAGTGAAGTTGAGCAGTTCATGAAGATACAACCATGCATTTCAAAACAAATTGCTGAACAGACTGTACCTATGATAAAGACAGAAAAAGACACAGAACATAAGACAATAAGGAAAGTCCCTACTTTGCCTGCAGTTTGGACAGTTCATGTCAAGGCTCCAGTCTTTGTGGAAGTACTCACTGGGCGATGTATCTTCTGCAATTTGAAGACACTCTAGTGCAAATAATTGGACAGAGAAAGACAAGGCAGTTTCACTCGTTCTTGCATTAATAGGTCCTGTCACAGAGCTACTACAGAATGTGCCACCTTACACCCAGAACACCTATGCCGAATTGATAAAAGCTCTAGAATTACAGTATGGTGATAAAGTTTGTGAGATGTGTACTGCACTCAGTTGAAAGCAAGGCGACAGCATTCCGGGAAGAGCCTTCAAGATTTTGAAGCAAGTATCAACGGACTAATTAGACTGGCCTATCTTGAAGCACCAGAAGATTTTTGAATGAGGTTTGTGGTGCAGACATTTATTGATGGCATTGGAGATTATGAACTTCAGCAAGTGTTATGAATTGCAAGATACCAAAATAGCTCAGAAGCTCTTGTTCACGCCCTCGAGTTTGAAGCTGCCAAGTCAGCATCCCGCTACATTAATGGGTTTATGCCATCACACTGTAGTCAGAAGATCCAGTATCACATTTCTGTTATGATAGGTGCAGAAAAACAATGTTGTTGGAGAAACAATTCAAAAGTTCAAGAGTGCCACAACGATTGGAACGATGGGAAAAAGACAGAAGACCGAAGTGTTACAAGTGTGGGGAATGTGGTCATCTATAGGTAGACTGTTGGGAGAATAAAATACCGAGAGAAGAGAGTCATCACACTAATTGAAGAAATAAAGCTTCAGAAAACCACACAGTTCCCATACTACATAAGATCAGTGGAAACTGGATTGTTAATGGATTTGCGGAAGATAAACCAGCATCATTTAAAGTTGACTTGGGGTGCTACAGTGTCCATTGTGTGCCCTGACTTAGTCAGCAACCACCAGCCTCAAATTAGCTCTTGTACAATACAAACTGTGACTGGAAGCCCCGTCAAAGTGTTAGGAAATGTAGACATACGTGTATGCCTAGGTTATCTCGAGTTTAGCCACCAAATGTTTGTTGCAGACATTGTTGATGAAGTGATTCTTGGCGTGGACATTATGAATGCCTATGGATTCATTGTGGACTTAAGAGAGAATGTCCTGAAGGTTGGCCAAGAGAAGATAAAGCTTTGCATGTCTAAAATCACAGGGTCTGCCAACCATTCGATTAATCAAGTGGCATTGGCCGAAGAAGTCAGCAGGTCTGGTCAAGCAGAATCCATCCTATTGCAGGTGGAAATGGAGGAAGAACTAGCAGAGGAAGTACAAATATGTGTAATGGCAAAAGAAGTGATTAGGAAACCAACTGCGAGAAATGAATTGCTTGATAAGAGGACGGCTGAAGATAGCTAGTGATAAAATGAAAACTTGGTATGGCATTCGCACCAATAGTGTGGGTTTTCAAGAAGGAGATCAGGTTTGGTTGTTTAACCGAAAACACCATTGTGGTTGCTCACCTAAACTTCAGACTAACTGGGAACGACCTTCCACTGTGAAAAATAGGATCAATGATGTTGTCTATCTGATTCAATAGGAAGGACAGCAAAAATGGAAGGTCGTCCACCTAGATTGCCTGGCCAAGTATTACTTCAGAGACGGTTTGCCAGTTTTTTATGAACAGGCTTAAGGAGAGGGCAGTGTTACATAATGCGGAACGTTCTTGTGCATTCGATGGTGTCGTTCTACAAAACTTCTCGACTAGCCCTGCCGGTGTGCATTTCTGTCAAGGCCATGCTGAAGTATCCTCTAGAATTTTCGAGTGCTTATTAAGGATGCATATTATAGAACCCTGCAAACTATAAATAGCCCACACCTGCCGCTTACTTTTTAGTTTACTTCGGGTGATTATTCAGTGCATTTCAAGTGGCTATTAGTGAAAAGTGATTATTGTGTGGGACTCGATTAGTTGACATTATTATTGCGTGTGTACAAATTTAATTTGAAGTATTGTATGAGTATAATCTTGTTGACTAACTTGTTGTTTACAAACTGTTAATTGTGATAATTAAAGCTGTTTTTTAGCGACTTCGTTGGTGTCTGTATTTTGTTTTCCACTGTACCATACAATGATCAGTGAGACCGTTGTAACAGTATGTTACCTGAATATTTGAAATGTTAGTGTCCCTCAAAGTACGCCCCTTCTGCAGTGACACACTTCTCCCAGTGATTTCCATTGTTGGAAATATTTTATAGTCTGTTTTTTGAATGCTCAACAGGTGCTTCATCACATTAATTTTTGATCTCTTCTATAAATTTTATTCCTTTGAATGTTGTTTTGAGTCTTTGAAAAAGCCAGAAACTGCATGAAGCCATGTCTGATGAGGGAGGCTTCTGAATCTGTGGAATGGTGTGTTTTGCTAGGAAAGCCTGAATGAGTTGCAATGCATGGGCTGGGGCATTATTGTGATGAATCAACCAGTCTCCACTTTGCCACAGGTGTGGTTGTTGTCACCTAACAGCATTTTATAAAGAACTGAGAACAGTCAGGTAGTACTCATTGTTGACAATTTGACCTTCAGGAGCTTACTCGTGATGAGTTACACCTTGGTGGTAAAAGAAAACAGTCAACATGACCTTGACATTGCTTCATGATTGTTGCACCTTCTTTGGCTGAGAGAACTGTGGTGTTTTTCACTGACATGACTGCCCTTGTCTAAAGATTGTAGCCATAGACTTAGGTCTTATCTCTGGTTATAATTTTCTTCATACAGTTTTGCATTACAGTTTGTCATGTGCAATGCAAAGACAATTTTCCTTTTGGTCAGGAACGAGGTGTGTTGGTAAGAATTTTGCATCAACACGCACATGCAAAGATCATCAGTCAGAATTTATTGTACTAAACCAAATGAAATCACCACTTCTCTTTCAATCTCTCTAATTGTTATTTTATGATCTTCCATCACTAGCTGACAAACTTTCTCGATTATATCTGAATTTTTGTTTGTCAAGGGAACTGTTTGTTGTTCTCAAACTTATGTTCACCCATTTTTAAAATGATTATAGCACTTTTTTGATACCGTGGGTGCGGTGCTCACAATTTCATTACCGAAAGCCTTTCGTATCTTTCCAGTTGCTTCTGATTATGTATATCCATGGTGAGACAAAACTTAATGCATATTCATTGATCAATATGTTCTGACATTTTCATTCAAAACAAGAATGCGATGAATGCAGATAACACATCTGAACATCATGGGTGCTTAGCAGCAACTGTAGTGTTACAATGGGTTAGCAAAAATTCACTCATACTCGCTACGGAACAAGGCCATGTGCAGTATTAGTCCCTACCCCATAGTGCAACTGGTTGGTGGGAAAAAATAAGGTCAAGTTTACTTTTAATCGGACCTTAAATTGAATATGTTGGAAACAGTTTATAAATTATGATTTCAGATAAAAAGAGAATTTTTGCAATATTTCCAAACTAGGATAGTACAAAACAGCGGGTAAAAGGAATATGAGCTAGGCTCACAATTTCAGCTGCCATTTAGTCTAATTTGTGTAGTGTTTTGCACAATACAAGTAATGTTTATTCTATATTATGGTGATTCATCTATGTAGAATATAATAACTAATGATAACTAATGATGTTTTAACAAACTAATTAAAAAACACATTCTGTTGGATCACAAATGATAACTACAGTAATGTATAAGGAAAATGTCTGTTTAATTAATGAAATCAGTCATCTGTTTATTTATATAGAAACCCTGCCCTGAAAGTTATGCATCTTTTCCATCAAAACTTGTATTCTGCTGGTTTGATAAATTATCTTTATGGGGCTACAGACGACAGCTCGAGACAAAAGATCTGTGGCACTTGAACTATGAAGAGACAGCAGCTGGAGTTGTGCCTTTGTTTGATAAATACTGGAATGCTTCAATACAGAAGGCTGGAAGGTGAATATTCTGTATGTGTGTATGTGTGTGTGGGTGGGTTGATACGAATGGAAATATACGAGGGTTATTCAGAAAGTAAGTTCCATTTTTAAATATTGCCGCGGTATCGATGCCGCCACGCTGTTGCGCATGTGCAGCCAGTTTGTTGATTCATTGGCAAGCCAACAGTGCAATTTTTAAACAACTGTGCACTGAGTAAGCTTTGTTGGACGTGTTTATAATGTCGAAGAAATTCGAGATGCCTGTACGTGTAAAAGTAGGTTTGTGATTTGGTTCTTGAATGCAAAAGGTGTTAAAACAATTGAAAATCACCGTCAGATTTTTGATATTTGTGGAGAAGAAACAGTGAGCAATTCAATGGTACCAAGATGGATACAACTTTTTTCCTTAGTCCAATCCAGAGTAAGCAATGTAGGATGCTTACCTGGGACATCGCGATGAATCATGGCACTGCACACACATTTCACACACACACTGCTGCTGCAACACAACATCTCCTCACAAAGTTTGGCTGACAAAAATTTGATCGTTCGTTTTACAACCCAGACTTCACACCAAGTGAATATCATCTTTTCAAGCATGAGAAATTGTTCCTTGGTGGCCAACAATGTCAAACAAGCTGTTAGTACGTGGTTCAAATCACAGGCAGGAAATTCCTACAATGAGGTATACAACGTCTGGTACGTTGTACCAGTATACTATGAAAAGTATTGAAAAAATGACGAAAACTATATAGAAACATAGTTTAAGGTGTCTACTTCAAATAGCAATAAAAATGTTTTGTAAATATGTTCTTAGTTTCTTTTATACCCTGTCAGAACTTACTTTCTGAATAGCCTTTGCACATAACATTTACAATGTCCATTGATTTAAAGGGCCCTACAAGGGAACATGGTGATTTTAAATTAACACAATCCAAACAATTGTTGCATTTTATGGACATATATGTACTAAGTTGTGATTATACAAATTACTGCCAATAAAACTTACTTAACAATTACAATACTGAATAATTATCAGGCGCCATGTTGCAAGACTGTGCAACAGCATAAATATTAGGCTTACCTTGCGGTCCAGGATTCATGTTAACGAACCAGTAATTGCGAAATGTATTACCTGAAATAACTTACTCGTGCTTGTACTTTTTACCAATGACATTACCCTTTATTCATTTAAAAACTCTACTTACATATTTGAAAAGACTAATGTGTGCCAAACATGCACGTTTTTTACTATGCCTCGGGGCGTAGTCCCATTTATCTGGTAAACATGTATTCACCTTTAAACATTTTTAGACCCTCCAAAATAAACATGTGTTACAACTACTGTATAATAAACATGATAAACAATAAATGATATTGGCACAACCCAGCACTTGTTAAAATTATTTTGTTCACTCTCTCTCACTCTCTCTCTCTCTCTCTCTCTCTCTCTCTCTCTCTCTCTCTCTCTCTCTCTCTCACATTCTCTGGTACAAATTTTTTAGTTGTTTTATGAGCTCATTTTGTTTATTAAATGCAAAAATTTGGTCATTTAAAATGTTGTACTTTAGTTATGAATTTGATATAAAATGATATAAATATTGGACAGCTGATACTTAGCTGTCGGTTTTTTGGGTAGGTCTCACCGTACTGCTTGGATCCTGCCACCGTGCAAAATCTGGTTGTTTTACATCGTCGTAGGGCCCACACCATAGTGTCCCCCCTCTAATAACACTTTGGCAGATTTAGCCGCACGTAATTGAAGATCCCTTTGGCCGATGACACCTACTCAAGTCCGGTTACCGCACCAACATTTCCGATATTTTGACAATAGTTCTTAAACCACTTTTGGTGGTGTAAAATTTAAATATTCACACTCAGTGAGTATGCCGGCCGGCTCTGTTCACTGTCCAGGCGAAAATGATGAAAAGTCTTTGTTAAACATTGCGTAGGTGGGGCAAAACTATGTCACCAGTCTTTTGTCTGTACGGCCAAGCCTCAGTTGTTTACAAAAGTATACATTCCTTTGGCTGACGTCATTGTGGGCTAGGCTTGTTTACCGCTATCTGTGACACACAGTTTTTTGCTATATTCGCAGTTTTGCAATGAATTCAATCGAAATCCTGTTAATGCCAATATGCGCTGTATAAAATATGTAGAGTTTCTTCACTAAAACTTTATAGGGATTATGAAATATTACAAAATTTATTACAAAATAAATAGTTATGGAATAAAATACAATAATTATGGTTTTTTGGACCGTATGTTTATAAAAGTATGTTTGTACCAGAATTGTACTATCACAAAACCCCCTCAATGAAAGATTTTGTGCCGAAGCATAAAAACTTTCATTGACACATTCGTACTTCCTAAAGGGATCATCCAGGATATGTCGCCACAACCCCCTTACAATTTATATAAAAAGAAATACAATAACTCATCCGTGGTCCGATGATGATGACAGAACCTGCATGACCTTACTGGACTTCTCCTTCGAGATCCCAACACCATAAGGCCAATCAGGCGCGTAACGTTCCTGCTCTGACACGCTGGCCAGCTCAGGACCGCCGTCATAACATCACCAAACACTGAAACAATAAATTAAAAATATCAAAATAGTGGCTTGGTATATTACTCTATCCATAACTGATCTGTTTCCCCTTAGCTATGTGCTGGTTTGCGTTAAGAAGCACTGGGTTTGCTTGAAATACAAAAAATACAAATACAAAAAATATAATCAACAAGAATTATATAGTGCCCTTCTCTTCATGGACTACCCTTTAATTGTAAAAATCGTTTCGATTCCCATCGATAATAATTAACTCTTTCTGTTTCATAATTAATGTAATTATAAAAGAAACAAATATTTAAATAAAATACATGGAAATCCACATATAAATCCCAAATATTACTTAAATCTCCCAAATATTACTCAAACATGGAGAAAAACATTTTATAGAAAAAAAAATTAATAAAATCTTATTGAAATTAATATTATTATTATTATTATTAACAGTTAACAACTGGCGCTGTTAATAATATTTACCCCTCTTTCTCCTCCACACACTCTATTTCTTATACCTCATGTTAAAATTTCTATGTTAATACATAATACATGATACATAATAATACATTTAATACATTGAAATAGTCAATTCATATTTAATCTTGATCAGAATTTACACATTCTATCTATTTAAATTTGCATTTAAATTATAAAAATTACAATTTCAATTAATTAATTAATTAATTCTAGACTTTCATTAATTAGCCATCAGTTATTTATTATAATTATAAAATTTATTTCAAATTTATTATTAATATTATAACATTGCCAAACCCTGATCACATTTGATATAAATAAGTATGTAAAAAATGCCAAGAAACAATATATTTTGATAGATAAATGATAACGAGAATGAAAGTAGTAAATATAATCAATAGTGAAGGAGGAAGAATACAACCAAAGGTGGTTACAAAACAAGAAAATACGAATTAGACTGACAGACAACTGACATTGACCCAACCCCAGAGATTGGCCAGATATTAACCAAAGTAAAGCGAGACAAGAAGACAGTGAAGAAAAAAGAAAAAAAAAAAAAATTACATGGCCATAACAATTAACTCATAAGATTGTTTTAAAAGAGCATAATTTTTTATTATTATTAATAATTTATGTTTAAATTTTTATTAGTGGTAACTTGTAAATGACGGTATCTCAGCAATTGTTTATACATAAAAAACCATGTGTAGATATGATTGTATGTATATCCTTATCTATAGGTGATGTGTCAGCTGTTATGTTTAAAATTACACTCATACAGACAGGGAATAGAAATGTGTGCGTGATTCAATCAGAGAACAAATTGTATAGCCTACTATATACTTTGGAACTTTCACTAGGATTATTTCAGCAGTATGTATGTTATTTCAGCATTATGTGTTTGAAAGTATAAGGTTTTGGAGAGTTTATTTATTCGCTAATATTATTGCTGTTGCTACAGATGTAGTATGTTTCAATTAACACAATATATTTTAACATTATTAAATTGTTGTTATTATTATTAATTATGACATTTCAGACCAATTTTTATCACTTTAATGACAATGTATACAAAGTTATGTTTTATTTGAAAGATGTATTTACAATACCATGTTGTTTGAATATTATAAAATGATATGTGACAGTCTGAAGTTAACAAAAGAGACATGAACTCATTAGATACAAAAACTTTGTAATAATAGTGAGATCGTGAGAAATATAAGGGTAATTAGATATAGGTAGGGAGTGACAAAGATGAACAGTGAAGTGATAAGTGAAATAAAATAAACAGCATATAATCTTAAGAAAAAAGAGTTAAACAAGTGTGACAAACCCAAAACATAAGCACATGTTAAATGAGCAATTAAGTTAAGTATATTAGACTGAAAGACACAGAATAATTGTGAATGTAAAAAACAGAAAAAATATTATCTCAGTATAAAAATCACCAGGGTGATTACTGTTATAAAAGAGATGGTGTAGGTATAACACTCACCAAATTTGTTCATTTGTTAATTTAAAGAAAGAAGTTATTGGCTTAATGTTTAAGGCAATAAATACCAGAAGAAATAGTTTTACAGTAATATGTTAGTATGTTTTAAGTAAGTAAGTAAGGAATTTATAAAGAAAATAATAGCAATACCTTTATAAGAAATAATAGGCAAAATATAATAATTATGTGTAACGAAAGGGAACAAGGCAGAATTATATTAAAACTTAGAAATAAGTAAATTATGTATTAACATAGTATTATCCATTTTGGACTAAAACATTAATACATGGCTTAGACCAATCTTGTAAGATATCAAACTAATCTTTGAAAGAAAATAGGAACATCTATGTAAAGATTACAACCATTGAAATTATCCCCAAGTAAATATAGTCATTATAAAATATTTATTCAAATTAAACAAAAAATTCAAAATTTGATAATGTGTTTATTTTGAGATCGACCAGGGAGAATAATTACGTTACCATGGAAACTGTGGAGTAACAAGCAAAAATACCGTTAGATTTTTTTTACTGAATGTATGACGCTTTAATGGTATAGACGCTAATTTTCGAATTAACGAATCAATACCAGAGAGGAATTGGAGATGATGAAGAACGGACTACTTGAGACGTTTAATCGACCAATTAATGACCATACGGAAATGATGAATGTTATGGAGTGTAGGAGAACTCTGAAGGAAATTCTAGGAGGGATCAACAATCAACCAGTGAGTAAAACTTTCAACAAACCTATCTTTAAATGGAGGATCCAAAGTTGAAAAGCATCACAACAAAACAATGTATGACAAATTGAGAAAGTCTACAAGAAAAGGGAAATTACCAGAGATAGAAATACCAAATAAACCAATATCAGTGAGAAGATCAATAACGAAGGTACGATTAACTTCGTTGAGTAGTAAACAACATCATCAAGTGATTGAGGTAGGCACTGATGCCAGAGAACACATGGTATTAGAAGAGTGGCTGTACCAGATAGAAGAGACATATATAACACAGACAGAAACAGTGATGCACACCAGAGCAGTCCGAACAACGGAGGAAACTTATGTAATCATGGACACTGGATAAACCAAATGCAGATGAACACTGGAATATAGGACCATACACTATAACAAAAGACAAGGGCAATAACACTTACGAGATCACTCACCCTGTCACCAAGAAAATAAAGGGGATATACAATCAAGCCTCAATTAAGAAATATTATGACAATCAACAATAACTGTAAAAAACAATTTAAAGTAAAAAACCAACAAAAATACTTTAAATAAAGAAAAAAAATAAATAAAGTGACAAACCAACAAGTCTGCCAATGTCATAAAGAAAAGATCTCTAAAGAATGTCAAAATTCCAAAACATTCGTAAGTACAGCTTACACTAAGCATTAGAGAAACCATTATGATGAATAAAAAATTGTAAAAAATCAAAAACGATATGTAAGAAAAGCTTACCCAAATATCTCGATAATATTTTAGAACAAGTAAAAATGGAGAGATAAAGGTTACAAGGCATTCATACAAAGTAAGAGCAACCAACTTACTACAATATTTAAATAAAAATTAACAATTGAGGAGTGTAGTTACGAAACATTCCTACAAAATAAAATTAAATTACCATAATGTTTAGCCAAAAAAATGAGGCATGAAAAGCATGACATACTATGAAGGAATAAGCTACAAAAAATTCCTAACTAGTAAGAAGCAATAACTTACTATGATATCTAAAAAATTATGAAAAAAAAATCAATCAAAATGATCAGCTTCCACAACTATTTAGAAAGAGGGGAAGTAAAATTACCCAAACCAATGATCACAAAACAATATAAATGAAATAAACGTTCTAAGAGTTATAATGTGAAATGAGATGAAACAAAGAGTAATTAAAAATGAATAAAAATGTGAATTGTATCAATAAAAAACAATGCTTCGAATAGTATCAAATAGTATCTATAAAGAAAGATGGAACAATATATGATTCGAACTGAGCAATAATGAAGTATAAAAGTAAAAGATTCCCAACAAATATTATGATTATGATTATTATTATTATTATTTTGAGTCACGAGTTGACTATATTTAAGAATTATTAATTGAGATTGTCTGTTGAATGAACCAGCAATCATTTTACTGAACAGGGATGATGTTCCTCTGATATCAGTATAAGAGTAGTTTTGATGAAAAATAAGATTTATAGGGAATAAGTTATAATAAAAAATCAATAAGCCAGTTCGCAATGTGAGAAAATAATGAAGAAAAGACTAAGAAGAATGGAAATAAAAGATACCGAATTAATTATAAAAAATGAATGAGAAGCAGGAGAATTTGAAAAAAAAAAAAAAAAATTTGATACGATACAATTGATAATTTCATCAAACTTAAATTCACGTTTTATAAAATGATAAATTTTGGTGGAAGGGCATTATATAACATTGCCAAACCCTGATCACATTTGATATAAATAAGTATGTAAAAAATGCCAAGAAACAATATATTTTGATAGATAAATGATAACGAGAATGAAAGTAGTAAATATAATCAATAGTGAAGGAGGAAGAATACAACCAAAGGTGGTTACAAAACAAGAAAATACGAATTAGACTGACAGACAACTGACATTGACCCAACCCCAGAGATTGGCCAGATATTAACCAAAGTAAAGCGAGACAAGAAGACAGTGAAGAAAAAAGAAAAAAAAAAAATTACATGGCCATAACAATTAACTCATAAGATTGTTTTAAAAGAGCATAATTTTTTATTATTATTAATAATTTATGTTTAAATTTTTATTAGTGGTAACTTGTAAATGACGGTATCTCAGCAATTGTTTATACATAAAAAACCATGTGTAGATATGATTGTATGTATATCCTTATCTATAGGTGATGTGTCAGCTGTTATGTTTAAAATTACACTCATACAGACAGGGAATAGAAATGTGTGCGTGATTCAATCAGAGAACAAATTGTATAGCCTACTATATACTTTGGAACTTTTACTAGGATTATTTCAGCAGTATGTATGTTATTTCAGCATTATGTGTTTGAAAGTATAAGGTTTTGGAGAGTTTATTTATTCGCTAATATTATTGCTGTTGCTACAGATGTAGTATGTTTCAATTAACACAATATATTTTAACATTATTAAATTGTTGTTATTATTATTAATTATGACATTTCAGACCAATTTTTATCACTTTAATGACAATGTATACAAAGTTATGTTTTATTTGAAAGATGTATTTACAATACCATGTTGTTTGAATATTATAAAATGATATGTGACAGTCTGAAGTTAACAAAAGAGACATGAACTCATTAGATACAAAAACTTTGTAATAATAGTGAGATCGTGAGAAATATAAGGGTAATTAGATATAGGTAGGGAGTGACAAAGATGAACAGTGAAGTGATAAGTGAAATAAAATAAACAGCATATAATCTTAAGAAAAAAGAGTTAAACAAGTGTGACAAACCCAAAACATAAGCACATGTTAAATGAGCAATTAAGTTAAGTATATTAGACTGAAAGACACAGAATAATTGTGAATGTAAAAAACAGAAAAAATATTATCTCAGTATAAAAATCACCAGGGTGATTACTGTTATAAAAGAGATGGTGTAGGTATAACACTCACCAAATTTGTTCATTTGTTAATTTAAAGAAAGAAGTTATTGGCTTAATGTTTAAGGCAATAAATACCAGAAGAAATAGTTTTACAGTAATATGTTAGTATGTTTTAAGTAAGTAAGTAAGGAATTTATAAAGAAAATAATAGCAATACCTTTATAAGAAATAATAGGCAAAATATAATAATTATGTGTAACGAAAGGGAACAAGGCAGAATTATATTAAAACTTGGAAATAAGTAAATTATGTATTAACATAGTATTATCCATTTTGGACTAAAACATTAATACATGGCTTAGACCAATCTTGTAAGATATCAAACTAATCTTTGAAAGAAAATAGGAACATCTATGTAAAGATTACAACCATTGAAATTATCCCCAAGTAAATATAGTCATTATAAAATATTTATTCAAATTAAACAAAAAATTCAAAATTTGATAACAATGTGTTTATTTTGAGATCGACCAGGGAGAATAATTACGTTACCATGGAAACTGTGGAGTAACAAGCAAAAATACCGTTAGATTTTTTTTACTGAATGTATGACGCTTTAATGGTATAGACGCTAATTTTCGAGTGACCAAAATCGTCAATTAAAACATAGAAAATATCAGAAGAAGTTACTACTAAGTGTATACTAAGACATAAGACAAGGACTGGAACCATATTATTGAAGTTGAGGCCAAATTAACGAAAAAAGAAAATAAATTACTACCAATTAAACTGGAAAAGATGCCTGATGTCCTGAACCAAGCAAATTAAAGAAGATTGTGGTATAACCCATGAATAACAGATCGTATGAATTCGCCATAACTACGGAAGTGATAAGTACCTCTTAAATTACCCAAAATATATAAATAAACTCACGTTAATTATTTCTCACTAAAGGTCGAAATCTCACTGAACTGAAATTAATTACTTTCAAAGATTAAAAAGAATACTAAGTCACTGACAATTTATAAACTAACCAATATAAACTGTTGTTAATGATCCATAACTTGTAAACACTTTTACTACACTGCGCTAAACAAATTATACCTACACAATATGTTAGTTAAGTTTACTTGATGTAAGGGTGTGTATTTTTATTGTTTTAAACATTTGTAATCCTTTTAACGTAACCTCAAGAACCTATGACAAACCAACATTAATAACTTGTATACAATTTTCAACAGACGCCATTATTAAACGTCTGGGTATCAATTCAAATATCGATTTGCCAAACCCTGTAGATGTCTCATATAAATAACCGGAGCATTTTGTAGTAGAATAATTTGTATCAAATGAATAACTAATCACTAATAAAAAATGTATAAGTATTGAGTGTAACCACGGTGTTATAATTTCATTAGGAGGTGCACAATATTTTATGTACATTTCAGCAGACGACTAACGATTTACACAGCACACACAACGAATTGCTGAATGCTACAGTTGGCCTAGGCGGGCGGAAATATTTGAATTATTCAAACCGCCTGAGCTGCGCTGGTCATACACCTTTGAATTTTATTTTAATTGTTTTAAGAAAACAATTTGGCGCCACCGGGATTTTCTCACCCCTAGTGAACAACAGGTAAGAACATCGAGACCTGGTTATTCGTACGTTCGCAACGGACGAAATCTGCGGAAGTTGCACGCATTTGAACTACGGATAGAGAAGACACGTTACACCCATTACACACAAATTGTACATTATCCACATTTTACAGAGTAAAACGGTAGCCGTACACACGTCTATATTACAAAGTGGCTTCCATCGCGGGGCTCGAACGAGGCGGACGTCCCGTCTACATTACAATATTCATATTACAATATTATTATTTCATTTCTTATTACCTCTCTACTCTGAATATTTTACCTAACCTTTCACATTCTTATCATTGTTTAGTCTGGGTGTTCAAACTTTGTACTTTGTTTATCAGTTGTACGCAGTGCCTACTGCAATGCGACACGGGCGGATGACGTCACGTGCTTATCAAACGCTGCCGGCGGTCAGCTCGGCCGACGGGAGACAAGTTTAGTTTAGTTACTAACCAGGCTCCGAGCGGATCTCTCGTTAAACAATTTCACTTCCAGCCGCGGCTTCTGGACAACTCTTAAATATGTATCATACAATTTAATTTAATCAGACTACCTGCGTCCATCTTCAATGGACTACGATTTCTTTCAAAACTAATTTATGGGCGTTATGGCCTCTAATACATCCGCACGTGTCAATCATGATCAATACATTTTAATATTTCAATAAATGCATTTCAAATATCAGTAATACAGTCCACTTCTTTTCGTACAAACAATCCAGCCTTTCCTGCATAGCGTCTTTGGAACAACTCGAGATTCATCAAGAGCTTCCAAACCGCAACATTTTTGGTCCTCTGGGCTGGATTTCTTATTTTGGGCCCAAAAACGAAAACGTTTTTGGTCACCACGGGACGGATTTCTTATGTTTGGGTCCACAAGCGACCGCATTTCTTTGTCCGCATCATTTTTGGCCCAACCGATCTGAATTTATTCTCGCCCTACGGGCAGCATTTCTTGGTCCTGAGCGACCACATTTTCGTCCACAAGCGACATCATTTTCGTCCTGAGCGACACCATTTTTGTGAATCACATCGCAGTCATCACGACAAGATTCGGCCAAGCAGTAGACCAGAGACGACGGGACACGGCAGGACAGCATTTGCGAGGTCATCAAAAAAGGTTCCACAGCTTTAATTCATGGAGGGTTACAACATGAGGCGTCATCTGACCAGTAGAGACAGGAGGTGCAACAGCTCCTAACAGGATCGAGCAACGGGATCGAAGCCAGCTTCAGCACGAATGGATCAACGGCCACGTGACTATGAACTTTTTACTTATATTTAACGTTTAACAATATTTCACATTTAGCAGTTATTTCTTAACACATTTGTATAAACAAACACCATCATTACACAATACAACTTAATAAGTGGTTGGAAGTTCATTATCAGTTAAAACTTCAAAGATAAGGATATATGTTGCTATCATTTAAATTCATAATTTTAATAATTTTAATTGCCAACAAAGCTTGATTAATAGAGAGAGTAAGCCTATGTTCTAGCAAGTACTATGTTCTAAACAACGATCGCTAGCTACCGCAACGTATTCAAATTTATTAAAACTTAAGTTTATGGTTCACATGCTCTATGCTCAAATTCTTTCAAGGTATTTTTCTTTTTTCTCTTAAATTGTAATAATGGCAGATGTAAGGGCTCTAATAAAAAAACGAGGCACAATTAAAGCCTCAATATCACGCGTAAATACTTTCGCGGATAACTTCAATTTGGTAACCAGCGATCCTCATGCGCTGAAAATAAAACTGCGACATTTGATGGAATTATCCACCAAATACGATGAGATTCAATCCCAAATCGAAGCCGAGGAAGCGGACGTTGCTTTAACGAGTGACAGGGTACAAACGGAAGACGATCTTTGTAATATAGAGTGTAAATTGCAACACCTGCTGGAGCAAGCTGAGCATATGAACCAGAAACCAGTAATTAATGCTGAAAGTAAACAGCTTAAAACACCCCCCATTCAATTGGAACCAATCAAATTACCACGGTTTGCGGGTAGTATTGTTGAGTGGCAACATTATTACCACATTTTTCTTGAATTAATTCAAGTCAGAGCAGATCTGACGGATATACAGAAACTTCACTATTTGCACTCGTCATTATATGGCGAGGCGCTTAACGTAATAAAGTTGTTACCAATCACTCATGAGAATTACGCGGTGGCTATCGATCTGTTGAAGAATAGATATGACAGTAAGCTAATTGTTTCCGCCCACCATGTAGGGAATGTCCTGGACGTACCATTGGTTCAACAAGAATCCCAAGTCAGCATATCTAAATTAATTGATGAAATCTGAGCCAATATAAATGCTTTAAATAATCTCAAACTGCCAGTCAACACATTCGAAATTATTGTCATACATTACTTAGCTTAAAAACTTGATAATTACACTTTCCGGTTGTGGAAAGAGAGTTTGTCGGAACATAAATTCCCTGATTTTAATAATTTTATGAATTTTCTAAATTCACGAAGAAAATTACTACAAAATCTTGATAACGCGACTACCCCAACGAGCAGGTTGAATAAAAGCGATAAGTCTCCTTATCGCAAGGCAGTTAAACAGATAAGCGCTCCTAGGGGGGCATTCCATTCTCATATCAGAAACAATTTATGTAGACTGTGTAACGGTGAACATAGAATTATCGACTGCTTACAATTCACATCGCTGTCTATCCCTGACAGAAGAAACATTTTAATAAAAAACAAACTTTGCTTAAATTGCCTTCGTTCGGGACACGAAAGCTCAAAATGTCCCTCAAAATTTTCTTGCAAAAAATGTTCTAGGCGTCACCACACCACAATTCATGTCCCCAACAGAGACGGAGCTTCCATTAATAACCAATGCTCACTGAAGTCACAGACCAATAAATCGGTATTGTTATCCACCGCCGTCTGTATGACCGGTAAGGTCATATAAGGTCGGTAGGAAATTTCCCGTTAGGATATTACTGGATTCCGGTTCTCAAGCGAACTTTTGCACAATGGATTTCGCCCGCAGAATGGGCCTCCAATTGGTTAAATCGCAACTACCCATCACGGGTATAAACAACTCGCTTTCACGGGCTGACTTTAGTACAAAGGTAAGGCTACATTCTCGCTATAAACCGTTCACGTTAAATGTACATTGTGCTGTACTACCCAGTATAACTAATAATTTACCGGCGGAGTCGTTCGATCTTGCCTCTTTGAATTTATCCAAGCACGTATTCTTGGCGGATCCTCACCTACATTGCTCGGCGCAAGTCGATATATTAATCGGCGCTCAATATTTTCTCCAACTAATTGAACCTATTAAATTTATGCGCGGACCACACTTTCCTATAATTCAGGAGACCAAGTTAGGATTTATTTTGGCCGGTGACTTACCCTTCAACGTCGATATAACTAAAACAGTTTCGTCCTTTATGGTCTGTAAGGATGATGGTCAGATTTCCTCGCAACTAAAAGAATTTTGGAAGTTGGAGGAGATCTCTAGTCGCGAACCCTGCTCTGAGGACTCGCCGTGTGAAAAACATTTTGTGGAAAACACTAGCCGCAACTGCGATGGGAGATTCGTGGTATCCCTGCCCCGCAGGTCTGATAAATTTCATTTGGGAGATTCTCTCCGCGGAGCTATCCGCAGGTTCCAATCGTTAGAGTTCAAGTTCAAGCAGAACCCTATCCTTTATAAGGATTATAGCGAGTTCATGAGTGACTACTTGAAACTTGGCCACATGTCGCCACTTAATGATTACGATTTGTCGCTTGACAACTCAGATATTTTTTATCTGCCCCATCACGCAGTCTTCAAGGACTCCAGCTTAACCACTAAATTGCGCGTGGTATTTGACGCCTCCGCTAAAACCACAAATAATCTGTCCCTCAACGATACTCTAATGGTCGGTCCTACGATCCAGCAGGATCTGTTTTCGATAATGGTTCGGTTCCGTACCCACCGGTACGTACTTATTGCGGACATAGAAAAGATGTATCGCCAGATCATGGTTAACCCAAAGGATTCAAACCTGCAACGCATCGTTTGGCGTGATGCGCCGCATAAGGAATTGCGACATTACGCTTTAAGGACGGTTATGTATGGCACTGCTAGTGCCTCCTTCCTTGCTACACGTTGTCTGGCTCAGATAGCCTACGAAAATAAATCCGACTACCCTACAGCTTCTAGGGCCATAGCCAATGATTTTTACGTAGATGATCTTATAACGGGTTCGGATGATCCGAACGTCTTAGCTGAAATGAAATGCGAGATCGTGAAGTTGTTGAGTAGGTATGGTTTCACGTTATATAAGTGGTTCTCTAACCACCATAAGATTATGACCCTTCGCGCCCAAGTATCCCATGACTTCAGCAAAGGTCAAAACGTGCGTACATTGGGAATCCAATGGAACGTTGAAAAGGATAACTTTTTATACACCGTCAGGGGTGATGATAATTTGACCGTGTTCAACAAAAGAAGCGTGTTGTCGGTCATCGCTGGGATTTATGATCCACTGGGTCTTATCGCACCCATCACATTTTACTGCAAGCATTTCGTACAACAGTTGTGGTTGGCGGGCACAGATTGGGACGAACCCCTATCTGGGTCATTAGCCAATCAGTGGTTGGAACTATACTCTCAATTAGTTTCCGACACTCATTTTAAGATTACGAGGTCGGTTAAGAGTTCGAACAATTACCCAATTAGTTCATTACAGCTTCACGGATTCGCCGACGCTTCGGCTAAAGGTTACGCGTGTTGCATTTATGTGCGGGCGGTCTATTCGAACGGCACCATATCGTCAAACTTGTTGTGTGCTAAATCTAGGGTCGCTCCGCTGAAACAGATAACGCTACCACGTCTTGAACTTTGTGCTTGTTTATTGCTGTCGCAATTAACGTCCAAGGTTTTAAACGCCATCAATTACAATTTTGACGGACTATATCTCTATTCGGACTCGATGATAGCGTTGCATTGGATACATCAACAATCTTCCCGCTGGAAGGTATTTGTGGCCAACCGTGTCGCGGAAATACAGCGTCTTGTTAGCAGCAGGGGAACTTGGCATCATGTAGTATCAAATGACAACCCTGCCGACATTTTATCGCGCAGTTGCCTCCCTCGTAGTTTGCACTGTCATACGCAATGGTGGCATGGTCCGTCCTGGTTGGCGCATAAGTCAGCATCATGGCCAGTCAGCGCTTTCGACATTAATACTCCCTGTACTTATCCCGACCTTGAGCAGGAACGCCGCAAGCAGGTTCAAACCTCACTAATTGTCGCGTCCTCAACACATAGTTATGTTGAAAATTATTCATCCCTTACTAGGCTCATTCGCGTCTTCGCATATTGCCGCAGATTTTTTCGTAATTCTAGGCTCCCGGTTGTTGACAGGGCCACGTCCTTTTTGTCTGCTCAAGAATTGTCTGACACACTCTTGGTTTTTGTCCGGCAATCTCAGCAGTTGCATTTCGGCTTAGAGGTCAAGGAACTTGAGGCACACCGGTGCCTTCCTCGCAGTAGTAAAATTCTTGCTCTCAACCCCTTCCTGGATGAATCAGGCATTTTAAGAGTGGGTGGACGCTTGCAATTCTCCCCACTTAACTACGCGAGTAAACACCAAATAATTTTGCACCCGCACTCTCATCTCACGAGATTAATAATTGAGTATGAACATATCCGTTTGTTGCACGCTGGGGTGCAATCAACTCAAGCTTCGCTTAGGCGAAAATATTGGATCATACACGACAAATCCTATATCCGCTCAGTGATACATAAGTGTGTCACTTGTTTTCGTTTCCGGGCTAGAGGCGCGAATCAACTATTAGGTCAGTTACCCCCTTCTAGGGTCACGCCTTCTAGGCCATTTTCACAGTCTGCCATGGACTACGCCGGTCCCGTACTTTTGCGCCATGGCGGGCAGCGCTCTACGTCCACGACCAAGGCATACATCGCGCTATTCATATGCATGTGTACAAAGGCCATCCATTTAGAATTGGTGTCGGATCTCACTTCCAACGCCTTTATAGCGGCTTTAAAAAGGTTCATCTCGTGCAGAGGTATTCCCGCGCAGATATTTTCAGATAATGGTACGAATTTTCGTCGTGCCAACCACACCTTATATGATTGGTACAAATTTTTAACCTCAAAGGAAGTCGAGCAATCTTCTCTGGAGTTTTGCGGTCTCCACGGTATCAAATGGTCCTTTATCCCCCCTTCAGCCCCTCATTTCGGTGGTTTGTGGGAAAGTGGTGTAAGGAGTGTTAAATTTCATTTACGTCGCGTAATAGGCGGTACGATATTGAATTTTGAGGAATACTCTACTCTTCTTTCTCAAATTGAGGCTTGCCTTAATTCATGCCCTTTGTGCGCGGTGTCCGACGATGCTAGAGACCCTGAACCCTTAACTCCTGCTCATTTCCTGGTCGGTGCTCCACTGACTGCACTTCCGGAGCCCGACTATACCCAAAGCAATAATAGTCATTTGGGCAGATGGCTTCTGCTCCAAAAATTTACGCAGACCATCTGGAAACGGTGGTCTAGGGATTATCTGCACCAGCTGCAGCAGCGCAATAAATGGCGCACCCCATTAAGGAATTTGAATGTCGGACAGCTTGTCCTCATTTTGGATGATAATTCCCCCCCCCCACTAGAGTGGAAGCGTGGGGTAATTACCAATGTTTTTCCGGGTCAAGATTCCTTAGTACGCGTCGCAGAAGTTTGCACCGCGCTAGGTATCTTACTCTGACCCATCCACAAATTATGCCCCCTTCCGGTGGCAACAAACTAGTCTATGCATGCCATACGAGACATACTAGGATTGTGAACTTGTCACATTGCCTGGACTACGCCCGGGACATTCCCCGGGCGAGCATACAAGTCAATTGTATCATAAACATTGTAAGTATTGTTTACGTGCCGATAGCTATTACTGCAATAGTGACTGTGTTTCATATGTACTATCAATTATATATGGATGTTGTGTATTGTCATATGTTTATATAATTCAAGTTCCGAGAACTACAAGTGTTACTTATGGCGTCAATTATTCTATGTATGTATTGTATTTTCTAATGGTCATATATTATGAAATTTATTGGGGTTGTTGTGTCAATATCTTGGGGAAATTATTATATTTTTTATGGTGTTATCACTTGTTATTGTAATGCTTTGCAAATGTCAAAGGGTATTATTTGGGAAAGATCAATATCTACTTAATCATTGTATTATTGTGTTACTATTATGTTTTGGGGTAATTTTACTGTCAGTTCGCCCTAGCTATTTGCATAAGGGTTAATTTCTTGCATACCTTGTAATTGTTAATTGAATTCATATTATGGTTATTATGTCATTACGCTGTAGCCAATACGCCAATTATTGTATCATTTTTGCCATGTAAGTCTAATTATTGTATTATTAATTTAACGTTTAATTTACAAAATCGTCCCGATTTTGGCGGGCAGTATGTTCAAACTTTGTACTTTGTTTATCAGTTGTACGCAGTGCCTACTGCAATGCGACACGGGCGGATGACGTCACGTGCTTATCAAACGTTGCCGGCGGTCAGCTCGGCCGACGGGAGACAAGTTTAGTTTAGTTACTAACCAGGCTCCGAGCGGATCTCTCGTTAAACAATTTCACTTCCAGCCGCGGCTTCTGGACAACTCTTAAATATGTATCATACAATTTAATTTAATCAGACTATCTGCGTCCATCTTCAATGGACTACGATTTCTTTCAAAACTAATTTATGGGCGTTATGGCCTCTAATACATCCGCACGTGTCGATCATGATCAATACATTTTAATATTTCAATAAATGAATTTCAAATATCAGTAATACAGTCCACTTCTTTTCGTACAAACAATCCAGCCTTTCCTGCATAGCGTCTTTGGAACAACTCGAGATTCATCAAGAGCTTCCAAACCGCAACACTGGGTGACTCCTGTATTCACTATGCTTTGACTTATTTTTATACTCTTACTCGCCTTCTCTAACTAATCACCAAAGTTACCTATCCTGACACCAATTTCTCAATTATAAACACCTTTCACTAATTTCATTCTAACGATAAATCCTATGGCACCACGCGTCTTTGTACAGAGATAGGTGTTCCCTACTTGGCTATATACATTCATAATATTTTGCCCTTCCAAAAAATTCGGCAAACACTCCCTTAAACTACGCTATTACCTGCCACAATGCTATACGTTGGCTACTCCTTATCACCTCACCCCCACTACAAAATATCATCAGCAACAATTAAATGTTTAACCTTTACTTTACTCACCTCTACATATAATCACTAACTACTGTGTCCCTAAAATATCTAATACTTTCTTTGTATTATTTTCTTTAAAATTCTTATCTATCTAACTCCCATTAACTTCAATTAAATAACTCACATGCCTTTATCTATACCCAGGCACTATTCCTTTTTAAACATTCTACCTTACTGTAATCATTGACAATTGCATTATAAAATTCATCTCTCACCTACTCATAACAGTACATCTCAAAATTCAAATATATATTTTTACTTAATCATTTATTATTATTCATTAGGAATTACCTTCATTACCAATTAAATAATGATTTAACTTCATTACCACTGCAGTTATAAATTAGTACAACTTTCTTTTGTACCATATTAATTCAGTAATTAACCTTTAATTATTATTCAATTATTTAAACTTTTCACTTGTTTAGTTAAACAAAAACATGTTAATTGTTAAAACAATACATAATACATGGTGTACATGAAATTTACCTGTAATACACAACATCAAAATACATAAATACATTGACATTAACACATAAGCACAATGAAAAATATACAATCCAAACTCATTATTTTGTCATTAATCAAAATCAGTCCATAGCAGTCCATTTCAAAATCACTTTTCACATACACAGTGATGAATCATTAAATGTTCATTACACAATAAAACAATCTATCCTCCATCATTGAATAGCATTCTAATCTTAGGTCTATTTATCTTATTGTTTAGTAAATGAATTATATAATTATACTCATTATAATATTCATCAAATATTTTATATTCACTCACAATTTCGTTTACATTAATAGATGTATTTCCTATTAATTTATCATATGCCATGTCATGATCGGGTATAGTTCTGTCTACATCAGTATGATATGTTATAATCTTGTTAGTCATATAGTCATCACAATTATCATCATAATTTTGTACTACTACACCTGTTACTTCCCAAGGTAAGTGCTTGATACCATTATTATCATCATCTATTATTATCTTAATTTCAATCTTACTATAAGGTAAGTATTCATTATTTTCATCCACCATCCCTACCCCTAACCTTTCTATAAGTTCTCTATACTTTCTATTTACTTTAAAAATTTCTATTACTCTCTTTCTCTCACCATATCTCTCACAATACCTCTCTACACTTTCTCTCTTAATATATGTCTCATCATAACACCAAGTTACACTCTCTGTCTCCAAATATGCAGGGGTCACTAACTCATAATTACTGCACCACCTATGAGGTACACAAAAACACCAAGGAATTCTATTTGTATACCTATCGTCTCCCAAATATAAATCTAAGGAACTCTCGTCCTTATTAAAAATACGTGAAGACTTGACTTCACCCCCTAACACAACATCAAAGGAAAATTCTAACCCCTGCACCCCTTTTACAAATGTACTTTCTCTCAGCTCTCTCTCTGACTCAACACACTCAAACACCTCATTTTCACTCATAATACTCTCATCATCATTTTCTAATATCATATCATTCTTACTACCTGTAAACTCATTATTCAGATTATCACTGTTACTTACTTTATTAATCAGTACTTCGTTTTTCGTCATATTTTCACTACTACACTCACCTTCTGATTCTCTATTTGGATTATCTTCTCATCCAACTTTTTAATTACTATATCACATTGCTTATTAAGATTATTGTTACATTTTTTAATTTCTCTTTTTATTTCGTCAAACTTCTCATTGAAATCACTTTTAATTTGAACGTTTTGTGTTGTAATTTCAATTTTTATTTCAGTAATTTCATTCTTTATTACACGACTGCTAAAAAGGAGTGTTATGTTTTCAGTGGTAGGGTATGTATGTATGTATGTATGTTTGTTCCACTATAACTTTTTAACGGCTTTACCGATTTTGATGTTCGATGGCTCGATGGATTCCTTACTTCACCAGAAGTGTCATAGGCTATATATCACCGTGAGTCGACTTCCGGTTTTGACCGGAAGTGAATACAAGTGAACGGTTCTAAGGATTTTTTTTTTGTTCGTTTATTGGTCCATTAGGTGGCGCTAGTGGAAGGTATTCTGTAAAGTTCACTCCAGATAGTGCTCGCGATTTAAGACCATGCTCACTAATACTATGTTAGCGCGCTATTGTGTGAGAGTATATATGTGCAATCCGTGAGAAACAGAGAACAGCTGATCTGAAAGTATATATATATATATATATATATATTGTAACGTAACTCAGTGAGGTACAGTAGAGTTAAATTATATGCCCCACGTTGTTAGCGTCATTTCTGTAACGTAACGAACTATATGAGGTGTTATTTAGTGAAACTTCAGTCTGAGTCAAGCCCCAAATGTTGGGTTCGCCAATTCTGTAACGTGCTACTTTTATGATGTACCTTAAGTAGTATGCGTCACTTTTGAATTATACTAACTGACGTTTTAAACGGTATAAATAAAGGATTTTGTTTATCTTGTTTTACTCAATCTAAAAGAAATCGAGAGTGTGTGATTTGGGGTCAAGGAGGTAATTTGTTCAGCCTTATGCAGAAGAGAGAGTAAGTATCATTATTGCCCCTCTGTTGTGACGATTTCTTCTGTATGTTGTGCTGAAATTTTCATTAACTACCCACTACAATAAATTATAACACGTTATAATTCAATATTAATTTTCAATAATATTGCTTTATTGATTATTGACTTTTGTCTCCAGCCACCAAAATATAGGTATCACAATTAATCTTTTTTAAAAAAAAACATCATCTCGACTTTACCGAGTAAACATAGATCTGTCTAAGGAACAAAACATATATGTTGTTATTTAACCAATATTACGCTATAATAAAATACATCAGTTATTACATAATTCTTAGTAATTCCCCAGGGTTCAGGGTGAATTCTTTGTGTTATGAGAGTGTCAGAAATGGATAATTGCTACGCTTTACAAATATCAAAAATTAATAAATAATTTTGTTTATTTTTCAAATATTATGTAGTTTCCGGAATTGCCGTAAGAGAGCAGCATGTATTTGTTTACTTTTGAAAGAAACATATGATAAAATGAATATTTTTTGTTCTATTTCACTGTTAAAAAACGAGTTTTCTTCTGGACTTATTACGAAAAAATGTTTATATTACCTCGCTCCATGTTGTCCTTACTGGATTGAAGTTTTATTCTGTGATGAGGTACGTCTTGCGTTATTATTTCCTTTTCGTTTAGAATATTTTCTGATTGTCTACTGGAAGTAGGCCGAACTATATTGGATCCTCAGAATGGTTTCATCCACTGGTTTTTAATGTATAACACCATTTAATTTGGATTCCTCAGGTATAATTAGTTAGTATTCACTTTGTTTATTACTCTTGCGTGGATTTCGCCTCCTCCAACGTCCAAAAAAGGTTATTTTTTATAATTTTTGTTGCATCGTTTCTTCAACTCTCCGGTTTAGTTCAAAATTTTATATCTTATTAACAATACTTGTTATTTTCCATCACTCTTAGTAACACATAGTATTTTTATTATGTAGGCAGTTTGTGATTATTATAAATTTATATTCTATTTATGGAAAAATAATTCCCTTCCATTCCGGTTTATTTACTAATTTAATTTACATAATATGTTTTGGTTAATTTTTTTATGACATTGTATATAAATATTTTATCATTTTATTATCATTAAATAAATTTATATATTATTTATTTAGTCTCGAATAGTGTTCATACCCGGTACTACTTCCTGTTGTCATTTCCTTCATAGGATTATTTTAATTTTATATTATCTTTGGTAGTTAAAATTTTTATGTCTTTTAAAATTAACCCTGGGTTTTCTTATAATCTAACACAATTATTTGAAAAAATATAATATTAACTTGGGTATAACAATTTGTGGTTCATACAATATAAATTACAATAAATAAATAAAATTACAAAAATCAATTAGTATTATTACATACTACTTCCATAGTTTTATCCTATCCAAAACATACAGCACAGTTTAGTAATACATTAATTTCACTTTGGTTTTTCACCTCAATGGGTACACTAGAACTCACTTCGCACTATATACCACTCGAATTGTTTATTATGTGGAGTGATATAATTAAATTTTGAGCGAGCTTTAGTTCTACCCATTTCTGACTTTTATTCTCATGATTTACTTTATTGGGACCGGGTTATGTACCGTTACATAAAGCCCCCCCACTAGAACAAATTTATTTTAGTTCAACTTGTTGATACAAATAAATTGTTGATTTGTTCAAGTCTCCTAATGGTCTTGACTTTGTTTTCAGAATAGTGTTTCATTTCCGACTGCTTATACACTCTGGTAATTCCGACTGGTGGTAATTGCTATTTTCTTACTTTACTCTCTCTCTCTTGGAGGCAAATTCATCAATTATTTCTCTGGGTAGTGGTACTTCCACATTTTATTTGATAAGGACTGGTCACACTAATTACATTAAACTCGTTTTAACACTCATTTCTATTTACTTTTATATATTCGCTTTATCAATTAAGCTTCTGTCTGCTACCTTCCTTCTATTTTCTTTATCTATACTTCTGGAATCTAATATCAATCTATACAGCTATTTTATAATTATTATCCCTTAAATATTCAATTTCCCTAACATTTTTCCCTATCCTGTGCGGTGGTTCCAGTCGGGTGGCCACTCTGGGTCCATACACCGCTGTCCATCCTTACACCTTCTGAGACCAGGGGAACATCATCCCTGCTCATAAAAATTATTGCCGGAACATTTCTACGGTCAATACATAAAAAATAAAAAAATTATAAGTAGTAGTCAATTAGCGACTAGTACCAAACACTTTTGGGATTCTTCATACTGTAGCTGTTTGTATTTATTTATATATTTCTTCTTCTCCTTGATTCCTTCTTCTTTTCCATTAACTAATAGCATATAACATCATTGATAGGCCTTATGTTAAAATTCTTTTGACTTTACTTCTTGTGACATATTTCTCCGTATCATTTCTTCTATAAAATCTTCAATTCCGAGAAATTCTAATTATTGTATTAATTATCATCCTCCTTCAGTTTCATTGGAGTCATTAAATTATTCTTTATTCTTCTTATTTGACTTTCTTAACTGAGCACATTACCATCAATTGTTTATTTATATATTCTTCTTTTGTTACCATAAAAATATTATTTTTCCTATTAGTCCATTTTAAATCAATTCTTCATAACTAAATTATATAATCTGCTCTTACATTTTCTTGGTGTTTTGTCTTTTTATTTTAAATTATATGGTTTCAAAATAACTTGAGTAAGATGTCCTTACATGCTTTTAGAATTTTGGGGTTTTTAGTTTCTTCATTTTAAATTATATTGTTCGAAATAACTTGAGTAAGTTGCCCTTACGTGCTTTTTGAATTTTGGGGTTTTTGTCTCTTCATTTTAAATTATTGTTCGAAATACCTTGAGTAAGTTGTCCTTACGTGCTTTTTAGAATTTTGGGGTTTTCTATTTACACTGGGTTGCTTGGTCCTGTATTCATAAAATCCGTCCCTTTTTTCTGGTTTGTTTGGAGTCTGTTTAACCGTGGTCCATTATTTCAGGTACTCCATGTTCTCGGATTGCTGGGGTGTTCGTAATTAATTCTCTCCTTGATAATCTTCTTACCATCCGGCTCTCCCACTTTGCTGCTATGAAACTTTCACTTAAGTACCGGTCTTCCGTTATAATTCGTTCCTTTTTAACTAACAAGTATTGTACCTCCTCTAACATAACATAGTTGCTTATATTTAATCTCATTTCATTCCCTTTTACCTCTGGATTATTTGCCCAATATTTGCATGTTGTCTTCCGTCTTGAAGATACGGCTGATATTGTCTGATACACTTCCATCGTTGACACATTTAACTGGGATGTAAACTTAATTAACTCCCTCTGTTCGTTAATTGGAAGGTTGAATACATTAATTAATCCACCTGTAATCATCTCCCATTCTTCCTTGGTATTATTATTTTCTTTCTACTTGTTTTTATTATTTCCTTGGTCTTCTTTTCCACAGTTTGAATATCCTTTTTGTTGTGGCTATTTTTATTTTCAGATGGCATTACACCTTGGTATTCTGTAATTTCTATTTCCTTCCTCTTCTCTTCTGTATTCGGACTTACTTTAATACCTTCTGAAGTGCTGTCCAATGTTTCATCCCAATTATTGGAACTATGGTCCATTTGTTTATTTGTCTCCTCTTGGTATGTATCTGCTTTTTGGATACGCGTATTAACATTTTCAAACTTCTCCCCGAAAGTTTCCCATATCTCCTTATTGACATTCTCCATTTTACACTCAAATTGTTTTAAATTCTTATTATTCTCTTCAAATTTTGCATTCATCTCTTCTCTTTGCTCTTCAACCGCTTCCTTCAGTTCATGGTATCGTTCATTCATGGTTTGTTTTAAGTTTTCCTCCTGTTTCTTAAATTGTTCATTAGTTTGTTTATTCTGTTCCTTAAATTGTTCATTAGTTTGTTTATTCTGTTCCTTAAATTGTTCTGCCAGAAATTTCATCAGATCTTGCCAATTAGGTTCTTCTCTGGCTACCACTTTGTCTGGTTGGTCCCCTTGGGCATCCTCTTCCACTATTTCCTTTTCCGTATCCATAACTACTTCGGTTTCTTCTGTATCACTTGTCTGTTGGTCCATTTCACTGTCCGTGACTAACTCTATTTCTTGTTCCTGTCCACCTTCTTCAATCTCCTTTTCTTCTGCCCTCTTCTTCGATTTTCCTCGGGTATTAGGCATTTCTTGTTTTCTCATAACTGCCAACGATAATTAGATTTTTTGGTATATTTTTTATTAAATATCAAAATTCTTTTCTAATTACCGCCCTTTTACGTTGAGCGCCATTTCTGTAACGTTCTCAGTGAGGTACAGTAGAGTTAAATTATATGCCCCACGTTGTTAGCGTCATTTCTGTAACGTAACGAACTATATGAGGTGTTATTTAGTGAAACTTCAGTCTGAGTCAAGCCCCAAATGTTGGGTTCGCCAATTCTGTAACGTGCTACTTTTATGATGTACCTTAAGTAGTATGCGTCACTTTTGAATTATACTAACTGACGTTTTAAACGGTATAAATAAAGGATTTTGTTTATCTTGTTTTACTCAATCTAAAAGAAATCGAGAGTGTGTGATTTGGGGTCAAGGAGGTAATTTGTTCAGCCTTATGCAGAAGAGAGAGTAAGTATCATTATTGCCCCTCTGTTGTGACGATTTCTTCTGTATGTTGTGCTGAAATTTTCATTTTAACTACCCACTACAATAAATTATAACACGTTATAATTCAATATTAATTTTCAATAATATTGCTTTATTGATTATTGACTTTTGTCTCCAGCCACCAAAATATAGGTATCACAATTAATCTTTTTTAAAAAAAAACATCATCTCGACTTTACCGAGTAAACATAGATCTGTCTAAGGAACAAAACATATATGTTGTTATTTAACCAATATTACGCTATAATAAAATACATCAGTTATTACATAATTCTTAGTAATTCCCCAGGGTTCAGGGTGAATTCTTTGTGTTATGAGAGTGTCAGAAATGGATAATTGCTACGCTTTACAAATATCAAAAATTAATAAATAATTTTGTTTATTTTTCAAATATTATGTAGTTTCCGGAATTGCCGTAAGAGAGCAGCATGTATTTGTTTACTTTTGAAAGAAACATATGATAAAATGAATATTTTTTGTTCTATTTCACTGTTAAAAAACGAGTTTTCTTCTGGACTTATTACGAAAAAATGTTTATATTACCTCGCTCCATGTTGTCCTTACTGGATTGAAGTTTTATTCTGTGATGAGGTACGTCTTGCGTTATTATTTCCTTTTCGTTTAGAGTATTTTCTGATTGTCTACTGGAAGTAGGCCGAACTATATTGGATCCTCAGAATGGTTTCATCCACTGGTTTTTAATGTATAACACCATTTAATTTGGATTCCTCAGGTATAATTAGTTAGTATTCACTTTGTTTATTACTCTTGCGTGGATTTCGCCTCCTCCAACGTCCAAAAAAGGTTATTTTTTATAATTTTTGTTGCATCGTTTCTTCAACTCTCCGGTTTAGTTCAAAATTTTATATCTTATTAACAATACTTGTTATTTTCCATCACTCTTAGTAACACATAGTATTTTTATTATGTAGGCAGTTTGTGATTATTATAAATTTATATTCTATTTATGGAAAAATAATTCCCTTCCATTCCGGTTTATTTACTAATTTAATTTACATAATATGTTTTGGTTAATTTTTTTATGACATTGTATATAAATATTTTATCATTTTATTATCATTAAATAAATTTATATATTATTTATTTAGTCTCGAATAGTGTTCATACCCGGTACTACTTCCTGTTGTCATTTCCTTCATAGGATTATTTTAATTTTATATTATCTTTGGTAGTTAAAATTTTTATGTCTTTTAAAATTAACCCTGGGTTTTCTTATAATCTAACACAATTATTTGAAAAAATATAATATTAACTTGGGTATAACAATTTGTGGTTCATACAATATAAATTACAATAAATAAATAAAATTACAAAAATCAATTAGTATTATTACATACTACTTCCATAGTTTTATCCTATCCAAAACATACAGCACAGTTTAGTAATACATTAATTTCACTTTGGTTTTTCACCTCATGGGTACACTAGAACTCACTTCGCACTATATACCACTCGAATTGTTTATTATGTGGAGTGATATAATTAAATTTTGAGCGAGCTTTAGTTCTACCCATTTCTGACTTTTATTCTCATGATTTACTTTATTGGGACCGGGTTATGTACCGTTACAATATATATATATAGGTTTGCTATATATATTTCTCTCTGCGAAATATGGTGAACCTGAAATACATGAAATGACGGATCAACAATATGCCGCAGCAGTAAACTTAATGAATTTTCAGCAGTGCCAATTGTTCAAAATGATTTCAGACAGATTGCTTCCAAGTGAAAATAATACTGCGCCATTACATGTGTTCGTTACTGGAGGAGCAGGCACTGGAAAAACCTTTACTCTGAAAATTATTGTAGAACAGATTCGTCATCTTTCTCATTTACCTGCAAGCAGAGCTGTTATGGTAGCAGCACCCACAGGTGTCGCTGCAAGATTGATTGGAGGTAGCACTTTGCACTCTACTTTTGCCCTTCCTATCGAAAAAGGCAAGGTGACAGCTCTTCGCCCTCTTACTGATGAGCGTCTTCAAAGGGAACGGCTAAGGTGGAAGCATATTAATTGGCTAATCATTGACGAAATCTCAGTGGTACCCTATACTACCCTAAGAAATATTCACTTAAGGTTGCAACAGCTTAAAATGAATGATGCTGTCTTCGGGGTATCAATATTATTTTGTTTGGCGATCTAATGCAGTTGCCACCTGTATCAAAAGCAGTTGGTGGTACCTACTGCTTCAAGCAGCCTCATTACTTATCAGCTGAAATTAATTTGTGGACACTGTTTAGTTTCTGTGAATTACCTCAAAATATGCGGCAAGCTAACGACACTACTTTTATAGATATTCTAAATAATTTACGAGTCCGCCAACTCACCATGCAGCAGCTAGAAATTTTAGATCGTCGAAGAGTTCCTTTGACAGATGAATTTGCTGATGGCGAGTGTCTGCGTATTTTCCCAACCACTAAACAGGTAGAAGAATATAATGCTATGATGACTGAAAAGTTGAAAACATCATCTAAAGTTTACGATATTGCAGCGGTGAATGTGTCTGTCGAAGCTAAGAATTACGGACAAAAGTTAAAGAAAGACTTCATACCAACGGATCCAAACAAAACTGGAGGTATTCCAAACTCTTTAGTAATCGGAGTCGCAACTAGGGTAATGTTGTGGAAAAACATTAATGTCAATCATGGTCTGGTCAACGGAGCAATCGGCATCATTAGAAACATTGAGTGGCCTGCACTACGTCGAGATCAGCTTCAACTTGGTGAGCTTCCACAAGCCGTATTTGTAGAATTTGATGACAGATCAATTAGGGGAAATACTGCTGGTATTGGAGTAAAGATAGAGCCCACCACTGTTGAATATGATGCTTTGCGAGGCCAGGGCAAAGTAGAACGACGTATGCTGCCATTAATATTGTGTTGGGCTGTATAACAGTACATAAACTCCAAGGCACTACTTTAGACAAAGCAGTCATTGATTTGAGTAGTAATATTTTTGCCAAGGGTCAGGCATACGTCGCACTAAGTCGTGTGAAAACATTAGAGGGATTAGCAATAAGTTGTCTGGATCCACGATAATTGTTGCATGAACCGTACGATAAAAACTCACTTGAGGAATTAAATCGACTCAGAAATCTGTAGACCAAAGCTTTTTCTTTAACATTTCTAATAAATGAAATTATTTAGTTAAGTATATAATTTATAAAACAATTTATCGAAATGTTTGTATTATACTAGTTATATAATAGTATATAAAATAAAGTTATACTATATTTATAAGTTCATACGATAATTATACTATGTACATAATAAAGTTTCTAAATAAAACTATGTAAAAATTGAAATTTTTTTTGCACTTCACACATACGCACGCGCGCACACACACACGCGCGCACACTCTGCACATTCCCATTATACTCTTTTTAAACACAAAAAGGAATAAAATAAAAAAATAATTTAAAAAATTAAAAAACACGACTGCAAATGAATAAATAAAAAATAAATTGATAAAAACACTAAATAAAAATAATATTTAGTAAAAATCACAAAATCTAAATAAAGTCGATTTAAAAAGCCAAAAACTAGGAATTGAAATTCAGCTCTGATCAGATTTAACGAAAATGTTATGAATGATTAAACGCATAGTAATTTTATTAGATTTAAATTACTTTTCGATGTTGAATATATATCAATGCATCATATGAAGACTACAATTATAAAAAATATTGCTGATAAAATTTTGCTCTTCAATTTTAATTTTCAATGCAGTCGGGGGCTGTTTCTAAATAGATTTGTTCTTTTCATTAAACACCCCCCGACTGCATTGAAAATTAAAATTGAAGAGCAAAATTTTATCAGCAATATTTTTTATAATTGTAGTCTTCATATGATGCATTGATATATATTCAACATCGAAAAGTAATTTAAATCTAATAAAATTACTATGCGTTTAATCATTCATAACATTTTCGTTAAATCTGATCAGAGCTGAATTTCAATACCTAGTTTTTGGCTTTTTAAATCGACTTTATTTAGATTTTGTGATTTTTACTAAATATTATTTTTATTTAGTGTTTTTATCAATTTATTTTTTATTTATTCATTTATTTTTTTGGCAGTCGTGTTTTTTAATTTTTTAAATTATTTTTTTATTTCAGTTTTGAAATTATTAGAATTTTTATTCTGTTTATCAAATTTGTCATTCAAGTTAGTAAATTTAACATTAGAATCAATTTTTTGCTCATCTAGCTTTTTGTCTAACTTTAACAGTAATTGCATCATTGCACTAATCTCATCTGGTTTATTTTCTGACCTAGTTGAGATGGAGGTTACTGTTACTGTCTCTACATTTTCAGTCGTACTCGCCTCGCCAATCTGACTAATTTGTGTTAATGGAACATCCATCTCACTAGTCAAATTTTCATCGGTTGTACTGATTTCTAATGTTTTATTGTCATTGGTACTCATTTTGGTTCTTATATCTCTAACACATGTATGTTTATAACCTCGTAACTTAACCCTATCTTACGCACGTGTTTATGTACTTACGAAATTATTTCAGGCAATTATTCCGCTTTCCTGGTAGGTATACTCCACATAAAATTATATTTTATATCGAGTCCAAGTTCGGCCGCGCCAAATGTGATTATACAAATTACTGCCAATAAAACTTACTTAACAATTACAATACTGAATAATTATCGGGCGCCATGTTGCAAGACTGTGCAACAACATAAATATTAGGCTTACCTTGCGGTCCAGGATTCGTGTTAACGAACCAGTAATTGCGAAATGTATTACCTGAAATAACTTACTCGTGCTTGTACTTTTTACCAATGACATTACCCTTTATTCATTTAAAAACTCTACTTACATATTTGAAAAGACTAATGTGTGCCAAACATGCACGTTTTTTACTATGCCTCGGGGCATAGTCCCATTTATCTGGTAAACATGTATTCACCTTTAAACATTTTTAGACCCTCCAAAATAAACATGTGTTACAACTACTGTATAATAAACATGATAAACAATAAATGATATTGGCACAACCCAGCACTTGTTAAAATTATTTTGTTCACTCTCTCTCTCTCTCTCTCTCTCTCTCTCTCTCTCTCTCTCTCTCTCTCTCTCTCTCTCTCTCTCTCTCTCTCTCTCTCTCTCTCTCTCTCTCACATTCTCTGGTACAAATTTTTTAGTTGTTTTATGAGCTCATTTTGTTTATTAAATGCAAAAATTTGGTCATTTAAAATTTTGTACTTTAGTTATGAATTTGATATAAAATGGTATAAATATTGGACAGCTGATACTTAGCTGTCGGTTTTTTGGGTAGGTCTCACCGTACTGCTTGGATCCTGCCAAAAGTCTTTGTTAAACATTGCGTAGGTGGGGCAAAACTACGTCACCAGTCTTTTGTCTGTACGGCCAAGCCTCAGTTGTTTACAAAAGTATTGCTACGACAGCACAGAACAATCTACGCGTTTATCGAATGCGCCAGAAAGATCTCGACGTAAGCGTGTGGTGTACGTGCTACTAAACGCATTTTGCGAGAATTTTCTCGACTGTGCCAGGCTCCGCTCGGGCGCTCGGACTGTGTCAAGGCCGTAGCAATGTACGTAGTTCGCGAGAGATAAGACGCAGTTTGGAAGCTTCTGGTGTGTGAGCGTAACTATAAATACATCGCGTCGCGGCCTTAGTTTTCAGTTCAATGCGAGATTTTTGACTGTGCGGTTCGAGAGTATTAGTGCGATATATTTACAGAGCGGTTCGAGTTATTATGGTGTACGTTCAAGTAGTTATTAGTGAAGTGTTGCGTTTTATATTCGGACGGTATAATTGTAATACAGTTGAGTTTTAATATTAGTGGACATTTTATTGCGTATGAACAATTTCATTTGATTTGTTGTAGACACTGTGTTGTTAATTACGAACTGTTTTACTATAACAATTAAAGGTGTGATTAGTGACTTAATTGGTGTCTTGTACTTATTTTGTTTCCACTGTACCTACGACGATCGAGTAGACCGTCGTAACAGTGGTGTCAGAACTGGGATAGAACGGTTAACAGTGGAAACAGTGGATACTTTGTACAAGACGAGTGTAATTCGTAATTAATCGAAAAACAATGGATGCCAGTCAGATGATGGAAAATTTCCAGGCGCTGTTGTTGCAGACAGAAGAACGACGACGACAGGATTCAGAAGAAGCAGAGAAACGACAGGATGAGAAACGCAGACAGGAGGCGGAAGAAGCAGAAAAACGACAGGATGAAAAACGCAAGCAGGAGGCAGATGACATCAAAGCATTAATTCATGAACAAAAGCAGATGCAAGAACATACTACCGCAGAATTGGGTCTCCTACGTGGTGACGTAGGTGAATTACGAGGTGAGCTCAACAATCAGATTACCAGAATATCTGACGTAGAAGAATCCATGTCAAATAAAATAGCTAAAGTAGAAAAATCTGTCTTGACTGTGGAAGAAGTTATGTCAACAAAAATATCTGCAGTAGAAAACTCAATGGCAAACATAAGAGAACAAATTAAAATTGAAGTTGAACAGTGCATGAAGATTCAACCAAAACAAATTTCTGAACAGACTGTACCAGTGATCAAGACAGAAAAATACACAAAATAAGTTAACAGAGAAAGTCACTTTGCCTGCAGTAGGGACAGTTCATGTCAAAGCTCCAACCTTTGACGGAAGCACTCACTGGGCAACGTACCTCCGCCAATTTGAAGCTGCTGCATGCGCAAATAATTGGACAGAAAAAGACAAGGCTGTTTCACTTGTTCTTGCATTAAAAGGACCCGCGGCAGAACTACTACAAAAAGTGCCACCTGACAGCCAGAACACCTATGCCGAGTTGATAAAAGCTCTGGAATTACGGTATGGTGATAAACATTTGCGAGATGTGTACTGCACCCAGTTGAGAGCAAGGCGACAGCATTCCGGGGAAAGTCTTCAAGAGTTTGAAGCAAGTATCGACAGACTAATTAGACTGGCCTATCCTGAAGCGCCAGAAGATTTTCGAACGCGTTTTGCGATGCAGACATTTACTGCCGGTGTCCGAGATAACGAACTACAGCAAGTGTTACGAATGGCAAGACACCAGAACAGTGCGGACGGCCTGGTACATGCTTTGCAATTTGAGGCCGCCAAATCAGCGTCTGGTTGGACAAGTCATAAAGTGCGCGAGCTAAAAGATCGAGACGGCACAGACGATGAGGAAGAAGAACAAGGAACAGAGACTCGACGGTCGGCGCCACAGAATAAAATAAGAAAGGATGGAAGACCGAAGTGTTATCGATGTGGGAAACCTGGACATCTACAACGAGATTGTCAGGTTAGAATTCAGCAGCATGGAAACGAGCAATAGTCGGTGCAACGGGGCGTGTGCTGACTAACTGGAGGAACGAAGCCCCTAGAGAATACGCAATTTCTACGCTTCAGAAAAACACCGGGAGCTTGGTAGTTACCGGATTTGTTCAAGAAAGGCCAACCTCGATTACAGTTGACACAGGCGCAACAGTTTCTATTGTGCGCCCCGACGTGGTGAAAGATCTCAAGCCAATCTGGTGCTCTTGCAGCTTGCGAACAGCTACTGGACGGCCTGTAAAAGTGTATGGAAAAGTGGAGATACACCTACGCCTCGGTAGACTTGAGTTTAATCATCAAGTACTTGTTGCAGACATTGTGGATGAAGCAATTCTTGGTGTGGACGTTATGAACGCATACGGATTTATAGTCGACTTCAAAAACAATGTCTTGAGAATCGGAGGCGAAGAGGTAATGCTATCAACAATGACGACAGCAGAAAAATCGATGGACGTCATAAACCAAGTGGCCGTAACTGTTCCGCCAAACTCCGAAAAGATCATCATGGTTAGAACTGCGGTAGATACTAGGGGCAATCAGTGCTCTATATTCGAACCCCAGGTAGTCAGCACACCGGGCATACTAATTGCCAGAAGTTTAGTAAAACCTGACGAAACCGGAAATGTACCTATTAGAGTGGCGAATATTTTGGATCAAGCTATCACTTTACAAAGCAATACGCTCCTAGGCAAATTGACTCCTGTGGCCTCGGTAGCCGGAATAACACAACGAAGACCCAGTTCGTCGGATACTTCTAAATTACCAGAGGAACTGCAAGAATTATTGAACAGATCTTCTAACGACCTCTCAAGTGGTGAGGTAAAAGAACTTGGACAGTTTTTACACGAATTCAAAGATTGTTTTGCAGTTCGGGGACAGTCACTGGGAAGAACCTCTCTTGTGCAACATTGCATCAATACCGGGGACACAACACCGATACGCCAACCTCCTCGAAGGCCTCCATTATCTAAACAAGAGGAGATGTCTCGGTTAGTACAGGACATGTTGACAGAGGGAGTACTTGAACCTTCGTCAAGTGCTTGGTCTTCCCCTGTAGTGCTGGTAGCGAAGAAGGATGGTGGATTGCGTTTCTGCGTAGACTACCGGAGGTTAAATGACGTTACAAAGAAAGACTGCTATCCATTACCTCGCGTTGACGATACACTCGACACGTCCGGAGCACAGTGGTTTTCCACATTGGACCTGAAGAGTGGATATTGGCAAGTGGGTCTTCATCAAGAAGACAAGGAAAAGACCGCTTTCTCGACCCCAAGTGGCTTATTCCAATTTAACGTCATGCCATTTGGACTCTGTAATGCACCGGCAACATTTGAGAGATTGATGGACCTGATACTCCGAGGCCTGACGTGGAAAACTTGCCTTGTTTACTTAGACGATGTCATAGTGATCGAGAAGACTTTCGAAGATCACTTGGAAAACCTTAAGGAAGTTCTAACTAGAATTCACGGTGCACAACTGAAGCTGAGCCCGAAGAAGTGTTCTCTATTCCAGAAGGAAGTACAGTATTTGGGCCATCTGGTTTCGGCAGCGGGCGTTAGCATGGATCCTAATAAAGTAGACACCGTAAGAGACTGGCCAGTTCCGAAGAATAAACACGAAGTTCGGAGTTTCCTGGGGTTATGCTCATATTACCGACGTTTTGTGAAAGGCTTCGCTACTATTGCTAAACCACTACATGAGCTAACGGAAAATAAACGAAACTTCCAATGGTCGAGAGAGTGTGAACAAGCATTTAGAACGTTGAAGATTGCATTATGTTCGCAGCCAATTCTCGCTTTTCCAGCTTCCGAAGGGAAGTACATCGTAGACACAGACGCAAGCAATACTGGTCTAGGAGCAGTTTTGTCTCAAGTGCAGAACGGTGAAGAACGAGTAATAGCGTATTACAGCAAGACGCTTTCTAAACCAGAGAGAAATTATTGTGTTACAAGAAGAGAGTTGTTGGCAATTGTCAGAGCTTTGGAGGACTTCCATAAATACCTCTATGGGAGAGAGTTTTCACTACGTACCGACCATGCTGCACTTGCATGGCTCTTGAGATTTAAAAATCCGGAAGGACAGTTGGCAAGGTGGCTCGAACGTCTGCAAGAGTACAACTTCCAGGTACAACATTGGCGGGGGCACCTGCACGGTAATGCAATGGCTTATCACGAAGACCGTGCCCGGAAGACTGCCGACATTGCCACAGAAAGGAAGAACAAAACTCAAGCGAACATGTTCAAGCCATCACTGTAGATTTCCTGGCTGATGGCTGGACAACACAAGACTGTCGACAAGAACAGATGACTGATGAAGACATTGGACCGATCTTGACAGCAAAAGAGGAAGGTCGCCGCCCGGATTGGCAAGATATCTGCCATGGTTCCGAAGTGCTGAAGGGCTACTGGGCACAATGGGAATCTCTCACCTTAGAAAATGGATTGCTGAAAAGGGCTTGGGAAAGTGCAGATGGACGAGACGTGGTCATGCAGTTGATAGTTCCCCGAAGTAAAGTGCAGTCTGTTTTGAAGGAGATGCATGATGGAACATCTGGAGGCCATCTTGGCGTTAACAAAACCCTTGACAAAATACGGAAGCGATTCTATTGGCTTCATCTTCGCCACGACGTAGAGGAATGGGTTCGGATGTGTGAAATATGTGCTGCAAGCAAGGGCCCACAAACCAGAAGCAGGGGAAAAATGAGACAGTATAACGTTGGACAACCTTTCGAGAGAATTGCCATAGACATTGCTGGACCATTCCCAGTTACTGACGATGGAAACTGGTACATCATGGTTGTAGGTGACTACTTTACTAAGTGGGTGGAAGCATACGCAATTCCAAATCAGGAGGTTACCACTGTGGCAAAGCAGTTAGTTCACAACTTCTGTTGCCGTTATGGAGCCCCTATGGAAATCCATACGGATCAAGGGAGAAATTTCGAATCAGGAGTGTTTAAAGAATTATGCCGTCTACTGGGAATTCGAAAGACCAGGACAACGCCTCTGCATCCTCAATCGGACGGGATGGTTGAGAGAGTCAACAGGACACTTGAGCAGCATCTTTCGAAAGTTGTTGACGAGAACCAAACAGACTGGGACCAACGTATACCACTATTCCTTATGGCGTATAGGTCATCAGTACATGACACAACCGGCATGACTCCAGCAAAATTGGTGTTTGGGTGGGAGATTCGTCTTCCTGGGGACTTGATGTTTGGATCACCTGAGACTCAGTCCCAAGAGCCAAAGAACTATTCCTCGCAATTAGAAAACCAACTGCGAGAAATGAATCGCTTGGTAAGAGGACGGCTCAAGATTGCCAGTGATAAAATGAAAACTCGGTATGACATTCGCAGCAGTAGTGTGGGTTTCCAAGAAGATCAGGTCTGGTTGTTCAATCCAAAGCGCCGTCGTGGTCGCTCACCTAAGCTTCAGTCTAACTGGGAAGGACCCTACACTGTAAAAAAAGGATTAACGATGTTGTTTATCGGATTCAACAGGAAGGACAGCGAAAGTTCAAGGTCGTCCACCTAGATCGCCTGGCTAAATACAAATTTAGAGACGCTTTGCCAGTTCGGGACGAACAGGCTTAAGGAGGGGGCAGTGCTACGACAGCACAGAACAATCTACGCGTTTATCGAATGCGCCAGAAAGATCTCGACGTAAGCGTGTGGTGTACATGCTACTAAACGCATTTTGCGAGAATTTTCTCGACTGTGCCAGGCAAACCTCGGGCGCTCGGACTGTGTCAAGGCCGTAGCAATGTACGTAGTTCGCGAGAGATAAGACGCAGTTTGGAAGCTTCTGGTGTGTGAGCGTAACTATAAATACATCACGTCGCGGCCTTAGTTTTCAGTTCAATGCGAGATTTTTGACTGTGCGGTTCGAGAGTATTAGTGCGATATATTTACAGAGCGGTTCGAGTTATTACGGTGTACGTTCAAGTAGTTATTAGTGAAGTGTTGCGTTTTATATTCGGACGGTATAATTGTAATACAGTTGAGTTTTAATATTAGTGGACATTTTATTGCGTATGAACAATTTCATTTGATTTGTTGTAGACACTGTGTTGTTAATTACGAACTGTTTTACTATAACAATTAAAGTTGTGATTAGTGACTTAATTGGTGTCTTGTACTTATTTTGTTTCCACTGTACCTACGACGATCGAGTAGACCGTCGTAACAGTATACATTCCTTTGGCTGACGTCATTGTGGGCTAGGCTTGTTTACCGCTATCTGTGACACACAGTTTTGTGCTATGTTCGCAGTTTTGCAATGAATTCAATCGAAATCCTGTTAATGCCAATATGCGTTGTATAAAATATGTAGAGTTTCTTCAATAAAACTTTATAGGGATTATGAAATATTACAAAATGTATTACAAAATAATATTAGTTATGGAATAAAATACAATAATTATGGTTTTTTGGACCGTATATTTATAAAAGTATGTTTGTACCAGAATTGTACAATGACAAAGTAACATTTTTATATAGTAACAAATAACTGTGAACATGTTAGACCTATTCAGATGCTTTCCAATTGCCAGATCACATAATGCTGTAATGTATTCACAGTGGAGGGAATGCTAATTTAAGTTTTTATGGATAGTAAGCAGAGAATTTGCTTATTTACATAATTGTAGCCTGGAAAAGCTAAAGGAGCTAAGTGCTGAAATCAGTTTTCATGGTAATCAAGAAAAACGTTCTTATTGGTTTGTCCATTTTCAATTTTAGTTAAAAATAATTACATCATATTTCACAGTGTGTATTTTGGCCCTTCTTTATCTACTGTGAAGCCTGTAAAAAACAAATATAAATTTTATGATTTTATAAAGGGGATATGTTACCGAATGAAAGAACTTCAAAAGGAACTGTAAAGAAAACAAAATACTTATAAAAAACTGAATTTAATTGTCAAATATAATACATTATTTTTAGTTATACAATTTTTAAATATTATAAATTTAACTGCATATTATTAACTTGATTTACAAAGATCTTCTAACAAAGGGTTCTCTTCGTTTATCTACCTTCTTGAACGTAGACAGGGGCACTACTGCTGGCAGACTTTTAAGAACAGCTGACCTAATCAATGTTTATAGTGACAGCAGAGTTAAAAACTTTACAAATCTTCCAGTCTTCAAATTCATTAAAAGTGTTCTGTACTTTTACTGTTCCGGGTGATTCAGCATCAATACATAACCATGCAAATTTTGAAATTTTAAATTTTGACGTATTTATTACAGCTGCAACTGCTTTATCAAAATCTAAAAATTTCTCGTTCATATCTAATACTTGGAAAGGCTTTGAGCAGTAAGTATAGCACATTTTACATCTTCTACTACTTCAGCCTTTGATATTTTCCATTGCTCTTCTATCTGCTACTACTACAGCATGACCTACTACTAAGAATTTATGGTCAGTTCTATCAAATAAGCCATTAGAAACTAAATAAATATACAAAAACATTATCATTCGGTTCTTAATTTGCCCTTTGCAATTATCACTCCATAAATTAACTTGCGTTTATTGATTAAAAATGTGTTATTTACAGCTCTAAATATCAAGATGCCATCTGATTCCCACCTTGTCCTGATTGTCCTCATGCCATAAACTCATTATCCCATCATTGGTGTCACATATATGGATGCCAAAATTGTAGAATAAAACTTTCTGCAAGTCAAAAACATCTGTGCACATGTCACTGACAGGCAAAGTAGAAAAGACACCGTATTTCTTAATTTCATTAAATGTTGCCTTGGCTTTTCGGTGGTGAGTCTAAAGTCACTCAGAATTTTTTACAACTACATTATCTTTCCTTTTTTTGGCAGTATGTAACTACTCCTCACATGTTTGACGTGAGTTTATTCTGGGTTTCCTAAATTTTAAGTTAGGAAAATCAGTTTGAAACAATTTTTTATAAAATTTATAATTCACTTGGCTTTCAGGATACTACTCCTTAAAATCACAGTAAATCTGTTGACATTAGATCTTGGCAGAAATATTCAAGTTTTTCAACTTTCATTCAGTAGTAATGAATCAGTTCTTTAGAAATAGAAGTAATGTGATCTTTCACATTCTTTCTGTCAGCTACAGTGTCAGACAAGTCCTCCTCTTTTATCTTTATAAACATTTTCACCCAGTTTCTTTTTGTTGTACTAATGTTTCAACTTTTTTGTGGACTGGATTCCAAAAACATGCATAATAGATTTTTGCATACCTTGATATGCTGTCTGTTATCATTAGGAATTAAATAACTTACAGTTGATTGACGTCTACTTTCTGCAGCAGATTGGTATGACCCATGACATCATCTTTGAACAGGTAAAATTTCAATGATCCCAAGTAGATAGCCCAAGTATCTTGTGTATTCAAATCCTGCTTGTGGAATTCTACAAACAACTTCATCTAATGATCATCTGGTACATCTTTGCAACCATAATGCCATTTGAATTTTTCCTAGAACAAAAATAAAATCATTCATGATGAAAATTTAAGCAGTCAAGCAAGAGTATGTAAGTGAATATTGTAACAAAAAAAAAAAAAAAAAATATTGGGGGAAAATGTGTCATCTCCAAACCAGTACAGTCCATAAAACTCACTGTTATTGAAATACAATAAGAATGAAAATAATGGTTGTACTGCAGTACTGATATACAAGTTGTGCAGAAGAGGTTAGTGATACTTAAAAAGCTACCTATTCACTAAGTATCTTAAAATTACTGACTAAACAGCAGATTAGGTTAAAGCTATTTAGCTTAATAAAGTTTAGGCAACTCAGCAAGTAATAGAAAAGATGTTATATGGAAGTTAACTTGGATGAACATATTCCAGAAGCACACAACTACATTGTGTGAAGTAAGCCCATGCCCTCAAAAATTCTAAACTGGATGAATTATAAATTTTAATTAAGGCATACATATATAAAAATGTCACATTAAAAAAACTGGTTACTTTTAAAACTCTTAGAACAATAAAAGGGTTCTGTTAATAGAGTTATTCTGTTAGTCAATACTATTACTAGAAATTATACAAAGAAAATAATAATGTTGTCATAACCTAGAAAATTTACCTTTGTAACCTTTGTAAACTGAGGTTTTTTTTGGATATCTGCATTTTTCCCTGTTAAATGTGCACTTACTCTTAATTTATGTTGTTTTCTTTAAATGAGCCTTTTAAATTCTGAATATCACTGTATGTAAAAGCTTTGCTTGTACTTAGAACATCCGTTTCATAAACATTAACATTTTCCATTGAACACTTGTAACACAACAGATGAATAACGTAGTACAGCAGTGTACTTAGCTCATTTAGACAGTCCACTGGTTCTGGAATTACCACCAATGCTATCTGTTAGTACCTGTACAAACTATTAGAAAATAACTTGTGCCACATTTCTTCTAGAAATACATTTTTGCTAGAACATAGGTCATTTTGAAGAAAAATTAGATTTAAGAAAAAATGGCACTTAGTTCCTTTGGCTTTTTCAGGTGAACACATAAAAGTATAGTTCATGAATCATAAAAGTAATTATGTAGATTCAACAAGTAAAGTAGATTCGTAGTTATAATTTCATCATTTGACATTTATATGACTCTCTGCCTGTTTGGACGATATCACACAATAGGCCTACCTTTTGAATGCATTAACTGATTTTCTTAAAACTTAGAGCAGCATTTCTCTACCTATGGGGTACGATCATCTGCTGGGTCCTGAGTGGCATTTGGTGGGTTGCGATGTTGTGCTCAAAAATGTACTGTGTCTCAGAAACCGATTACATATTTACTTTTCTAGAATTTAGTAGGTATGTATAATTTGTTTGATAATAAAATACGGCTTAAAGTACCCAATGTTAGCAAAAATATGATTCTAAACTGAGTGCATACCCCAGCAAGTAATTCTGCCAGTGCCCATAATTGGATAAAAATGTACATTCTTGGTTCTTTTAGGCTTAAGCCTGAGAGATAGCTTTGCCCACCATTTTGGGAATTTTAGGGGATTTATGAGCATCAGAGAAAGGGATGAAGGAAACAGTGAAAACATTTGATCCTTGGGACAGTGTAACCTTATTATAGCCTTGGAGGCTTATTAAGGAACCTTAATAAGGTTAACCTTATTGGAGCCATGTTAAATAACATATAATTGTGACTCACTGTAAACTAAACTTGTTGCCATTTCATTTATTGTTTTGAGTTGTTTAATGTTATTATTATTTTTTTAGCGTTTTTATTTCAAGTGCTTCATTCAAAAAGCATTCCGGTGGTGTCAGTTTTATTGCCAATGGTGGTAAAGGACTTCCAGTACGACGTTCACGTCCTGCTTCTATATTACCAGCTCTGTGTAAAGCATTTGGAGCAACATTTATTTTTGGTGGCTTCCTAAAGTTTCTTCAAGATTTGCTGGTATTCGTCAGTCCTCAGTTTCTCAAGTGAGAGTTTCAGTCATAGTTATTTTATATTTTAACCTTTTAAATCTTCTCCTTATTCTATTGTTTTCTGCATCCACTGCTCCATCCATTGTTAGTAATCTGTTTGCCCTTACAATATGTCCTGTCCAGATTTCCTTTCCCTTCTCCTCCCTTTAACTTTTAATGTTGTTCTACTCTCCTTCATTTTTTAGAGTGCCTCGCCTCTTTATTGCTTATTTTATCTGCCAAATTCCTGGATTTTGTTGTCCATGACATGTCAGTTGATTAACTAATCATAAATATATCACTACTGACTCGGATCACTAATTTGTTATTGGTAAAAATGTTAAACTTTAACTTGTAGCCTGAACTAGTTTTGCTTATTACAAGCGTCATCAGAGGAACAGTAAAAAAATAGTGATCCGAGTCAGTAGCGATATATTTATAATTATCTCCCAACTTATATCTTCTATCAGCTTTCAAAAACACATTTTCATTGTGTCAATCTTATTTCTCATTGTCCAGATCCCTGACCCATAAAGAAAACACTCCTTATAAAACACATCTCCAGTCTCTTCCTCAGGTCCAGTTCCTTATCCTAAACAAATTTTCTGTTTTCCTGTTGAATGCTTGTTGTTCTAAGGTCTATATCAGTATGCTCCCCAAATATCTGTACCTATCTGCCTGCACTATACACTGTGTATTAGATATAAATTTGGCTGAATCTGAAGTCTGTTACTAAAATAATCAGGTACATGTTACATCCAGTACAATGGAAAACCATCAACCACACTGTTTCAGGTTACTGATAGCGTTTGTGTCAGGCAGAGAAAGCATGTGGCGAGGGTATATGTATGCTGTGCTGTTGTTTCTTGTTGCCAATTGTCAGACAATTCTGTTATCTCAATATTTCTACAAGATGGCATTGGTGGGTCTGAGAATCAGGACTGCTCTAATATCTGCCATATATAGGAAGGTCAGTAATTTCAACATTAATTTCCATTATTGTAACATGATGGTTAAGGCATTGCAACTTGACCTCTATAGCACAGTAAAGATTGTTACATTAAACAATGTGTTTGCAACAGGCTTTGAGAATGTCAAATTCGGCACGTAGAGAATCTACAATTGGTGAAGTCGTCAACCTGATGTCTGTTGATGCTCAGCGCTTCATGGATCTCACTACTTACCTGAATATGCTTTGGTCTGCACCACTGCAGATTGCTTTGTCATTGTATTTTCTGTGGCAGACACTAGGTAAAATAAACCATACGTTCATAAGTAATAATATAACAATTATATACCAATTGTAGATATTTTGTGGTTAAATATGAACTTGAGAGGCCATGACCCAGTACTTGATTTTGGAAGCTAAATTAGTTAAGCATAATGTAACTTGTTATTCTGGTGTCACACAAACTCAGCTTTGCTTACAATTCTTGTGAAGGTGATAATAAATTTGTCAAGAGGTTTATACAAACAGTTTACACTGTGACTAGTTAAATGATTGAACCTTACTAAACAAAATATAAATATATCAACTGTAAATGTATAAAAGAGTGTAATATATAAACACATGTATATTATATATATTTTAATATGTATATATTTTCATATGTATATATATGTAAATATATAACTAGTGAGCTCAAGGAACTGCAGAACTTACTACTTAAAAAAAATATATTATTAGATAAATAAATAAATTAATATTAATTGTTCTAATTATTTATAATTAATTAATATAATTAATTAATTTTAATTGTTCTAAAGTTGTGAGTATTTATGAATCTTGCTGTTAGCCGACAAACACCACATAGAGGGGACTAAACACTGTTTCTCATACTTTGTTTTAAAATTTTAAAGAAATGTTTGTGTGGTTTTTTATACATGTATAAATGAAATTATAAAAAATATCCTAACCATCAAAGTTAATTATTCTATATACAAAACAACAAACTTACAGTGTTGTAGTAGGGACTGTGCTAGCCTTACAGATGTCTTACATAGACTCTTTAACAATTTTTTCAAAATGTTGACTTACATTTTTGGCCCATAGTGCCCCTAAGGGTAATAAATTTGAAAGTTAACACTAGATTTGTTTAGTATATTAGTTGGCATCATCATTATCATCATCATTATTCCTGCATCTCCTAAGTGGAGCATAGGGCATCAATGAACTTCCGCCACCGGACTCTGTTCCGCGCCATCGTCTTGATCTCGGGCCAGGTCTTCCCTCCTTTCTCCATCCCTTCCACTATTACACTCCTCCTCCATGTGTTCCTTGGTCTGCCTCTTCTCCTGCTACCTTGTGGGTTCCATTCCAGGGCTTGTCTTGCTATGTTGTCTCTATCTCGTCATAATGTATGCCCAATCCACTTCCATTTCCTACGATGCATCTCAATGTCAATGGGTGTTTGATGGGTTCTTCTCCACAGCTCTTCATTGGAGATAACTTGTGGCCATCATATCCTCAGGATATTCCGCAAACTATATTAGTTGGCATAGATTTTTACAATTTTTCACAATTTTGACCTGTTTTTGTGCCCTGATGACCAAAATTTTGAAATTCTCAAAACTGAACACTATGTTGAGATGTTGGTTGATATTCCCTTTAATTCAACATTCCACTTGAATTTTTAAAATTTTTTTAAATTTTGCCCTCACATTTTTGCCTCCTACCCCCATAATTTTTTTAGTAAAAACCATAAGGGTGGAGTAAAGATGTGAACATGCTTGTCGAGTTTTACAAAAATTGGTTGAGAGTTATTGTGACAGTTAAGGATGTTTCACACTATCGCTCTAGGTACGGTTGCGCTTTCGGCGCGGTCAAGGTAGAGGCGCAGTCTAAAGTATTCACACCGCGACGCTCTCTCCACGTACTCATCGCGGTTCAACCACGAACTCACTGCAGTCCAACCACGGACTCACCGTGGTCCTTATTACCGCTGCCCCACTGCGGTCCTTAAAAGTATCGCGGCATCGCTCGAAGCAGTCAGTAGTTAGCTTGTTCATGGCCGAAAGGATGGATTTCACCGACCAAGGACTGCTTATGATAGCAGTGCTTCTGGATGAAGATGAGTAACGGTCCAGTACAAAAAAAGGAGAATATTGGTGCATCCTACTTTACAAAGAAGATTGACAGAAGGAGAATTTCACATGTTGTTTCCTCAGCTGCTTGAAGATGACACCAGATCCACCAGTATTTCAGGATGTCAAAGAACAGTTCCAGATATTGTTGTGTACAATTTACAGTGACTTGGTAAAACAAGATACTTCATTTCGAGTGGCCATCTCACTAAGATTAGCTGTCTGTTTAAGGTAAGCTAAAAAATCCTTTAGCATAACTAGTTTACAAAAAAGAATGTATTAAAATTTCTTTGGCACTCGATAACTCGATTAGGATTGATCGGTTAGAGATGGTATTTCTACTGAATTTGGCCTTGAGTGCGTGGTGACTAGGCTTGATATAAAAGCTGTAAAGTTTACAAGATGACATATTTTAATTGGTTCCGAGCACGATAACAAGTCAGTTGGGATGAAATTATAACTGAAGTTAGGCCTTAGTATATTGGCTAATAGTTGAAATTTTAGTGTCAAGGAAACATTAACAAGACACTGAGCTTTTTAAATATATAGCGGAAAATATCAAAGTTTTGTCCGTCAACTCAGAACAAATGTTAAACAGGTTATGAATGCGGACAGCAAGTGGAGTTATTACCTGAAATATTTGTTAAATGAAATGGAATAAATGAGGAAGTAACAAACCCTGTATTACATTTTGATGTTTTTATTGAAATTGTAAAAAATGAGAACACAATTTTGTGACAGTAAAAATTGATAAGAAATATTGTGATGAATGTCTTTGTATTTGAAACACTTGTAGCTGAAAGTCACTTTGAAAGTCAAAAAGTTAATAAATTCAGGAATAAAAATGAAAAATAAACACAAAAGTCCTCACACATTCGTAGCGCTATTTCATATGTAACTTTGGTTTATGAAAACAGCAAAATAAGTACAGCAGAAGTAATTAATAAAAAATATCCAAAATGTATTATTTATTGCCCGTTTTATTTAAAGCTTGTCCAATGTCTTCCCACACTTTCTTCTTCCTCACATCACTGTAACACCGGTGTGATAAATCGTACAATTCAGGGTGTTGGCGAACTAATTCTATTAATTTTTCATCCACCGTTAAATAACAAACTGAAAATCACGTGAGGGCGCGAGACAAAGTGTCAAAGGGTCTGACTCTTTCCGAACACACTGCTCGAATGAAAGAACCAAGGGTTGACCGCGGTCGGAGCGCGGCGGCCTGTTAAAACTTGCACATCAAGCATGGGACAGCTTGAGACCGCGGTCCGACCACGGTAAAATATCCGTCGGCCAGAATCGTCACGAGAGCACGACTGGAGCGTCATCGAACGAAGGCTCATAGTGTGTACACTTCCATTGTAATGCATTGGATTAATTTTGACCATCCCTTGAGCGAACCGAGACTGGAGTGCAAGCGTCCCTACAGTCTGAAACACCCTTTATTGAGACAAATCCCAATCAGGCAGGCAGACAAATGCCAAATGGTGGAGTTAAAACTGAGAAAATGGTGATTATTTTGCTTGTTCAAATGTCTAATAAATGTAAGTGGGTAATTTACATTTTTGACTGACATTTTTTTAATATAGTTAAAACAAAGTAATATATAATAATAGTAATAATAATAATAATACCATATGTCTCGTAGGAATATAAGTTCTTTATAGTCTTTTAAGTTCCTCAGATCCATCTACTGGGGTAAATCACTTTACATTTTTTGCCTTTTAATTTTTGGTAAGTTTATTTTTTCATCTTTGATTCTTGAAATACCTTTTCCAGATTTTCTTGTTCTCCATTTGTTCCTCATCCCATATCTCTTTCTGTTTCTCTACCTCTCATTCTGTTCGCCTTCTGGTTGGTGATAATCCTTAAAGTTGAGTAGAGTAATCTTTCTGACACCTGTCATAAATTACTCTATTATATTCTTTGGGTTCGTATTACCTTTACCTTATCTTCTCCTTATTATTCTATTTCATAATTTGTCATCCTTTGAAATTCATTTTCTTTGACCTCGATTCCTTCTTGTAAATTCTTTTTCTTAATATTCACAGCGTTTCTTCATCCTTCCTTATCAAACACAATGTCTCCCTCATATACATCACGTACAATTTTATTGCTACTGTGCACATTTTCATTTTGATGTTTTTACTAATTGCTTTCCCTTCATGAACATTTTCTATATAAAAAAATGCTTTACGGCGTGCTTGCATTATCTTATTTATCTCCGATTTCCTCTTAAACAGAATAATATGTTACTGAATTTGTGTATGTATATAGTAGACTGTATATATTCTGATTTAACAGTTTTACAATAAAATCTGTTCATAGGTGTGTCCGTTTTGGCTGGGCTGGCTGTCATGATCATTTTGATTCCTATAAATGCATGTATTGCTAATCGTTTGAAAACTCTTCAGGTAAAACAAATGAAGAATAAGGATGAACGAGTCAAACTGATGAACGAGATTCTGACTGGTATAAAGGTAAGAAGTTATGTATTAAGAGTGCTGTATTAGAGTTATGTGTTAATTTAGAAGCGACTGATTAAAATTAAAGTTCCAAGTAGTCGAGTGTTGCAAGGATATTCATCTAGTTGTATATGATTGCAGGTACTTAAATTGTATGCCTGGGAACCAAGTTTTGAACAAAATGTGCTGAAAATCCGTGGAAAAGAAATAAATGTTCTGAGGCAAGCAGTATACCTCAATGCAGGTACTTCATTCATATGGGCGTGTGCACCTTTTCTGGTAAGTGTAGTGTGCTAATTGTGATAATCTGTTATTAGAAATGGGATTATGTTGACTTAGTAAATATAGTAAAACCTTCGAGATTTAAAGTTAAGCAGGAATGTCATAGTTGAGTAAAGAATCTGTAAAACCTACAAAGTTAGTGGAAAAAATATTAAATTGTAATTAAAAATTTTATTTACTTTTTACTGTTCTCCGTACAATTGTTTAGATCACAGTAATCTTTTTTAGTTTTGCATATTAGGAAACAACAAAGAAATATATACAAAAACTAAAAATAACCACTGTCTTTCTCTTCTCAGTTAGTAACACTTTTAATCATTTTAAATATCATTATAAAAATAAACACAAATGTAAAGAGTAAAAGTAACTAAAGTTTTTCTTTTCCAATATTAATAGAACTTTAATCACTTAGTAGTTCACCATTTTCTTCTTGTGGATTTCTTCGACATAATATTTCTATAAAAAGTTTCCATGTTCAAATGGTATATACTGTAGAATTTTAGCCACATCTTGTATCTTCTTGTCATTTATAGGAACTTTCCTATCATAAATATTTATAACAGGAAGTAAAATATTACTCCCCTTGTAAAGCTTGAACAATTCACTTTGAATACTATCAATAAACTCATGTATTATCGCAATTGCCATTTGTCCTTCTTTGTAGATGAAATGTCGATATTTGCTTACGTTGAACATATCTCTACCCTGAAAGCTTTTGGTACTTCTTTTGAAAAATTTATGCCACCACTCTTTCAATTTTAATATCTGTTGACTTTCCACTGATCTTACTTTGAATAATAGCTCTCTTGTTTTAGAACTTCTTATCATTTCATCATACTGAAGTGGTGAGTAAATCTGGCCATGCCGACGAATAATTCTTTGTACAACTGCAAAGTTTCGGTCACAAGGAAGAAAGTTATAACTGCAGACTGGAAAGGGAATGGTGAATTATTTGAAACCGCCTGTTTATAATCAGACTCATCAGTAACTTTATCAACATGTGGTTTCGGTTTTGTCCGGGACATGAATCGCAGAACACGTGTAGTTCATTCACTTCTAATGGAATGCAATTAGCAGTATAGTCACTTACAAGTGAAGGAACCTCATCAGGGCCTTTAGATGCTATCCCTTCATGATATGTGTCAAATGTGGCTTTCTGACTACCTAAATTATGAATACAATAAACAAAATTCTACAAGTTTCTTAGGTAAAAAATTTCTTGCAGGGGCAAGCAAGGTAATGACAGGTTCTGCATGAAGTCAAATACGATGTCAGCTACATTCTATCTGGAGCTGCATAAGTGTTTAACTTCTTCAATTTTTTGTAAAACTTACAAGGTCTTCTGTTATGGTCAAGTAAGTTAATTCTGAAACTGCAGTGCGCATAGCATTATTATTCAAAGGTGTAGATTTAATTTTAGTATTTAAATCTTTGAATTTTGAACACATTAATTTTTGGTCTACAAAATCTGTAGCCATAATTTTATGTGTAATAATTTTAGAAATATTGTAACTTAACCGTTTAATTTCCTTATCTGGTCTGCTTCCTTTTGTTTTAAGCCCCACTGTTGGGCTAGCCAATTTGTAACTAAACGTTTATTACTTGTGTTGTGTTGTTTTACAAAATATATAATTATGTGTTAGTGTAGAAATAAAAATTATTTATTAAAAAAAAAATTAATTAAAATTTTTTTCTTTTATTAATTAATTAATTAAGTTTCGTGGTGTTCCGAAACGTTTATCACTTAATTTAAATGTTTTATAGGCTTTTGGGTATTTGTTAAAAAACTCTAGCCACTTATAAGATTGTCTCCAATAGCAATCGATACTTGTTTATTTTCTATTTGGAGGTTATCTTTCTTCTGGTGGTGAGATTCTTGTAGTAATTTCTTATTAAATTAAAGTATTGCGTTAATTGCCTATATTTAGAAATGAAAAACCGTTTAAATATGAAATATATTAATAATTTTATTAACAATTAGGTATTTTGACTCTTGTCGATATGTAAATCGATTCTCAGGGTATCGTTTTTGTTATTAGAAATTTTTTAAATAAAGGTTCTTTGAACAGCTATGTTAGGGAAAGTCAGAGAATTAGGGCAAAGATGGAAAAGTATAACATTACAAGGTAAATTCTTAATTATGACAGTACATATATTCGATTTAAAGTATAGAAATAAGTAAACAGGTTGCGAACCGTCCAGCAGGCTGTAGCAGGCTGTGTCGATTTGAGTTGTTATAAATCAGCAATGGCCGCCGTTACGATTGAAACTCATCACCTCGCAGTTTTGGTGTTCAAATAAAGATGTTTTCCTTGTGAATTTAAGTCCTGGTGTCTGCAAATCTTCCTTCTGGTGTTGGTGTAGTGTCACTGGTTCAGTTTCGGGGTTGTATTCAGAAAATTGGTGTAGTTATAAGTCAGGTTCACTTTTGTCGGTTAGGCACTTTTTTGGTTAAGTTTTATTACTGTTTTATTTGGTTTAAATGTTATTTCCACTGGTGTTCTGTGCTGTATAATGTTAGTTCGGTGTTGTTATATGTTTCTTTCACTGTGTATGACTTTAAAAATGTTTTTTACTGAAACTCCCGATTTTCACTTTCGGATCATTCAATTATTCGCCATTACGGTATTCGTAACTAGTTTAATACGGTTAAATTGCTCGTGTCAAGTGTCCCATACGATCTTCAATAATTAACTAACTCACTTCCTTCATCTCCGACTAAAACCTTAGCCAAAGCAATATTATTCCTTCCATTGTTCGAATTTTATTTTGCATCCTGTGCATGTAATAATGTTACATTATATAACTGATTATACTTTAGTTATTCTTCAAATTTATTAGCTAGTTGTTACTTAATTTTATCCTTCAGTTCATTCTGCATAATTTGATAACAAATAATGCCGTTTTATTAAGTTTTTGATCTAAAATTGATAATTATTCCTTCATTTTGTAATTTATAATTACTAAGGTTTAGCTTCCTGTTATTTTCCAGATTCTGCCATTATCAAGTTATATTAATAATTATTAAATCTCATATTGTAATAAAAGGTTTATATTCCCTTACTTTCTTGCAATTAGATGAATTGGTTAAGTTTTAAGATATTATGTTGGGATATATGACTCCCCTCTCCAAGTTTTTGAGTTCTGTCATTTCCATTTTTATTAATAATTCTGGCTATAATTTTACAAAAACTTTCTTAGTTATATTTCTTATTACATTGCTTTGTTTCTGATTTACCGTATCTAAATCCCTTCAGTTTAAATGTATTTAAGTACTTAGTTTCTCAGTTTTGATGATGTTTAGTTTTTATCATTTTGCCTAGATTCCTAACAGTTTTTACATACAAATTTTTATAAACAATACTTATAGAGTTATACCCTCTCTGACTTTCATTGACATTGTAACATAAACATTTTCTTCTTGTAAACAAACTAACAATATTAGTATGTTTCATACTATTAACATATAACAAATAATTCCAATTAATAGTTGTCTTTAACAAATCAGACATTTTTTATACTCAAATATATACATAACAAATATCATATATATATAGAATGTTTTTCCATTCTAACATCTTAATTAATTATTCACAATCATACCTATAATAAATATTTTACAATTAAAGAATGTTATTGGTTCTAATCTGTTTAAATTTTCTTATTCCTAATACATTTTAAATATCTTATGCTACATAAACAAAACCTTATTTACTATATTCTTATTCTATATTCCTTATATTAAGTTTTATTAGCAGTTTTTATCTGTTTTTAATTGGGTTTTGGGTAATTGTGCCCTGTCACTTCACTTTTTATTCTGTGTCTGCCCTTGTTTTATTAATCATTCTAATGAATGTCATTTAAACAGATTGGCAGTTCTTTGCTATAACACATGTATTATATTACCTCTGTACATAAATTAAGACACTTCAAAGTTGTATTATTTCATTATTTACATAGTTTGTGAATACCAATAATGAAACATAAGGTTCATTTTTTATAATACTAAAACTTGCACTGGTTCTCTTTACATTCCTTGATTCTATTTCTAAATGGTTATATAGTCTTACTAAAATCAAGAGATCTATTTGTAGATTACAATGAAGATTTGTTCTTTGGTATCATATTATTATTTCACCTTGGTCCACTTTCAACTCTTACTCTATACACTTTTTTGTTTCTTATATCTATTGTACATGTGGGTTTTTGCATTAATACTTTGTTATACTTTTTTATTATTATTATTTTTATTTATGTTGGGGTATGGGTGTTTTTTACAAGAGCATTCCTTCTTCTTGTGGATGTTGTCTTCTTCTTGTTTCTTCATTGATGTCTTCTTTTCTTCTGGTTTCTTATAATTGTATTTTCTTCATCTTCTTCTGGATGTCATCGGGTTTTCGGGTTTCTTCTTCACCTACTCTTCTTGTTTCATACAACAGATTTCCTTCTCTTTGTTGTGTTTAGTTATTTTCTGGGTATCTTCCTTGCCTACTCCTTACCTTCGTTGTGGGTTTAGTTATGTTCTGGATTTCTTCTTCGCCTACTCCTTACCTTCCTTGTGGGTTTAGTTATGTTCTGGGTTTCTTCCTTATCTACTCCTTACCTTCCTGGGTTATATTTTTTCACCTTTTTAGTTATTAAAATTGGTTCTGATGATTCATCACTTGTAACCTTTATTTTATATGAACTTATATCTTTATATCAATGATTGTACTGCACGGTTGTTCTGAATTAATTCTTTATTATATTGCTTTCTTCGGATTTAAACATGTTATTATATTATTTTAATGATCATTTCACCATTCATTTTTATGGGCTTATCTGTCATGCTACAGATTTCTCTCCTCCAGAAGTAATTATTTCAGACTTGATTATGGATGAAATAATTTCTTATGACAATTTTATTAATTTTTATACTTCATTTTCCTCTCCATTTCTATATCGACTTTTTTATATTTGAGCTTAATAAATTATATGTATAGTCACTTATCTGACTTTTGATCCTTCTTGGATAGTTAGTGTCTCTGAGATATATTATTATTATTATTATACATTTTCTTTCCTTATAAACTTCGTGTTGTATCCTTGGGATATTAATTCCCTAACATTCCCTATCATGTGGGCTGGTGCAGTTCAGAGGGGCACCGTAGGCTTCACAACTCTGCTGGCCATACACCACTTCTACAATTTGAGTCCAGAGGCACATTCATCTCTGCTCAAAAAACATAATGCTGGTGGAATTATCTACAGTCAGTCATCGAATAAATTAAATAAAAAGTAGTCTGATTGTCGTCTAATAAAAATATCTTTGGATTCTTCACTTCGTAGTTTCTCAGATTATCTCACATTTTCTATCTTAATAATTCTTCTTAATACTTATTTACTTATTAGATATATTTTTCTAAACTCTTAGCTCATCTGATATATTTATTTTAATTATGGTTGGAAACTTTTGTTAATTCTTCTTGTTACAAGTTATAGTATAACTTTTTTTTTCCTTTTCTTCTACATCTGAATTCTCTTTATACTTCCTTCTGGTTAATTACCTTGTTAGCATAGTTTGTATATTCTCTTTGGTTCTTATTCATTATTTGAATGGTCTTATTTTATTATAGTTAATTTTTAAATTTGTATCTTTATATTAGATATTCAGGTTATTTTGATCATATTATTTAAACATTTTGTTCTTTCCTTTCTCTTAGAAAGTTATTAATCCGCCTTCGCATTCATTAACATTAATTCGTTTATTATATTTCATGTGGTACTTCTTCTCTTTGCGTTTCATATAGGTCTTATTATTATTATTTGTTCAAAATCATCTTCTCCATATGTTTGGTATGAGTTGGTCTTCTTTGCTTCTTCAGAACTGAGTAATATCATAATCATTTTTCTTGATTAACTGTTTCCATTATCGTTTCATAAGTAGTTAGTCATAGGTTGTTCTCATTATATTATTGTTTTTTCTTTTTTATATTTTTTATAATTTTATTATAATAACAGATTCTTGTCTTTGTTTCCAAATTATTGCCTTCTCTTGTACTCACACTCTTTTTTGTTTTTCTTCTCTACTCCTTCAAATGCTAGATATTCACATTTATTCTGGATTATATTTAATTCTTTTTTCTGAATTAATCATATTATTTTCTTATAAATTTGTTTATAAATGGAACATATTTATTTTTAGAACTTTGTTAGTTTTATGCAAAATTCAAATTCTTCTTTTCATCTATTTCCATAACCTTTTTCATAAATCATTGTAATAAGTTGAGCTTATTTTATTTTAGGATTTTGAGGTTTATTATTCAAAATTCTATCTTTTAATTATTCCAAATGTTCTCTTTGAAAATTGTTTGGTAGTAAGTTGATCTTACAATTATTTTTGGATTTAGTGGTTTTTATTCAAAATTCTTGTCTTTTTAATTATTCCAAATGGTTTCTCTTCAAAATTGTGTGTAGTAAGTTGGTCTTACTTCATTTTAGAATTTTTAGTTTTTATAAAATTCTAAATTCTTCATTTTTAATTACCATAAAGTTTTTTCACAAAATTAGTTGTAGTAAGTTGGCCTTACTTTTATTTTAGAATTTTTTATTTATTATAAAATTCTAAACTCTTCCTTTTTAATTACCATAAAGTTTTTTCACAAAATTAGTTGTAGTAATTTGGCCTTACTTTTATTTTAGAATTTTTTATTTATTATAAAATTCTAAATTCTTCCTTTTTAATTACCATAAAGTTTTTTCACAAAATTAGTTGTAGTAAGTTGGTCTTATTTCTATTTTAGAATTTTTTTATTTTTTTATTTTTTTTAATTCTAAATTCCAATTCATTCTTCATAATACTTTTTCATGGATGCTTAGTTGTACACACCTTTAACTCTTCCAGAAACTATTTCTCTCAGTTCGTTAATCATCTTATTCTTAAAATTATCGTTCTTATTATTATATTTACTTTTATACCCAGGATGGATGATTTTCTTTATGTCACTTAGTTGCTCATATTTTCATTTGTAAGGTTCAGTTTCTTAAATACTCTTCCTTCATAAAACCCAGTTTTGTTTCTTTGTTCATTATTCATATCATTTCTTTTCAATGGTATTTATATCTCGTCTCCTTCACCGTTGTTTTTCGCCATAGTCGGTTATCATGACATCCGTCCCTTTTCTTGATGGTGTGTGGTATTTGAGTTAACCATGGTCCATTATCTCGGTTGCCCTTATTGTCCGGACGATCATTGTCTTCATTATTATTCCGGTACTAGTGACATCTCTTTTCTCTACTTTGTATTTCATTTCCCCTTCAGTTATTCCTTCATTAGCTGCAAGTCTTACTCGACTCGCCCTATCATATTGTTTCTTACACCCATAGGCCACTGGTCCGTCAATGACTAATGATATCATTGATAATCTACTATATATTCCTACGCTTGTTATCTGCCATTTACCTCTGGTCCTTTCCCATTGGTAAATTACTGTTTGTTGGTAAATCATTTCTGATATTACCTTTAATCTACTTCCATAATTTCTGGCGTTCATGATTTCCCTTTTGTTGGTAATTGAGATATTATTGATATCAATTAACCCGTGGTTCATCATCTCCATTTCTTCCTTCGTTTTGATTAAATTCCTTGGATACGTTCTTCTCATTTCCTTTGATTCTATTTCTCTTTGTGTAATATTTTCCTGGTTTCGGTTAGTTTTAATTTCAGGTACTACCATTACTTGTTCCTGCATTTTATCATTTGGTACATCTTCCGTTCTTGGTTTGCTATCATGTGGTAATTCCTTATTCGTATACTCTATTTTCTGATATAAATTTTTACAACTATCCTTCATCTGCTTATTGGTCTCTTTCATCTTTTTAATCTTAGTGCTTACTTTGGCTTTAAAATCTTGTACTTCTCGGTCCGTCTGACTCCATCTTTTGTCCGCTTCTGTGATTCGTCGTTCGATCCTAGTTGTCTTTTCTTCTACTTTCTTGTTTATCAACACAATATTATCGTTTATCTTCCTGCTAAACTCTTCCTTTAACACCTCCATCTTCTCGTCTAATTTGTCCAGGTTTTCTTGGTTAATTTTCCTTACTTCTTCTCTGAATAGTTGGTTATCCTCTCTCATTTCTTCCAATTTCTCCCCCATCTTCTCTTCCATTTTCTTACTGTTTTCTTCAATCCTCCTATTAGTATTCTCAATTTTGTTAATCAATTCTTCCTTAGTTGATTTGAATTCTTCCTTAAACAACTGGTTGTTTTCCTTCAAATCTTCCAACTTCTTCCCCATTTCTTCTTTTGTGGATTGGTTATCCTTCTTCAAATCTTCTTTTGTGGATTCTATGTTTTTATTGGTATTTCCAGTGTCTCCCTTCAAATCTTCCAACTTTTTACTTAATGATTGATTGTCTTCCTTTGTGGAATCCATTTTCTTATTTATTTCCGTCATCATTCTCATTAAGGTATCTTGGAACTGAACATCTCCAGTTGGCGCAGTGTTCTCGGTTTGTGAGGGTTTCTCTGGTTGTGCAGGTTGTTTAGACAGTACTGGTGGCAATAACCTTTCCACATCTTCTACTGGCGTCGCCTCTTTATTTTCCATACACATTTCAACTTCCTTTTCGGCCTCCGCCGCCCGTTTCTTTGAGGTTGCACGTCGTTGCATTTTTCCCTTTCTCTGGCTTTATAGCTGCTGCCAAACTCCAATTAGGGATTGGGCAGATTGTAGTGGCCTTTCAGTCGCTAATTAAAGCCCCACAGTTGTGCGCCAATTTGTAACTTAACCGTTTAATTTCCATATCTGGTCTGCTTCCTTTTGTTTTAAGCCCCACTGTTGGGCTAGCCAATTTGTAACTAAACGTTTATTACTTGTGTTGTGTTGTGTTACAAAATTTATAATTATGTGTTAGTGTAGAAATAAAAATTATTTATAAAAAAGTAAATAAAATAAATTTAATTAAATTTTTTCTTTAATTAATTAATTAATTAAGTTTCGTTGTGTTCCGAAACATTTATCACTTAATTTAAATGTTTTATAGGCTTTTGGGTATTTGTTAAAAAACTCTAGCCACTTATAAGATTGTCTCCAATAGCAATTGATACTTGTTTATTTTCTATTTGGAGGTTATCTTCCTTCTGGTGGTGAGATTCTTGTAGTAATTTCTTATTAAATTAAAGTATTGTGTTAATTGCCTATATTTAGAAATGAAAAACTGTTTAAATATGAAATATATTAATAATTTTATTAACAATTAGGTATTTTGACTCTTGTCGATATGTAAATCGATTCTCAGGGTATCGTTTTTGTTATTAGAAATGTTTTATATAAAGGTTCTTGGAACAGCTATGTTAGGGAAAGTCAGAGAAATAGGGCAAAGATGGAAAAGTATAACATTACAAGGTAAATTCTTAATTATGGCAGTACATATATTCGATTTAAAATATAGAAATAAGTAAATAGGTTGCGAACCGTCCAGCAGGCTGTAGCAGGCTGTGTCGATTTGAGTTGTTATAAATCAGCAATGGCCGCTATTACGATTGAAACTCGTCACCTCGCAGTTTTGGTGTTCAAATAAAGATATTTTCCTTGTGAATTTAAGTCCTGGTGTCTGCAAATCTTCCTTCTGGTGTTGGTGTAGTGTCACTGGTTCAGTTTCGGGGTTGTATTCAGAAAATTGGTGTAGTTATAAGTCAGGTTCATTTTTGTCGGTTAGGCACTTTTTTGGTTAAGTTTTATTACTGTTTTATTTGGTTTAAATGTTATTTCCATTGGTGTTCTGTGCTGTATAATGTTAGTTCGGTGTTGTTATATGTTTCTTTCACTGTGTATGACTTTAAAAATGTTTTTTACTGAAACTCCCGATTTTCAGTTTCGGATCATTCAATTATTCGCCATTACGGTATTCGTAACTAGTTTAATACGGTTAAATTGCTCGTGTCAAGTGTCCCGTACGATCTTCAATAATTAACTAACTCACTTCCTTCATCTCCGACTAAAACCTTAGCCAAAGCAATATTATTCCTTCCATTGTTCGAATTTTATTTTGCATCCTGTGCATGTAATAATGTTACATTATATAACTGATTATACTTTAGTTATTCTTCAAATTTATTAGCTAGTTGTTACTTAATTTTATCCTTCAGTTCATTCTGCATAATTTGATAACAAATAATGCCGTTTTATTAAGTTTTTGATCTAAAATTGATAATTATTCCTTCATTTTGTAATTTATAATTACTAAGGTTTAGCTTCCTGTTATTTTCCAAATTCTGCCATTATCAAGTTATATTAATAATTATTAAATCTCATATTGTAATAAAAGGTTTATATTCCCTTACTTTCTTGCAATTAGATGAATTGGTTAAGTTTTAAGATATTATGTTGTTATATTATGAGTTAATTGCCTTTCTATTAATTTATTATTACACTTTGTAAATCTTTTATACTTTCGGCTAGTGCAGCAGCCATATTGTCTAGTACCAACTTATACTCACCATGTCCAGGATCTCGTTAGACGTATTGAAAAACCATATGGTTGTTTGAAATAACTATTAATTCACATTAAATGTTCTAATCAATATTACTTTATTAAATTCAAAACGAAAAGAAAAACATCATCAAGTTATATTGTTTCTGTTAAAATACAAAATTTCCTCTCTCCCTCGTACATTTTAACTTTAATGATATTCCAAAAGACGTATTCATAAAATAGATCATTTGTTTAAAATCATCTGCAAAAATAAGAAATAATATAACTACACATTATTATGCTACAAATATCACCCATAACGAAAACCAGCGCTTTCACACACACACATCTTCCCCAGTTTTTAAGAGCTCATATTTAGTTTAATTTCACCCCTCTGTTCTTGTGTTACGAAAATAATAAAATTTGATAATTTGTGTATTTCCTTGTATGTACTTAGCTGAATTTGAATCCGATTATTAGTCCAGAAGACGTCACATTGTTTTACGTGCGCACTGTTATTTTTAAATCATTCGTTCCAAACTGTGTTAATGTAAATAAACTGTTAATCACTTTTAGTATGATTTGCTAAATCACATTTTAAATCTATTATTCACATTTTAGAAGGTTTTGCGGGCCCGCACTTACGTTCCAAAACTTTTATATACCACTCGCGAGTGGTGATGGAGTTAGACTGGGGCAGAGCCACAGGCGCTAATTTGTGAAGCGGCTGTTGTAGAATGACCAATTTCCTTTGTTTACAGTTTGTATCATTGCGCCAGTAGACTACTTTCGTTTGCTGAGTGTCTGACGAAACTGGTGACACACCTCGTTATGTAATGCGGTGACGCAACACATCGCCTGATCGTCCGTTATATAATTTGTTTTTTTGCTGTTACATAATTTGTTTACCGTTGTGTTGTGTCCTTGAACTGACTTTGGCACAGTTTGTCGGTTATTGAATCTGTTCATATAAAATATTATTAAATAATTCTGCATTCAACGCCTCAAGCAGTGCAGCCACCGTCGCGATCGCTCCAAACAGCAAATTTACCTCTCTTTATAAATTTTTGTCCCTATCACCAAAAATGTTATTTATTATTATAAAAAAATACAAATTGTGTTATTGCTCCAAAATAGGCCCGTTACAATACCCCCTCAATGAGATATTTTATGCCGAAGCATAAAAAATCTCATTGACACATTCGTACTTGCTAAAGGGATCAGCCAGGATATGTCGCCACAACCCCCTTTACGGTTTACAAAAAAACATATCAACTCACCCTTGGTCCGGTGACTGTGACCGCACCTGAATGACAATACTGGACTTCTCTCTCGAGATCCCAACACCGTAGAGTCAGACAGATACTTAACGCCCCTGCTCTGACGCGCTGGCCAGCTCAGGTCCGCTGCCACAGCATCACCAAACACTGAAACAACAAATCAAATATCAAATAGTGGCCTTATACAACACCATATCCCCAACTGATTTGTTTCCCCCTAGCGGTGCTGGTTTGCGCTAAGAAGCACTGGTTTTGTTTCTACTTACTCCTAACATATCAGAATACCTAACAACTTAATCTAACATAAGAAAACATAGTACATTAATAACTCACATTGTTATCATTATCTAAAAATAAACAACTTGTATTTGACATTTACACATTTTACATCATTAGGTTTGCATAAAAAATCAGAAAATTACCTTTTAATCTCAATTTAACTTTTATTAATTCGTTTCTCAAAAATTTTTTTTTTTTTCAACTTCGTGTTACACATCATTTCATTTATTATTCCCTTTCATTAATTTGGGTGATTCTACGTTATTCATTATAATTTACTTTATCAACTTGGCATTTACTCATAATCTTACCCCTTTTATTACTCTAACGCTCCCTTACAAAATCTTTAACTAGTATGACACCCCACTATCAAAAAATCTACTAACCCTTCTCTACCTCTAACTACTTACTACTTTAGCTCAATTCGCCACCTTCTCTCAATATATAAAAAAAAATACTCTCTAATCCTTTGTACATAGGATACGTGTTCCCCCCCCTAAAAAAGCTCAATTCCCGTTCTCTGGTTCCTGGATTCTACCTAAGGCAACCCCGTCTCCACTAAAATCTATACCAAATCCCGTCCCAACCCTTATGTTGCGGACTCCCACACTACACTACCCCCTACTACAAAATTGCCATCCCCAAAAAATCTCAATCTCATTACCTCACTACAACTACAACAAAATAACAACATCAAAATAAACAATTTATCGCTCAAAACTCTACAATTATTCTCCAATTCTACTGTGTCTCCACTTATACTTCTCAAAATTCTATCACATACATTAACTCAAAACAACATTACATTACTTCATCTCTACTATTTCTTTAACTTTGACTTCAATTTGGACAGATCTATGTGTCCCACAAAATTCAACTTGAACTGATTCAAACATTTTATTCAAACAATTACTATCACCCATTTCTATCTTTTGCAACCCATTAAAAGTTTTAACTATCATAACCTTATTTCATTTTATTTTAAAATCTATAAACACATTGAAAACATATTATCATATTTTTATAATCCTTATACCTAACATACTAAATGAAATCAACATAATAAGACATAATAAACACAATATAGGAAGTATTTAGTGCATCTATTCTTCAAATCAAAACAAAATTATTGAGTAGCAAATCATCATTATTAAAATACAACAAATTTTTAATACGTTATCCCCTGGATAACCTCCCAGCCACACACACTATGACCCCCCCCTGGACTGTGGCGTCCAGTTGCGTCCACAAGGACTGAGGTTTTGGAGGAATGTGACATCTCCGTGTCCTTGCTTCTGCGTTACATTTTAAAAGGTATAGATATCAACATATCTTTGTCTATAATTATGCACCCTTACTGCGGTTCTACCACCTGTCTATGCTACCCCCAAGCGGGTAGAGTGGCAGCCGCTGTTCCATAGTTTGGTGATTCCCCATCAATTTCACCCCCCATCAATTTCAAAATACACCTTTACAACGATAACAGCTATGGCCAGTTAAGGCAGAACGTGACGCAATGAGCCCCAACCATAGCTGTTAAAGCTAAACCAATTCCACGGTCAGGGTTCGGTGAGGCCGTGACCGCCCAAAAATTTGGGGAATCACAAGTAAAATATCTTTTGTAACATTAAATTTAAGAAATTATATTTAAATGACATTATTAGTTTGGATGGTGTTTTACCCTCCTTCCTATGTAAGCTTACATATCATTGACATAAAATATTAAATACAAAATTTACAACCTCCCACCATGGCAGTTCCACACTACACTGTTATGTCACTTCATTTAGCACCAAACTACCCCCCAAAATTATCCCCACATCTTGTATAATACATTACATAACATAATAAACAACTAGACATTAACTTTGATTATTAGCATACATTAAACAACAATTCTCTTTTAAATAATTTATATAAAAATTTATAAACATTATTATTTAAAATTTTTCATTAACTTTTTATATATCATCATTCCTAATTTTCAACAATTATCTTCCCTAAAATTCTTAAAATTTATTATTAATAATTAGTATATATCATTTTTCAGTTATTATTAAAATTTTTCATTATCATATTTATTTAACACAATTATTCCAAGACATCTCATTACTCAATTAAAATCTTAGTTACCTGTAAACATTTTTGTTATACGTTATTCATATTGTCAAAATTTCTCTACTTACAATCCATTTCACAAAACATATACAACAATACTTTCACCTCACTTCTGAAACATTTCACAAAAATATTAGTTTACATCATACAATTCAGCCATCTATTATCAAATTCCAAATCTAGTAAAATAATTTAAATTCATTAAAAAGTTAATTATACAACATTGAAATAGTCAATCAAAATATTTAACATGTATCAAATTGTTTTAGTTAAATTAATTATTAACAGTACAAAATTCACTACCATAAACAACTATTATTATTCAATTACTGTTTTTCAAAACTACTGTTATTATTTATTTAACTTGCAAAATATTATTATTATTATTACCACAATTACACACACTTATTTACTTAACATTCCACCAGGTACACAAACAAATTTACTACATTATTATTTACAAAAATTATTCGTCAATAACTGTCAATTGTTTCACACTTCATATGTCCAAATCTGCAAGGTTGTTACCAAAATTTACAGTAGTCAACAATGTCTATACACTGATGTTTTAGCTCAACCTCCATCATCATATATATATCTAATATATTTGTAACAAGCATCATTTTTATCCACACATAACTTGTTATCATTATCATTATCATAATAACCCATTAATTTTACTCTATCCATTATACCATTATAAATCTTGTCACCATAAGTTACGATTGTCCAGTCTACATCAGTATTATTCAACGTCAGGTAATTTGTTTTATCATTTTTATATTCCTCAACTATCACGTCAGGTAAGTCATTATCATTTATAAAAATATTCTCAAAATAATTCTCTCTCTCTCTTCCAACAGGTATGTCTCTTGTATGGTTCATCTTCACCCCTTCTAACATTTTTTTCAATTCATCATAATTTCTCTGTAACTTATACACTTCTATCTCTCTCTCAATACACAACTCTCTCTCTTCATAACACCACATCACACTCTCATAATTATTACAGACAGAAGGTACAACATTATACAACATCAATATACTCTTTACTTCATCTACTAATATGGGTCTCTTACCCTGCAAAAACAACAACATTTGTGAACACCTTGGTTCAAAAATTTTAATGGGGAAATTTACCCTCTGCCCAAATTCAACTACAACATTATTTCTCCACTCTCTCTCTACTTCATCAATACATCTCAACATCTCATAATCACATTCCACAGACTCACCAGTACTTTCTGACATAACATTTTCAATTACATTATTATTTATTAATTCTTTCTCCAATATCATATTTTCACACTTATCATTACAATTTTCCTTTGTTTTATTTTTCTCTGTACTCATCACATGTACTCCCATTCGCTCAACACTCTGTTCTAATTTATTTAAACTGGTCCTTATTGTCTCATTAGTATTTTCTAAGCATTCATTCATTTCTTTAATTTGGTTTGTTAACACATCGAATTTCTCATTTATCTCGTTTTTCTGTTCATTAAAAAGCAATTTCATCATCTTGATCATATCATTCTCTTCAACCTTTTTACTCGTGACTGGTGTTGAGTGAACACCTTCATTCATGATTTGTGACTCAGTTACGCTTATCTGGCTTTCATCTACACTGTCAGTGACGCTGACAGTTTCATGATTGTCTGCCATTTTTCTTAAATCTTTTAACTATATTTCTTTGCAAAATAGTCTTATATGTAACACATAATTATTATTAAAAAAAAATATTCTACTCACCTATACTACACACACTCATGACATAACCTTATTTTATATGTCTATTTTACGTGCATACAAAAATTTGATTTTCTACTCCAAACAACCATATCTTTTCTGCAACAGGTCCACATTTGCATAATTAAATTTATGCAAACGGTCCAGCTGGTCGGGCGCCATTGTTATATTATTAGTTAATTGCCTTTCTATTAATTTATTATTACACTTTGTAAATCTTTTATACTTTCGGCTAGTGCAGCAGCCATATTGTCTAGTACCAACTTATACTCACCATGTCCAGGATCTCGTTAGACGTATTGAAAACCATATGGTTGTTTGAAATAACTATTAATTCACATTAAATGTTCTAATCAATATTACTTTATTAAATTCAAAACGAAAAGAAAAACATCATCAAGTTATATTGTTTCTGTTAAAATACAAAATTTCCTCTCTCCCTCGTACATTTTAACTTTAATGATATTCCAAAAGACGTATTCATAAAATAGATCATTTGTTTAAAATCATCTGCAAAAATAAGAAATAATATAACTACACATTATTATGCTACAAATATCACCCATAACGAAAACCAGCGCTTTCACACACACACATCTTCCCCAGTTTTTAAGAGCTCATATTTAGTTTAATTTCACCCCTCTGTTCTTGTGTTACGAAAACAATAAAATTTGTTAATTTGTGTATTTCCTTGTATGTACTTAGCTGAATTTGAATCCGATTATTAGTCCAGAAGACGTCACATTGTTTTACGTGCGCACTGTTATTTTTAAATCATTCGTTCCAAACTGTGTTAATGTAAATAAACTGTTAATCACTTTTAGTATGATTTGCTAAATCACATTTTAAATCTATTATTCACATTTTAGAAGGTTTTGCGGGCCCGCACTTACGTTCCGAAACTTTTATATACCACTCGCGAGTGGTGATGGAGTTAGACTGGGGCAGAGCCACAGGCGCTAATTTGTGAAGCGGCTGTTGTAGAATGACCAATTTCCTTTGCTTACAGTTTGTATCATTGCGCCAGTAGACTACTTTCGTTTGCTGAGTGTCTGACGAAACTGGTGACACACCTCGTTATGTAATGCGGTGACGCAACACATCGCCTGATCGTCCGTTATATAATTTGTTTTTTTGCTGTTACATAATTTGTTTACCGTTGTGTTGTGTCCTTGAACTGACTTTGGCACAGTTTGTTGGTTATTGAATCTGTTCATATAAAATATTATTAAATAATTCTGCATTCAACGCCTCAAGCAGTGCAGCCACCGTCGCGATCGCTCCAAACAGCAAATTTACCTCTCTTTATAAATTTTTGTCCCTATCACCAAAAATGTTATTTATTATTATAAAAAAATACAAATTGTGTTATTGCTCCAAAATAGGCCTGTTACAATGTTGGGATATATGACTCCCCTCTCCAAGTTTTTGAGTTCTGTCATTTCCATTTTTATTAATAATTCTGGCTATAATTTTACAAAAACTTTCTTAGTTATATTTCTTATTACATGGCTTTGTTTCTGATTTACCTTATCTAAATCCCTTCAGTTTAAATGTATTTAAGTACTTAGTTTCTCAGTTTTGATGATGTTTAGTTTTTATCATTTTGCCTAGATTCCTAACAGTTTTTACATACAAATTTGTATAAATAATACTTACTGAGTTATAACCTCTCTGACTTTCATTGACATTGTAACATTAATTAACCATTTTCTTCTTGTAAACAAAATAACAATTAGTATGTTTCATACTATTAACATGTAACATATAATTCCAATTAATAGCTGTCTTTAACAAATCAGACATTTTTCATACTCAAATATATACATAACAAATATCATATATATAGAATGTTTTTCCATTCTAACATTTTAATTAGTTATTCACAATCATACCTATAATAAATATTTTACAATTAAAGAATGTTATTGGTTCTGATCTGTTTAAATTTTCTTATTCCTAATACATTTTAAATATCTTATGCTACATAAACAAAACCTTATTTACTATATTCTTATTCTATATTCCTTATATTAAGTTTTATTAGCAGTTTTTATCTGTTTTTAATTGGGTTTTGGGTAATTGTGCCCTGTCACTTCACTTTTTATTCTGTGTCTGCCCTTGTTTTATTAATCATTCTAATGAATGTCATTTAAACAGATTGGCAGTTCTTTGCTATAACACATGTATTATATTACCTCTGTACATAAATTAAGACACTTCAAAGTTGTATTATTTCATTATTTACATAGTTTGTGAATACCAATAATGAAACATAAGGTTCATTTTTTATAATACTAAAACTTGCACTGGTTCTCTTTACATTCCTTGATTCTATTTCTAAATGGTTATATAGTCTTACTAAAATCAAGAGATCTATTTGTAGATTACAATGAAGATTTGTTCTTCTTTGGTATCATATTATTATTTCACCTTGGTCCACTTTCAACTCTTACTCTATACACTTTTTTGTTTCTTATATCTATTGTACATGTGGGTTTTTGCATTAATACTTTGTTATACTTTTTTATTATTATTATTTTTATTTATGTTGGGGTATGGGTGTTTTTTACAAGAGCATTCCTTCTTCTTGTGGATGTTGTCTTCTTCTTGTTTCTTCATTGATGTCTTCTTTTCTTCTGGTTTCTTATAATTGTATTTTCTTCATCTTCTTCTGGATGTCATCGGGTTTTCGGGTTTCTTCTTCACCTACTCTTCTTGTTTCATACAACAGATTTCCTTCTCTTTGTTGTGTTTAGTTATTTTCTGGGTATCTTCCTTGCCTACTCCTTACCTTCGTTGTGGGTTTAGTTATGTTCTGGGTTTCTTCTTCGCCTACTCCTTACCTTCCTTGTGGGTTTAGTTATGTTCTGGGTTTCTTCCTTATCTACTCCTTACCTTCCTGGGTTATATTTTTTCACCTTTTTAGTTATTAAAATTGGTTCTGATGATTCATCACTTGTAACCTTTATTTTATATGAACTTATATCTTTATATCAATGATTGTACTGCACGGTTGTTCTGAATTAATTCTTTATTTATTGCTTTCTTCGGATTTAAACATGTTATTGTATTATTTTAATGATCATTTCGCCATTCATTTTTATGGGCTTATCTGTCATGCTACAGATTTCTCTCCTCCAGAAGTAATTATTTCAGACTTGATTATGGATGAAATAATTTCTTATGACAATTTTATTAATTTTTATACTTCATTTTCCTCTCCATTTCTATATCGACTTTTTTATATTTGAGCTTAATAAATTATATATATAGTCTCTTATCTGACTTTTGATCCTTCTTGGATAGTTAGTGTCTCTGAGATATATTATTATTATTATTATTATTATTATACATTTTCTTTCCTTATAAACTTCGCGTTGTATCCTTGGGATATTAATTCCCTAACGTTCCCTATCATGTGGGCTGGTGCAGTTCAGAGGGGCACTGTAGGCTTCACAACTCTGCTGGCCAAACACCACTTCTACAATTTGAGTCCAGAGGCACATTCATCTCTGCTCAAAAAACATAATGCTGGTGGAATTATCTACAGTCAGTCATCGAATAAATTAAATAAAAAGTAGTCTGATTGTCGTCTAATAAAAATATCTTTGGATTCTTCACTTCGTAGTTTCTCAGATTATCTCACATTTTCTATCTTAATAATTCTTCTTAATACTTATTTACTTATTATATATATTTTTCTAAACTCTTAGCTCGTCTGATATATTTATTTTAATTATGGTTGGAAACTTTTGTTAATTCTTCTTGTTACTAGTTATAGTATAACTTTTTTTTCCTTTTCTTCTACATCTGAATTCTCTTTATACTTCCTTCTGGTTAATTACCTTGTTAGCATAGTTTGTATATTCTCTTTGGTTCTTATTCATTATTTGAATGGTCTTATTTTATTATAGTTAATTTTTAAATTTGTATCTTTATATTAGATATTCAGGTTGTTATTTTGATCATATTATTTAAACATTTTGTTCTTTCCTTTCTCTTAGAAAGTTATTAATCCGCCTTCGCATTCATTAACATTAATTCGTTTATTATATTTCATGTGGTACTTCTTCTCTTTGCGTTTCATATAGGTCTTATTATTATTATTTGTTCAAAATCATCTTCTCCATATGTTTGGTATGAGTTGGTCTTCTTTGCTTCTTCAGAACTGAGTAATATCATAATCATTTTTCTTGATTAACTGTTTCCATTATCGTTTCATAAGTAGTTAGTCATAGGTTGTTCTCATTATATTATTGTTTTTTTCTTTTTTATATTTTTTATAATTTTATTATAATAACAGATTCTTGTCTTTGTTTCCAAATTATTGCCTTCTCTTGTATCTCACACTCTTTTTTGTTTTTCTTCTCTACTCCTTCAAATGCTAGATATTCACATTTATTCTGGATTATATTTAATTCTTTTTTCTGAATTAATCATATTATTTTCTTATAAATTTGTTTATAAATGGAACATATTTATTTTTAGAACTTTGTTAGTTTTATGCAAAATTCAAATTCTTCTTTTCATCTATTTCCATAACCTTTTTCATAAATCATTGTAATAAGTTGATCTTATTTTATTTTAGGATTTTGAGGTTTATTATTCAAAATTCTATCTTTTAATTATTCCAAATGTTCTCTTTGAAAATTGTTTGGTAGTAAGTTGATCTTACAATTATTTTTGGATTTAGTGGTTTTTATTCTAAATTCTTGTCTTTTTAATTATTCCAAATGGTTTCTCTTCAAAATTGTGTGTAGTAAGTTGGACTTACTTCATTTTAGAATTTATAGTTTTTATAAAATTCTAAATTCTTCCTTTTTAATTACCATAAAGTTTTTTCACAAAATTAGTTGTAGTAAGTTGGTCTTATTTCTATTTTAGAATTTTTTTATTTATTTATTTTTTTTAATTCTAAATTCGAATTCATTCTTCATAATACTTTTTCATGGATGCTTAGTTGTACACACCTTTAACTCTTCCAGAAACTATTTCTCTCAGTTCGTTAATCATCTTATTCTTAAAATTATCGTTCTTATTATTATATTTACTTTTATACCCAGGATGGATGATTTTCTTTATGTCGCTCAGTTGCTCATATTTTCATTTGTAAGGTTCAGTTTCTTAAATACTCTTCCTTCATAAAATCCAGTTTTGTTTCTTTGTTCATTATTCATATCATTTCTTTTCAATGGTATTTATATCTCGTCTCCTTCACCATCGTTTTTCGCCATAGTCGGTTATCATGACATCCGTCCCTTTTCTTGATGGTGTGTGGTATTTGAGTTAACCATGGTCCATCATCTCGGTTGCCCTTATTGTCCGGACGATCATTGTCTTCATTATTATTCCGGTACTAGTGACATCTCTTTTCTCTACTTTGTATTTCATTTCCCCTTCAGTTATTCCTTCATTAGCTGCAAGTCTTACTCGACTCGCCCTATCATATCGTTTCTTACACCCATAGGCCACTGGTCCATCAATGACTAATGATATCATTGATAATCTACTGTATATTACTACGCTTGTTATCTGCCATTTACCTCTGGTCCTTTCCCATTGGTAAATTACTGTTTGTTGGTAAATCATTTCTGATATTACCTTTAATCTACTTCCATAATTTCTGGCGTTCATGATTTCCCTTTTGTTGGTAATTGAGATATTATTGATATCAATTAACCCGTGGTTCATCATCTCCATTTCTTCCTTCGTTTTGATTAAATTCCTTGGATACGTTCTTCTCATTTCCTTTGATTCTATTTCTCTTTGTGTAATATTTTCCTGGTTTCGGTTAGTTTTAATTTCAGGTACTACCAGTACTTGTTCCTGTGTTTTATCATTTGGTACATCTTCCGTTCTTGGTTTGCTATCATGTGGTAATTCCTTATTCGTATATTCTATTTTCTGATATAAATTTTTACAACTATCCTTCATCTGCTTATTGGTCTCTTTCATCTTTTTAATCTTAGTGCTTACTTCGGCTTTAAAATCTTGTACTTCTCGGTCCGTCTGACTCCATCTTTCGTCCGCTTCTGTGATTCGTCGTTCGATCCTAGTTGTCTTTTCTTCTACTTTCTTGTTTATCAACACCATATTATCGTTTATCTTCCTGCTAAACTCTTCCTTTAACACCTCCATCTTCTCGTCTAATTTGTCCAGGTTTTCTTGGTTAATTTTCCTTACTTCTTCTCTGAATAGTTGGTTATCCTCTCTCATTTCTTCCAATTTCTCCCCCATCTTCTCTTCCATTTTCTTACTGTTTTCTTCAATCCTCCTATCAGTATTCTCAATTTTGTTAATCAATTCTTCCTTAGTTGATTTGAATTCTTCCTTAAACAACTGGTTGTTTTCCTTCAAATCTTCCAACTTCTTCCCCATTTCTTCTTTTGTGGATTGGTTATCCTTCTTCAAATCTTCTTTTGTGGATTCTATGTTTTTATTGGTATTTCCAGTGTCTCCCTTCAAATCTTCCAACTTTTTACTTAATGATTGATTGTCTTCCTTTGTGGAATCCATTTTCTTATTTATTTCCGTCATCATTCTCATTAAGGTTTCTTGGAACTGAACATCTCCAGTTGGCGCAGTGTTCTCGGTTTGTGAGGGTTTCTCTGGTTGTGCAGGTTGTTTAGACAGTACTGGTGGCAATAACCTTTCCACATCTTCTGCTGGCGTCGCCTCTTTATTTTCCATATACATTTCAACTTCCTTTTCGGCCTCCGCCGCCCGTTTCTTTGAGGTTGCACGTTGTAGCATTTTTCCCTTTCTCTGGCTTTATAGCTGCTGCCAAACTCCAATTAGGGATTGGGCAGATTGTAGTGGCCTTTCAGTCGCTAATTAAAGCCCCTCAGTTGTGCGCCAATTTGTAACTTAACCGTTTAATTTCCATATCTGGTCTGCTTCCTTTTGTTTTAAGCCCCACTGTTGGGCTAGCCAATTTGTAACTAAACGTTTATTACTTGTGTTGTAATTATATATTATATATTGCTACAAAATATATAATTATGTGTTAGTGTAGAAATAAAAATTATTTATTAAAAAAATAAATAAAATAAATTTAATTAAATTTTTTCTTTAATTAATTAATTAAGTTTCGTGGTGTTCCGAAACGTTTATCACTTAATTTAAATGTTTTATAGGCTTTTGGGTATTTGTTAAAAAACTCTAGCCACTTATAAGATTGTCTCCAATAGCAATCGATACTTGTTTATTTTCTATTTGGAGGTTATCTTCCTTCTGGTGGTGAGATTCTTGTAGTAATTTCTTATTAAATTAAAGTATTGTGTTAATTGCCTATATTTAGAAATGAAAAACTGTTTAAATATGAAATATATTAATAATTTTATTAACAATTAGGTATTTTGACTCTTGTCGATATGTAAATCGATTCTCAGGGTATCGTTTTTGTTATTAGAAATTTTTTATATAAAGGTTTTTTGAACAGCTATGTTAGGGAAAGTCAGAGAAATAGGGCAAAGATGGAAAAGTATAACATTACAAGGTAAATTCTTAATTATGACAGTACATATATTGTAACCGACTATACTTACTATGTTTATAAATTTATTAAAACTGAGTTGTAAAATATTTAAATGTTGTAGTAGTTAGAAATTGAAAGTTACTAATTTTCTAAAATAATTAAAATGTAGTATTTGAAGTTATTAAAAGTGTGTTTACAATCGCAAAAATGATAAGTGTCTGAAAAGAACTCCTTTCGATAAAAAATAAAATAAATGCCTTAATATTATTTGAACAATAACGTTGCTTAAATTTAAAAATAAAGTATACTAGCTGGTCGCTTGATGACGGTGACCGTCGTGTTGATACTAGCAGCGAAACTCCTCCTCCTGGTTGACAGTTGTCTAAGTACGTAAAGTCTAGTAATGTCTGGACAATAAAATTAATAAAATACACTTCCACGTACCTGTTCGTGATTCTGGAAGTTCAGAAGTTCACTATTTCAATAAATCAATAAGCTGCCAAGACGGTTTACAAAACCAGCTTACTTTATCTACAAGGTTAGGTTACCTTGTTTAATAATGGGCGCCACACAGGTTTATTTCGGGAAAATCCCGTGGAAAACCCATTAATAGAATCAAATAATAATTCAAAAAAACTGAAATTGTGTTTATTGCCCTTATGGCAATTCAATTCAACAATATATGATTGCAACGAAAAGTTGTTTTGATTATTCTGAATGAATTATTTATCTATTTTTTAGAAATAAATCAAGTCAAGTTATGCTGCTAATAACTGGGTTTTATTTGTACCCTTGATAATGAATTCAAACAAACATAGTTAAGAGAATACATTGATGTACAATTGCAAATATTTTGTTACATACCCTATATGACTGGCTCAGAGCATAAACAATAATTCTGGTTAAGTCCAGATACTCTTTACTTTAAACATTAATATTATTTATATCTCGGGCGTAAGTTCTTTGAAACACAAGAAAGAATGCTCATGCCTACACAATAGCTAATTATTTTATAATACAATATCGACTAGTAATGCCTTGTAGTTTACTAATATAAAATCGAACCTATTTTATAGGTTAGGCGTTCGTCACGCTTGCTTAATTATTCACAAAGTTATATGGTGAGATCACTTAAGACTAACATCATTCTTATATAGGATTGACAAATCCATTAAATAAATTCAGACATGGTGTAATACAGAAAATGTTTTAGTGTTATGCGTCAGTACAGATTTTGTTTACAAAACATATAGGTTAGTGCACTCAGTGTAATGGAATAAATTGTCACGCAGTTACCTCTGTGTTTTAATCTTTCGATTAAAATTCAATTAAACACTTCAATGGTCGGATTGTAATGACCATTGTTATTCACTACACACGCACTTGAACAGAGAATATTGGTCCGCTTCTGACTAAAAAGGACCTTATATGATACTATTTAATTATTTTCTCCTGTTCGATATGTTCCCGCACTAAATAAAATAATACTTCACTTCGATGCACTGATTCTATGTAGAGTATATTGTAGTTACTTTTTGTTGTAGCCGAAATAATTCAATGGACGCACTATTACAATGAAGCTATCAGTTAACAAAAATTTTGATGAGACGAGCGTACCTTCCGCTCTGGATGATCGTTAAAAGTGTCTAACGGTAATTAGCCGCGTTTCTTTATATACCCTCTGTTTTGATAGGGCCTAGGCAATTGTTTTATTTAGTAAGCTATTTTCTGATTGGCTTAGCCAGGCGTTACGAAAGTGACGTATTGTCTTTCCAACTGTCACTAACGGTTTTTAACCGACTTTTCGCCAGAATGATTGACAGCCGTCGTTGTTGTTAGTGTTGATAAACAGATTGTTTACTTTTTATTTACACATGATGCTAACGCATGTCACACACTTATTATAGTTGCGATCGGGGTCGTATCGCTATCAAATTAAAGGATATTTTTTCCTCTTCAATTTGATATAGTTTGACACTGGTTTATTTACACTTTCACTGACATTTTTTTAATAAACAATGTTCAGGTATATGGCTTCGCGCTGTCGTCTGCTAACAAAGCCGGCGATGACTTTTTCTTATCAATACATTGTTTGTGTTCCACATCGCATTTTTCACTTAAACGTTTATGTTGGAACACTAATATATCCGTCTTTATACTTATTTAGTGAATATTATGATTAAACCTTAACTTATACATTGCTATGAACTATACTTACTCCCTATGACATTTTGTTTCTCACTATTTTGCTCCATGCTATTAATTAATAATTGAACTATTACTTGTCTAACATATTAACAATGCTTATCGCTATGTTTGGGTATAAAGATTGTTCAGTGTACGTGATTTACACTCACAGTACTTTTTACTAATCACCGTATTGATGATTGTTTGTTTTAGGCATTGCCGAGGCATACCGTTTGCATCGGATTTATGCCTTAATAATGTTTATTAGTTTACATTTCGGTACCTTGATGAGGTAGCTTACTTATATAAGGTTCCCTCTTACAAATATTCTTACTTATCATAAGCACACTTGAGACTGTAATACAGCTTCAATCTTATATTGTGGCCATAGCTAATCTTAGTCCTTGGCATTAATAGTTACTAGTCATAGTTGATTTATTCTCAGCCAAATGCTGATGCTGGTATGACATTATTCGGATTCTTATTTAATTGTTTTTATTAACATGTCAAATTCCATTTAAGTAATTCACTGACTCGCTTGACAGCTTAAAGTGAATTTAATTTGTCCATTAGTTTGTGTCAGTTATAGTATGGGTTGTAGTGTCAAGCAGTGTTTAGGTTTACTGCTTCTTGTGGCACTTCTTCTTCTTTCTTCTTCAATGGTTCCTCTCTTCTTTGCTACTCTTATCATTATATTATCTACTTACATTACCGTCATGTATTTATTAAATCTAAGGGCATATGTCTAGGTTATGTAACACCTGGTCATGTTACATATACTCCCCTCTCAAAATTGATAATTTGAGAGAAAATTGTATTTTTTGATAAAATTATCATTTCATTTCAGTTTTTAGTATATTACTACTGCTTTTTGTCTTGTACTCTTTACATTGACCTTTAACATACTATTAGTGTGTTACACTAGTTTGAGTTCTTGGCTAGTGATATAATTCTTAGCTTACTAGTATTTTTCAAGTTTCTCACATTTTAAGTTATTTAATTACAATAGGTTTCACTTCTTAAATTAACAATTTCCTGTCTTACAATAATACATTTTTCTTTCTCATTACATATCTTTATTTTAGTGTGTGTGTGATAATCTCAATGGTTCTTTTATTTTTATTTATTTTTTATTTATTTTTATTTTTACCTCACAGATTCTTTATTAATAGTCCTTGATATATTACTATATAATTCCCTAACATTTGTAGTGGGTCCGGAGTCAGAGGGGCTCTATTTGGCATCCATTCTCCGCCGTTCCTCAGCTACACGTACTCAGAATCAGAGGCATCCTCATCTCTGTCCGAGACAAAATAAAAATTGCACATAGCAATAGTTGCACTATCACAACACATAAAACATAACATATCATTCATTTTTAAATAATATAACATATTCAATATAACATTCAAGGTATTAGAGGTTTCATTTGTATCACATTTCATTCTTTTATGCTTTCTAACATACTTCCTTTTCACAGGTAATCATTCCTTTTCAGACTAGACATTCTCGGCCATGCTCTTTATTAGCCGTATTGTTACCTTTTTATACTAGTTGACAATTTGTTTTGGTTTACTTGAGTATTCTTAAAATTACACACTTACATTGATCATCATATAATTATGCAGTTGTTTCTTACATATAGAGTTTACAATATTTCATTCTTACAATAGTATACAAGTTTTTCTCTCGTCAATAATTTACACTTATCCTGAATTATCAGGGTTTACAGTATTCATATACTAAATGTTTTTGTTAGATGTTCTCTGACATATCTTGTTACATACAATATTTGGTAATTCAAGAACATTTTCTTTCTCTTCATTCCACAATAATAATAGCCATCTCTATAATTAACTCTCTTTGGTATTCTGCCTCTCTACTCCTTCAAGTGTCTGATAATTTACACTTATTCTGGATGATTTTATATAATATTTCTTAGTTTCGTGAGGGGTACTTAATATTTGACATTTAGATACAATATAACGATACAATTATAACACATTAATAGTTAATACTTTTTTTTTTCCTTTTTAAATATAGCCTAGTAATTTTAGTTATAAAATAGTAGTATTTCCTCTTTAAATTAATCTAACATAGGAGTATTAGAATAATTTTATGTCACCATCTTAGGTATATTTTGTTATATGCTACTTTTGGTTCTATATGATATAATAGATATCCTTCTTCTCATTAAATTATTTGGTTTACAATACACATTTTTCTACCACTTAGTATGATAAATCTGGCTCTTATTTAATAAGTAACCAATAGTTTGGCCTATACACTAATACTACACACTTTTTATAACACAATATGGCAAATAGGTTTGCTATAGGCAACTAGCCACTTTCAATACCTTGGGCATAATACATGATCCTCCTGATCACTAATTGAATCCGTTTATGGTAGATACTTGTAAAATTTCTTATACACTAAATATTCCGGTGGTAATGGTTGTATACCACTATAATTTATCCGTTTTTAATAATAATCACATTTATTGTTTATATATTTGGAGTTATATTGGGCTTTTCCATTCTATTGGGTTCATTGTTTGGGACAATTACGTTTCACAGGTACCCTTTTTCCTAGCTGTCTCTAGTACAACATGTTTGTGGTATTTGGCACCCTATCCCTATCATGCGGTTCTTCCACTTTGCGGCTACCAGATAGTCATTGGCTCCCCGTTTTCTCGCCTTCTTCTTCTCCTCATCTTCGATATCCATGTGTCCCGTGTACTCCGGGTCTTTGTTATTATTGATGTGTAGTACCTCTTCTAACTCTGGTTGATCGTCATTAGTTTCCTGGTTGGATTTTTCCATTGATTGGTCCCTCTTCTTCCGTAATTCCTTTATTTCTTGGGCGTACCCTTCAATGATCCGGTCCAGTTGTTCTTGATACCCTTTCCTTTTCTTGGAATGCCTTATTCTCCCTTTGGAAATATTTGCTTTAAGTATTTTATTGGTTATAGTCTTCTTTGTTGTAGCACATTTCTTCTCTTCGTCCATCTTCATGAAGCTCCTTCGATACTCCTTCCTATAGGTCCCTTCTTTACGGTTGATGACTGGGAAATAAATCATATTAACTAGACCACTTTGAGTCATTTCGATTAATTCTTTTGTTACCCTAGTCTTCTTTGGGCGTATTATTCTTCTTTCTTCCTTTTTCTTAATAATTTTGTTCCTTTCTTCATGAATTTTAATTTGCGAATTCACTTGTTCGGTGTTTTTATTTCTGGGTAATTCTTGTGTCTCCACTTGATCATCACACATTGGCAGATTATTTTGTTCTAAGTCTTCATTCTCGGCTACTAACTCTTCCGCTTCTTTAATTACCTGAGTCTCTTTTATACCTTCGGCATTGATCTCCTTATATTGAATATCCTCCTCGTTTCCGTCAAGCTCATTTTCAGATAATAATGTATTTATGTCTCTTTGCTTTTCTGCAAGTTCATTATCATTTTTCATTTCTTCCCTCCATTTCCGGTTATCCTTAATCATTGACTCGAGCTTTTTATTGTTGTCATCTATTTTTTTATGGGATTTCTTACTGTCTTCCTTTAATTCCATCATGATTTCCATGAATTCCATATACTGCGCTGTCGTGAGAGGCATGGTTGTTCTCTTGTGTCTGCCGGGCTGATTATAAATATAAAAAATATTTTTATCCAATATTTTTTCAGCCTCACGTTGCTGGTCGCCAATTTGTAACCGACTATACTTACTATGTTTATAAATTTATTAAAACTGAGTTGTAAAATATTTAAATGTTGTAGTAGTTAGAAATTGAAAGTTACTAATTTTCTAAAATAATTAAAATGTAGTATTTGAAGTTATTAAAAGTGTGTTTACAATCGCAAAAATGATAAGTGTCTGAAAAGAACTCCTTTCGATAAAAAATAAAATAAATGCCTTAATATTATTTGAACAATAACGTTGCTTAAATTTAAAAATAAAGTATACTAGCTGGTCGCTTGATGACGGTGACCGTCGTGTTGATACTAGCAGCGAAACTCCTCCTCCTGGTTGACAGTTGTCTAAGTACGTAAAGTCTAGTAATGTCTGGACAATAAAATTAATAAAATACACTTCCACGTACCTGTTCGTGATTCTGGAAGTTCAGAAGTTCACTATTTCAATAAATCAATAAGCTGCCAAGACGGTTTACAAAACCAGCTTACTTTATCTACAAGGTTAGGTTACCTTGTTTAATAATGGGCGCCACACAGGTTTATTTCGGGAAAATCCCGTGGAAAACCCATTAATAGAATCAAATAATAATTCAAAAAAACTGAAATTGTGTTTATTGCCCTTATGGCAATTCAATTCAACAATATATGATTGCAACGAAAAGTTGTTTTGATTATTCTGAATGAATTATTTATCTATTTTTTAGAAATAAATCAAGTCAAGTTATGCTGCTAATAACTGGGTTTTATTTGTACCCTTGATAATGAATTCAAACAAACATAGTTAAGAGAATACATTGATGTACAATTGCAAATATTTTGTTACATACCCTATATGACTGGCTCAGAGCATAAACAATAATTCTGGTTAAGTCCAGATACTCTTTACTTTAAACATTAATATTATTTATATCTCGGGCGTAAGTTCTTTGAAACACAAGAAAGAATGCTCATGCCTACACAATAGCTAATTATTTTATAATACAATATCGACTAGTAATGCCTTGTAGTTTACTAATATAAAATCGAACCTATTTTATAGGTTAGGCGTTCGTCACGCTTGCTTAATTATTCACAAAGTTATATGGTGAGATCACTTAAGACTAACATCATTCTTATATAGGATTGACAAATCCATTAAATAAATTCAGACATGGTGTAATACAGAAAATGTTTTAGTGTTATGCGTCAGTACAGATTTTGTTTACAAAACATATAGGTTAGTGCACTCAGTGTAATGGAATAAATTGTCACACAGTTACCTCTGTGTTTTAATCTTTCGATTAAAATTCAATTAAACACTTCAATGGTCGGATTGTAATGACCACTGTTATTCACTACACACGCACTTGAACAGAGAATATTGGACCGCTTCTGACTAAAAAGGACCTTATATGATACTATTTAATTATTTTCTCCTGTTCGATATGTTCCCGCACTAAATAAAATAATACTTCACTTCGATGCACTGATTCTATGTAGAGTATATTGTAGTTACTTTTTGTTGTAGCCGAAATAATTCAATTGACGCACTATTACAATGAAGCTATCAGTTAACAAAAATTTTGATGAGACGAGCGTACCTTCCACTCTGGATGATTGTTAAAAGTGTCTAACGGTAATTAGCCGCGTTTCTTTATATACCCTCTGTTTTGATAGGGCCTAGGCAATTGTTTTATTTAGTAAGCTATTTTCTGATTGGCTTAGCCAGGCGTTACGAAAGTGACGTATTGTCTTTCCAACTATCACTAACGGTTTTTAACCGACTTTTCGCCAGAATGATTGACAGCCGTCGTTGTTGTTAGTGTTGATAAACAGATTGTTTACTTTTTATTTACACATGATGCTAATGCATGTCACACACTTATTATAGTTGCGATCGGGGTCGTATCGCTATCAAATTAAAGGATATTTTTTCCTCTTCAATTTGATATAGTTTGACACTGGTTTATTTACACTTTCACTGACTTTTTTTAATAAACAATGTTCAGGTATATGGCTTCGCGCTGTCGTCTGCTAACAAAGCCGGCGATGACTTTCTCTTATCAATACATTGTTTGTGTTCCACATCGCAGTTTTTACTTAAACGTCTATGTTGGAACACTAATATATCCGTCTTTATACTTATTTAGTGAATATTATGATTAAACCTTAACTTATACATTGCTATGAACTATACTTACTCCCTATGACATTTTGTTTCTCACTATTTTGCTCCATGCTATTAATTAATAATTGAACTATTACTTGTCTAACATATTAACAATGCTTATCGCTATGTTTGGGTATAAAGATTGTTCAGTGTACGTGATTTACACTCACAGTACTTTCTACTAATCACCTTATTGATGATTGTTTGTTTTAGGCATTGCCGAGGCATACCGTTTGCATCGGATTTATGCCTTAATAATGTTTATTAGTTTACATTTCGGTACCTTGATGAGGTAGCTTACTTATATAAGGTTCCCTCTTACAAATATTCTTACTTATCATAAGCACACTTGAGACTGTAATACAGCTTCAATCTTATATTGTGGCCATAGCTAATCTTAGTCCTTGGCATTAATAGTTACTAGTCATAGTTGATTTATTCTCAGCCAAATGCTGATGCTGGTATGACATTATTCGGATTCTTATTTAATTGTTTTTATTAACATGTCAAATTCCATTTAAGTAATTCACTGACTCGCTTGACAGCTTAAAGTGAATTTAATTTGTCCATTAGTTTGTGTCAGTTATAGTATGGGTTGTAGTGTCAAGCAGTGTTTAGGTTTACTGCTTCTTGTGGCACTTCTTCTTCTTTCTTCTTCACTGGTTCCTCTCTTCTTTGCTACTCTTATCATTATATTATCTACTTACATTACCGTCATGTATTTATTAAATCTAAGGGCATATGTCTAGGTTATGTAACACCTGGTCATGTTACAATATTCGATTTAAAGTATAGAAATAAGTAAATAGGTTGCGAACCGTCCAGCAGGCTGTAGCAGGCTGTGTCGATTTGAGTTGTTATAAATCAGCAATGGCCGCCATTATGATTGAAACTCGTCACCTCGCAGTTTTGGTGTTCAAATAAAGATGTTATCCTTGTGAATTTAAGTCCTGGTGTCTGCAAATCTTCCTTCTGGTGTTGGTCACTGATTCAGTTTCGGGGATGTATTCAGAAAATTGGTGTAGTTATAAGTCAGGTTCACTTTTGTCAGTTAGGCACTTTTTTGGTTAAGTTTTATTACTGTTTTATTTGGTTTAAATGTTATTTCCACTGGTGTTCTGGGCTGTATAATGTTAGTTCGGTGTTGTTATATGTTTCTTTCACTGTGTATGACTTTAAAAATGTTTTTTACTGAAACTCCCGATTTTCACTTTCGGATCATTCAATTATTCGCCATTACGGTATTCGTAACTAGGTTAATACGGTTAAATTGCTTGTGTCAAGTGTCCCGTACGATCTTCAATAATTAACTAACTCACTTCCTTCATCTCCGACTAAAACCTTAGCCAAAGCAATATTATTCCTTCCATTGTTCGATTTTTATTTTGCATCCTGTGCATGTAATAATGTTACATTATATAACTGATTATACTTTAGTTATTCTTCAAATTTATTAGCTAGTTGTTACTTAATTTTATCCTTCAATTCATTCTGCGTAATTTGATAAAAAATAATGCCGTTTTATTAAGTTTTTGATCTAAAATTGATAATTATTCCTTCATTTTGTAATTTATAGTTACTAAGGTTTAGCTTCTTGTTATTTTCCAGATTCTGCCATTATCAAGTTATATTAATAATTATTAAATCTCATATTGTAATAAAAGGTTTATATTCCCTTACTTTCTTGCAATTAGATGAATTGGTTAAGTTTTAAGATATTATGTTGGGATATGTGACTCCCCTCTCCAAGGTTTTGAGTTCTGTCATTTCCATTTTTATTAATAATTCTGGCTATAATTTTACAAAAACTTTCTTAGTTATATTTCTTATTACATGGCTTTGTTTCTGATTTACCTTATGTAAATCCCTTCAGTTTAAATGTATTTAAGTACTTAGTTTCTCAGTTTTGATGATGTTTAGTTTTTATCATTTTGCCTAGATTCCTAACAGTTTTTACATACAAATTTGTATAAATAATACTTATTGAGTTATACCCTCTCTGACTTTCATTGACATTGTAACATAAATTAAACATTTTCTTCTTGTAAACAAAATAACAATTAGTATGTTTCATACTATTAACATATAACATATAATTCCAATTAATAGCTGTCTTTAACAAATCAGACATTTTTCATACTCAAATATATACATAACAAATATCATATATATATATATATATATATAGAATGTTTTTCCATTCTAACATCTTAATTAATTATTCACAATCATACCTATAATAAATATTTTACAATTAAAGAATGTTATTGGTTCTAATCTGTTTAAATTTTCTTATTCCTAATACATTTTAAATATCTTATGCTACATAAACAAAACCTTATTTACTATATTCTTATTCTATATTCCTTATATTAAGTTTTATTAGCAGTTTTTATCTGTTTTTAATTGGGTTTTGGGTAATTGTGCCCTGTCACTTCACTTTTTATTCTGTGTCTGCCCTTGTTTTATTAATCATTCTAATGAATGTCATTTAAACAGATTGGCAGTTCTTTGCTATAACACATGTATTATATTACCTCTGTACATAAATTAAGACACTTCAAAGTTGTATTATTTCATTATTTACATAGTTTGTGAATACCAATAATGAAACATAAGGTTCATTTTTTATAATACTAAAACTTGCACTGGTTCTCTTTACATTCCTTGATTCTATTTCTAAATGGTTATATAGTCTTACTAAAATCAAGAGATCTATTTGTAGATTACAATGAAGATTTGTTCTTTGGTATCATATTATTATTTCACCTTGGTCCACTTTCAACTCTTACTCTATACACTTTTTTGTTTCTTATATCTATTGTACATGTGGGTTTTTGCATTAATACTTTGTTATACTTTTTTATTATTATTATTTTTATTTATGTTGGGGTATGGGTGTTTTTTACAAGAGCATTCCTTCTTCTTGTGGATGTTGTCTTCTTCTTGTTTCTTCATTGATGTCTTCTTTTCTTCTGGTTTCTTATAATTGTATTTTCTTCATCTTCTTCTGGATGTCATCGGGTTTTCGGGTTTCTTCTTCACCTACTCTTCTTGTTTCATACAACAGATTTCCTTCTCTTTGTTGTGTTTAGTTATTTTCTGGGTATCTTCCTTGCCTACTCCTTACCTTCGTTGTGGGTTTAGTTATGTTCTGGATTTCTTCTTCGCCTACTCCTTACCTTCCTTGTGGGTTTAGTTATGTTCTGGGTTTCTTCCTTATCTACTCCTTACCTTCCTGGGTTATATTTTTTCACCTTTTTAGTTATTAAAATTGGTTCTGATGATTCATCACTTGTAACCTTTATTTTATATGAACTTATATCTTTATATCAATGATTGTACTGCACGGTTGTTCTGAATTAATTCTTTATTATATTGCTTTCTTCGGATTTAAACATGTTATTATATTATTTTAATGATCATTTCACCATTCATTTTTATGGGCTTATCTGTCATGCTACAGATTTCTCTCCTCCAGAAGTAATTATTTCAGACTTGATTATGGATGAAATAATTTCTTATGACAATTTTATTAATTTTTATACTTCATTTTCCTCTCCATTTCTATATCGACTTTTTTATATTTGAGCTTAATAAATTATATGTATAGTCACTTATCTGACTTTTGATCCTTCTTGGATAGTTAGTGTCTCTGAGATATATTATTATTATTATTATACATTTTCTTTCCTTATAAACTTCGTGTTGTATCCTTGGGATATTAATTCCCTAACATTCCCTATCATGTGGGCTGGTGCAGTTCAGAGGGGCACCGTAGGCTTCACAACTCTGCTGGCCATACACCACTTCTACAATTTGAGTCCAGAGGCACATTCATCTCTGCTCAAAAAACATAATGCTGGTGGAATTATCTACAGTCAGTCATCGAATAAATTAAATAAAAAGTAGTCTGATTGTCGTCTAATAAAAATATCTTTGGATTCTTCACTTCGTAGTTTCTCAGATTATCTCACATTTTCTATCTTAATAATTCTTCTTAATACTTATTTACTTATTATATATATTTTTCTAAACTCTTAGCTCATCTGATATATTTATTTTAATTATGGTTGGAAACTTTTGTTAATTCTTCTTGTTACAAGTTATAGTATAACTTTTTTTTCCTTTTCTTCTACATCTGAATTCTCTTTATACTTCCTTCTGGTTAATTACCTTGTTAGCATAGTTTGTATATTCTCTTTGGTTCTTATTCATTATTTGAATGGTCTTATTTTATTATAGTTAATTTTTAAATTTGTATCTTTATATTAGATATTCAGGTTATTTTGATCATATTATTTAAACATTTTGTTCTTTCCTTTCTCTTAGAAAGTTATTAATCCGCCTTCGCATTCATTAACATTAATTCGTTTATTATATTTCATGTGGTACTTCTTCTCTTTGCGTTTCATATAGGTCTTATTATTATTATTTGTTCAAAATCATCTTCTCCATATGTTTGGTATGAGTTGGTCTTCTTTGCTTCTTCAGAACTGAGTAATATCATAATCATTTTTCTTGATTAACTGTTTCCATTATCGTTTCATAAGTAGTTAGTCATAGGTTGTTCTCATTATATTATTGTTTTTTCTTTTTTATATTTTTTATAATTTTATTATAATAACAGATTCTTGTCTTTGTTTCCAAATTATTGCCTTCTCTTGTACTCACACTCTTTTTTGTTTTTCTTCTCTACTCCTTCAAATGCTAGATATTCACATTTATTCTGGATTATATTTAATTCTTTTTTCTGAATTAATCATATTATTTTCTTATAAATTTGTTTATAAATGGAACATATTTATTTTTAGAACTTTGTTAGTTTTATGCAAAATTCAAATTCTTCTTTTCATCTATTTCCATAACCTTTTTCATAAATCATTGTAATAAGTTGAGCTTATTTTATTTTAGGATTTTGAGGTTTATTATTCAAAATTCTATCTTTTAATTATTCCAAATGTTCTCTTTGAAAATTGTTTGGTAGTAAGTTGATCTTACAATTATTTTTGGATTTAGTGGTTTTTATTCAAAATTCTTGTCTTTTTAATTATTCCAAATGGTTTCTCTTCAAAATTGTGTGTAGTAAGTTGGTCTTACTTCATTTTAGAATTTTTAGTTTTTATAAAATTCTAAATTCTTCATTTTTAATTACCATAAAGTTTTTTCACAAAATTAGTTGTAGTAATTTGGCCTTACTTTTATTTTAGAATTTTTTATTTATTATAAAATTCTAAATTCTTCCTTTTTAATTACCATAAAGTTTTTTCACAAAATTAGTTGTAGTAAGTTGGTCTTATTTCTATTTTAGAATTTTTTTATTTTTTTATTTTTTTTAATTCTAAATTCCAATTCATTCTTCATAATACTTTTTCATGGATGCTTAGTTGTACACACCTTTAACTCTTCCAGAAACTATTTCTCTCAGTTCGTTAATCATCTTATTCTTAAAATTATCGTTCTTATTATTATATTTACTTTTATACCCAGGATGGATGATTTTCTTTATGTCACTTAGTTGCTCATATTTTCATTTGTAAGGTTCAGTTTCTTAAATACTCTTCCTTCATAAAACCCAGTTTTGTTTCTTTGTTCATTATTCATATCATTTCTTTTCAATGGTATTTATATCTCGTCTCCTTCACCGTTGTTTTTCGCCATAGTCGGTTATCATGACATCCGTCCCTTTTCTTGATGGTGTGTGGTATTTGAGTTAACCATGGTCCATTATCTCGGTTGCCCTTATTGTCCGGACGATCATTGTCTTCATTATTATTCCGGTACTAGTGACATCTCTTTTCTCTACTTTGTATTTCATTTCCCCTTCAGTTATTCCTTCATTAGCTGCAAGTCTTACTCGACTCGCCCTATCATATTGTTTCTTACACCCATAGGCCACTGGTCCGTCAATGACTAATGATATCATTGATAATCTACTATATATTCCTACGCTTGTTATCTGCCATTTACCTCTGGTCCTTTCCCATTGGTAAATTACTGTTTGTTGGTAAATCATTTCTGATATTACCTTTAATCTACTTCCATAATTTCTGGCGTTCATGATTTCCCTTTTGTTGGTAATTGAGATATTATTGATATCAATTAACCCGTGGTTCATCATCTCCATTTCTTCCTTCGTTTTGATTAAATTCCTTGGATACGTTCTTCTCATTTCCTTTGATTCTATTTCTCTTTGTGTAATATTTTCCTGGTTTCGGTTAGTTTTAATTTCAGGTACTACCATTACTTGTTCCTGCATTTTATCATTTGGTACATCTTCCGTTCTTGGTTTGCTATCATGTGGTAATTCCTTATTCGTATACTCTATTTTCTGATATAAATTTTTACAACTATCCTTCATCTGCTTATTGGTCTCTTTCATCTTTTTAATCTTAGTGCTTACTTCGGCTTTAAAATCTTGTACTTCTCGGTCCGTCTGACTCCATCTTTTGTCCGCTTCTGTGATTCGTCGTTCGATCCTAGTTGTCTTTTCTTCTACTTTCTTGTTTATCAACACAATATTATCGTTTATCTTCCTGCTAAACTCTTCCTTTAACACCTCCATCTTCTCGTCTAATTTGTCCAGGTTTTCTTGGTTAATTTTCCTTACTTCTTCTCTGAATAGTTGGTTATCCTCTCTCCTTTCTTCCAATTTCTCCCCCATCTTCTCTTCCATTTTCTTACTGTTTTCTTCAATCCTCCTATTAGTATTCTCAATTTTGTTAATCAATTCTTCCTTAGTTGATTTGAATTCTTCCTTAAACAACTGGTTGTTTTCCTTCAAATCTTCCAACTTCTTCCCCATTTCTTCTTTTGTGGATTGGTTATCCTTCTTCAAATCTTCTTTTGTGGATTCTATGTTTTTATTGGTATTTCCAGTGTCTCCCTTCAAATCTTCCAACTTTTTACTTAATGATTGATTGTCTTCCTTTGTGGAATCCATTTTCTTATTTATTTCCGTCATCATTCTCATTAAGGTATCTTGGAACTGAACATCTCCAGTTGGCGCAGTGTTCTCGGTTTGTGAGGGTTTCTCTGGTTGTGCAGGTTGTTTAGACAGTACTGGTGGCAATAACCTTTCCACATCTTCTACTGGCGTCGCCTCTTTATTTTCCATACACATTTCAACTTCCTTTTCGGCCTCCGCCGCCCGTTTCTTTGAGGTTGCACGTCGTTGCATTTTTCCCTTTCTCTGGCTTTATAGCTGCTGCCAAACTCCAATTAGGGATTGGGCAGATTGTAGTGGCCTTTCAGTCGCTAATTAAAGCCCCTCAGTTGTGCGCCAATTTGTAACTTAACCGTTTAATTTCCATATCTGGTCTGCTTCCTTTTGTTTTAAGCCCCACTGTTGGGCTAGCCAATTTGTAACTAAACGTTTATTACTTGTGTTGTGTTGTGTTACAAAATTTATAATTATGTGTTAGTGTAGAAATAAAAATTATTTATAAAAAAGTAAATAAAATAAATTTAATTAAATTTTTTCTTTAATTAATTAATTAATTAAGTTTCGTTGTGTTCCGAAACATTTATCACTTAATTTAAATGTTTTATAGGCTTTTGGGTATTTGTTAAAAAACTCTAGCCACTTATAAGATTGTCTCCAATAGCAATTGATACTTGTTTATTTTCTATTTGGAGGTTATCTTCCTTCTGGTGGTGAGATTCTTGTAGTAATTTCTTATTAAATTAAAGTATTGTGTTAATTGCCTATATTTAGAAATGAAAAACTGTTTAAATATGAAATATATTAATAATTTTATTAACAATTAGGTATTTTGACTCTTGTCGATATGTAAATCGATTCTCAGGGTATCGTTTTTGTTATTAGAAATGTTTTATATAAAGGTTCTTGGAACAGCTATGTTAGGGAAAGTCAGAGAAATAGGGCAAAGATGGAAAAGTATAACATTACAAGGTAAATTCTTAATTATGGCAGTACATATATTCGATTTAAAATATAGAAATAAGTAAATAGGTTGCGAACCGTCCAGCAGGCTGTAGCAGGCTGTGTCGATTTGAGTTGTTATAAATCAGCAATGGCCGCTATTACGATTGAAACTCGTCACCTCGCAGTTTTGGTGTTCAAATAAAGATATTTTCCTTGTGAATTTAAGTCCTGGTGTCTGCAAATCTTCCTTCTGGTGTTGGTGTAGTGTCACTGGTTCAGTTTCGGGGTTGTATTCAGAAAATTGGTGTAGTTATAAGTCAGGTTCATTTTTGTCGGTTAGGCACTTTTTTGGTTAAGTTTTATTACTGTTTTATTTGGTTTAAATGTTATTTCCATTGGTGTTCTGTGCTGTATAATGTTAGTTCGGTGTTGTTATATGTTTCTTTCACTGTGTATGACTTTAAAAATGTTTTTTACTGAAACTCCCGATTTTCAGTTTCGGATCATTCAATTATTCGCCATTACGGTATTCGTAACTAGTTTAATACGGTTAAATTGCTCGTGTCAAGTGTCCCGTACGATCTTCAATAATTAACTAACTCACTTCCTTCATCTCCGACTAAAACCTTAGCCAAAGCAATATTATTCCTTCCATTGTTCGAATTTTATTTTGCATCCTGTGCATGTAATAATGTTACATTATATAACTGATTATACTTTAGTTATTCTTCAAATTTATTAGCTAGTTGTTACTTAATTTTATCCTTCAGTTCATTCTGCATAATTTGATAACAAATAATGCCGTTTTATTAAGTTTTTGATCTAAAATTGATAAATATTCCTTCATTTTGTAATTTATAATTACTAAGGTTTAGCTTCCTGTTATTTTCCAAATTCTGCCATTATCAAGTTATATTAATAATTATTAAATCTCATATTGTAATAAAAGGTTTATATTCCCTTACTTTCTTGCAATTAGATGAATTGGTTAAGTTTTAAGATATTATGTTGTTATATTATGAGTTAATTGCCTTTCTATTAATTTATTATTACACTTTGTAAATCTTTTATACTTTCGGCTAGTGCAGCAGCCATATTGTCTAGTACCAACTTATACTCACCATGTCCAGGATCTCGTTAGACGTATTGAAAAACCATATGGTTGTTTGAAATAACTATTAATTCACATTAAATGTTCTAATCAATATTACTTTATTAAATTCAAAACGAAAAGAAAAACATCATCAAGTTATATTGTTTCTGTTAAAATACAAAATTTCCTCTCTCCCTCGTACATTTTAACTTTAATGATATTCCAAAAGACGTATTCATAAAATAGATCATTTGTTTAAAATCATCTGCAAAAATAAGAAATAATATAACTACACATTATTATGCTACAAATATCACCCATAACGAAAACCAGCGCTTTCACACACACACATCTTCCCCAGTTTTTAAGAGCTCATATTTAGTTTAATTTCACCCCTCTGTTCTTGTGTTACGAAAATAATAAAATTTGATAATTTGTGTATTTCCTTGTATGTACTTAGCTGAATTTGAATCCGATTATTAGTCCAGAAGACGTCACATTGTTTTACGTGCGCACTGTTATTTTTAAATCATTCGTTCCAAACTGTGTTAATGTAAATAAACTGTTAATCACTTTTAGTATGATTTGCTAAATCACATTTTAAATCTATTATTCACATTTTAGAAGGTTTTGCGGGCCCGCACTTACGTTCCAAAACTTTTATATACCACTCGCGAGTGGTGATGGAGTTAGACTGGGGCAGAGCCACAGGCGCTAATTTGTGAAGCGGCTGTTGTAGAATGACCAATTTCCTTTGTTTACAGTTTGTATCATTGCGCCAGTAGACTACTTTCGTTTGCTGAGTGTCTGACGAAACTGGTGACACACCTCGTTATGTAATGCGGTGACGCAACACATCGCCTGATCGTCCGTTATATAATTTGTTTTTTTGCTGTTACATAATTTGTTTACCGTTGTGTTGTGTCCTTGAACTGACTTTGGCACAGTTTGTCGGTTATTGAATCTGTTCATATAAAATATTATTAAATAATTCTGCATTCAACGCCTCAAGCAGTGCAGCCACCGTCGCGATCGCTCCAAACAGCAAATTTACCTCTCTTTATAAATTTTTGTCCCTATCACCAAAAATGTTATTTATTATTATAAAAAAATACAAATTGTGTTATTGCTCCAAAATAGGCCCGTTACAATACCCCCTCAATGAGATATTTTATGCCGAAGCATAAAAAATCTCATTGACACATTCGTACTTGCTAAAGGGATCAGCCAGGATATGTCGCCACAACCCCCTTTACGGTTTACAAAAAAACATATCAACTCACCCTTGGTCCGGTGACTGTGACCGCACCTGAATGACAATACTGGACTTCTCTCTCGAGATCCCAACACCGTAGAGTCAGACAGATACTTAACGCCCCTGCTCTGACGCGCTGGCCAGCTCAGGTCCGCTGCCACAGCATCACCAAACACTGAAACAACAAATCAAATATCAAATAGTGGCCTTATACAACACCATATCCCCAACTGATTTGTTTCCCCCTAGCGGTGCTGGTTTGCGCTAAGAAGCACTGGTTTTGTTTCTACTTACTCCTAACATATCAGAATACCTAACAACTTAATCTAACATAAGAAAACATAGTACATTAATAACTCACATTGTTATCATTATCTAAAAATAAACAACTTGTATTTGACATTTACACATTTTACATCATTAGGTTTGCATAAAAAATCAGAAAATTACCTTTTAATCTCAATTTAACTTTTATTAATTCGTTTCTCAAAAATTTTTTTTTTTTTCAACTTCGTGTTACACATCATTTCATTTATTATTCCCTTTCATTAATTTGGGTGATTCTACGTTATTCATTATAATTTACTTTATCAACTTGGCATTTACTCATAATCTTACCCCTTTTATTACTCTAACGCTCCCTTACAAAATCTTTAACTAGTATGACACCCCACTATCAAAAAATCTACTAACCCTTCTCTACCTCTAACTACTTACTACTTTAGCTCAATTCGCCACCTTCTCTCAATATATAAAAAAAAATACTCTCTAATCCTTTGTACATAGGATACGTGTTCCCCCCCCTAAAAAAGCTCAATTCCCGTTCTCTGGTTCCTGGATTCTACCTAAGGCAACCCCGTCTCCACTAAAATCTATACCAAATCCCGTCCCAACCCTTATGTTGCGGACTCCCACACTACACTACCCCCTACTACAAAATTGCCATCCCCAAAAAATCTCAATCTCATTACCTCACTACAACTACAACAAAATAACAACATCAAAATAAACAATTTATCGCTCAAAACTCTACAATTATTCTCCAATTCTACTGTGTCTCCACTTATACTTCTCAAAATTCTATCACATACATTAACTCAAAACAACATTACATTACTTCATCTCTACTATTTCTTTAACTTTGACTTCAATTTGGACAGATCTATGTGTCCCACAAAATTCAACTTGAACTGATTCAAACATTTTATTCAAACAATTACTATCACCCATTTCTATCTTTTGCAACCCATTAAAAGTTTTAACTATCATAACCTTATTTCATTTTATTTTAAAATCTATAAACACATTGAAAACATATTATCATATTTTTATAATCCTTATACCTAACATACTAAATGAAATCAACATAATAAGACATAATAAACACAATATAGGAAGTATTTAGTGCATCTATTCTTCAAATCAAAACAAAATTATTGAGTAGCAAATCATCATTATTAAAATACAACAAATTTTTAATACGTTATCCCCTGGATAACCTCCCAGCCACACACACTATGACCCCCCCCTGGACTGTGGCGTCCAGTTGCGTCCACAAGGACTGAGGTTTTGGAGGAATGTGACATCTCCGTGTCCTTGCTTCTGCGTTACATTTTAAAAGGTATAGATATCAACATATCTTTGTCTATAATTATGCACCCTTACTGCGGTTCTACCACCTGTCTATGCTACCCCCAAGCGGGTAGAGTGGCAGCCGCTGTTCCATAGTTTGGTGATTCCCCATCAATTTCACCCCCCATCAATTTCAAAATACACCTTTACAACGATAACAGCTATGGCCAGTTAAGGCAGAACGTGACGCAATGAGCCCCAACCATAGCTGTTAAAGCTAAACCAATTCCACGGTCAGGGTTCGGTGAGGCCGTGACCGCCCAAAAATTTGGGGAATCACAAGTAAAATATCTTTTGTAACATTAAATTTAAGAAATTATATTTAAATGACATTATTAGTTTGGATGGTGTTTTACCCTCCTTCCTATGTAAGCTTACATATCATTGACATAAAATATTAAATACAAAATTTACAACCTCCCACCATGGCAGTTCCACACTACACTGTTATGTCACTTCATTTAGCACCAAACTACCCCCCAAAATTATCCCCACATCTTGTATAATACATTACATAACATAATAAACAACTAGACATTAACTTTGATTATTAGCATACATTAAACAACAATTCTCTTTTAAATAATTTATATAAAAATTTATAAACATTATTATTTAAAATTTTTCATTAACTTTTTATATATCATCATTCCTAATTTTCAACAATTATCTTCCCTAAAATTCTTAAAATTTATTATTAATAATTAGTATATATCATTTTTCAGTTATTATTAAAATTTTTCATTATCATATTTATTTAACACAATTATTCCAAGACATCTCATTACTCAATTAAAATCTTAGTTACCTGTAAACATTTTTGTTATACGTTATTCATATTGTCAAAATTTCTCTACTTACAATCCATTTCACAAAACATATACAACAATACTTTCACCTCACTTCTGAAACATTTCACAAAAATATTAGTTTACATCATACAATTCAGCCATCTATTATCAAATTCCAAATCTAGTAAAATAATTTAAATTCATTAAAAAGTTAATTATACAACATTGAAATAGTCAATCAAAATATTTAACATGTATCAAATTGTTTTAGTTAAATTAATTATTAACAGTACAAAATTCACTACCATAAACAACTATTATTATTCAATTACTGTTTTTCAAAACTACTGTTATTATTTATTTAACTTGCAAAATATTATTATTATTATTACCACAATTACACACACTTATTTACTTAACATTCCACCAGGTACACAAACAAATTTACTACATTATTATTTACAAAAATTATTCGTCAATAACTGTCAATTGTTTCACACTTCATATGTCCAAATCTGCAAGGTTGTTACCAAAATTTACAGTAGTCAACAATGTCTATACACTGATGTTTTAGCTCAACCTCCATCATCATATATATATCTAATATATTTGTAACAAGCATCATTTTTATCCACACATAACTTGTTATCATTATCATTATCATAATAACCCATTAATTTTACTCTATCCATTATACCATTATAAATCTTGTCACCATAAGTTACGATTGTCCAGTCTACATCAGTATTATTCAAGTCAGGTAATTTGTTTTATCATTTTTATATTCCTCAACTATCACGTCAGGTAAGTCATTATCATTTATAAAAATATTCTCAAAATAATTCTCTCTCTCTCTTCCAACAGGTATGTCTCTTGTATGGTTCATCTTCACCCCTTCTAACATTTTTTTCAATTCATCATAATTTCTCTGTAACTTATACACTTCTATCTCTCTCTCAATACACAACTCTCTCTCTTCATAACACCACATCACACTCTCATAATTATTACAGACAGAAGGTACAACATTATACAACATCAATATACTCTTTACTTCATCTACTAATATGGGTCTCTTACCCTGCAAAAACAACAACATTTGTGAACACCTTGGTTCAAAAATTTTAATGGGGAAATTTACCCTCTGCCCAAATTCAACTACAACATTATTTCTCCACTCTCTCTCTACTTCATCAATACATCTCAACATCTCATAATCACATTCCACAGACTCACCAGTACTTTCTGACATAACATTTTCAATTACATTATTATTTATTAATTCTTTCTCCAATATCATATTTTCACACTTATCATTACAATTTTCCTTTGTTTTATTTTTCTCTGTACTCATCACATGTACTCCCATTCGCTCAACACTCTGTTCTAATTTATTTAAACTGGTCCTTATTGTCTCATTAGTATTTTCTAAGCATTCATTCATTTCTTTAATTTGGTTTGTTAACACATCGAATTTCTCATTTATCTCGTTTTTCTGTTCATTAAAAAGCAATTTCATCATCTTGATCATATCATTCTCTTCAACCTTTTTACTCGTGACTGGTGTTGAGTGAACACCTTCATTCATGATTTGTGACTCAGTTACGCTTATCTGGCTTTCATCTACACTGTCAGTGACGCTGACAGTTTCATGATTGTCTGCCATTTTTCTTAAATCTTTTAACTATATTTCTTTGCAAAATAGTCTTATATGTAACACATAATTATTATTAAAAAAAAATATTCTACTCACCTATACTACACACACTCATGACATAACCTTATTTTATATGTCTATTTTACGTGCATACAAAAATTTGATTTTCTACTCCAAACAACCATATCTTTTCTGCAACAGGTCAACATTTGCATAATTAAATTTATGCAAACGGTCCAGCTGGTCGGGCGCCATTGTTATATTATTAGTTAATTGCCTTTCTATTAATTTATTATTACACTTTGTAAATCTTTTATACTTTCGGCTAGTGCAGCAGCCATATTGTCTAGTACCAACTTATACTCACCATGTCCAGGATCTCGTTAGACGTATTGAAAACCATATGGTTGTTTGAAATAACTATTAATTCACATTAAATGTTCTAATCAATATTACTTTATTAAATTCAAAACGAAAAGAAAAACATCATCAAGTTATATTGTTTCTGTTAAAATACAAAATTTCCTCTCTCCCTCGTACATTTTAACTTTAATGATATTCCAAAAGACGTATTCATAAAATAGATCATTTGTTTAAAATCATCTGCAAAAATAAGAAATAATATAACTACACATTATTATGCTACAAATATCACCCATAACGAAAACCAGCGCTTTCACACACACACATCTTCCCCAGTTTTTAAGAGCTCATATTTAGTTTAATTTCACCCCTCTGTTCTTGTGTTACGAAAACAATAAAATTTGTTAATTTGTGTATTTCCTTGTATGTACTTAGCTGAATTTGAATCCGATTATTAGTCCAGAAGACGTCACATTGTTTTACGTGCGCACTGTTATTTTTAAATCATTCGTTCCAAACTGTGTTAATGTAAATAAACTGTTAATCACTTTTAGTATGATTTGCTAAATCACATTTTAAATCTATTATTCACATTTTAGAAGGTTTTGCGGGCCCGCACTTACGTTCCGAAACTTTTATATACCACTCGCGAGTGGTGATGGAGTTAGACTGGGGCAGAGCCACAGGCGCTAATTTGTGAAGCGGCTGTTGTAGAATGACCAATTTCCTTTGCTTACAGTTTGTATCATTGCGCCAGTAGACTACTTTCGTTTGCTGAGTGTCTGACGAAACTGGTGACACACCTCGTTATGTAATGCGGTGACGCAACACATCGCCTGATCGTCCGTTATATAATTTGTTTTTTTGCTGTTACATAATTTGTTTACCGTTGTGTTGTGTCCTTGAACTGACTTTGGCACAGTTTGTTGGTTATTGAATCTGTTCATATAAAATATTATTAAATAATTCTGCATTCAACGCCTCAAGCAGTGCAGCCACCGTCGCGATCGCTCCAAACAGCAAATTTACCTCTCTTTATAAATTTTTGTCCCTATCACCAAAAATGTTATTTATTATTATAAAAAAATACAAATTGTGTTATTGCTCCAAAATAGGCCTGTTACAATGTTGGGATATATGACTCCCCTCTCCAAGTTTTTGAGTTCTGTCATTTCCATTTTTATTAATAATTCTGGCTATAATTTTACAAAAACTTTCTTAGTTATATTTCTTATTACATGGCTTTGTTTCTGATTTACCTTATCTAAATCCCTTCAGTTTAAATGTATTTAAGTACTTAGTTTCTCAGTTTTGATGATGTTTAGTTTTTATCATTTTGCCTAGATTCCTAACAGTTTTTACATACAAATTTGTATAAATAATACTTACTGAGTTATAACCTCTCTGACTTTCATTGACATTGTAACATTAATTAACCATTTTCTTCTTGTAAACAAAATAACAATTAGTATGTTTCATACTATTAACATGTAACATATAATTCCAATTAATAGCTGTCTTTAACAAATCAGACATTTTTCATACTCAAATATATACATAACAAATATCATATATATAGAATGTTTTTCCATTCTAACATTTTAATTAGTTATTCACAATCATACCTATAATAAATATTTTACAATTAAAGAATGTTATTGGTTCTGATCTGTTTAAATTTTCTTATTCCTAATACATTTTAAATATCTTATGCTACATAAACAAAACCTTATTTACTATATTCTTATTCTATATTCCTTATATTAAGTTTTATTAGCAGTTTTTATCTGTTTTTAATTGGGTTTTGGGTAATTGTGCCCTGTCACTTCACTTTTTATTCTGTGTCTGCCCTTGTTTTATTAATCATTCTAATGAATGTCATTTAAACAGATTGGCAGTTCTTTGCTATAACACATGTATTATATTACCTCTGTACATAAATTAAGACACTTCAAAGTTGTATTATTTCATTATTTACATAGTTTGTGAATACCAATAATGAAACATAAGGTTCATTTTTTATAATACTAAAACTTGCACTGGTTCTCTTTACATTCCTTGATTCTATTTCTAAATGGTTATATAGTCTTACTAAAATCAAGAGATCTATTTGTAGATTACAATGAAGATTTGTTCTTCTTTGGTATCATATTATTATTTCACCTTGGTCCACTTTCAACTCTTACTCTATACACTTTTTTGTTTCTTATATCTATTGTACATGTGGGTTTTTGCATTAATACTTTGTTATACTTTTTTATTATTATTATTTTTATTTATGTTGGGGTATGGGTGTTTTTTACAAGAGCATTCCTTCTTCTTGTGGATGTTGTCTTCTTCTTGTTTCTTCATTGATGTCTTCTTTTCTTCTGGTTTCTTATAATTGTATTTTCTTCATCTTCTTCTGGATGTCATCGGGTTTTCGGGTTTCTTCTTCACCTACTCTTCTTGTTTCATACAACAGATTTCCTTCTCTTTGTTGTGTTTAGTTATTTTCTGGGTATCTTCCTTGCCTACTCCTTACCTTCGTTGTGGGTTTAGTTATGTTCTGGGTTTCTTCTTCGCCTACTCCTTACCTTCCTTGTGGGTTTAGTTATGTTCTGGGTTTCTTCCTTATCTACTCCTTACCTTCCTGGGTTATATTTTTTCACCTTTTTAGTTATTAAAATTGGTTCTGATGATTCATCACTTGTAACCTTTATTTTATATGAACTTATATCTTTATATCAATGATTGTACTGCACGGTTGTTCTGAATTAATTCTTTATTTATTGCTTTCTTCGGATTTAAACATGTTATTGTATTATTTTAATGATCATTTCGCCATTCATTTTTATGGGCTTATCTGTCATGCTACAGATTTCTCTCCTCCAGAAGTAATTATTTCAGACTTGATTATGGATGAAATAATTTCTTATGACAATTTTATTAATTTTTATACTTCATTTTCCTCTCCATTTCTATATCGACTTTTTTATATTTGAGCTTAATAAATTATATATATAGTCTCTTATCTGACTTTTGATCCTTCTTGGATAGTTAGTGTCTCTGAGATATATTATTATTATTATTATTATTATTATACATTTTCTTTCCTTATAAACTTCGCGTTGTATCCTTGGGATATTAATTCCCTAACGTTCCCTATCATGTGGGCTGGTGCAGTTCAGAGGGGCACTGTAGGCTTCACAACTCTGCTGGCCAAACACCACTTCTACAATTTGAGTCCAGAGGCACATTCATCTCTGCTCAAAAAACATAATGCTGGTGGAATTATCTACAGTCAGTCATCGAATAAATTAAATAAAAAGTAGTCTGATTGTCGTCTAATAAAAATATCTTTGGATTCTTCACTTCGTAGTTTCTCAGATTATCTCACATTTTCTATCTTAATAATTCTTCTTAATACTTATTTACTTATTATATATATTTTTCTAAACTCTTAGCTCGTCTGATATATTTATTTTAATTATGGTTGGAAACTTTTGTTAATTCTTCTTGTTACTAGTTATAGTGTAACTTTTTTTTCCTTTTCTTCTACATCTGAATTCTCTTTATACTTCCTTCTGGTTAATTACCTTGTTAGCATAGTTTGTATATTCTCTTTGGTTCTTATTCATTATTTGAATGGTCTTATTTTATTATAGTTAATTTTTAAATTTGTATCTTTATATTAGATATTCAGGTTGTTATTTTGATCATATTATTTAAACATTTTGTTCTTTCCTTTCTCTTAGAAAGTTATTAATCCGCCTTCGCATTCATTAACATTAATTCGTTTATTATATTTCATGTGGTACTTCTTCTCTTTGCGTTTCATATAGGTCTTATTATTATTATTTGTTCAAAATCATCTTCTCCATATGTTTGGTATGAGTTGGTCTTCTTTGCTTCTTCAGAACTGAGTAATATCATAATCATTTTTCTTGATTAACTGTTTCCATTATCGTTTCATAAGTAGTTAGTCATAGGTTGTTCTCATTATATTATTGTTTTTTTCTTTTTTATATTTTTTATAATTTTATTATAATAACAGATTCTTGTCTTTGTTTCCAAATTATTGCCTTCTCTTGTATCTCACACTCTTTTTTGTTTTTCTTCTCTACTCCTTCAAATGCTAGATATTCACATTTATTCTGGATTATATTTAATTCTTTTTTCTGAATTAATCATATTATTTTCTTATAAATTTGTTTATAAATGGAACATATTTATTTTTAGAACTTTGTTAGTTTTATGCAAAATTCAAATTCTTCTTTTCATCTATTTCCATAACCTTTTTCATAAATCATTGTAATAAGTTGATCTTATTTTATTTTAGGATTTTGAGGTTTATTATTCAAAATTCTATCTTTTAATTATTCCAAATGTTCTCTTTGAAAATTGTTTGGTAGTAAGTTGATCTTACAATTATTTTTGGATTTAGTGGTTTTTATTCTAAATTCTTGTCTTTTTAATTATTCCAAATGGTTTCTCTTCAAAATTGTGTGTAGTAAGTTGGACTTACTTCATTTTAGAATTTATAGTTTTTATAAAATTCTAAATTCTTCCTTTTTAATTACCATAAAGTTTTTTCACAAAATTAGTTGTAGTAAGTTGGTCTTATTTCTATTTTAGAATTTTTTTATTTATTTATTTTTTTTAATTCTAAATTCGAATTCATTCTTCATAATACTTTTTCATGGATGCTTAGTTGTACACACCTTTAACTCTTCCAGAAACTATTTCTCTCAGTTCGTTAATCATCTTATTCTTAAAATTATCGTTCTTATTATTATATTTACTTTTATACCCAGGATGGATGATTTTCTTTATGTCGCTCAGTTGCTCATATTTTCATTTGTAAGGTTCAGTTTCTTAAATACTCTTCCTTCATAAAATCCAGTTTTGTTTCTTTGTTCATTATTCATATCATTTCTTTTCAATGGTATTTATATCTCGTCTCCTTCACCATCGTTTTTCGCCATAGTCGGTTATCATGACATCCGTCCCTTTTCTTGATGGTGTGTGGTATTTGAGTTAACCATGGTCCATCATCTCGGTTGCCCTTATTGTCCGGACGATCATTGTCTTCATTATTATTCCGGTACTAGTGACATCTCTTTTCTCTACTTTGTATTTCATTTCCCCTTCAGTTATTCCTTCATTAGCTGCAAGTCTTACTCGACTCGCCCTATCATATCGTTTCTTACACCCATAGGCCACTGGTCCATCAATGACTAATGATATCATTGATAATCTACTGTATATTACTACGCTTGTTATCTGCCATTTACCTCTGGTCCTTTCCCATTGGTAAATTACTGTTTGTTGGTAAATCATTTCTGATATTACCTTTAATCTACTTCCATAATTTCTGGCGTTCATGATTTCCCTTTTGTTGGTAATTGAGATATTATTGATATCAATTAACCCGTGGTTCATCATCTCCATTTCTTCCTTCGTTTTGATTAAATTCCTTGGATACGTTCTTCTCATTTCCTTTGATTCTATTTCTCTTTGTGTAATATTTTCCTGGTTTCGGTTAGTTTTAATTTCAGGTACTACCAGTACTTGTTCCTGTGTTTTATCATTTGGTACATCTTCCGTTCTTGGTTTGCTATCATGTGGTAATTCCTTATTCGTATATTCTATTTTCTGATATAAATTTTTACAACTATCCTTCATCTGCTTATTGGTCTCTTTCATCTTTTTAATCTTAGTGCTTACTTCGGCTTTAAAATCTTGTACTTCTCGGTCCGTCTGACTCCATCTTTCGTCCGCTTCTGTGATTCGTCGTTCGATCCTAGTTGTCTTTTCTTCTACTTTCTTGTTTATCAACACCATATTATCGTTTATCTTCCTGCTAAACTCTTCCTTTAACACCTCCATCTTCTCGTCTAATTTGTCCAGGTTTTCTTGGTTAATTTTCCTTACTTCTTCTCTGAATAGTTGGTTATCCTCTCTCATTTCTTCCAATTTCTCCCCCATCTTCTCTTCCATTTTCTTACTGTTTTCTTCAATCCTCCTATCAGTATTCTCAATTTTGTTAATCAATTCTTCCTTAGTTGATTTGAATTCTTCCTTAAACAACTGGTTGTTTTCCTTCAAATCTTCCAACTTCTTCCCCATTTCTTCTTTTGTGGATTGGTTATCCTTCTTCAAATCTTCTTTTGTGGATTCTATGTTTTTATTGGTATTTCCAGTGTCTCCCTTCAAATCTTCCAACTTTTTACTTAATGATTGATTGTCTTCCTTTGTGGAATCCATTTTCTTATTTATTTCCGTCATCATTCTCATTAAGGTTTCTTGGAACTGAACATCTCCAGTTGGCGCAGTGTTCTCGGTTTGTGAGGGTTTCTCTGGTTGTGCAGGTTGTTTAGACAGTACTGGTGGCAATAACCTTTCCACATCTTCTGCTGGCGTCGCCTCTTTATTTTCCATATACATTTCAACTTCCTTTTCGGCCTCCGCCGCCCGTTTCTTTGAGGTTGCACGTTGTAGCATTTTTCCCTTTCTCTGGCTTTATAGCTGCTGCCAAACTCCAATTAGGGATTGGGCAGATTGTAGTGGCCTTTCAGTCGCTAATTAAAGCCCCTCAGTTGTGCGCCAATTTGTAACTTAACCGTTTAATTTCCATATCTGGTCTGCTTCCTTTTGTTTTAAGCCCCACTGTTGGGCTAGCCAATTTGTAACTAAACGTTTATTACTTGTGTTGTAATTATATATTATATATTGCTACAAAATATATAATTATGTGTTAGTGTAGAAATAAAAATTATTTATTAAAAAAATAAATAAAATAAATTTAATTAAATTTTTTCTTTAATTAATTAATTAAGTTTCGTGGTGTTCCGAAACGTTTATCACTTAATTTAAATGTTTTATAGGCTTTTGGGTATTTGTTAAAAAACTCTAGCCACTTATAAGATTGTCTCCAATAGCAATCGATACTTGTTTATTTTCTATTTGGAGGTTATCTTCCTTCTGGTGGTGAGATTCTTGTAGTAATTTCTTATTAAATTAAAGTATTGTGTTAATTGCCTATATTTAGAAATGAAAAACTGTTTAAATATGAAATATATTAATAATTTTATTAACAATTAGGTATTTTGACTCTTGTCGATATGTAAATCGATTCTCAGGGTATCGTTTTTGTTATTAGAAATTTTTTATATAAAGGTTTTTTGAACAGCTATGTTAGGGAAAGTCAGAGAAATAGGGCAAAGATGGAAAAGTATAACATTACAAGGTAAATTCTTAATTATGACAGTACATATATTGTAACCGACTATACTTACTATGTTTATAAATTTATTAAAACTGAGTTGTAAAATATTTAAATGTTGTAGTAGTTAGAAATTGAAAGTTACTAATTTTCTAAAATAATTAAAATGTAGTATTTGAAGTTATTAAAAGTGTGTTTACAATCGCAAAAATGATAAGTGTCTGAAAAGAACTCCTTTCGATAAAAAATAAAATAAATGCCTTAATATTATTTGAACAATAACGTTGCTTAAATTTAAAAATAAAGTATACTAGCTGGTCGCTTGATGACGGTGACCGTCGTGTTGATACTAGCAGCGAAACTCCTCCTCCTGGTTGACAGTTGTCTAAGTACGTAAAGTCTAGTAATGTCTGGACAATAAAATTAATAAAATACACTTCCACGTACCTGTTCGTGATTCTGGAAGTTCAGAAGTTCACTATTTCAATAAATCAATAAGCTGCCAAGACGGTTTACAAAACCAGCTTACTTTATCTACAAGGTTAGGTTACCTTGTTTAATAATGGGCGCCACACAGGTTTATTTCGGGAAAATCCCGTGGAAAACCCATTAATAGAATCAAATAATAATTCAAAAAAACTGAAATTGTGTTTATTGCCCTTATGGCAATTCAATTCAACAATATATGATTGCAACGAAAAGTTGTTTTGATTATTCTGAATGAATTATTTATCTATTTTTTAGAAATAAATCAAGTCAAGTTATGCTGCTAATAACTGGGTTTTATTTGTACCCTTGATAATGAATTCAAACAAACATAGTTAAGAGAATACATTGATGTACAATTGCAAATATTTTGTTACATACCCTATATGACTGGCTCAGAGCATAAACAATAATTCTGGTTAAGTCCAGATACTCTTTACTTTAAACATTAATATTATTTATATCTCGGGCGTAAGTTCTTTGAAACACAAGAAAGAATGCTCATGCCTACACAATAGCTAATTATTTTATAATACAATATCGACTAGTAATGCCTTGTAGTTTACTAATATAAAATCGAACCTATTTTATAGGTTAGGCGTTCGTCACGCTTGCTTAATTATTCACAAAGTTATATGGTGAGATCACTTAAGACTAACATCATTCTTATATAGGATTGACAAATCCATTAAATAAATTCAGACATGGTGTAATACAGAAAATGTTTTAGTGTTATGCGTCAGTACAGATTTTGTTTACAAAACATATAGGTTAGTGCACTCAGTGTAATGGAATAAATTGTCACGCAGTTACCTCTGTGTTTTAATCTTTCGATTAAAATTCAATTAAACACTTCAATGGTCGGATTGTAATGACCATTGTTATTCACTACACACGCACTTGAACAGAGAATATTGGTCCGCTTCTGACTAAAAAGGACCTTATATGATACTATTTAATTATTTTCTCCTGTTCGATATGTTCCCGCACTAAATAAAATAATACTTCACTTCGATGCACTGATTCTATGTAGAGTATATTGTAGTTACTTTTTGTTGTAGCCGAAATAATTCAATGGACGCACTATTACAATGAAGCTATCAGTTAACAAAAATTTTGATGAGACGAGCGTACCTTCCGCTCTGGATGATCGTTAAAAGTGTCTAACGGTAATTAGCCGCGTTTCTTTATATACCCTCTGTTTTGATAGGGCCTAGGCAATTGTTTTATTTAGTAAGCTATTTTCTGATTGGCTTAGCCAGGCGTTACGAAAGTGACGTATTGTCTTTCCAACTGTCACTAACGGTTTTTAACCGACTTTTCGCCAGAATGATTGACAGCCGTCGTTGTTGTTAGTGTTGATAAACAGATTGTTTACTTTTTATTTACACATGATGCTAACGCATGTCACACACTTATTATAGTTGCGATCGGGGTCGTATCGCTATCAAATTAAAGGATATTTTTTCCTCTTCAATTTGATATAGTTTGACACTGGTTTATTTACACTTTCACTGACATTTTTTTAATAAACAATGTTCAGGTATATGGCTTCGCGCTGTCGTCTGCTAACAAAGCCGGCGATGACTTTCTCTTATCAATACATTGTTTGTGTTCCACATCGCATTTTTCACTTAAACGTTTATGTTGGAACACTAATATATCCGTCTTTATACTTATTTAGTGAATATTATGATTAAACCTTAACTTATACATTGCTATGAACTATACTTACTCCCTATGACATTTTGTTTCTCACTATTTTGCTCCATGCTATTAATTAATAATTGAACTATTACTTGTCTAACATATTAACAATGCTTATCGCTATGTTTGGGTATAAAGATTGTTCAGTGTACGTGATTTACACTCACAGTACTTTTTACTAATCACCGTATTGATGATTGTTTGTTTTAGGCATTGCCGAGGCATACCGTTTGCATCGGATTTATGCCTTAATAATGTTTATTAGTTTACATTTCGGTACCTTGATGAGGTAGCTTACTTATATAAGGTTCCCTCTTACAAATATTCTTACTTATCATAAGCACACTTGAGACTGTAATACAGCTTCAATCTTATATTGTGGCCATAGCTAATCTTAGTCCTTGGCATTAATAGTTACTAGTCATAGTTGATTTATTCTCAGCCAAATGCTGATGCTGGTATGACATTATTCGGATTCTTATTTAATTGTTTTTATTAACATGTCAAATTCCATTTAAGTAATTCACTGACTCGCTTGACAGCTTAAAGTGAATTTAATTTGTCCATTAGTTTGTGTCAGTTATAGTATGGGTTGTAGTGTCAAGCAGTGTTTAGGTTTACTGCTTCTTGTGGCACTTCTTCTTCTTTCTTCTTCAATGGTTCCTCTCTTCTTTGCTACTCTTATCATTATATTATCTACTTACATTACCGTCATGTATTTATTAAATCTAAGGGCATATGTCTAGGTTATGTAACACCTGGTCATGTTACATATACTCCCCTCTCAAAATTGATAATTTGAGAGAAAATTTTATTTTTTGATAAAATTATCATTTCATTTCAGTTTTTAGTATATTACTACTGCTTTTTGTCTTGTACTCTTTACATTGACCTTTAACATACTATTAGTGTGTTACACTAGTTTGAGTTCTTGGCTAGTGATATAATTCTTAGCTTACTAGTATTTTTCAAGTTTCTCACATTTTAAGTTATTTAATTACAATAGGTTTCACTTCTTAAATTAACAATTTCCTGTCTTACAATAATACATTTTTCTTTCTCATTACATATCTTTATTTTAGTGTGTGTGTGATAATCTCAATGGTTCTTTTATTTTTATTTATTTTTTATTTATTTTTATTTTTACCTCACAGATTCTTTATTAATAGTCCTTGATATATTACTATATAATTCCCTAACATTTGTAGTGGGTCCGGAGTCAGAGGGGCTCTATTTGGCATCCATTCTCCGCCGTTCCTCAGCTACACGTACTCAGAATCAGAGGCATCCTCATCTCTGTCCGAGACAAAATAAAAATTGCACATAGCAATAGTTGCACTATCACAACACATAAAACATAACATATCATTCATTTTTAAATAATATAACATATTCAATATAACATTCAAGGTATTAGAGGTTTCATTTGTATCACATTTCATTCTTTTATGCTTTCTAACATACTTCCTTTTCACAGGTAATCATTCCTTTTCAGACTAGACATTCTCGGCCATGCTCTTTATTAGCCGTATTGTTACCTTTTTATACTAGTTGACAATTTGTTTTGGTTTACTTGAGTATTCTTAAAATTACACACTTACATTGATCATCATATAATTATGCAGTTGTTTCTTACATATAGAGTTTACAATATTTCATTCTTACAATAGTATACAAGTTTTTCTCTCGTCAATAATTTACACTTATCCTGAATTATCAGGGTTTACAGTATTCATATACTAAATGTTTTTGTTAGATGTTCTCTGACATATCTTGTTACATACAATATTTGGTAATTCAAGAACATTTTCTTTCTCTTCATTCCACAATAATAATAGCCATCTCTATAATTAACTCTCTTTGGTATTCTGCCTCTCTACTCCTTCAAGTGTCTGATAATTTACACTTATTCTGGATGATTTTATATAATATTTCTTAGTTTCGTGAGGGGTACTTAATATTTGACATTTAGATACAATATAACGATACAATTATAACACATTAATAGTTAATACTTTTTTTTTTCCTTTTTAAATATAGCCTAGTAATTTTAGTTATAAAATAGTAGTATTTCCTCTTTAAATTAATCTAACATAGGAGTATTAGAATAATTTTATGTCACCATCTTAGGTATATTTTGTTATATGCTACTTTTGGTTCTATATGATATAATAGATATCCTTCTTCTCATTAAATTATTTGGTTTACAATACACATTTTTCTACCACTTAGTATGATAAATCTGGCTCTTATTTAATAAGTAACCAATAGTTTGGCCTATACACTAATACTACACACTTTTTATAACACAATATGGCAAATAGGTTTGCTATAGGCAACTAGCCACTTTCAATACCTTGGGCATAATACATGATCCTCCTGATCACTAATTGAATCCGTTTATGGTAGATACTTGTAAAATTTCTTATACACTAAATATTCCGGTGGTAATGGTTGTATACCACTATAATTTATCCGTTTTTAATAATAATCACATTTATTGTTTATATATTTGGAGTTATATTGGGCTTTTCCATTCTATTGGGTTCATTGTTTGGGACAATTACGTTTCACAGGTACCCTTTTTCCTAGCTGTCTCTAGTACAACATGTTTGTGGTATTTGGCACCCTATCCCTATCATGCGGTTCTTCCACTTTGCGGCTACCAGATAGTCATTGGCTCCCCGTTTTCTCGCCTTCTTCTTCTCCTCATCTTCGATATCCATGTGTCCCGTGTACTCCGGGTCTTTGTTATTATTGATGTGTAGTACCTCTTCTAACTCTGGTTGATCGTCATTAGTTTCCTGGTTGGATTTTTCCATTGATTGGTCCCTCTTCTTCCGTAATTCCTTTATTTCTTGGGCGTACCCTTCAATGATCCGGTCCAGTTGTTCTTGATACCCTTTCCTTTTCTTGGAATGCCTTATTCTCCCTTTGGAAATATTTGCTTTAAGTATTTTATTGGTTATAGTCTTCTTTGTTGTAGCACATTTCTTCTCTTCGTCCATCTTCATGAAGCTCCTTCGATACTCCTTCCTATAGGTCCCTTCTTTACGGTTGATGACTGGGAAATAAATCATATTAACTAGACCACTTTGAGTCATTTCGATTAATTCTTTTGTTACCCTAGTCTTCTTTGGGCGTATTATTCTTCTTTCTTCCTTTTTCTTAATAATTTTGTTCCTTTCTTCATGAATTTTAATTTGCGAATTCACTTGTTCGGTGTTTTTATTTCTGGGTAATTCTTGTGTCTCCACTTGATCATCACACATTGGCAGATTATTTTGTTCTAAGTCTTCATTCTCGGCTACTAACTCTTCCGCTTCTTTAATTACCTGAGTCTCTTTTATACCTTCGGCATTGATCTCCTTATATTGAATATCCTCCTCGTTTCCGTCAAGCTCATTTTCAGATAATAATGTATTTATGTCTCTTTGCTTTTCTGCAAGTTCATTATCATTTTTCATTTCTTCCCTCCATTTCCGGTTATCCTTAATCATTGACTCGAGCTTTTTATTGTTGTCATCTATTTTTTTATGGGATTTCTTACTGTCTTCCTTTAATTCCATCATGATTTCCATGAATTCCATATACTGCGCTGTCGTGAGAGGCATGGTTGTTCTCTTGTGTCTGCCGGGCTGATTATAAATATAAAAAATATTTTTATCCAATATTTTTTCAGCCTCACGTTGCTGGTCGCCAATTTGTAACCGACTATACTTACTATGTTTATAAATTTATTAAAACTGAGTTGTAAAATATTTAAATGTTGTAGTAGTTAGAAATTGAAAGTTACTAATTTTCTAAAATAATTAAAATGTAGTATTTGAAGTTATTAAAAGTGTGTTTACAATCGCAAAAATGATAAGTGTCTGAAAAGAACTCCTTTCGATAAAAAATAAAATAAATGCCTTAATATTATTTGAACAATAACGTTGCTTAAATTTAAAAATAAAGTATACTAGCTGGTCGCTTGATGACGGTGACCGTCGTGTTGATACTAGCAGCGAAACTCCTCCTCCTGGTTGACAGTTGTCTAAGTACGTAAAGTCTAGTAATGTCTGGACAATAAAATTAATAAAATACACTTCCACGTACCTGTTCGTGATTCTGGAAGTTCAGAAGTTCACTATTTCAATAAATCAATAAGCTGCCAAGACGGTTTACAAAACCAGCTTACTTTATCTACAAGGTTAGGTTACCTTGTTTAATAATGGGCGCCACACAGGTTTATTTCGGGAAAATCCCGTGGAAAACCCATTAATAGAATCAAATAATAATTCAAAAAAACTGAAATTGTGTTTATTGCCCTTATGGCAATTCAATTCAACAATATATGATTGCAACGAAAAGTTGTTTTGATTATTCTGAATGAATTATTTATCTATTTTTTAGAAATAAATCAAGTCAAGTTATGCTGCTAATAACTGGGTTTTATTTGTACCCTTGATAATGAATTCAAACAAACATAGTTAAGAGAATACATTGATGTACAATTGCAAATATTTTGTTACATACCCTATATGACTGGCTCAGAGCATAAACAATAATTCTGGTTAAGTCCAGATACTCTTTACTTTAAACATTAATATTATTTATATCTCGGGCGTAAGTTCTTTGAAACACAAGAAAGAATGCTCATGCCTACACAATAGCTAATTATTTTATAATACAATATCGACTAGTAATGCCTTGTAGTTTACTAATATAAAATCGAACCTATTTTATAGGTTAGGCGTTCGTCACGCTTGCTTAATTATTCACAAAGTTATATGGTGAGATCACTTAAGACTAACATCATTCTTATATAGGATTGACAAATCCATTAAATAAATTCAGACATGGTGTAATACAGAAAATGTTTTAGTGTTATGCGTCAGTACAGATTTTGTTTACAAAACATATAGGTTAGTGCACTCAGTGTAATGGAATAAATTGTCACACAGTTACCTCTGTGTTTTAATCTTTCGATTAAAATTCAATTAAACACTTCAATGGTCGGATTGTAATGACCACTGTTATTCACTACACACGCACTTGAACAGAGAATATTGGACCGCTTCTGACTAAAAAGGACCTTATATGATACTATTTAATTATTTTCTCCTGTTCGATATGTTCCCGCACTAAATAAAATAATACTTCACTTCGATGCACTGATTCTATGTAGAGTATATTGTAGTTACTTTTTGTTGTAGCCGAAATAATTCAATTGACGCACTATTACAATGAAGCTATCAGTTAACAAAAATTTTGATGAGACGAGCGTACCTTCCACTCTGGATGATTGTTAAAAGTGTCTAACGGTAATTAGCCGCGTTTCTTTATATACCCTCTGTTTTGATAGGGCCTAGGCAATTGTTTTATTTAGTAAGCTATTTTCTGATTGGCTTAGCCAGGCGTTACGAAAGTGACGTATTGTCTTTCCAACTATCACTAACGGTTTTTAACCGACTTTTCGCCAGAATGATTGACAGCCGTCGTTGTTGTTAGTGTTGATAAACAGATTGTTTACTTTTTATTTACACATGATGCTAATGCATGTCACACACTTATTATAGTTGCGATCGGGGTCGTATCGCTATCAAATTAAAGGATATTTTTTCCTCTTCAATTTGATATAGTTTGACACTGGTTTATTTACACTTTCACTGACTTTTTTTAATAAACAATGTTCAGGTATATGGCTTCGCGCTGTCGTCTGCTAACAAAGCCGGCGATGACTTTCTCTTATCAATACATTGTTTGTGTTCCACATCGCAGTTTTTACTTAAACGTCTATGTTGGAACACTAATATATCCGTCTTTATACTTATTTAGTGAATATTATGATTAAACCTTAACTTATACATTGCTATGAACTATACTTACTCCCTATGACATTTTGTTTCTCACTATTTTGCTCCATGCTATTAATTAATAATTGAACTATTACTTGTCTAACATATTAACAATGCTTATCGCTATGTTTGGGTATAAAGATTGTTCAGTGTACGTGATTTACACTCACAGTACTTTCTACTAATCACCTTATTGATGATTGTTTGTTTTAGGCATTGCCGAGGCATACCGTTTGCATCGGATTTATGCCTTAATAATGTTTATTAGTTTACATTTCGGTACCTTGATGAGGTAGCTTACTTATATAAGGTTCCCTCTTACAAATATTCTTACTTATCATAAGCACACTTGAGACTGTAATACAGCTTCAATCTTATATTGTGGCCATAGCTAATCTTAGTCCTTGGCATTAATAGTTACTAGTCATAGTTGATTTATTCTCAGCCAAATGCTGATGCTGGTATGACATTATTCGGATTCTTATTTAATTGTTTTTATTAACATGTCAAATTCCATTTAAGTAATTCACTGACTCGCTTGACAGCTTAAAGTGAATTTAATTTGTCCATTAGTTTGTGTCAGTTATAGTATGGGTTGTAGTGTCAAGCAGTGTTTAGGTTTACTGCTTCTTGTGGCACTTCTTCTTCTTTCTTCTTCACTGGTTCCTCTCTTCTTTGCTACTCTTATCATTATATTATCTACTTACATTACCGTCATGTATTTATTAAATCTAAGGGCATATGTCTAGGTTATGTAACACCTGGTCATGTTACAATATTCGATTTAAAGTATAGAAATAAGTAAATAGGTTGCGAACCGTCCAGCAGGCTGTAGCAGGCTGTGTCGATTTGAGTTGTTATAAATCAGCAATGGCCGCCATTATGATTGAAACTCGTCACCTCGCAGTTTTGGTGTTCAAATAAAGATGTTATCCTTGTGAATTTAAGTCCTGGTGTCTGCAAATCTTCCTTCTGGTGTTGGTCACTGATTCAGTTTCGGGGATGTATTCAGAAAATTGGTGTAGTTATAAGTCAGGTTCACTTTTGTCGGTTAGGCACTTTTTTGGTTAAGTTTTATTACTGTTTTATTTGGTTTAAATGTTATTTCCACTGGTGTTCTGGGCTGTATAATGTTAGTTCGGTGTTGTTATATGTTTCTTTCACTGTGTATGACTTTAAAAATGTTTTTTACTGAAACTCCCGATTTTCACTTTCGGATCATTCAATTATTCGCCATTACGGTATTCGTAACTAGGTTAATACGGTTAAATTGCTTGTGTCAAGTGTCCCGTACGATCTTCAATAATTAACTAACTCACTTCCTTCATCTCCGACTAAAACCTTAGCCAAAGCAATATTATTCCTTCCATTGTTCGATTTTTATTTTGCATCCTGTGCATGTAATAATGTTACATTATATAACTGATTATACTTTAGTTATTCTTCAAATTTATTAGCTAGTTGTTACTTAATTTTATCCTTCAATTCATTCTGCGTAATTTGATAAAAAATAATGCCGTTTTATTAAGTTTTTGATCTAAAATTGATAATTATTCCTTCATTTTGTAATTTATAATTACTAAGGTTTAGCTTCTTGTTATTTTCCAGATTCTGCCATTATCAAGTTATATTAATAATTATTAAATCTCATATTGTAATAAAAGGTTTATATTCCCTTACTTTCTTGCAATTAGATGAATTGGTTAAGTTTTAAGATATTATGTTGGGATATATGACTCCCCTCTCCAAGGTTTTGAGTTCTGTCATTTCCATTTTTATTAATAATTCTGGCTATAATTTTACAAAAACTTTCTTAGTTATATTTCTTATTACATGGCTTTGTTTCTGATTTACCTTATGTAAATCCCTTCAGTTTAAATGTATTTAAGTACTTAGTTTCTCAGTTTTGATGATGTTTAGTTTTTATCATTTTGCCTAGATTCCTAACAGTTTTTACATACAAATTTGTATAAATAATACTTATTGAGTTATACCCTCTCTGACTTTCATTGACATTGTAACATAAATTAAACATTTTCTTCTTGTAAACAAAATAACAATTAGTATGTTTCATACTATTAACATATAACATATAATTCCAATTAATAGCTGTCTTTAACAAATCAGACATTTTTCATACTCAAATATATACATAACAAATATCATATATATATATATATATAGAATGTTTTTCCATTCTAACATTTTAATTAATTATTCACAATCATACCTATAATAAATATTTTACAATTAAAGAATGTTATTGGTTCTGATCTGTTTAAATTTTCTTATTCCTAATACATTTTAAATATCTTATGCTACATAAACAAAACCTTATTTACTATATTCTTATTCTATATTCCTTATATTAAGTTTTATTAGCAGTTTTTATCTGTTTTTAATTGGGTTTTGGGTAATTGTACCCTGTCACTTCACTTTTTATTCTGTGTCTGCCCTTGTTTTATTAATCATTCTAATGAATGTCATTTAAACAGATTGGCAGTTCTTTGCTATAACACATGTATTATATTACCTCTGTACATAAATTAAGTCACTTCAAAGTTGTATTATTTCATTATTTACATAGTTTGTGAATACCAATAATGAAACATAAGGTTCATTTTTTATAATACTAAAACTTGCACTGGTTCTCTTTACATTCCTTGATTCTATTTCTAAATGGTTATATAGTCTTACTAAAATCAAGAGATCTATTTGTAGATTACAATGAAGATTTGTTCTTTGGTATCATATTATTATTTCACCTTGTCCACTTTCAACTCTTACTGTATACACTTTTTTGTTTCTTATATCTATTGTACATGTGGGTTTTTGCATTAATACTTTGTTATACTTTTTTATTATTATCATTTTTATTTATGCTGGGGTATGGGTGTTTTTTACAAGAGCATTCCTTCTTCTTGTGGATGTTGTCTTCTTCTTGTTTCCTCATTGATGTCTTCTTTTCTTCTGGTTTCTTATAATTGTATTTTCTTCATCTTCTTCTGGATGTCATCGGGTTTTCGGGTTTCTTCTTCACCTACTCTTCTTGTTTCATACAACAGATTTCCTTCTCTTTGTTGTGTTTAGTTATTTTCTGGGTATCTTCCTTGCCTACTCCTTACCTTCGTTGTGGGTTTAGTTATGTTCTGGGTTTCTTCTTCGCCTACTCCTTACCTTCCTTGTGGGTTTAGTTATGTTCTGGGTTTCTTCCTTATCTACTCCTTACCTTCCTGGGTTATATTTTTTCACCTTTTTAGTTATTAAAATTGGTTCTGATGATTCATCACTTGTAACCTTTATTTTATATGAACTTATATCTTTATATCAATGATTGTACTGCACGGTTGTTCTGAATTAATTCTTTATTTATTGCTTTCTTCGGATTTAAACATGTTATTATATTATTTTAATGATCATTTCGCCATTCATTTTTATGGGCTTATCTGTCATGCTACAGATTTCTCTCCTCCAGAAGTAATTATTTCAGACTTGATTATGGATGAAATAATTTCTTATGACAATTTTATTAATTTTTATACTGCATTTTCCTCTCCATTTCTATATCGACTTTTTTATATTTGAGCTTAATAAATTATATATATAGTCTCTTATCTGACTTTTGATCCTTCTTGGATAGTTAGTGTCTCTGAGATATATTATTATTATTATACATTTTCTTTCCTTATAAACTTCGCGTTGTATCCTTGGGATATTAATTCCCTAACGTTCCCTATCATGTGGGCTGGTGCAGTTCAGAGGGGCACTGTAGGCTTCACAACTCTGCTGGCCAAACACCACTTCTACAATTTGAGTCCAGAGGCACATTCATCTCTGCTCAAAAAACATAATGCTGCTGGAATTATCTACAGTCAGTCATCGAATAAATTAAATAAAAAGTAGTCTGATTGTCGTCTAATAAAAATATCTTTGGATTCTTCACTTCGTAGTTTCTCAGATTATCTCACATTTTCTATCTTAATAATTCTTCTTAATACTTATTTACTTATTATATATATTTTTCTAAACTCTTAGCTCGTCTGATATATTTATTTTAATTATGGTTGGAAACTTTTGTTAATTCTTCTTGTTACTAGTTATAGTGTAACTTTTTTTTCCTTTTCTTCTACATCTGAATTCTCTTTATACTTCCTTCTGGTTAATTACCTTGTTAGCATAGTTTGTATATTCTCTTTGGTTCTTATTCATTATTTGAATGGTCTTATTTTATTATAGTTAATTTTTAAATTTGTATCTTTATATTAGATATTCAGGTTGTTATTTTGATCATATTATTTAAACATTTTGTTCTTTCCTTTCTCTTAGAAAGTTATTAATCCGCCTTCGCATTCATTAACATTAATTCGTTTATTATATTTCATGTGGTACTTCTTCTCTTTGCGTTTCATATAGGTCTTATTATTATTATTTGTTCAAAATCATCTTCTCCATATGTTTGGTATGAGTTGGTCTTCTTTGCTTCTTCAGAACTGAGTAATATCATAATCATTTTTCTTGATTAACTGTTTCCATTATCGTTTCATAAGTAGTTAGTCATAGGTTGTTCTCATTATATTATTGTTTTTTTCTTTTTTATATTTTTTATAATTTTATTATAATAACAGATTCTTCTCTTTGTTTCCAAATTATTGCCTTCTCTTGTATCTCACACTCTTTTTTGTTTTTCTTCTCTACTCCTTCAAATGCTAGATATTCACATTTATTCTGGATTATATTTAATTCTTTTTTCTGAATTAATCATATTATTTTCTTATAAATTTGTTTATAAATGGAACATATTTATTTTTAGAACTTTGTTAGTTTTATGCAAAATTCAAATTCTTCTTTTCATCTATTTCCATAACCTTTTTCATAAATCATTGTAATAAGTTGATCTTATTTATTTTAGGATTTTGAGGTTTATTATTCAAAATTCTATCTTTTAATTATTCCAAATGTTCTCTTTGAAAATTGTTTGGTAGTAAGTTGATCTTACAATTATTTTTGGATTTAGTGGTTTTTATTCTAAATTCTTGTCTTTTTAATTATTCCAAATGGTTTCTCTTCAAAATTGTGTGTAGTAAGTTGGACTTACTTCATTTTAGAATTTATAGTTTTTATAAAATTCTAAATTCTTCCTTTGTAATTACCATAAAGTTTTTTCACAAAATTAGTTGTAGTAAGTTGGCCTTACTTTTATTTTAGAATTTTTTATTTATTATAAAATTCTAAATTCTTCCTTTTTAATTACCATAAAGTTTTTTCGCAAAATTAGTTGTAGTAAGTTGGCCTTACTTTTATTTTAGAATTTTTTATTTATTATAAAATACTAAATTCTTCCTTTTTAATTACCATAAAGTTTTTTCACAAAATTAGTTGTAGTAAGTTGGTCTTATTTCTATTTTAGAATTTTTTTATTTATTTATTTTTTTTAATTCTAAATTCGAATTCATTCTTCATAATACTTTTTCATGGATGCTTAGTTGTACACACCTTTAACTCTTCCAGAAACTATTTCTCTCAGTTCGTTAATCATCTTATTCTTAAAATTATCGTTCTTATTATTATATTTACTTTTATACCCAGGATGGATGATTTTCTTTATGTCACTTAGTTGCTCATATTTTCATTTGTAAGGTTCAGTTTCTTAAATACTCTTCCTTCATAAAACCCAGTTTTGTTTCTTTGTTCATTATTCATATCATTTCTTTTCAATGGTATTTATATCTCGTCTCCTTCACCGTTGTTTTTCGCCATAGTCGGTTATCATGACATCCGTCCCTTTTCTTGATGGTGTGTGGTATTTGAGTTAACCATGGTCCATCATCTCGGTTGCCCTTATTGTCCGGACGATCATTGTCTTCATTATTATTCCGGTACTAGTGACATCTCTTTTCTCTACTTTGTATTTCATTTCCCCTTCAGTTATTCCTTCATTAGCTGCAAGTCTTACTCGACTCGCCCTATCATATTGTTTCTTACACCCATAGGCCACTGGTCCGTCAATGACTAATGATATCATTGATAATCTACTATATATTCCTACGCTTGTTATCTGCCATTTACCTCTGGTCCTTTCCCATTGGTAAATTACTGTTTGTTGGTAAATCATTTCTGATATTACCTTTAATCTACTTCCATAATTTCTGGCGTTCATGATTTCCCTTTTGTTGGTAATTGAGATATTATTGATATCAATTAACCCGTGGTTCATCATCTCCATTTCTTCCTTCGTTTTGATTAAATTCCTTGGATACGTTCTTCTCATTTCCTTTGATTCTATTTCTCTTTGTGTAATATTTTCCTGGTTTCGGTTAGTTTTAATTTCAGGTACTACCATTACTTGTTCCTGCATTTTATCATTTGGTACATCTTCCGTTCTTGGTTTGCTATCATGTGGTAATTCCTTATTCGTATACTCTATTTTCTGATATAAATTTTTACAACTATCCTTCATCTGCTTATTGGTCTCTTTCATCTTTTTAATCTTAGTGCTTACTTCGGCTTTAAAATCTTGTACTTCTCGGTCCGTCTGACTCCATCTTTTGTCCGCTTCTGTGATTCGTCGTTCGATCCTAGTTGTCTTTTCTTCTACTTTCTTGTTTATCAACACAATATTATCGTTTATCTTCCTGCTAAACTCTTCCTTTAACACCTCCATCTTCTCGTCTAATTTGTCCAGGTTTTCTTGGTTAATTTTCCTTACTTCTTCTCTGAATAGTTGGTTATCCTCTCTCATTTCTTCCAATTTCTCCCCCATCTTCTCTTCCATTTTCTTACTGTTTTCTTCAATCCTCCTATTAGTATTCTCAATTTTGTTAATCAATTCTTCCTTAGTTGATTTGAATTCTTCCTTAAACAACTGGTTGTTTTCCTTCAAATCTTCCAACTTCTTCCCCATTTCTTCTTTTGTGGATTGGTTATCCTTCTTCAAATCTTCTTTTGTGGATTCTATGTTTTTATTGGTATTTCCAGTGTCTCCCTTCAAATCTTCCAACTTTTTACTTAATGATTGATTGTCTTCCTTTGTGGAATCCATTTTCTTATTTATTTCCGTCATCATTCTCATTAAGGTATCTTGGAACTGAACATCTCCAGTTGGCGCAGTGTTCTCGGTTTGTGAGGGTTTCTCTGGTTGTGCAGGTTGTTTAGACAGTACTGGTGGCAATAACCTTTCCACATCTTCTACTGGCGTCGCCTCTTTATTTTCCATACACATTTCAACTTCCTTTTCGGCCTCCGCCGCCCGTTTCTTTGAGGTTGCACGTCGTTGCATTTTTCCCTTTCTCTGGCTTTATAGCTGCTGCCAAACTCCAATTAGGGATTGGGCAGATTGTAGTGGCCTTTCAGTCGCTAATTAAAGCCCCTCAGTTGTGCGCCAATTTGTAACTTAACCGTTTAATTTCCATATCTGGTCTGCTTCCTTTTGTTTTAAGCCCCACTGTTGGGCTAGCCAATTTGTAACTAAACGTTTATTACTTGTGTTGTGTTGTGTTACAAAATTTATAATTATGTGTTAGTGTAGAAATAAAAATTATTTATAAAAAAGTAAATAAAATAAATTTAATTAAATTTTTTCTTTAATTAATTAATTAATTAAGTTTCGTTGTGTTCCGAAACATTTATCACTTAATTTAAATGTTTTATAGGCTTTTGGGTATTTGTTAAAAAACTCTAGCCACTTATAAGATTGTCTCCAATAGCAATTGATACTTGTTTATTTTCTATTTGGAGGTTATCTTCCTTCTGGTGGTGAGATTCTTGTAGTAATTTCTTATTAAATTAAAGTATTGTGTTAATTGCCTATATTTAGAAATGAAAAACTGTTTAAATATGAAATATATTAATAATTTTATTAACAATTAGGTATTTTGACTCTTGTCGATATGTAAATCGATTCTCAGGGTATCGTTTTTGTTATTAGAAATGTTTTATATAAAGGTTCTTGGAACAGCTATGTTAGGGAAAGTCAGAGAAATAGGGCAAAGATGGAAAAGTATAACATTACAAGGTAAATTCTTAATTATGGCAGTACATATATTCGATTTAAAATATAGAAATAAGTAAATAGGTTGCGAACCGTCCAGCAGGCTGTAGCAGGCTGTGTCGATTTGAGTTGTTATAAATCAGCAATGGCCGCTATTACGATTGAAACTCGTCACCTCGCAGTTTTGGTGTTCAAATAAAGATATTTTCCTTGTGAATTTAAGTCCTGGTGTCTGCAAATCTTCCTTCTGGTGTTGGTGTAGTGTCACTGGTTCAGTTTCGGGGTTGTATTCAGAAAATTGGTGTAGTTATAAGTCAGGTTCATTTTTGTCGGTTAGGCACTTTTTTGGTTAAGTTTTATTACTGTTTTATTTGGTTTAAATGTTATTTCCATTGGTGTTCTGTGCTGTATAATGTTAGTTCGGTGTTGTTATATGTTTCTTTCACTGTGTATGACTTTAAAAATGTTTTTTACTGAAACTCCCGATTTTCAGTTTCGGATCATTCAATTATTCGCCATTACGGTATTCGTAACTAGTTTAATACGGTTAAATTGCTCGTGTCAAGTGTCCCGTACGATCTTCAATAATTAACTAACTCACTTCCTTCATCTCCGACTAAAACCTTAGCCAAAGCAATATTATTCCTTCCATTGTTCGAATTTTATTTTGCATCCTGTGCATGTAATAATGTTACATTATATAACTGATTATACTTTAGTTATTCTTCAAATTTATTAGCTAGTTGTTACTTAATTTTATCCTTCAGTTCATTCTGCATAATTTGATAACAAATAATGCCGTTTTATTAAGTTTTTGATCTAAAATTGATAATTATTCCTTCATTTTGTAATTTATAATTACTAAGGTTTAGCTTCCTGTTATTTTCCAAATTCTGCCATTATCAAGTTATATTAATAATTATTAAATCTCATATTGTAATAAAAGGTTTATATTCCCTTACTTTCTTGCAATTAGATGAATTGGTTAAGTTTTAAGATATTATGTTGTTATATTATGAGTTAATTGCCTTTCTATTAATTTATTATTACACTTTGTAAATCTTTTATACTTTCGGCTAGTGCAGCAGCCATATTGTCTAGTACCAACTTATACTCACCATGTCCAGGATCTCGTTAGACGTATTGAAAAACCATATGGTTGTTTGAAATAACTATTAATTCACATTAAATGTTCTAATCAATATTACTTTATTAAATTCAAAACGAAAAGAAAAACATCATCAAGTTATATTGTTTCTGTTAAAATACAAAATTTCCTCTCTCCCTCGTACATTTTAACTTTAATGATATTCCAAAAGACGTATTCATAAAATAGATCATTTGTTTAAAATCATCTGCAAAAATAAGAAATAATATAACTACACATTATTATGCTACAAATATCACCCATAACGAAAACCAGCGCTTTCACACACACACATCTTCCCCAGTTTTTAAGAGCTCATATTTAGTTTAATTTCACCCCTCTGTTCTTGTGTTACGAAAATAATAAAATTTGATAATTTGTGTATTTCCTTGTATGTACTTAGCTGAATTTGAATCCGATTATTAGTCCAGAAGACGTCACATTGTTTTACGTGCGCACTGTTATTTTTAAATCATTCGTTCCAAACTGTGTTAATGTAAATAAACTGTTAATCACTTTTAGTATGATTTGCTAAATCACATTTTAAATCTATTATTCACATTTTAGAAGGTTTTGCGGGCCCGCACTTACGTTCCAAAACTTTTATATACCACTCGCGAGTGGTGATGGAGTTAGACTGGGGCAGAGCCACAGGCGCTAATTTGTGAAGCGGCTGTTGTAGAATGACCAATTTCCTTTGTTTACAGTTTGTATCATTGCGCCAGTAGACTACTTTCGTTTGCTGAGTGTCTGACGAAACTGGTGACACACCTCGTTATGTAATGCGGTGACGCAACACATCGCCTGATCGTCCGTTATATAATTTGTTTTTTTGCTGTTACATAATTTGTTTACCGTTGTGTTGTGTCCTTGAACTGACTTTGGCACAGTTTGTCGGTTATTGAATCTGTTCATATAAAATATTATTAAATAATTCTGCATTCAACGCCTCAAGCAGTGCAGCCACCGTCGCGATCGCTCCAAACAGCAAATTTACCTCTCTTTATAAATTTTTGTCCCTATCACCAAAAATGTTATTTATTATTATAAAAAAATACAAATTGTGTTATTGCTCCAAAATAGGCCCGTTACAATACCCCCTCAATGAGATATTTTATGCCGAAGCATAAAAAATCTCATTGACACATTCGTACTTGCTAAAGGGATCAGCCAGGATATGTCGCCACAACCCCCTTTACGGTTTACAAAAAAACATATCAACTCACCCTTGGTCCGGTGACTGTGACCGCACCTGAATGACAATACTGGACTTCTCTCTCGAGATCCCAACACCGTAGAGTCAGACAGATACTTAACGCCCCTGCTCTGACGCGCTGGCCAGCTCAGGTCCGCTGCCACAGCATCACCAAACACTGAAACAACAAATCAAATATCAAATAGTGGCCTTATACAACACCATATCCCCAACTGATTTGTTTCCCCCTAGCGGTGCTGGTTTGCGCTAAGAAGCACTGGTTTTGTTTCTACTTACTCCTAACATATCAGAATACCTAACAACTTAATCTAACATAAGAAAACATAGTACATTAATAACTCACATTGTTATCATTATCTAAAAATAAACAACTTGTATTTGACATTTACACATTTTACATCATTAGGTTTGCATAAAAAATCAGAAAATTACCTTTTAATCTCAATTTAACTTTTATTAATTCGTTTCTCAAAAATTTTTTTTTTTTTCAACTTCGTGTTACACATCATTTCATTTATTATTCCCTTTCATTAATTTGGGTGATTCTACGTTATTCATTATAATTTACTTTATCAACTTGGCATTTACTCATAATCTTACCCCTTTTATTACTCTAACGCTCCCTTACAAAATCTTTAACTAGTATGACACCCCACTATCAAAAAATCTACTAACCCTTCTCTACCTCTAACTACTTACTACTTTAGCTCAATTCGCCACCTTCTCTCAATATATAAAAAAAAATACTCTCTAATCCTTTGTACATAGGATACGTGTTCCCCCCCCTAAAAAAGCTCAATTCCCGTTCTCTGGTTCCTGGATTCTACCTAAGGCAACCCCGTCTCCACTAAAATCTATACCAAATCCCGTCCCAACCCTTATGTTGCGGACTCCCACACTACACTACCCCCTACTACAAAATTGCCATCCCCAAAAAATCTCAATCTCATTACCTCACTACAACTACAACAAAATAACAACATCAAAATAAACAATTTATCGCTCAAAACTCTACAATTATTCTCCAATTCTACTGTGTCTCCACTTATACTTCTCAAAATTCTATCACATACATTAACTCAAAACAACATTACATTACTTCATCTCTACTATTTCTTTAACTTTGACTTCAATTTGGACAGATCTATGTGTCCCACAAAATTCAACTTGAACTGATTCAAACATTTTATTCAAACAATTACTATCACCCATTTCTATCTTTTGCAACCCATTAAAAGTTTTAACTATCATAACCTTATTTCATTTTATTTTAAAATCTATAAACACATTGAAAACATATTATCATATTTTTATAATCCTTATACCTAACATACTAAATGAAATCAACATAATAAGACATAATAAACACAATATAGGAAGTATTTAGTGCATCTATTCTTCAAATCAAAACAAAATTATTGAGTAGCAAATCATCATTATTAAAATACAACAAATTTTTAATACGTTATCCCCTGGATAACCTCCCAGCCACACACACTATGACCCCCCCCTGGACTGTGGCGTCCAGTTGCGTCCACAAGGACTGAGGTTTTGGAGGAATGTGACATCTCCGTGTCCTTGCTTCTGCGTTACATTTTAAAAGGTATAGATATCAACATATCTTTGTCTATAATTATGCACCCTTACTGCGGTTCTACCACCTGTCTATGCTACCCCCAAGCGGGTAGAGTGGCAGCCGCTGTTCCATAGTTTGGTGATTCCCCATCAATTTCACCCCCCATCAATTTCAAAATACACCTTTACAACGATAACAGCTATGGCCAGTTAAGGCAGAACGTGACGCAATGAGCCCCAACCATAGCTGTTAAAGCTAAACCAATTCCACGGTCAGGGTTCGGTGAGGCCGTGACCGCCCAAAAATTTGGGGAATCACAAGTAAAATATCTTTTGTAACATTAAATTTAAGAAATTATATTTAAATGACATTATTAGTTTGGATGGTGTTTTACCCTCCTTCCTATGTAAGCTTACATATCATTGACATAAAATATTAAATACAAAATTTACAACCTCCCACCATGGCAGTTCCACACTACACTGTTATGTCACTTCATTTAGCACCAAACTACCCCCCAAAATTATCCCCACATCTTGTATAATACATTACATAACATAATAAACAACTAGACATTAACTTTGATTATTAGCATACATTAAACAACAATTCTCTTTTAAATAATTTATATAAAAATTTATAAACATTATTATTTAAAATTTTTCATTAACTTTTTATATATCATCATTCCTAATTTTCAACAATTATCTTCCCTAAAATTCTTAAAATTTATTATTAATAATTAGTATATATCATTTTTCAGTTATTATTAAAATTTTTCATTATCATATTTATTTAACACAATTATTCCAAGACATCTCATTACTCAATTAAAATCTTAGTTACCTGTAAACATTTTTGTTATACGTTATTCATATTGTCAAAATTTCTCTACTTACAATCCATTTCACAAAACATATACAACAATACTTTCACCTCACTTCTGAAACATTTCACAAAAATATTAGTTTACATCATACAATTCAGCCATCTATTATCAAATTCCAAATCTAGTAAAATAATTTAAATTCATTAAAAAGTTAATTATACAACATTGAAATAGTCAATCAAAATATTTAACATGTATCAAATTGTTTTAGTTAAATTAATTATTAACAGTACAAAATTCACTACCATAAACAACTATTATTATTCAATTACTGTTTTTCAAAACTACTGTTATTATTTATTTAACTTGCAAAATATTATTATTATTATTACCACAATTACACACACTTATTTACTTAACATTCCACCAGGTACACAAACAAATTTACTACATTATTATTTACAAAAATTATTCGTCAATAACTGTCAATTGTTTCACACTTCATATGTCCAAATCTGCAAGGTTGTTACCAAAATTTACAGTAGTCAACAATGTCTATACACTGATGTTTTAGCTCAACCTCCATCATCATATATATATCTAATATATTTGTAACAAGCATCATTTTTATCCACACATAACTTGTTATCATTATCATTATCATAATAACCCATTAATTTTACTCTATCCATTATACCATTATAAATCTTGTCACCATAAGTTACGATTGTCCAGTCTACATCAGTATTATTCAACGTCAGGTAATTTGTTTTATCATTTTTATATTCCTCAACTATCACGTCAGGTAAGTCATTATCATTTATAAAAATATTCTCAAAATAATTCTCTCTCTCTCTTCCAACAGGTATGTCTCTTGTATGGTTCATCTTCACCCCTTCTAACATTTTTTTCAATTCATCATAATTTCTCTGTAACTTATACACTTCTATCTCTCTCTCAATACACAACTCTCTCTCTTCATAACACCACATCACACTCTCATAATTATTACAGACAGAAGGTACAACATTATACAACATCAATATACTCTTTACTTCATCTACTAATATGGGTCTCTTACCCTGCAAAAACAACAACATTTGTGAACACCTTGGTTCAAAAATTTTAATGGGGAAATTTACCCTCTGCCCAAATTCAACTACAACATTATTTCTCCACTCTCTCTCTACTTCATCAATACATCTCAACATCTCATAATCACATTCCACAGACTCACCAGTACTTTCTGACATAACATTTTCAATTACATTATTATTTATTAATTCTTTCTCCAATATCATATTTTCACACTTATCATTACAATTTTCCTTTGTTTTATTTTTCTCTGTACTCATCACATGTACTCCCATTCGCTCAACACTCTGTTCTAATTTATTTAAACTGGTCCTTATTGTCTCATTAGTATTTTCTAAGCATTCATTCATTTCTTTAATTTGGTTTGTTAACACATCGAATTTCTCATTTATCTCGTTTTTCTGTTCATTAAAAAGCAATTTCATCATCTTGATCATATCATTCTCTTCAACCTTTTTACTCGTGACTGGTGTTGAGTGAACACCTTCATTCATGATTTGTGACTCAGTTACGCTTATCTGGCTTTCATCTACACTGTCAGTGACGCTGACAGTTTCATGATTGTCTGCCATTTTTCTTAAATCTTTTAACTATATTTCTTTGCAAAATAGTCTTATATGTAACACATAATTATTATTAAAAAAAAATATTCTACTCACCTATACTACACACACTCATGACATAACCTTATTTTATATGTCTATTTTACGTGCATACAAAAATTTGATTTTCTACTCCAAACAACCATATCTTTTCTGCAACAGGTCCACATTTGCATAATTAAATTTATGCAAACGGTCCAGCTGGTCGGGCGCCATTGTTATATTATTAGTTAATTGCCTTTCTATTAATTTATTATTACACTTTGTAAATCTTTTATACTTTCGGCTAGTGCAGCAGCCATATTGTCTAGTACCAACTTATACTCACCATGTCCAGGATCTCGTTAGACGTATTGAAAACCATATGGTTGTTTGAAATAACTATTAATTCACATTAAATGTTCTAATCAATATTACTTTATTAAATTCAAAACGAAAAGAAAAACATCATCAAGTTATATTGTTTCTGTTAAAATACAAAATTTCCTCTCTCCCTCGTACATTTTAACTTTAATGATATTCCAAAAGACGTATTCATAAAATAGATCATTTGTTTAAAATCATCTGCAAAAATAAGAAATAATATAACTACACATTATTATGCTACAAATATCACCCATAACGAAAACCAGCGCTTTCACACACACACATCTTCCCCAGTTTTTAAGAGCTCATATTTAGTTTAATTTCACCCCTCTGTTCTTGTGTTACGAAAACAATAAAATTTGTTAATTTGTGTATTTCCTTGTATGTACTTAGCTGAATTTGAATCCGATTATTAGTCCAGAAGACGTCACATTGTTTTACGTGCGCACTGTTATTTTTAAATCATTCGTTCCAAACTGTGTTAATGTAAATAAACTGTTAATCACTTTTAGTATGATTTGCTAAATCACATTTTAAATCTATTATTCACATTTTAGAAGGTTTTGCGGGCCCGCACTTACGTTCCGAAACTTTTATATACCACTCGCGAGTGGTGATGGAGTTAGACTGGGGCAGAGCCACAGGCGCTAATTTGTGAAGCGGCTGTTGTAGAATGACCAATTTCCTTTGCTTACAGTTTGTATCATTGCGCCAGTAGACTACTTTCGTTTGCTGAGTGTCTGACGAAACTGGTGACACACCTCGTTATGTAATGCGGTGACGCAACACATCGCCTGATCGTCCGTTATATAATTTGTTTTTTTGCTGTTACATAATTTGTTTACCGTTGTGTTGTGTCCTTGAACTGACTTTGGCACAGTTTGTTGGTTATTGAATCTGTTCATATAAAATATTATTAAATAATTCTGCATTCAACGCCTCAAGCAGTGCAGCCACCGTCGCGATCGCTCCAAACAGCAAATTTACCTCTCTTTATAAATTTTTGTCCCTATCACCAAAAATGTTATTTATTATTATAAAAAAATACAAATTGTGTTATTGCTCCAAAATAGGCCTGTTACAATGTTGGGATATATGACTCCCCTCTCCAAGTTTTTGAGTTCTGTCATTTCCATTTTTATTAATAATTCTGGCTATAATTTTACAAAAACTTTCTTAGTTATATTTCTTATTACATGGCTTTGTTTCTGATTTACCTTATCTAAATCCCTTCAGTTTAAATGTATTTAAGTACTTAGTTTCTCAGTTTTGATGATGTTTAGTTTTTATCATTTTGCCTAGATTCCTAACAGTTTTTACATACAAATTTGTATAAATAATACTTACTGAGTTATAACCTCTCTGACTTTCATTGACATTGTAACATTAATTAACCATTTTCTTCTTGTAAACAAAATAACAATTAGTATGTTTCATACTATTAACATGTAACATATAATTCCAATTAATAGCTGTCTTTAACAAATCAGACATTTTTCATACTCAAATATATACATAACAAATATCATATATATAGAATGTTTTTCCATTCTAACATTTTAATTAGTTATTCACAATCATACCTATAATAAATATTTTACAATTAAAGAATGTTATTGGTTCTGATCTGTTTAAATTTTCTTATTCCTAATACATTTTAAATATCTTATGCTACATAAACAAAACCTTATTTACTATATTCTTATTCTATATTCCTTATATTAAGTTTTATTAGCAGTTTTTATCTGTTTTTAATTGGGTTTTGGGTAATTGTGCCCTGTCACTTCACTTTTTATTCTGTGTCTGCCCTTGTTTTATTAATCATTCTAATGAATGTCATTTAAACAGATTGGCAGTTCTTTGCTATAACACATGTATTATATTACCTCTGTACATAAATTAAGACACTTCAAAGTTGTATTATTTCATTATTTACATAGTTTGTGAATACCAATAATGAAACATAAGGTTCATTTTTTATAATACTAAAACTTGCACTGGTTCTCTTTACATTCCTTGATTCTATTTCTAAATGGTTATATAGTCTTACTAAAATCTAGAGATCTATTTGTAGATTACAATGAAGATTTGTTCTTCTTTGGTATCATATTATTATTTCACCTTGGTCCACTTTCAACTCTTACTCTATACACTTTTTTGTTTCTTATATCTATTGTACATGTGGGTTTTTGCATTAATACTTTGTTATACTTTTTTATTATTATTATTTTTATTTATGTTGGGGTATGGGTGTTTTTTACAAGAGCATTCCTTCTTCTTGTGGATGTTGTCTTCTTCTTGTTTCTTCATTGATGTCTTCTTTTCTTCTGGTTTCTTATAATTGTATTTTCTTCATCTTCTTCTGGATGTCATCGGGTTTTCGGGTTTCTTCTTCACCTACTCTTCTTGTTTCATACAACAGATTTCCTTCTCTTTGTTGTGTTTAGTTATTTTCTGGGTATCTTCCTTGCCTACTCCTTACCTTCGTTGTGGGTTTAGTTATGTTCTGGGTTTCTTCTTCGCCTACTCCTTACCTTCCTTGTGGGTTTAGTTATGTTCTGGGTTTCTTCCTTATCTACTCCTTACCTTCCTGGGTTATATTTTTTCACCTTTTTAGTTATTAAAATTGGTTCTGATGATTCATCACTTGTAACCTTTATTTTATATGAACTTATATCTTTATATCAATGATTGTACTGCACGGTTGTTCTGAATTAATTCTTTATTTATTGCTTTCTTCGGATTTAAACATGTTATTGTATTATTTTAATGATCATTTCGCCATTCATTTTTATGGGCTTATCTGTCATGCTACAGATTTCTCTCCTCCAGAAGTAATTATTTCAGACTTGATTATGGATGAAATAATTTCTTATGACAATTTTATTAATTTTTATACTTCATTTTCCTCTCCATTTCTATATCGACTTTTTTATATTTGAGCTTAATAAATTATATATATAGTCTCTTATCTGACTTTTGATCCTTCTTGGATAGTTAGTGTCTCTGAGATATATTATTATTATTATTATTATTATTATACATTTTCTTTCCTTATAAACTTCGCGTTGTATCCTTGGGATATTAATTCCCTAACGTTCCCTATCATGTGGGCTGGTGCAGTTCAGAGGGGCACTGTAGGCTTCACAACTCTGCTGGCCAAACACCACTTCTACAATTTGAGTCCAGAGGCACATTCATCTCTGCTCAAAAAACATAATGCTGGTGGAATTATCTACAGTCAGTCATCGAATAAATTAAATAAAAAGTAGTCTGATTGTCGTCTAATAAAAATATCTTTGGATTCTTCACTTCGTAGTTTCTCAGATTATCTCACATTTTCTATCTTAATAATTCTTCTTAATACTTATTTACTTATTATATATATTTTTCTAAACTCTTAGCTCGTCTGATATATTTATTTTAATTATGGTTGGAAACTTTTGTTAATTCTTCTTGTTACTAGTTATAGTGTAACTTTTTTTTCCTTTTCTTCTACATCTGAATTCTCTTTATACTTCCTTCTGGTTAATTACCTTGTTAGCATAGTTTGTATATTCTCTTTGGTTCTTATTCATTATTTGAATGGTCTTATTTTATTATAGTTAATTTTTAAATTTGTATCTTTATATTAGATATTCAGGTTGTTATTTTGATCATATTATTTAAACATTTTGTTCTTTCCTTTCTCTTAGAAAGTTATTAATCCGCCTTCGCATTCATTAACATTAATTCGTTTATTATATTTCATGTGGTACTTCTTCTCTTTGCGTTTCATATAGGTCTTATTATTATTATTTGTTCAAAATCATCTTCTCCATATGTTTGGTATGAGTTGGTCTTCTTTGCTTCTTCAGAACTGAGTAATATCATAATCATTTTTCTTGATTAACTGTTTCCATTATCGTTTCATAAGTAGTTAGTCATAGGTTGTTCTCATTATATTATTGTTTTTTTCTTTTTTATATTTTTTATAATTTTATTATAATAACAGATTCTTGTCTTTGTTTCCAAATTATTGCCTTCTCTTGTATCTCACACTCTTTTTTGTTTTTCTTCTCTACTCCTTCAAATGCTAGATATTCACATTTATTCTGGATTATATTTAATTCTTTTTTCTGAATTAATCATATTATTTTCTTATAAATTTGTTTATAAATGGAACATATTTATTTTTAGAACTTTGTTAGTTTTATGCAAAATTCAAATTCTTCTTTTCATCTATTTCCATAACCTTTTTCATAAATCATTGTAATAAGTTGATCTTATTTTATTTTAGGATTTTGAGGTTTATTATTCAAAATTCTATCTTTTAATTATTCCAAATGTTCTCTTTGAAAATTGTTTGGTAGTAAGTTGATCTTACAATTATTTTTGGATTTAGTGGTTTTTATTCTAAATTCTTGTCTTTTTAATTATTCCAAATGGTTTCTCTTCAAAATTGTGTGTAGTAAGTTGGACTTACTTCATTTTAGAATTTATAGTTTTTATAAAATTCTAAATTCTTCCTTTTTAATTACCATAAAGTTTTTTCACAAAATTAGTTGTAGTAAGTTGGTCTTATTTCTATTTTAGAATTTTTTTATTTATTTATTTTTTTTAATTCTAAATTCGAATTCATTCTTCATAATACTTTTTCATGGATGCTTAGTTGTACACACCTTTAACTCTTCCAGAAACTATTTCTCTCAGTTCGTTAATCATCTTATTCTTAAAATTATCGTTCTTATTATTATATTTACTTTTATACCCAGGATGGATGATTTTCTTTATGTCACTTAGTTGCTCATATTTTCATTTGTAAGGTTCAGTTTCTTAAATACTCTTCCTTCATAAAACCCAGTTTTGTTTCTTTGTTCATTATTCATATCATTTCTTTTCAATGGTATTTATATCTCGTCTCCTTCACCGTTGTTTTTCGCCATAGTCGGTTATCATGACATCCGTCCCTTTTCTTGATGGTGTGTGGTATTTGAGTTAACCATGGTCCATCATCTCGGTTGCCCTTATTGTCCGGACGATCATTGTCTTCATTATTATTCCGGTACTAGTGACATCTCTTTTCTCTACTTTGTATTTCATTTCCCCTTCAGTTATTCCTTCATTAGCTGCAAGTCTTACTCGACTCGCCCTATCATATTGTTTCTTACACCCATAGGCCACTGGTCCGTCAATGACTAATGATATCATTGATAATCTACTATATATTCCTACGCTTGTTATCTGCCATTTACCTCTGGTCCTTTCCCATTGGTAAATTACTGTTTGTTGGTAAATCATTTCTGATATTACCTTTAATCTACTTCCATAATTTCTGGCGTTCATGATTTCCCTTTTGTTGGTAATTGAGATATTATTGATATCAATTAACCCGTGGTTCATCATCTCCATTTCTTCCTTCGTTTTGATTAAATTCCTTGGATACGTTCTTCTCATTTCCTTTGATTCTATTTCTCTTTGTGTAATATTTTCCTGGTTTCGGTTAGTTTTAATTTCAGGTACTACCAGTACTTGTTCCTGTGTTTTATCATTTGGTACATCTTCCGTTCTTGGTTTGCTATCATGTGGTAATTCCTTATTCGTATATTCTATTTTCTGATATAAATTTTTACAACTATCCTTCATCTGCTTATTGGTCTCTTTCATCTTTTTAATCTTAGTGCTTACTTCGGCTTTAAAATCTTGTACTTCTCGGTCCGTCTGACTCCATCTTTCGTCCGCTTCTGTGATTCGTCGTTCGATCCTAGTTGTCTTTTCTTCTACTTTCTTGTTTATCAACACCATATTATCGTTTATCTTCCTGCTAAACTCTTCCTTTAACACCTCCATCTTCTCGTCTAATTTGTCCAGGTTTTCTTGGTTAATTTTCCTTACTTCTTCTCTGAATAGTTGGTTATCCTCTCTCATTTCTTCCAATTTCTCCCCCATCTTCTCTTCCATTTTCTTACTGTTTTCTTCAATCCTCCTATCAGTATTCTCAATTTTGTTAATCAATTCTTCCTTAGTTGATTTGAATTCTTCCTTAAACAACTGGTTGTTTTCCTTCAAATCTTCCAACTTCTTCCCCATTTCTTCTTTTGTGGATTGGTTATCCTTCTTCAAATCTTCTTTTGTGGATTCTATGTTTTTATTGGTATTTCCAGTGTCTCCCTTCAAATCTTCCAACTTTTTACTTAATGATTGATTGTCTTCCTTTGTGGAATCCATTTTCTTATTTATTTCCGTCATCATTCTCATTAAGGTTTCTTGGAACTGAACATCTCCAGTTGGCGCAGTGTTCTCGGTTTGTGAGGGTTTCTCTGGTTGTGCAGGTTGTTTAGACAGTACTGGTGGCAATAACCTTTCCACATCTTCTGCTGGCGTCGCCTCTTTATTTTCCATATACATTTCAACTTCCTTTTCGGCCTCCGCCGCCCGTTTCTTTGAGGTTGCACGTTGTAGCATTTTTCCCTTTCTCTGGCTTTATAGCTGCTGCCAAACTCCAATTAGGGATTGGGCAGATTGTAGTGGCCTTTCAGTCGCTAATTAAAGCCCCTCAGTTGTGCGCCAATTTGTAACTTAACCGTTTAATTTCCATATCTGGTCTGCTTCCTTTTGTTTTAAGCCCCACTGTTGGGCTAGCCAATTTGTAACTAAACGTTTATTACTTGTGTTGTAATTATATATTATATATTGCTACAAAATATATAATTATGTGTTAGTGTAGAAATAAAAATTATTTATTAAAAAAATAAATAAAATAAATTTAATTAAATTTTTTCTTTAATTAATTAATTAAGTTTCGTGGTGTTCCGAAACGTTTATCACTTAATTTAAATGTTTTATAGGCTTTTGGGTATTTGTTAAAAAACTCTAGCCACTTATAAGATTGTCTCCAATAGCAATCGATACTTGTTTATTTTCTATTTGGAGGTTATCTTCCTTCTGGTGGTGAGATTCTTGTAGTAATTTCTTATTAAATTAAAGTATTGTGTTAATTGCCTATATTTAGAAATGAAAAACTGTTTAAATATGAAATATATTAATAATTTTATTAACAATTAGGTATTTTGACTCTTGTCGATATGTAAATCGATTCTCAGGGTATCGTTTTTGTTATTAGAAATTTTTTATATAAAGGTTTTTTGAACAGCTATGTTAGGGAAAGTCAGAGAAATAGGGCAAAGATGGAAAAGTATAACATTACAAGGTAAATTCTTAATTATGACAGTACATATATTGTAACCGACTATACTTACTATGTTTATAAATTTATTAAAACTGAGTTGTAAAATATTTAAATGTTGTAGTAGTTAGAAATTGAAAGTTACTAATTTTCTAAAATAATTAAAATGTAGTATTTGAAGTTATTAAAAGTGTGTTTACAATCGCAAAAATGATAAGTGTCTGAAAAGAACTCCTTTCGATAAAAAATAAAATAAATGCCTTAATATTATTTGAACAATAACGTTGCTTAAATTTAAAAATAAAGTATACTAGCTGGTCGCTTGATGACGGTGACCGTCGTGTTGATACTAGCAGCGAAACTCCTCCTCCTGGTTGACAGTTGTCTAAGTACGTAAAGTCTAGTAATGTCTGGACAATAAAATTAATAAAATACACTTCCACGTACCTGTTCGTGATTCTGGAAGTTCAGAAGTTCACTATTTCAATAAATCAATAAGCTGCCAAGACGGTTTACAAAACCAGCTTACTTTATCTACAAGGTTAGGTTACCTTGTTTAATAATGGGCGCCACACAGGTTTATTTCGGGAAAATCCCGTGGAAAACCCATTAATAGAATCAAATAATAATTCAAAAAAACTGAAATTGTGTTTATTGCCCTTATGGCAATTCAATTCAACAATATATGATTGCAACGAAAAGTTGTTTTGATTATTCTGAATGAATTATTTATCTATTTTTTAGAAATAAATCAAGTCAAGTTATGCTGCTAATAACTGGGTTTTATTTGTACCCTTGATAATGAATTCAAACAAACATAGTTAAGAGAATACATTGATGTACAATTGCAAATATTTTGTTACATACCCTATATGACTGGCTCAGAGCATAAACAATAATTCTGGTTAAGTCCAGATACTCTTTACTTTAAACATTAATATTATTTATATCTCGGGCGTAAGTTCTTTGAAACACAAGAAAGAATGCTCATGCCTACACAATAGCTAATTATTTTATAATACAATATCGACTAGTAATGCCTTGTAGTTTACTAATATAAAATCGAACCTATTTTATAGGTTAGGCGTTCGTCACGCTTGCTTAATTATTCACAAAGTTATATGGTGAGATCACTTAAGACTAACATCATTCTTATATAGGATTGACAAATCCATTAAATAAATTCAGACATGGTGTAATACAGAAAATGTTTTAGTGTTATGCGTCAGTACAGATTTTGTTTACAAAACATATAGGTTAGTGCACTCAGTGTAATGGAATAAATTGTCACGCAGTTACCTCTGTGTTTTAATCTTTCGATTAAAATTCAATTAAACACTTCAATGGTCGGATTGTAATGACCATTGTTATTCACTACACACGCACTTGAACAGAGAATATTGGTCCGCTTCTGACTAAAAAGGACCTTATATGATACTATTTAATTATTTTCTCCTGTTCGATATGTTCCCGCACTAAATAAAATAATACTTCACTTCGATGCACTGATTCTATGTAGAGTATATTGTAGTTACTTTTTGTTGTAGCCGAAATAATTCAATGGACGCACTATTACAATGAAGCTATCAGTTAACAAAAATTTTGATGAGACGAGCGTACCTTCCGCTCTGGATGATCGTTAAAAGTGTCTAACGGTAATTAGCCGCGTTTCTTTATATACCCTCTGTTTTGATAGGGCCTAGGCAATTGTTTTATTTAGTAAGCTATTTTCTGATTGGCTTAGCCAGGCGTTACGAAAGTGACGTATTGTCTTTCCAACTGTCACTAACGGTTTTTAACCGACTTTTCGCCAGAATGATTGACAGCCGTCGTTGTTGTTAGTGTTGATAAACAGATTGTTTACTTTTTATTTACACATGATGCTAACGCATGTCACACACTTATTATAGTTGCGATCGGGGTCGTATCGCTATCAAATTAAAGGATATTTTTTCCTCTTCAATTTGATATAGTTTGACACTGGTTTATTTACACTTTCACTGACATTTTTTTAATAAACAATGTTCAGGTATATGGCTTCGCGCTGTCGTCTGCTAACAAAGCCGGCGATGACTTTCTCTTATCAATACATTGTTTGTGTTCCACATCGCATTTTTCACTTAAACGTTTATGTTGGAACACTAATATATCCGTCTTTATACTTATTTAGTGAATATTATGATTAAACCTTAACTTATACATTGCTATGAACTATACTTACTCCCTATGACATTTTGTTTCTCGCTATTTTGCTCCATGCTATTAATTAATAATTGAACTATTACTTGTCTAACATATTAACAATGCTTATCGCTATGTTTGGGTATAAAGATTGTTCAGTGTACGTGATTTACACTCACAGTACTTTTTACTAATCACCGTATTGATGATTGTTTGTTTTAGGCATTGCCGAGGCATACCGTTTGCATCGGATTTATGCCTTAATAATGTTTATTAGTTTACATTTCGGTACCTTGATGAGGTAGCTTACTTATATAAGGTTCCCTCTTACAAATATTCTTACTTATCATAAGCACACTTGAGACTGTAATACAGCTTCAATCTTATATTGTGGCCATAGCTAATCTTAGTCCTTGGCATTAATAGTTACTAGTCATAGTTGATTTATTCTCAGCCAAATGCTGATGCTGGTATGACATTATTCGGATTCTTATTTAATTGTTTTTATTAACATGTCAAATTCCATTTAAGTAATTCACTGACTCGCTTGACAGCTTAAAGTGAATTTAATTTGTCCATTAGTTTGTGTCAGTTATAGTATGGGTTGTAGTGTCAAGCAGTGTTTAGGTTTACTGCTTCTTGTGGCACTTCTTCTTCTTTCTTCTTCAATGGTTCCTCTCTTCTTTGCTACTCTTATCATTATATTATCTACTTACATTACCGTCATGTATTTATTAAATCTAAGGGCATATGTCTAGGTTATGTAACACCTGGTCATGTTACATATACTCCCCTCTCAAAATTGATAATTTGAGAGAAAATTTTATTTTTTGATAAAATTATCATTTCATTTCAGTTTTTAGTATATTACTACTGCTTTTTGTCTTGTACTCTTTACATTGACCTTTAACATACTATTAGTGTGTTACACTAGTTTGAGTTCTTGGCTAGTGATATAATTCTTAGCTTACTAGTATTTTTCAAGTTTCTCACATTTTAAGTTATTTAATTACAATAGGTTTCACTTCTTAAATTAACAATTTCCTGTCTTACAATAATACATTTTTCTTTCTCATTACATATCTTTATTTTAGTGTGTGTGTGATAATCTCAATGGTTCTTTTATTTTTATTTATTTTTTATTTATTTTTATTTTTACCTCACAGATTCTTTATTAATAGTCCTTGATATATTACTATATAATTCCCTAACATTTGTAGTGGGTCCGGAGTCAGAGGGGCTCTATTTGGCATCCATTCTCCGCCGTTCCTCAGCTACACGTACTCAGAATCAGAGGCATCCTCATCTCTGTCCGAGACAAAATAAAAATTGCACATAGCAATAGTTGCACTATCACAACACATAAAACATAACATAGCATTCATTTTTAAATAATATAACATATTCAATATAACATTCAAGGTATTAGAGGTTTCATTTGTATCACATTTCATTCTTTTATGCTTTCTAACATACTTCCTTTTCACAGGTAATCATTCCTTTTCAGACTAGACATTCTCGGCCATGCTCTTTATTAGCCGTATTGTTACCTTTTTATACTAGTTGACAATTTGTTTTGGTTTACTTGAGTATTCTTAAAATTACACACTTACATTGATCATCATATAATTATGCAGTTGTTTCTTACATATAGAGTTTACAATATTTCATTCTTACAATAGTATACAAGTTTTTCTCTCGTCAATAATTTACACTTATCCTGAATTATCAGGGTTTACAGTATTCATATACTAAATGTTTTTGTTAGATGTTCTCTGACATATCTTGTTACATACAATATTTGGTAATTCAAGAACATTTTCTTTCTCTTCATTCCACAATAATAATAGCCATCTCTATAATTAACTCTCTTTGGTATTCTGCCTCTCTACTCCTTCAAGTGTCTGATAATTTACACTTATTCTGGATGATTTTATATAATATTTCTTAGTTTCGTGAGGGGTACTTAATATTTGACATTTAGATACAATATAACGATACAATTATAACACATTAATAGTTAATACTTTTTTTTTTCCTTTTTAAATATAGCCTAGTAATTTTAGTTATAAAATAGTAGTATTTCCTCTTTAAATTAATCTAACATAGGAGTATTAGAATAATTTTATGTCACCATCTTAGGTATATTTTGTTATATGCTACTTTTGGTTCTATATGATATAATAGATATCCTTCTTCTCATTAAATTATTTGGTTTACAATACACATTTTTCTACCACTTAGTATGATAAATCTGGCTCTTATTTAATAAGTAACCAATAGTTTGGCCTATACACTAATACTACACACTTTTTATAACACAATATGGCAAATAGGTTTGCTATAGGCAACTAGCCACTTTCAATACCTTGGGCATAATACATGATCCTCCTGATCACTAATTGAATCCGTTTATGGTAGATACTTGTAAAATTTCTTATACACTAAATATTCCGGTGGTAATGGTTGTATACCACTATAATTTATCCGTTTTTAATAATAATCACATTTATTGTTTATATATTTGGAGTTATATTGGGCTTTTCCATTCTATTGGGTTCATTGTTTGGGACAATTACGTTTCACAGGTACCCTTTTTCCTAGCTGTCTCTAGTACAACATGTTTGTGGTATTTGGCACCCTATCCCTATCATGCGGTTCTTCCACTTTGCGGCTACCAGATAGTCATTGGCTCCCCGTTTTCTCGCCTTCTTCTTCTCCTCATCTTCGATATCCATGTGTCCCGTGTACTCCGGGTCTTTGTTATTATTGATGTGTAGTACCTCTTCTAACTCTGGTTGATCGTCATTAGTTTCCTGGTTGGATTTTTCCATTGATTGGTCCCTCTTCTTCCGTAATTCCTTTATTTCTTGGGCGTACCCTTCAATGATCCGGTCCAGTTGTTCTTGATACCCTTTCCTTTTCTTGGAATGCCTTATTCTCCCTTTGGAAATATTTGCTTTAAGTATTTTATTGGTTATAGTCTTCTTTGTTGTAGCACATTTCTTCTCTTCGTCCATCTTCATGAAGCTCCTTCGATACTCCTTCCTATAGGTCCCTTCTTTACGGTTGATGACTGGGAAATAAATCATATTAACTAGACCACTTTGAGTCATTTCGATTAATTCTTTTGTTACCCTAGTCTTCTTTGGGCGTATTATTCTTCTTTCTTCCTTTTTCTTAATAATTTTGTTCCTTTCTTCATGAATTTTAATTTGCGAATTCACTTGTTCGGTGTTTTTATTTCTGGGTAATTCTTGTGTCTCCACTTGATCATCACACATTGGCAGATTATTTTGTTCTAAGTCTTCATTCTCGGCTACTAACTCTTCCGCTTCTTTAATTACCTGAGTCTCTTTTATACCTTCGGCATTGATCTCCTTATATTGAATATCCTCCTCGTTTCCGTCAAGCTCATTTTCAGATAATAATGTATTTATGTCTCTTTGCTTTTCTGCAAGTTCATTATCATTTTTCATTTCTTCCCTCCATTTCCGGTTATCCTTAATCATTGACTCGAGCTTTTTATTGTTGTCATCTATTTTTTTATGGGATTTCTTACTGTCTTCCTTTAATTCCATCATGATTTCCATGAATTCCATATACTGCGCTGTCGTGAGAGGCATGGTTGTTCTCTTGTGTCTGCCGGGCTGATTATAAATATAAAAAATATTTTTATCCAATATTTTTTCAGCCTCACGTTGCTGGTCGCCAATTTGTAACCGACTATACTTACTATGTTTATAAATTTATTAAAACTGAGTTGTAAAATATTTAAATGTTGTAGTAGTTAGAAATTGAAAGTTACTAATTTTCTAAAATAATTAAAATGTAGTATTTGAAGTTATTAAAAGTGTGTTTACAATCGCAAAAATGATAAGTGTCTGAAAAGAACTCCTTTCGATAAAAAATAAAATAAATGCCTTAATATTATTTGAACAATAACGTTGCTTAAATTTAAAAATAAAGTATACTAGCTGGTCGCTTGATGACGGTGACCGTCGTGTTGATACTAGCAGCGAAACTCCTCCTCCTGGTTGACAGTTGTCTAAGTACGTAAAGTCTAGTAATGTCTGGACAATAAAATTAATAAAATACACTTCCACGTACCTGTTCGTGATTCTGGAAGTTCAGAAGTTCACTATTTCAATAAATCAATAAGCTGCCAAGACGGTTTACAAAACCAGCTTACTTTATCTACAAGGTTAGGTTACCTTGTTTAATAATGGGCGCCACACAGGTTTATTTCGGGAAAATCCCGTGGAAAACCCATTAATAGAATCAAATAATAATTCAAAAAAACTGAAATTGTGTTTATTGCCCTTATGGCAATTCAATTCAACAATATATGATTGCAACGAAAAGTTGTTTTGATTATTCTGAATGAATTATTTATCTATTTTTTAGAAATAAATCAAGTCAAGTTATGCTGCTAATAACTGGGTTTTATTTGTACCCTTGATAATGAATTCAAACAAACATAGTTAAGAGAATACATTGATGTACAATTGCAAATATTTTGTTACATACCCTATATGACTGGCTCAGAGCATAAACAATAATTCTGGTTAAGTCCAGATACTCTTTACTTTAAACATTAATATTATTTATATCTCGGGCGTAAGTTCTTTGAAACACAAGGAAGAATGCTCATGCCTACACAATAGCTAATTATTTTATAATACAATATCGACTAGTAATGCCTTGTAGTTTACTAATATAAAATCGAACCTATTTTATAGGTTAGGCGTTCGTCACGCTTGCTTAATTATTCACAAAGTTATATGGTGAGATCACTTAAGACTAACATCATTCTTATATAGGATTGACAAATCCATTAAATAAATTCAGACATGGTGTAATACAGAAAATGTTTTAGTGTTATGCGTCAGTACAGATTTTGTTTACAAAACATATAGGTTAGTGCACTCAGTGTAATGGAATAAATTGTCACACAGTTACCTCTGTGTTTTAATCTTTCGATTAAAATTCAATTAAACACTTCAATGGTCGGATTGTAATGACCACTGTTATTCACTACACACGCACTTGAACAGAGGATATTGGACCGCTTCTGACTAAAAAGGACCTTATATGATACTATTTAATTATTTTCTCCTGTTCGATATGTTCCCGCACTAAATAAAATAATACTTCACTTCGATGCACTGATTCTATGTAGAGTATATTGTAGTTACTTTTTGTTGTAGCCGAAATAATTCAATTGACGCACTATTACAATGAAGCTATCAGTTAACAAAAATTTTGATGAGACGAGCGTACCTTCCACTCTGGATGATTGTTAAAAGTGTCTAACGGTAATTAGCCGCGTTTCTTTATATACCCTCTGTTTTGATAGGGCCTAGGCAATTGTTTTATTTAGTAAGCTATTTTCTGATTGGCTTAGCCAGGCGTTACGAAAGTGACGTATTGTCTTTCCAACTATCACTAACGGTTTTTAACCGACTTTTCGCCAGAATGATTGACAGCCGTCGTTGTTGTTAGTGTTGATAAACAGATTGTTTACTTTTTATTTACACATGATGCTAATGCATGTCACACACTTATTATAGTTGCGATCGGGGTCGTATCGCTATCAAATTAAAGGATATTTTTTCCTCTTCAATTTGATATAGTTTGACACTGGTTTATTTACACTTTCACTGACTTTTTTTAATAAACAATGTTCAGGTATATGGCTTCGCGCTGTCGTCTGCTAACAAAGCCGGCGATGACTTTCTCTTATCAATACATTGTTTGTGTTCCACATCGCAGTTTTTACTTAAACGTCTATGTTGGAACACTAATATATCCGTCTTTATACTTATTTAGTGAATATTATGATTAAACCTTAACTTATACATTGCTATGAACTATACTTACTCCCTATGACATTTTGTTTCTCACTATTTTGCTCCATGCTATTAATTAATAATTGAACTATTACTTGTCTAACATATTAACAATGCTTATCGCTATGTTTGGGTATAAAGATTGTTCAGTGTACGTGATTTACACTCACAGTACTTTCTACTAATCACCTTATTGATGATTGTTTGTTTTAGGCATTGCCGAGGCATACCGTTTGCATCGGATTTATGCCTTAATAATGTTTATTAGTTTACATTTCGGTACCTTGATGAGGTAGCTTACTTATATAAGGTTCCCTCTTACAAATATTCTTACTTATCATAAGCACACTTGAGACTGTAATACAGCTTCAATCTTATATTGTGGCCATAGCTAATCTTAGTCCTTGGCATTAATAGTTACTAGTCATAGTTGATTTATTCTCAGCCAAATGCTGATGCTGGTATGACATTATTCGGATTCTTATTTAATTGTTTTTATTAACATGTCAAATTCCATTTAAGTAATTCACTGACTCGCTTGACAGCTTAAAGTGAATTTAATTTGTCCATTAGTTTGTGTCAGTTATAGTATGGGTTGTAGTGTCAAGCAGTGTTTAGGTTTACTGCTTCTTGTGGCACTTCTTCTTCTTTCTTCTTCACTGGTTCCTCTCTTCTTTGCTACTCTTATCATTATATTATCTACTTACATTACCGTCATGTATTTATTAAATCTAAGGGCATATGTCTAGGTTATGTAACACCTGGTCATGTTACAATATTCGATTTAAAGTATAGAAATAAGTAAATAGGTTGCGAACCGTCCAGCAGGCTGTAGCAGGCTGTGTCGATTTGAGTTGTTATAAATCAGCAATGGCCGCCATTATGATTGAAACTCGTCACCTCGCAGTTTTGGTGTTCAAATAAAGATGTTATCCTTGTGAATTTAAGTCCTGGTGTCTGCAAATCTTCCTTCTGGTGTTGGTCACTGATTCAGTTTCGGGGATGTATTCAGAAAATTGGTGTAGTTATAAGTCAGGTTCACTTTTGTCGGTTAGGCACTTTTTTGGTTAAGTTTTATTACTGTTTTATTTGGTTTAAATGTTATTTCCACTGGTGTTCTGGGCTGTATAATGTTAGTTCGGTGTTGTTATATGTTTCTTTCACTGTGTATGACTTTAAAAATGTTTTTTACTGAAACTCCCGATTTTCACTTTCGGATCATTCAATTATTCGCCATTACGGTATTCGTAACTAGGTTAATACGGTTAAATTGCTTGTGTCAAGTGTCCCGTACGATCTTCAATAATTAACTAACTCACTTCCTTCATCTCCGACTAAAACCTTAGCCAAAGCAATATTATTCCTTCCATTGTTCGATTTTTATTTTGCATCCTGTGCATGTAATAATGTTACATTATATAACTGATTATACTTTAGTTATTCTTCAAATTTATTAGCTAGTTGTTACTTAATTTTATCCTTCAATTCATTCTGCGTAATTTGATAAAAAATAATGCCGTTTTATTAAGTTTTTGATCTAAAATTGATAATTATTCCTTCATTTTGTAATTTATAATTACTAAGGTTTAGCTTCTTGTTATTTTCCAGATTCTGCCATTATCAAGTTATATTAATAATTATTAAATCTCATATTGTAATAAAAGGTTTATATTCCCTTACTTTCTTGCAATTAGATGAATTGGTTAAGTTTTAAGATATTATGTTGGGATATATGACTCCCCTCTCCAAGGTTTTGAGTTCTGTCATTTCCATTTTTATTAATAATTCTGGCTATAATTTTACAAAAACTTTCTTAGTTATATTTCTTATTACATGGCTTTGTTTCTGATTTACCTTATGTAAATCCCTTCAGTTTAAATGTATTTAAGTACTTAGTTTCTCAGTTTTGATGATGTTTAGTTTTTATCATTTTGCCTAGATTCCTAACAGTTTTTACATACAAATTTGTATAAATAATACTTATTGAGTTATACCCTCTCTGACTTTCATTGACATTGTAACATAAATTAAACATTTTCTTCTTGTAAACAAAATAACAATTAGTATGTTTCATACTATTAACATATAACATATAATTCCAATTAATAGCTGTCTTTAACAAATCAGACATTTTTCATACTCAAATATATACATAACAAATATCATATATATATATATATATATATATATATATAGAATGTTTTTCCATTCTAACATTTTAATTAATTATTCACAATCATACCTATAATAAATATTTTACAATTAAAGAATGTTATTGGTTCTGATCTGTTTAAATTTTCTTATTCCTAATACATTTTAAATATCTTATGCTACATAAACAAAACCTTATTTACTATATTCTTATTCTATATTCCTTATATTAAGTTTTATTAGCAGTTTTTATCTGTTTTTAATTGGGTTTTGGGTAATTGTACCCTGTCACTTCACTTTTTATTCTGTGTCTGCCCTTGTTTTATTAATCATTCTAATGAATGTCATTTAAACAGATTGGCAGTTCTTTGCTATAACACATGTATTATATTACCTCTGTACATAAATTAAGTCACTTCAAAGTTGTATTATTTCATTATTTACATAGTTTGTGAATACCAATAATGAAACATAAGGTTCATTTTTTATAATACTAAAACTTGCACTGGTTCTCTTTACATTCCTTGATTCTATTTCTAAATGGTTATATAGTCTTACTAAAATCAAGAGATCTATTTGTAGATTACAATGAAGATTTGTTCTTTGGTATCATATTATTATTTCACCTTGTCCACTTTCAACTCTTACTGTATACACTTTTTTGTTTCTTATATCTATTGTACATGTGGGTTTTTGCATTAATACTTTGTTATACTTTTTTATTATTATCATTTTTATTTATGTTGGGGTATGGGTGTTTTTTACAAGAGCATTCCTTCTTCTTGTGGATGTTGTCTTCTTCTTGTTTCCTCATTGATGTCTTCTTTTCTTCTGGTTTCTTATAATTGTATTTTCTTCATCTTCTTCTGGATGTCATCGGGTTTTCGGGTTTCTTCTTCACCTACTCTTCTTGTTTCATACAACAGATTTCCTTCTCTTTGTTGTGTTTAGTTATTTTCTGGGTATCTTCCTTGCCTACTCCTTACCTTCGTTGTGAGTTTAGTTATGTTCTGGGTTTCTTCTTCGCCTACTCCTTACCTTCCTTGTGGGTTTAGTTATGTTCTGGGTTTCTTCCTTATCTACTCCTTACCTTCCTGGGTTATATTTTTTCACCTTTTTAGTTATTAAAATTGGTTCTGATGATTCATCACTTGTAACCTTTATTTTATATGAACTTATATCTTTATATCAATGATTGTACTGCACGGTTGTTCTGAATTAATTCTTTATTTATTGCTTTCTTCGGATTTAAACATGTTATTATATTATTTTAATGATCATTTCGCCATTCATTTTTATGGGCTTATCTGTCATGCTACAGATTTCTCTCCTCCAGAAGTAATTATTTCAGACTTGATTATGGATGAAATAATTTCTTATGACAATTTTATTAATTTTTATACTGCATTTTCCTCTCCATTTCTATATCGACTTTTTTATATTTGAGCTTAATAAATTATATATATAGTCTCTTATCTGACTTTTGATCCTTCTTGGATAGTTAGTGTCTCTGAGATATATTATTATTATTATACATTTTCTTTCCTTATAAACTTCGCGTTGTATCCTTGGGATATTAATTCCCTAACGTTCCCTATCATGTGGGCTGGTGCAGTTCAGAGGGGCACTGTAGGCTTCACAACTCTGCTGGCCAAACACCACTTCTACAATTTGAGTCCAGAGGCACATTCATCTCTGCTCAAAAAACATAATGCTGCTGGAATTATCTACAGTCAGTCATCGAATAAATTAAATAAAAAGTAGTCTGATTGTCGTCTAATAAAAATATCTTTGGATTCTTCACTTCGTAGTTTCTCAGATTATCTCACATTTTCTATCTTAATAATTCTTCTTAATACTTATTTACTTATTATATATATTTTTCTAAACTCTTAGCTCGTCTGATATATTTATTTTAATTATGGTTGGAAACTTTTGTTAATTCTTCTTGTTACTAGTTATAGTGTAACTTTTTTTTCCTTTTCTTCTACATCTGAATTCTCTTTATACTTCCTTCTGGTTAATTACCTTGTTAGCATAGTTTGTATATTCTCTTTGGTTCTTATTCATTATTTGAATGGTCTTATTTTATTATAGTTAATTTTTAAATTTGTATCTTTATATTAGATATTCAGGTTGTTATTTTGATCATATTATTTAAACATTTTGTTCTTTCCTTTCTCTTAGAAAGTTATTAATCCGCCTTCGCATTCATTAACATTAATTCGTTTATTATATTTCATGTGGTACTTCTTCTCTTTGCGTTTCATATAGGTCTTATTATTATTATTTGTTCAAAATCATCTTCTCCATATGTTTGGTATGAGTTGGTCTTCTTTGCTTCTTCAGAACTGAGTAATATCATAATCATTTTTCTTGATTAACTGTTTCCATTATCGTTTCATAAGTAGTTAGTCATAGGTTGTTCTCATTATATTATTGTTTTTTTCTTTTTTATATTTTTTATAATTTTATTATAATAACAGATTCTTCTCTTTGTTTCCAAATTATTGCCTTCTCTTGTATCTCACACTCTTTTTTGTTTTTCTTCTCTACTCCTTCAAATGCTAGATATTCACATTTATTCTGGATTATATTTAATTCTTTTTTCTGAATTAATCATATTATTTTCTTATAAATTTGTTTATAAATGGAACATATTTATTTTTAGAACTTTGTTAGTTTTATGCAAAATTCAAATTCTTCTTTTCATCTATTTCCATAACCTTTTTCATAAATCATTGTAATAAGTTGATCTTATTTATTTTAGGATTTTGAGGTTTATTATTCAAAATTCTATCTTTTAATTATTCCAAATGTTCTCTTTGAAAATTGTTTGGTAGTAAGTTGATCTTACAATTATTTTTGGATTTAGTGGTTTTTATTCTAAATTCTTGTCTTTTTAATTATTCCAAATGGTTTCTCTTCAAAATTGTGTGTAGTAAGTTGGACTTACTTCATTTTAGAATTTATAGTTTTTATAAAATTCTAAATTCTTCCTTTGTAATTACCATAAAGTTTTTTCACAAAATTAGTTGTAGTAAGTTGGCCTTACTTTTATTTTAGAATTTTTTATTTATTATAAAATTCTAAATTCTTCCTTTTTAATTACCATAAAGTTTTTTCGCAAAATTAGTTGTAGTAAGTTGGCCTTACTTTTATTTTAGAATTTTTTATTTATTATAAAATACTAAATTCTTCCTTTTTAATTACCATAAAGTTTTTTCACAAAATTAGTTGTAGTAAGTTGGTCTTATTTCTATTTTAGAATTTTTTTATTTATTTATTTTTTTTAATTCTAAATTCGAATTCATTCTTCATAATACTTTTTCATGGATGCTTAGTTGTACACACCTTTAACTCTTCCAGAAACTATTTCTCTCAGTTCGTTAATCATCTTATTCTTAAAATTATCGTTCTTATTATTATATTTACTTTTATACCCAGGATGGATGATTTTCTTTATGTCGCTCAGTTGCTCATATTTTCATTTGTAAGGTTCAGTTTCTTAAATACTCTTCCTTCATAAAATCCAGTTTTGTTTCTTTGTTCATTATTCATATCATTTCTTTTCAATGGTATTTATATCTCGTCTCCTTCACCGTTGTTTTTCGCCATAGTCGGTTATCATGACATCCGTCCCTTTTCTTGATGGTGTGTGGTATTTGAGTTAACCATGGTCCATCATCTCGGTTGCCCTTATTGTCCGGACGATCATTGTCTTCATTATTATTCCGGTACTAGTGACATCTCTTTTCTCTACTTTGTATTTCATTTCCCCTTCAGTTATTCCTTCATTAGCTGCAAGTCTTACTCGACTCGCCCTATCATATCGTTTCTTACACCCATAGGCCACTGGTCCGTCAATGACTAATGATATCATTGATAATCTACTGTATATTACTACGCTTGTTATCTGCCATTTACCTCTGGTCCTTTCCCATTGGTAAATTACTGTTTGTTGGTAAATCATTTCTGATATTACCTTTAATCTACTTCCATAATTTCTGGCGTTCATGATTTCCCTTTTGTTGGTAATTGAGATATTATTGATATCAATTAACCCGTGGTTCATCATCTCCATTTCTTCCTTCGTTTTGATTAAATTCCTTGGATACGTTCTTCTCATTTCCTTTGATTCTATTTCTCTTTGTGTAATATTTTCCTGGTTTCGGTTAGTTTTAATTTCTGGTACTACCAGTACTTGTTCCTGTGTTTTATCATTTGGTACATCTTCCGTTCTTGGTTTGCTATCATGTGGTAATTCCTTATTCGTATATTCTATTTTCTGATATAAATTTTTACAACTATCCTTCATCTGCTTATTGGTCTCTTTCATCTTTTTAATCTTAGTGCTTACTTCGGCTTTAAAATCTTGTACTTCTCGGTCCGTCTGACTCCATCTTTCGTCCGCTTCTGTGATTCGTCGTTCGATCCTAGTTGTCTTTTCTTCTACTTTCTTGTTTATCAACACCATATTATCGTTTATCTTCCTGCTAAACTCTTCCTTTAACACCTCCATCTTCTCGTCTAATTTGTCCAGGTTTTCTTGGTTAATTTTCCTTACTTCTTCTCTGAATAGTTGGTTATCCTCTCTCATTTCTTCCAATTTCTCCCCCATCTTCTCTTCCATTTTCTTACTGTTTTCTTCAATCCTCCTATCAGTATTCTCAATTTTGTTAATCAATTCTTCCTTAGTTGATTTGAATTCTTCCTTAAACAACTGGTTGTTTTCCTTCAAATCTTCCAACTTCTTCCCCATTTCTTCTTTTGTGGATTGGTTATCCTTCTTCAAATCTTCTTTTGTGGATTCTATGTTTTTATTGGTATTTCCAGTGTCTCCCTTCAAATCTTCCAACTTTTTACTTAATGATTGATTGTCTTGCTTTGTGGAATCCATTTTCTTATTTATTTCCGTCATCATTCTCATTAAGGTTTCTTGGAACTGAACATCTCCAGTTGGCGCAGTGTTCTCGGTTTGTGAGGGTTTCTCTGGTTGTGCAGGTTGTTTAGACAGTACTGGTGGAAATAACCTTTCTACATCTTCTACTGGCGTCGCCTCTTTATTTTCCATATACATTTCAACTTCCTTTTCGGCCTCCGCCGCCCGTTTCTTTGAGGTTGCACGTCGTTGCATTTTTCCCTTTCTCTGGCTTTATAGCTGCTGCCAAACTCCAATTAGGGATTGGGCAGATTGTAGTGGCCTTTCAGTCGCTAATTAAAGCCCCTCAGTTGTGCGCCAATTTGTAACTTAACCGTTTAATTTCCATATCTGGTCTGCTTCCTTTTGTTTTAAGCCCCACTGTTGGGCTAGCCAATTTGTAACTAAACGTTTATTACTTGTGTTGTAATTATATATTATATATTGCTACAAAATATATAATTATGTGTTAGTGTAGAAATAAAAATTATTTATTAAAAAAATAAATAAAATAAATTTAATTAAATTTTTTTCTTTAATTAATTAATTAAGTTTCGTGGTGTTCCGAAACGTTTATCACTTAATTTAAATGTTTTATAGGCTTTTGGGTATTTGTTAAAAAACTCTAGCCACTTATAAGATTGTCTCCAATAGCAATCGATACTTGTTTATTTTCTATTTGGAGGTTATCTTCCTTCTGGTGGTGAGATTCTTGTAGTAATTTCTTATTAAATTAAAGTATTGTGTTAATTGCCTATACTTAGAAATGAAAAACTGTTTAAATATGAAATATATTAATAATTTTATTAACAATTAGGTATTTTGACTCTTGTCGATATGTAAATCGATTCTCAGGGTATCGTTTTTGTTATTAGAAATTTTTTATATAAAGGTTTTTTGAACAGCTATGTTAGGGAAAGTCAGAGAAATAGGGCAAAGATGGAAAAGTATAACATTACAAGGTAAATTCTTAATTATGACAGTACATATATTGTAACCGACTATACTTACTATGTTTATAAATTTATTAAAACTGAGTTGTAAAATATTTAAATGTTGTAGTAGTTAGAAATTGAAAGTTACTAATTTTCTAAAATAATTAAAATGTAGTATTTGAAGTTATTAAAAGTGTGTTTACAATCGCAAAAATGATAAGTGTCTGAAAAGAACTCCTTTCGATAAAAAATAAAATAAATGCCTTAATATTATTTGAACAATAACGTTGCTTAAATTTAAAAATAAAGTATACTAGCTGGTCGCTTGATGACGGTGACCGTCGTGTTGATACTAGCAGCGAAACTCCTCCTCCTGGTTGACAGTTGTCTAAGTACGTAAAGTCTAGTAATGTCTGGACAATAAAATTAATAAAATACACTTCCACGTACCTGTTCGTGATTCTGGAAGTTCAGAAGTTCACTATTTCAATAAATCAATAAGCTGCCAAGACGGTTTACAAAACCAGCTTACTTTATCTACAAGGTTAGGTTACCTTGTTTAATAATGGGCGCCACACAGGTTTATTTCGGGAAAATCCCTTGGAAAACCCATTAATAGAATCAAATAATAATTCAAAAAAACTGAAATTGTGTTTATTGCCCTTATGGCAATTCAATTCAACAATATATGATTGCAACGAAAAGTTGTTTTGATTATTCTGAATGAATTATTTATCTATTTTTTAGAAATAAATCAAGTCAAGTTATGCTGCTAATAACTGGGTTTTATTTGTACCCTTGATAATGAATTCAAACAAACATAGTTAAGAGAATACATTGATGTACAATTGCAAATATTTTGTTACATACCCTATATGACTGGCTCAGAGCATAAACAATAATTCTGGTTAAGTCCAGATACTCTTTACTTTAAACATTAATATTATTTATATCTCGGGCGTAAGTTCTTTGAAACACAAGAAAGAATGCTCATGCCTACACAATAGCTAATTATTTTATAATACAATATCGACTAGTAATGCCTTGTAGTTTACTAATATAAAATCGAACCTATTTTATAGGTTAGGCGTTCGTCACGCTTGCTTAATTATTCACAAAGTTATATGGTGAGATCACTTAAGACTAACATCATTCTTATATAGGATTGACAAATCCATTAAATAAATTCAGACATGGTGTAATACAGAAAATGTTTTAGTGTTATGCGTCATTACAGATTTTGTTTACAAAACATATAGGTTAGTGCACTCAGTGTAATGGAATAAATTGTCACGCAGTTACCTCTGTGTTTTAATCTTTCGATTAAAATTCAATTAAACACTTCAATGGTCGGATTGTAATGACCATTGTTATTCACTACACACGCACTTGAACAGAGAATATTGGTCCGCTTCTGACTAAAAAGGACCTTATATGATACTATTTAATTATTTTCTCCTGTTCGATATGTTCCCGCACTAAATAAAATAATACTTCACTTCGATGCACTGATTCTATGTAGAGTATATTGTAGTTACTTTTTGTTGTAGCCGAAATAATTCAATTGACGCACTATTACAATGAAGCTATCAGTTAACAAAAATTTTGATGAGACGAGAGTACCTTCCGCTCTGGATGATCGTTAAAAGTGTCTAACGGTAATTAGCCGCGTTTCTTTATATACCCTCTGTTTTGATAGGGCCTAGGCAATTGTTTTATTTAGTAAGCTATTTTCTGATTGGCTTAGCCAGGCGTTACGAAAGTGACGTATTGTCTTTCCAACTGTCACTAACGGTTTTTAACCGACTTTTCGCCAGAATGATTGACAGCCGTCGTTGTTGTTAGTGTTGATAAACAGATTGTTTACTTTTTATTTACACATGATGCTAACGCATGTCACACACTTATTATAGTTGCGATCGGGGTCGTATCGCTATCAAATTAAAGGATTTTTTTCCTCTTCAATTTGATATAGTTTGACACTGGTTTATTTACACTTTCACTGACATTTTTTTAATAAACAATGTTCAGGTATATGGCTTCGCGCTGTCGTCTGCTAACAAAGCCGGCGATGACTTTCTCTTATCAATACATTGTTTGTGTTCCACATCGCATTTTTCACTTAAACGTCTATGTTGGAACACTAATATATCCGTCTTTATACTTATTTAGTGAATATTATGATTAAACCTTAACTTATACATTGCTATGAGCTATACTTACTCCCTATGACATTTTGTTTCTCACTATTTTGCTCCATGCTATTAATTAATAATTGAACTATTACTTGTCTAACATATTAACAATGCTTATCGCTATGTTTGGGTATAAAGATTGTTCAGTGTACGTGATTTACATTCACAGTACTTTTTACTAATCACCTTATTGATGATTGTTTGTTTTAGGCATTGCCGAGGCATACCGTTTGCATCGGATTTATGCCTTAATAATGTTTATTAGTTTACATTTCGGTACCTTGATGAGGTAGCTTACTTATATAAGGTTCCCTCTTACAAATATTCTTACTTATCATAAGCACACTTGAGACTAATACAGCTTCAATCTTATATTGTGGCCATAGCTAATCTTAGTCCTTGGCATTAATAGTTACTAGTCATAGTTGATTTATTCTCAGCCAAATGCTGATGCTGGTATCACATTATTCGGATTCTTATTTAATTGTTTTTATTAACATGTCAAATTCCATTTAAGGAATTCACTGACTCGCTTGACAGCTTAAAGTGAATTTAATTTGTCCATTAGTTTGTGTCAGTTATAGTATGGGTTGTAGTGTCAAGCAGTGTTTAGGTTTACTGCTTCTTGTGGCACTTCTTCTTCTTTCTTCTTCAATGGTTCCTCTCTTCTTTGCTACTCTTATCATTATATTATCTACTTACATTACCGTCATGTATTTATTAAATCTAAGGGCATATGTCTAGGTTATGTAACACCTGGTCATGTTACATATACTCCCCTCTCAAAATTGATAATTTGAGAGAAAATTTGATTTTTTGATAAAATTATCATTTCATTTCAGTTTTTAATATATTACTACTGCTTTTTGTCTTGTACTCTTTACATTGTTCTTTAACATACTATTAGTGTGTTACACTAGTTTGAGTTCTTGGCTAGTGATATAATTCTTAGCTTACTAGTATTTTTCAAGTTTCTCACATTTTAAGTTATTTAATTACAATAGGTTTCACTTCTTAAATTAACAATTTCCTGTCTTACAATAATACATTTTTCTTTCTCATTACATATCTTTATTTTTTTGTGTGTGTGATAATCTCAATGGTTCTTTTATTTTTATTTATTTTTTATTTATTTTTATTTTTACCTCACAGATTATTTATTAATAGTCCTTGATATATTACTATATAATTCCCTAACATTTGTAGTGGGTCCGGAGTCAGAGGGGCTCTATTTGGCATCCATTCTCCGCCGTTCCTCAGCTACACGTACTCAGAATCAGAGGCATCCTCATCTCTGTCCGAGACAAAATAAAAATTGCACATAGCAATAGTTGCACTATCACAACACATAAAACATAACATATCATTCATTTTTAAATAATATAACATATTCAATATAACATTCAAGGTATTAGAGGTTTCATTTGTATCACATTTCATTCTTTTATGCTTTCTAACATACTTCCTTTTCACAGGTAATCATTCCTTTTCAGACTAGACATTCTCGGCCATGCTCTTTATTAGCCGTATTGTTACCTTTTTATACTAGTTGACAATTTGTTTTGGTTTACTTGAGTATTCTTAAAATTACACACTTACATTGATCATCATATAATTATGCAGTTGTTTCTTACATATAGAGTTTACAATATTTCATTCTTACAATAGTATACAAGTTTTTCTCTCGTCAATAATTTACACTTATCCTGAATTATCAGGGTTTACAGTATTCATATACTAAATGTTTTTGTTAGATGTTCTCTGACATATCTTGTTACATACAATATTTGGTAATTCAAGAACATTTTCTTTCTCTTCATTCCACAATAATAATAGCCATCTCTATAATTAACTCTCTTTGGTATTCTGCCTCTCTACTCCTTCAAGTGTCTGATAATTTACACTTATTCTGGATGATTTTATATAATATTTCTTAGTTTCGTGAGGGGTACTTAATATTTGACATTTAGATACAATATAACGATACAATTATAACACATTAATAGTTAATACTTTTTTTTCCTTTTTAAATATAGCCTAGTAATTTTAGTTATAAAATAGTAGTATTTCCTCTTTAAATTAATCTAACATAGGAGTATTAGAATAATGTTATGTCACTATCTTAGGTATATTTTGTTATATGCTACTTTTGGTTCTATATGATATAATAGATATCCTTCTTCTCATTAAATTATTTGGTTTACAATACACATTTTTCTACCACTTAGTATGATAAATCTGGCTCTTATTTAATAGGTAACCAATAGTTTGGCCTATACACTAATACTACACACTTTTTATAACACAATATGGCAAATAGGTTTGCTATAGGCAACTAGCCACTTTCAATACCTTGGGCATAATACATGATCCTCCTGATCACTAATTGAATCCGTTTATGGTAGATACTTGTAAAATTTCTTATACACTAAATATTCCGGTGGTAATGGTTGTATACCACTATAATTTATCCGTTTTTAATAATAATCACATTTATTGTTTATATATTTGGGGTTATATTGGGCTTTTCCATTCTATTGGGTTCATTGTTTGGGACAATTACGTTTCACAGGTACCCTTTTTCCTAGCTGTCTCTAGTACAACATGTTTGTGGTATTTGGCACCCTATCCCTATCATGCGGTTCTTCCACTTTGCGGCTACCAGATAGTCATTGGCTCCCCGTTTTCTCGCCTTCTTCTTCTCCTCATCTTCGATATCCATGTGTCCCGTGTACTCCGGGTCTTTGTTATTATTGATGTGTAGTACCTCTTCTAACTCTGGTTGATCGTCATTAGTTTCCTGGTTGGATTTTTCCATTGATTGGTCCCTCTTCTTCCGTAATTCCTTTATTTCTTGGGCGTACCCTTCAATGATCCGGTTCAGTTGTTCTTGATACCCTTTCCTTTTCTTGGAATGCCTTATTCTCCCTTTGGAAATATTTGCTTTAAGTATTTTATTGGTTATAGTCTTCTTTGTTGTAGCACATTTCTTCTCTTCGTCCATCTTCATGAAGCTCCTTCGATACTCCTTCCTATAGGTCCCTTCTTTACGGTTGATGACTGGGAAATAAATCATATTAACTAGACCACTTTGAGTCATTTCGATTAATTCTTTTGTTACCCTAGTCTTCTTTGGGCGTATTATTCTTCTTTCTTCCTTTTTCTTAATAATTTTGTTCCTTTCTTCATGAATTTTAATTTGCGAATTCACTTGTTCGGTGTTTTTATTTCTGGGTAATTCTTGTGTCTCCACTTGATCATCACACATTGGCAGATTATTTTGTTCTAAGTCTTCATTCTCGGCTACTAACTCTTCCGCTTCTTTAATTACCTGAGTCTCTTTTATACCTTCGGCATTGATCTCCTTATATTGAATATCCTCCTCGTTTCCGTCAAGCTCATTTTCAGATAATAATGTATTTATGTCTCTTTGCTTTTCTGAAAGTTCATTATCATTTTTCATTTCTTCCCTCCATTTCCGGTTATCCTTAATCATTGACTCGAGCTTTTTATTGTTGTCATCTATTTTTTTATGGGATTTCTTACTGTCTTCCTTTAATTCCATCATGATTTCCATGAATTCAATATACTGCGCTGTCGTGAGAGGCATGGTTGTTCTCTTGTGTCTGCCGGGCTGATTATAAATATAAAAAATATTTTTATCCAATATTTTTTCAGCCTCACGTTGCTGGTCGCCAATTTGTAACCGACTATACTTACTATGTTTATAAATTTATTAAAACTGAGTTGTAAAATATTTAAATGTTGTAGTAGTTAGAAATTGAAAGTTACTAATTTTCTAAAATAATTAAAATGTAGTATTTGAAGTTATTAAAAGTGTGTTTACAATCGCAAAAATGATAAGTGTCTGAAAAGAACTCCTTTCGATAAAAAATAAAATAAATGCCTTAATATTATTTGAACAATAACGTTGCTTAAATTTAAAAATAAAGTATACTAGCTGGTCGCTTGATGACGGTGACCGTCGTGTTGATACTAGCAGCGAAACTCCTCCTCCTGGTTGACAGTTGTCTAAGTACGTAAAGTCTAGTAATGTCTGGACAATAAAATTAATAAAATACACTTCCACGTACCTGTTCGTGATTCTGGAAGTTCAGAAGTTCACTATTTCAATAAATCAATAAGCTGCCAAGACGGTTTACAAAACCAGCTTACTTTATCTACAAGGTTAGGTTACCTTGTTTAATAATGGGCGCCACACAGGTTTATTTCGGGAAAATCCCTTGGAAAACCCATTAATAGAATCAAATAATAATTCAAAAAAACTGAAATTGTGTTTATTGCCCTTATGGCAATTCAATTCAACAATATATGATTGCAACGAAAAGTTGTTTTGATTATTCTGAATGAATTATTTATCTATTTTTTAGAAATAAATCAAGTCAAGTTATGCTGCTAATAACTGGGTTTTATTTGTACCCTTGATAATGAATTCAAACAAACATAGTTAAGAGAATACATTGATGTACAATTGCAAATATTTTGTTACATACCCTATATGACTGGCTCAGAGCATAAACAATAATTCTGGTTAAGTCCAGATACTCTTTACTTTAAACATTAATATTATTTATATCTCTTTGAAAATTGTTTGGTAGTAAGTTGATCTTACAATTATTTTTGGATTTAGTGGTTTTTATTCTAAATTCTTGTCTTTTTAATTATTCCAAATGGTTTCTCTTCAAAATTGTGTGTAGTAAGTTGGACTTACTTCATTTTAGAATTTATAGTTTTTATAAAATTCTAAATTCTTCCTTTGTAATTACCATAAAGTTTTTTCACAAAATTAGTTGTAGTAAGTTGGCCTTACTTTTATTTTAGAATTTTTTATTTATTATAAAATTCTAAATTCTTCCTTTTTAATTACCATAAAGTTTTTTCGCAAAATTAGTTGTAGTAAGTTGGCCTTACTTTTATTTTAGAATTTTTTATTTATTATAAAATTCTAAATTCTTCCTTTTTAATTACCATAAAGTTTTTTTCACAAAATTAGTTGTAGTAAGTTGGTCTTATTTCTATTTTAGAATTTTTTATTTATTTTTTTTTTTAATTCTAAATTCCAATTCATTCTTCATAATACTTTTTCATGGATGCTTAGTTGTACACACCTTTAACTCTTCCAGAAACTATTTCTCTTCAAAATTGTGTGTAGTAAGTTGGTCTTACTTCATTTTAGAATTTATAGTTTTTATAAAATTCTAAATTCTTCCTTTGTAATTACCATAAAGTTTTTTCACAAAATTAGTTGTAGTAAGTTGGCCTTACTTTTATTTTAGAATTTTTTATTTATTATAAAATTCTAAATTCTTCCTTTTTAATTACCATAAAGTTTTTTTCACAAAATTAGTTGTAGTAAGTTGGTCTTATTTCTATTTTAGAATTTTTTTATTTATTTATTTTTTTTAATTCTAAATTCCAATTCATTCTTCATAATACTTTTTCATGGATGCTTAGTTGTACACACCTTTAACTCTTCCAGAAACTATTTCTCTCAGTTCGTTAATCATCTTATTCTTAAAATTATCGTTCTTATTATTATATTTACTTTTATACCCAGGATGGATGATTTTCTTTATGTCGCTCAGTTGCTCATATTTTCATTTGTAAGGTTCAGTTTCTTAAATACTCTTCCTTGATAAAACCCAGTTTTGTTTCTTTGTTCATTATTCATATCATTTCTTTTCAATGGTATTTATATCTCGTCTCCTTCACCGTTGTTTTTCGCCATAGTCGGTTATCATGACATCCGTCCCTTTTCTTGATGGTGTGTGGTATTTGAGTTAACCATGGTCCATCATCTCGGTTGCCCTTATTGTCCGGACGATCATTGTCTTCATTATTATTCCGGTACTAGTGACATCTCTTTTCTCTACTTTGTATTTAATTTCCCCTTCAGTTATTCCTTCATTAGCTGCAAGTCTTACTCGACTCGCCCTATCATATCGTTTCTTACACCCATAGGCCACTGGTCCGTCAATGACTAATGATATCATTGATAATCTACTGTATATTCCTATGCTTGTTATCTGCCATTTACCTCTGGTCCTTTCCCATTGGTAAATTACTGTTTGTTGGTAAATCATTTCTGATATTACCTTTAATCTACTTCCATAATTTCTGGCGTTCATGATTTCCCTTTTGTTGGTAATTGAGATATTATTGATATCAATTAACCCGTGGTTCATCATCTCCATTTCTTCCTTCGTTTTGATTAAATTCCTTGGATACGTTCTTCTCATTTCCTTTGATTCTATTTCTCTGTGTTTAATATTTTCCTGGTTTCGGTTAGTTTTAATTTCAGGTACTACCATTACTTGTTCCTGCGTTTTATCATTTGGTACATCTTCCGTTCTTGGTTTGCTATCATGTGGTAATTCCTTATTCGTATATTCTATTTTCTGATATAAATTTTTACAACTATCCTTCATCTGCTTATTGGTCTGTTTCATCTTTTTAATCTTAGTGCTTACTTTGGCTTTAAAAATTGTACTTCTCCCTCTGTCTGACTCCATCTTTCGTCCGCTTCTGTGATTCGTCGTTCGATCCTAGTTGTCTTTTCTTCTGCTTTCTTGTTTATCAACACCATATTATCGTTTATCTTCCTGCTAAACTCTTCCTTTAACACCTCCATCTTCTCGTCTAATTTGTCCAGGTTTTCTTGGTTAATTTTCCTTACTTCTTCTCTGAATAGTTGGTTATCCTCTCTCATTTCTTCCAATTTCTCCCCCATCTTCTCTTCCATTTTCTTACTGTTTTCTTCAATCCTCCTATTAGTATTCTCAATTTTGTTAATCAATTCTTCCTTAGTTGATTTGAATTCTTCCTTAAACAACTGGTTGTTTTCCTTCAAATCTTCCAACTTCTTCCCCATTTCTTCTTTTGTGGATTGGTTATCCTTCTTCAAATCTTCTTTTGTGGTTTCTATGTTTTTATTGGTATTTCCAGTGTCTCCCTTCAAATCTTCCAACTTTTTACTTAATGATTGATTGTCTTCCTTAGTGGAATCCATTTTCTTATTCATTTCCGTCATCATTCTCATTAAGGTTTCTTGGAACTGAACATCTCCAGTTGGCGCAGTGTTCTCGGTTTGAGAGGGTTTCTCTGGTTGTGCAGGTTGTTTAGACAGTACTGGTGGCAATAATCTTTCCACATCTTCTACTGGCGTCGCCTCTTTATTTTCCATATACATTTCAACTTCCATTTCGGCCTCCGCCGCCCGTTTCTTTGAGGTTGCACGTCGTTGCAATTTTCCCTTTCTCTGGCTTTATAGCTGTTGCCAAACTCCAATTAGGGATTGGGCAGATTGTAGTGGCCTTTCAGTCGCTAATTAAAGCCCCTCAGTTGTGCGCCAATTTGTAACTTAACCGTTTAATTTCCTTATCTGGTCTGCTTCCTTTTGTTTTAAGCCCCACTGTTGGGCTAGCCAATTTGTAACTAAACGTTTATTACTTGTGTTGTAATTGTATATTATATATTGTTACAAAATATATAATTATATGTTAGTGTAGAAATAAAAATTATTTATTAAAAAAATAAATAAAATAAATTTAATTAATTTGTTTTCTTTAATTAATTAATTAATTAAGTTTCATGGTGTTCCGAAATGTTTATCACTTAATTTAAATGTTTTATAGGCTTTTGGGTATTTGTTAAAACACTCTAGCCACTTATAAGATTGTCTCCAATAGCAATCGATACTTGTTTATTTTCTATTTGGAGGTTATCTTCCTTCTGGTGGTGAGATTCTTGTAGTAATTTCTTATTAAATTAAAGTATTGTGTTAATTGCCTATATTTAGAAATGAAAAACTGTTTAAATATGAAATATATTAATAATTTTATTAACAATTAGGTATTTTGACTCTTGTCGATATGTAAATCGATTCTCAGGGTATCGTTTTTGTTATTAGAAATTTTTTATATAAAGGTTCTTTGAACAGCTATGTTAGGGAAAGTCAGAGAAATAGGGCAAAGATGGAAAAGTATAACATTACAAGGTAAATTCTTAATTATGACAGTACATATATTCAATTTAAAGTATAGAAATAAGTAAATAGGTTGCGAACCGTCCAGCAGGCTGTAGCAGGCTGTGTCGATTTGAGTTGTTATAAATCAGCAATGGCCGCCGTTACGATTGAAACTTGTCACCTCACAGTTTTGGTGTTCAAATAAAGATGTTTTCCTTGTGAATTTGAGTCCTGGTGTCTGCAAATCTTCCTCCTGGTGTTGGTGTAGTGTCACTGGTTCAGTTTCGGGGTTGTATTCAGAAAATTGGTGTAGTTATAAGTCAGGTTCACTTTTGTCGGTTAGGCAATTTTTTTGGTTAAGTTTTATTACTGTTTTATTTGGTTTAAATGTTATTTCCACTGGTGTTCTGTGCTGTATAATGTTAGTTCGGTGTTGTTATATGTTTCTTTCACTGTGTATGACTTTAAAAATGTTTTTTACTGAAACTCCCGATTTTCACTTTCGGATCATTCAATTATTCGCCATTACGGTACGGTATTCGTAACTAGTTTAATACGGTTAAATTGCTCGTGTCAAGTGTCCCGTACGATCTTCAATAATTAACTAACTCACTTCCTTCATCTCCGACTAAAACCTTAGCCAAAGCAATATTATTCCTTCCATTGTTCGAATTTTATTTTGCATCCTGTGCATGTAATAATGTTACATTATATAACTGATTATATTTTAGTTATTCTTCAAATTTATTAGCTAGTTGTTACTTAATTTTATCCTTCAGTTCATTCTGCGTAATTTGATAACAAATAATGCCGTTTTATTAAGTTTTTGATCTAAAATTGATAATTATTCCTTCATTTTGTAATTTATAATTACTAAGGTTTAGCTTCCTGTTATTTTCCAGATTCTGCCATTATCAAGTTATATTAATAATTATTAAATCTTATATTGTAATAAAAGGTTTATATTCCCTTACTTTCTTGCAATTAGATGAATTGGTTAAGTTTTAAGATATTGTGTTGGGATATATGACTCCCCTCTCCAAGGTTTTGAGTTCTGTCATTTCCATTTTTATTAATAATTCTGGCTATAATTTTACAAAAACTTTCTTAGTTATATTTCTTATTACATGGCTTTGTTTCTGATTTACCTTATCTAAATCCCTTCAGTTTAAATGTATTTAAGTACTTAGTTTCTCAGTTTTGATGATGTTTAGTTTTTATCATTTTGCCTAGATTCCTAACAGTTTGTACATACAAATTTGTATAAATAATACTTATTGAGTTATACCCTCTCTGACTTTCATTGACATTGTAACATAAATTAAACATTTTCTTCTTGTAAACAAAATAACAATTAGTATGTTTCATACTATTAACATATAACATATAATTCCAATTAATAGCTGTCTTTAACAAATCAGACATTTTTCATACTCAAATATATACATAACAAATATCATATATATAGAATGTTTTTCCATTCTAACATTTTAATTAATTATTCACAATCATACCTATAATAAATATTGTACAATTAAAGAATGTTATTGGTTCTGATCTGTTTAAATTTTCTTATTCCTAATACATTTTAAATATCTTATGCTACATAAACAAAACCTTATTTACTATATTCTTATTCTATATTCCTTATATTAAGTTTTATTAGCATTTTTTATCTGTTTTTAATTGGGTTTTGGGTAATTGTACCCTGTCACTTCACTTTTTATTCTGTGTCTGCCCTTGTTTTATTAATCATTCTAATGAATGTCATTTAAACAGATTGGCAGTTCTTTGCTATAACACATGTATTATATTACCTCTGTACATAAATTAAGTCACTTCAAAGTTGTATTATTTCATTATTTACATAGTTTGTGAATACCAATAATGAAACATAAGGTTCATTTTCTATATAATACTAAAACTTGCACTGGTTCTCTTTACATTCCTTGATTCTATTTCTAAATGGTTATATAGTCTTACTAAAATCTAGAGATCTATTTGTAGATTACAATGAAGATTTGTTCTGTGGTATCATATTATTATTTCACCTTGGTCTACTTTCAACTCTTACTCTATACACTTTTTTGTTTCTTCTATCTATTGTGCATGTGGGTTTTTGCATTAATACTTTGTTATACTTTTTTATTATTATTATTTTTATTTATGTTGGGGTATGGGTGTTTTTTACAAGAGCATTCCTTCTTCTTGTGGATGTTGTCTTCTTCTTGTTTCTTCATTGATGTCTTCTTTTCTTCTGGTTTCTTATAATTGTATTTTCTTCATCTTCTTCTGGATGTCATCGGGTTTTCGGGTTTATTCTTCACCTACTCTTCTTGTTTCATACAACAGATTTCCATCTCTTTGTTGTGTTTAGTTATTTTCTGGGTATCTTCCTTGCCTACTCCTTACCTTCGTTGTGGGTTTAGTTATGTTCTGGGTTTCTTCTTCGCCTACTCCTTACCTTCCTTGTGGGTTTAGTTATGTTCTGGGTTTCTTCCTTATCTACTCCTTACCTTCCTGGGTTATATTTTTTCACCTTTTTAGTTATTAAAATTGGTTCTGATGATTCATCACTTGTAACCTTTATTTTATATGAACTTATATCTTTATATCAATGATGGTACTGCACGGTTGTTCTGAATTAATTCTTTATTATATTGCTTTCTTCGGATTTAAACATGTTATTATATTATTTTAATGATCATTTCACCATTCATTTTTATGGGCTTATCTGTCATGCTACAGATTTCTCTCCTCCAGAAGTAATTATTTCAGACTTGATTATGGATGAAATAATTTCTTATGACAATTTTATTAATTTTTATACTTCATTTTCCTCTCCATTTCTATATCGACTTTTTTATATTTGAGCTTAATAAATTATATGTATAGTCACTTATCTGACTTTTGATCCTTCTTGGATAGTTAGTGTCTCTGAGATATATTATTATTATTATTATTATTATTATTATACATTTTCTTTCCTTATAAACTTCGTGTTGTATCCTTGGGATATTAATTCCCTAACGTTCCCTATCATGTGGGCTGGTGCAGTTCAGAGGGGCACTGTAGGCTTCACAACTCTGCTGGCCAAACACCACTTCTACAATTTGAGTCCAGAGGCACATTCATCTCTGCTCAAAAAACATAATGCTGCTGGAATTATCTACAGTCAGTCATCGAATAAATTAAATAAAAAGTAGTCTGATTGTCGTCTAATAAAAATATCTTTGGATTCTTCACTTCGTAGTTTCTCAGATTATCTCACATTTTCTATCTTAATAATTCTTCTTTAAACTTATTTACTTATTATATATATTTTTCTAAACTCTTAGCTCGTCTGATATATTTATTTTAATTATGGTTGGAAACTTTTGTTAATTCTTCTTGTTACTAGTTATAGTGTAACTTTTTTTTCCTTTTCTTCTACATCTGAATTCTCTTTATACTTCCTTCTGGTTAATTACCTTGTTAGCATAGTTTGTATATTCTCTTTGGTTCTTATTCATTATTTGAATGGTCTTATTTTATTATAGTTAATTTTTAAATTTGTATCTTTATATTAGATATTCAGGTTGTTATTTTGATCATATTATTTAAACATTTTGTTCTTTCCTTTCTCTTAGAAAGTTATTAATCCGCCTTCGCATTCATTAACATTAATTCGTTTATTATATTTCATGTGGTACTTCTTCTCTTTGCGTTTCATGTAGGTCTTATTATTATTATTTGTTCAAAATCATCTTCTCCATATGTTTGGTATGAGTTGGTCTTCTTTGCTTCTTCAGAACTGAGTAATATCATAATCATTTTTTTTGATTAACTGTTTCCATTATCGTTTCATAAGTAGTTAGTCATAGGTTGTTCTCATTATATTATTGTTTTTTTCTTTTTTATATTTTTTATAATTTTATTATAATAACAGATTCTTCTCTTTGTTTCCAAATTATTGCCTTCTCTTGTATCTCACACTCTGTTTTGTTTTTCTTCTCTACTCCTTCAAATGCTACATATTGTAACGTAACATAGTTGAGGTTCCCCAACGTTACATAAAGATTGAATGAAATATGGTCAAGGACCATACCCTGACTTAAGGTTGTTCAATAGGTCATGTGCTTGAGAAGTACCTCAAGTCAAAAGGAGGCAATGACTAATGTTAAATGTAAAAGAGCCAGACCAATGAATGATTGAATGTAATGAAATGTTTGTTTTGTACTGTGACATGTTAAGGTCTACAGAGTATTTATGTTGTATGTTGAATATGCTAAAAATGAAATGATGTTGTTTGATAATAATACTTCATCAATAATTATGTTTATATTTATATTAGATTTGTCTTTATACAACCCAGTATAGTTACCAATGTTAGGCACTGTACTAAGTTCTCAGTATTGTATAAAGTTGAAAAATACTGTTGTTTTAATTAATGTTTATAAACTGGATCAGGAGTGTGACCAATGTTTCAAGTCTAACAAGTAGTTCTGACAATTATGTCATAAGTTAATAAAGGGTTCCAGAACCAGTTAATTAATATAAAAAAAAAATAACCACCAGTAAATTAAAATTCATGTAATTAACCATGTAACCAATAATTAATTGTACAGTAGGTCAGGTAAAAAAGAAAATTAAGTTAAAAAACCAAATAATGTTATAATGGTTGTAAGTGAATCTATAGGCCTAAATTCCATATTAGTAAAAGGAAATGAATGCCTTTTTAGTAAACCCAGTCCAACGAAAATCTGGTAAAACATTTACTGTTTAGTAAGGAAGGTTAGGGGAGAATTTTATGTGATTCAATATTAATCCAAGCATGGAGTATTTTATTGGAAAGAAGTAGTAATATTCTATAATGCTGGCTCAAGGATATATAGAAAACGTGGTTGTTAAGGCAACTGAATTACAGAAGTTGTTATTTTGAATTAATTCGTGCTGATTGTTACAAGCTATTAGGTTGAGATGGACCGATATATTTAAAAAATATGAATAAATCTAAAGGAAATATGTATCCAAATTGAAAAACCCTTTTTGTAAAACAATTATACTTTAATGCTAATGAATAATACAAATTAAATAACCATCTAAATTGTCAATGAATACAGTAAAAAAGAATTGAAAGCCTCTCACCTCATTCACTTAATAATTCCGCTGAAATTGGTATTAAACCAATTCATGCTATAAATCGAAGACCAGTAAAGAATTAAAGCCTGAATTAACGGAATTATTGGAAATAACAGAAGACTCGGTTTGGCGAAATAACCTTCATTGGCAGCAGAAGCTGAGATCCTAATTCCAGTTCACTGGGACCAAGAATTGTGAAGACCGTAAAAGAAGAATAGAAGCCAGAAGATTTCCTGAGGGTTTACCAATACACACCACCATCAATTTTATTGAAAATCAGAGCAGTTTCACGGGGTGAAGACGAGATAAGCCGCATTTTGGCCACTGTTGACAAACGTTCACCGCCAGACGAAATTTTCGTCGGTTTGGTAAAAAAACAACTTATTTTCATTTCACTGTATTTAAGTAAATAATTTTATTTTGTAAATTGAACAACCTTAATTATGCATTTTACCTGGCCTTACTAATGGTTCAAAGAACTATACGAACCCTGGGATAAGAATTATTTGTTATTATTTTCAAGTGTATATGTTTTTTAGAATTTGAGTAATTAATAATCGATATATGTCTGGATAATCGATTGGATCGTATTATTGTTTTTTGAGACAACGTAACCTGTTAATTAATAGAGAAAATAAATAAAGTACATTTATTGTATGAGATAACGTTTAAGTTATTGCAGAATAAATACTATATGTGGTGGGTGGAATAAGTTACAAAAAGATTGATACAAACATAACGAATAACTAACCTATAAGTACACTTATTACTAGTAACAGCGCTCGAAGTTTGCAGCTGGTGGGACGGAAGATTGCTGAACTAGCTTGTGTTTAATACTAAATTTGAATGAAATTTTCTACCATCGAGTGACTAGGGTTGACACAAATACCCCTTACATTCCGTTAATACTCTATACATATCGCTAATATTACGCAAACATTGAAAACTAAGTTAAGTCTATAGAGTAGTATGATTATAAATTCAAGGAACATAATTATAATTTTGTTTGTTTAATAATCTATTTTCCGAAGGTTCCATCGGTCACAACCGAAAGATATATTAATTAATAACATATTAATTAAACCAGGTAACAACATTTTTAATTGTTACGAATTGCCACCTGCAACGTATTACTTGGCGTTTGATACACAGGAGTCTCTTATAACTAATTACACCCATAGACAAGATTTCTTTACAATTTGACGTTTCCAGCGTGCAGCATATAATATAACATACGTCCTCACATAATTAACAAGTAGTTTATTACAAATTGGCCAGCCCAACAGTGGGGTTATAAGGAGAGGGAATCTCAGTTCTATACAAATTGGCGCTCAACGAGTGGGCTTTAGTTAAGTAAAAAATCATTGGATTTCGTTGTCCATGACATGTCCGTTACTTAACTAAATATCACTATTATATTGACGACTCGGAACACTAAGTTTTTACTTATAAAAACTTAGTGTTCCGATTCGTCAATATAATAGTGATGTTTAAAAAATCATATTAATTGTTACTTAACTTGAGCAGGCAACCATTAGAGGCACAGAAATGCATAATACCCGAGGCAAATCGAAGAAGAGGGCAGAAGAAAAGGAGATTGAAGAAGGTGGACAGGAACAAGAAATAGAATTAGTTACGGACAGTGAAATGGACCAACAGACAGGTGATACAGAAGAAACTGAAGTAGTTATGGATACGGAAAAGGAAATAGTGGAAGAGGATACCCAAGGGGACCAACCAGATTAGGAGGAAGCCAGAGGAGGATTAAATTGGGAAAAATTAATGGAATTAATGAGTAGTATGAAGGAGGATAATAAACAAACTAATGAGAGTTTAAAACAAACTAACGAAAAATTAGACAGTATTAAAGAAGATTCCAAGAAACAGAAGGAAGAATTAAATAAAAAATTTGAAGAAAACTCTGAAAAAATAGACAGTATTAAGGAAAGTACTAGTGAACTTTTGAGACAAACCATAAATGAAAATAATGAACAATTGAAGGCCGATTTCAGACAAATCAATGAAAAGATAGACAGTATAAATGACAATTCAGAAAAGCTGGAAAATAAAATAGACAGTATTAATGAAAACTCAAGAAAACATAACGAAATTTTGAGCGAAAATTTAATCAAACAAATGAATGGAAAGTTTGACAGGAATGACGAGAATTTGAGACAGATTCAGGACGATAACAAACTAATGAATGAAAAACTTGAGGAAAACAATAAGCGAATGAAAGCAGATCTTGAGAAAATCAATGAGGATAATCTGATACGAATCGATGAAAGAATTGAGCATTCTAACAAGGAAATAAGGGAAAATGTTGATAAACAGAATGAAGTATTAAGACAAGCTCTCAATAAGAAAATCGAGGATGCTAGTGAGGCAATCAGCCAGACGGTAGGTAAGAATGACGGCGAAAGAAAACAGGAGATAGCTGAAACAAATAGAAAACTGAGAGTGACCGATGAAGCTATTACACGAAATAGAGCTGAACTAGAGGTCAAGATAGGCCATATAGAAGAAGAAAACCGGATTCAAGTGGAATCAATACGAGCAGATTGCGGAAACCAGCATCGAAATTTAGATACGGTCATGAACGAAGTACAGGAGCAAGGACAACGTAACCAGGATAGAATCGAGAACCTACAACGGTCAGTCGACAACCGATCAATCACTGTTCCATATACACAACATATAGACGACCGGGAGACCATCAACTTTAAGTCATACAGGAGAAACCCAATGGAATTCTTGGAACGGGTCGGCGAACAAATAATGAGAACTGGTGAAAACAGGTGGCCAATAATTCGTCGTTACTTAGACGAACATTTCAAAGAAACTTATGATAACTGGTGGATAGCCACCAGGCACGACATACGAAGCTACGAAGAATTTAAAATAGCTTTTAAAGCCAGGTACTGGTCAGACGCCACCCAGAACGTAGTAAGGGAGAGCATCAGCTATGGAAGGTATGACGCCAGCAGGGGAACAACACTTACCGCCTACTTCCTGGGAAAAGTGTGTTTGGCAAGACACCTTGAACCAAAAATCCTGGAGGAAATTCTTGTCACCAGGTTAGCATACCACTATGATAACGGTATATCAATAGCACTATCGGGTGGACAGATAAAAACTATACAGGCCATGTCAACGCTATTGGAAGAGCACGAGCGTGAGGTACATTATCGAAGGAGTCGGCAGAGAAACGACCGGTACGGGAGCAGGGATTTCCCAGACTACAACAATAGAAACAATAACCATAACAGTCATGAGACGAATAACCGGACGAACTATAATGGCAGGCCAGGGAATTATGGTAATGAGGCGTACCAAAGGCAAAATAACAACAACAGCCCAAGGAACAACGGAAACAATTACGGGAATAGACAGAGTATTCCGAACAACCAATATAACCGGTCGTACAACCCAAGTTACCAGAATCAGAACACAAACAACCGAAATTATGATAACAGCAACCGTAACCCGAACAACCAAAACCAGAACTACAGGAGAGTTAATTATGTGGGGTCGTACGATGACTATAACGGGAGGACATACTACCAAGGACGTCGGAGTTTTAATAGGGACACCGACTGGAACCAGTACAATAATAACGATAGAAGAGATACTAGGACTAATGGAGGCAGAAGTCGGAGTCAGGAGGACTACCGCCGGGTTAACTACGAAGAGGATCGTCCATTACGGGTTTCCAGACCAATGGTGAATTTTATAAGGGCCGAAGAGAATGGTCCAAGGAGTGATCAACACCAAGGGGAGAATGATAATGAGTGTTTACAACGGAGCAATAGCATCGGAGAATCCAGATCCGGAAGCGAGAACCAAAGAAGGGACGATCCATCTAGGAATGTCCGAATAATTTATAATCAACAGAACCCACCAGAACGCTGGATTCCCCTAAGAGGAGATAGCCACCGACCCAGTACATCCCAGGATGTAAGACAAGAAATAAATGAAGAAGAAGCCACGGCCGACAGATGGAATACATAAAGAGAATAAATAACCCAAAATTCTAAAGAAACTGTAAGAACAACTTACTCAATAATTATTCAGAAACAGTATAATTTAAAATAAAGAGGATAAATACCCCAAAATTCAAAAAATGAAGTAAGCTCAACTTACAAACAAGTATCTAAGAAAACAGTTTATGAGGTATATAAGAAAGAGAATTTTGAAGATAAAAAAAAAAACAACCAAATTCGAAAAATAAGTAAGAACACCTTACTATACAATTTAGAAGAAATTGCTTTAAACTAATATGAAAAAAAATAAAATAAAAATAACACTGATTCAACCTAATAATAATCATCAAAACCAAAAAACAAAATGAGTTTATCTGATGTAATATAATAGTGAGAAATGTAATTTAGAATGTAAAAGGAATAATAATGTTTGTGCCAGAAGAATATAACTACATGATGTAATGTATAGTACTAACCAAAATCTCATAACCAGCTGTATTGATCATAAAGGAATATGAGCCAATGAAGATAAGAGAATGAAGAAGCCAAAATGGAACCATCAAAAGGATCACAAGAAAAGAAAAAAAAAACAAATGGTTAAGAATTATCCGTAAAAAACCAATTAATAAATGTCAATAAAATAGCCAAGTATTGGAGAGGAAAAGTGTATAATAGAAGGAAGAATTAATATGAAGAAATAATATGATCTGAGTTAAAGTACAGTGAATAATCCCTAGAGTATGATTATTATTTATTATTTTATTGAAGGTCACATGATGACTACCTTACGAGGTTTATTAATGAAGATTGACTGTAGAATATTCCAGCAATCATTTAACTGGGCAGAGATGATGTTCCTCTGATCCCAGAAAGTATGTAACGGACGACGGTAATTGGTTAGCCGATAGAGCACCACCGATTCGATTCCAGTTATAATGTTAGGGAGGTTTAGGAAAATTAAATATTATAGGGAAAACTCACAAATAAATATAGAGAATTAAATAAAACCAGATCCAAAATGTATAATTAATAAAGAATGTCACAAGAATGATTATAGAAATAAGATTTAAACTGAGACAAGATTTCTTTACAATTTGACGTTTCCAGCGTGCAGCATATAATATAACATACATCCTCACATAATTAACAAGTAGTTTATTACAAATTGGCCAGCCCAACAGTGGGGTTAGAAGGAGAAGGAATCTAAGTTCTATACAATATTCACATTTATTCTGGATTATATTTAATTCTTTTTTCTGAATTAATCATATTATTTCCTTATAAATTTGTTTATAATTGGAACATATTTATTTTTAGAACTTTGTTAGTTTTATGCAAAATTCAAATTCTTCTTTTCATCTATTTCCATAACCTTTTTCATAAATCATTGTAATAAGTTGATCTTATTTTATTTTAGGATTTTGAGGTTTATTATTCAAAATTCTATCTTTTAATTATTCCAAATGTTCTCTTTCAAAATTGTTTGGTAGTAAGTTGATCTTACAATTATTTTTGGATTTAGTGGTTTTTCTTCTAAATTCTTGTCTTTTTAATTATTCCAAATGGTTTCTCTTCAAAATTGTGTGTAGTAAGTTGGTCTTACTTCATTTTAGAATTTTTAGTTTTTATAAAAGTCTAAATTCTTCCTTTTTAATTACCATAAAGTTTTTTCACAAAATTAGTTGTAGTAAGTTGGTCTTATTTCTATTTTAGAATTTTTTTATTTATTTATTTTTTTAAATTCTAAATTCCAATTCATTCTTCATAATACTTTTTCATGGATGCTTAGTTGTACACACCTTTAACTCTTCCAGAAACTATTTCTCTCAGTTCGTTAATCATCTTATTCTTAAAATTATCGTTCTTATTATTATATTTACTTTTATACCCAGGATGGATGATTTTCTTTATGTCGCTCAGTTGCTCATATTTTCATTTGTAAAGTTCAGTTTCTTAAATACTTTTCCTTCATAAAACCCAGTTTTGTTTCTTTGTTCAGTATTCATATCATTTCTTTTCAATGGTATTTATATCTCGTCACCTTCACCGTTGTTTTTCGCCATAGTCAGTTATCATGACATCCGTCCCTTTTCTTGATGGTGTGTGGTATTTGAGTTAACCATGGTCCATCATCTCGGTTGCCCTTATTGTCCGGACGATCATTGTCTTCATTATTATTCTGGTACTAGTGACATCTCTTTTCTCTACTTTGTATTTCATTTCCCCTTCAGTTATTCCTTCATTAGCTGCAAGTCTTACTCGACTCGCCCTATCATATCGTTTCTTACACCCATAGGCCACTGGTCCGTCAATGACTAATGATATCATTGATAATCTACTGTATATTCCTACGCTTGTTATCTGCCATTTACCTCTGGTTCTTTCCCATTGGTAAATTACTGTTTGTTGGTAAATCATTTCTGATATTACCTTTAATCTACTTCCATAATTTCTGGCGTTCATGATTTCCCTTTTGTTGGTAATTGAGATATTATTGATATCAATTAACGTGGTTCATCATCTCCATTTCTTCCTTCGTTTTGATTAAATTCCTTGGATACGTTCTTCTCATTTCCTTTGATTCTATTTCTCTGTGTTTAATACTTTCCTGGTTTCGGTTAGTTTTAATTTCAGGTACTACCATTACTTGTTCCTGCGTTTTATCATTTGGTACATCTTCCGTTCTTGGTTTGCTATCATGTGGTAATTCCTTATTCGTATATTCTATTTTCTGATATAAATTTTTACAACTATCCTTCATCTGCTTATTGGTCTGTTTCATCTTTTTAATCTTAGTGCTTACTTTGGCTTTAAAAATTGTACTTCTCGCTCTGTGGGACTCCATCTTTCGTCCGCTTCTGTGATTCGTCGTTCGATCCTAGTTGTCTTTTCTTCTGCTTTCTTGCTTATCAACACCATATTATCGTTTATCTTCCTGCTAAACTCTTCCTTTAACACCTCCATCTTCTCGTCTAATTTGTCCAGGTTTTCTTGGTTAATTTTCCTTACTTCTTCTCTGAATAGTTGGTTATCCTCTCTCATTTCTTCCAATTTCTCCCCCATCTTCTCTTCCATTTTCTTACTGTTTTCTTCAATCCTCCTATTAGTATTCTCAATTTTGTTAATCAATTCTTCCTTAGTTGATTTGAATTCTTCCTTAAACAACTGGTTGTTTTCCTTCAAATCTTCCAACTTCTTCCCCATTTCTTCTTTTGTGGATTGGTTATCCTTCTTCAAATCTTCTTTTGTGGATTCTATGTTTTTATTGGTATTTCCAGTGTCTCCCTTCAAATCTTCCAACTTTTTACTTAATGATTGATTGTCTTCCTTAGTGGAATCCATTTTCTTATTCATTTCCGTCATCATTCTCATTAAGGTTTCTTGGAACTGAACATCTCCAGTTGGCGCAGTGTTCTCGGTTTGTGAGGGTTTCTCTGGTTGTGCAGGTTGTTTAGACAGTACTGGTGGCAATAACCTTTCCACATCTTCTACTGGCGTCGCCTCTTTATTTTCCATATACATTTCAACTACCTTTTCGGCCTCCGCCGCCCGTTTCTTTGAGGTTGCACGTCGTTGCATTTTTCCCTTTCTCTGGCTTTATAGCTGCTGCCAAACTCCAATTAGGGATTGGGCAGATTGTAGTGGCCTTTCAGTCGCTAATTAAAGCCCCTCAGTTGTGCGCCAATTTGTAACTTAACCGTTTAATTTCCTTATCTGTTCTGCTTCCTTTTGTTTTAAGCCCCACTGTTGGGCTAGCCAATTTGTAACTAAACGTTTATTACTTGTGTTGTAATTATATATTATATATTGTTACAAAATATATAATTATGTGTTAGTGTAGAAATAAAAATTATTTATTAAAAAAATAAATAAAATAAATTTAATTAAATTTTTTTTCTTTAATTAATTAATTAATTAAGTTTCGTGGTGTTCCGAAACGTTTATCACTTAATTTAAATGTTTTATAGGCTTTGGGTATTTGTTAAAAAACTCTAGCCACTTATAAGATTGTCTCCAATAGCAATCGATACTTGTTTATTTTCTATTTGGAGGTTATCTTCCTTCTGGTGGTGAGATTCTTGTAGTCATTTCTTATTAAATTAAAGTATTGTGTTAATTGCCTATATTTAGAAATGAAAAACTGTTTAAATATGAAATATATTAATAATTTTATTAACAATTAGGTATTTTGACTCTTGTCGATATGTAAATTGATTCTCAGGGTATCGTTTTTGTTATTAGAAATTTTTTATATAAAGGTTCTTTGAACAGCTATGTTAGGGAAAGTCAGAGAAATAGGGCAAAGATGGAAAAGTATAACATTACAAGGTAAATTCTTAATTATTACAGTACATATATTCGATTTAAAGTATAGAAATAAGTAAATAGGTTGCGAACCGTCTAGCAGGCTGTGTCGATTTGAGTTGTTATAAATCAGCAATGGCCGCCGTTACGATTGAAACTCGTCACCTCGCAGTTTTGGTGTTCAAATAAAGATGTTTTCCTTGTGAATTTAAGTCCTGGTGTCTGCAAATCTTCCTTCTGGTGTTGGTGTAGTGTCACTGGTTCAGTTTCGGGGTTGTATTCAGAAAATTGGTGTAGTTATAAGTCAGGTTCACTTTTGTCGGTTAGGCACTTTTTTGGTTAAGTTTTATTACTGTTTTATTTGGTTTAAATGTTATTTCCACTGGTGTTCTGTGCTGTATAATGTTAGTTCGGTGTTGTTATATGTTTCTTTCACTGTGTATGACTTTAAAAATGTTTTTTACTGAAACTCCCGATTTTCACTTTCGGATCATTCAATTATTCGCCATTACGGTACGGTATTCGTAACTAGTTTAATACGGTTAAATTGCTCGTGTCAAGTGTCCCGTACGATCTTCAATAATTAACTAACTCACTTCCTTCATCTCCGACTAAAACCTTAGCCAAAGCAATATTATTCCTTCCATTGTTCGAATTTTATTTTGCATCCTGTGCATGTAATAATGTTACATTATATAACTGATTATACTTTAGTTATTCTTCATATTTATTAGCTAGTTGTTATGTAATTTTATCCTTCAGTTCATTCTGCGTAATTTGATAACAAATAATGCCGTTTTATTAAGTTTTTGATCTAAAATTGATAATTATTCCTTCATTTTGTAATTTATAATTACTAAGGTTTAGCTTCCTGTTATTTTCCAAATTCTGCCATTATCAAGTTATATTAATAATTATTAAATCTCATATTGTAATAAAAGGTTTATATTCCCTTACTTTCTTGCAATTAGATGAATTGGTTAAGTTTTAAGATATTATGTTTGGATATATGACTCCCCTCTCCAAGGTTTTGAGTTCTGACATTTCCATTTTTATTAATAATTCTGGCTATAATTTGACAAAAACTTTCTTAGTTATATTTCTTATTACATGGCTTTGTTCATATAACATATAACATATAATTCCAATTAATAGCTGTCTTTAACAAATCAGACATTTTTTATACTCAAATATATTGTAATGGAACAAGTTTACAAGTGTAGATATAGTGATAAGTAGTAGATTTGTAATAATTGTGTATTATTATTATTATAGCTTCGTAGATAGTACGATAATATTTTATAACTCTTCTTAGTGTATCTTCACTCACTTCTGCCCCGCGATGGAGTGCCAACTTGTAATATAACTTTTACAAATACAAGTATTTATATTTATGGTGGTGTAGTAGTGTGAGTGCAGATACGCACCGGTATCTACGATAATGTTGTTTTTTATAAAATGTCGTAATTATAACTATTATGGTTATTAGTGTGATTGTATTGTTTAATGGGTGCGTATTAATAGTCCACTTTTTTGATTCAAAATGTTTCGCGCACTCTGTTATATACCTCCCTCACTTACCACACGTGGATATTTCAGTCCTGTTCAGTGACGGTTCCGCTGAAATACATACACTTTACATACAGATAGATATTCAGGTTGAATATTCAATATAGTTATCACACACAATATAAATGAAATAATATCTAAATAATATTCTGAATTATTATTAGATCTATTTAAACTCTTCCGCCACCTTTGGTAGAACTGATTAAAAATAAAAGAACTAATTAAGAATTGAAATGATACTCTTTTTCACTGGTAATAAAAGTGGAGGTTTATTAACAATTCGAGATATTATAAAATCTTTGAACAATGAACACTCAATGGTTAACAACCTTTTAGATAATAATTACAATTAAAAAATTCAAAATAAGACTCTGTTCAGCCTCAAGGCTGGTAAACTTGTTATTTGTACAATAATTTAATTTCAAGAGGTTATGTTCTCTTGTATCAGTGAATTACCATATTCGTAAGGTTCTTTTAGGTAGCATGATACCAGGTACAAGATGTAATATTAATAATGATATAAAATGAACAATAATTAATAATAAACAAACAAATATAAAAATCAAAAATTAATACCATATATCTGATAGTTATGGTACTATCGTACGCGGGAATGCGCACGCAACTTATAGTACTCGTTGACAATTATCAAGCTCGATGGCTTGTACAGTTAGAATGTATCACTTTATTTTAATAATTCGCTTTGAGAATTATCTATTTGCAAGAGAAAAATTCATTAAAAAAAAAAAACTTGTTAGTATTTCTATCTGGTTTGGATTTTACTTGAGAACAGACTGGTAACAGTGAAATTGGCAAGTTACCGTTACGATTCTAAGGTTATGTTATAACGGGTATTGTTATAATGGTTAATTATTTCTTAATATTTATTATTTCTTACTCTAAATATAAACACATTATTCGTAATATTTTGATGTGTTATTATCAGGATTACATTTATTCTTTCGCATGAAAGTTAATAACGTTTACTTTAAAACATCGAAAAATCAAAAAAATAATTTTAGTCAATTGAGTGACTATTGTTATTACTCGTGTTTAGTAATAAATATTTCAAACATAATTTTTTAAATCATGATAAATAATTAAAATATTTTTTCAATATTTTAATAACTGTGAATTAATTTTTCCTTTAATTCTGATAATTCAATCATAGTTTTTTAATACTTCGCCTTTTCTGACTTGCGTAGTATCAAAATTAGTTGTTTACGAAATTATTATTTCTGTTTCAGCATTATTTAAATAAAAATTGTACTCCCTGTTTTTTATCTTTCACAACACTCGCAAGTACGATTGACATTATACACTAATCGTACTTGTGTAAATAAATAACTCCGCACTTTTCACTCGTATAGATTGGTGTAGTGTTAAGGTTATGTATGTTGGTTTACTTAATGTCACTGCCGCGCACAAATTCAAAATTAAAACTTTTTCATGTTGGCGAGTGGCGTGGCCTCTCCGTCGAAAAGACTGATCGTGAACTGTGTTGCTTCTTCGAAGCGTCTCCTGCTCGTCTGACTAAGGTTCATTCATTCTATTGGTTGAAAACACTATACTCTCTGACCCAAAAGCCTTTGTTTTCTTAAAATATTTAATTTTAACAAATTCGATTTTGAGTTTGAGGCTTTGTGACGTCAGCACTGGTACAAAAATTTAATCGAAAAGTTTAAAATCACAATAACTTTCTTAATCTATGTCCTATCGTTAAATGGTTGATGTCAGTGAATTGCGGACATCCTGCGCTTTAATTTAAGTCTAAGAATGATTATTTTCCGTCCATCACTTCTATCACTATAACGATTTTATTAATTATTTCTGGTGTATCTTATATTTATAAGTATATTACACCAAATTTTACTTATTTATATTAAAACACTTTTTAAATAAACACTCTGAGTCCATATCTCAATTGGTTTGATTCAAAATTTGGGAATAATTGTTCCCTAAACAATATCTCGTTATGGCGTCTTTAGGCGTCCATATTTGATTTTTCATAAATGTGCTTAAAACTAATTTTTCTTATTTAAAACAGTAATATTGCAATCTAATAATACTAGTAACGTCTATTTACATAATTTTACACTAGAATATTTGTATATGACTGTGTTTAATCTACTATTTACATTGTTTTAGTCCCCTCCTATCTCTCTTATACAATTGTTAACTTATTTCTGGTTTTCTCTATATAAATTATATCATGTAATAATTGTAATTAGTGCACACACATTGTACCTAATTCATTATATATAATTGTTAGCTTTTAGCTAGTTCAGAACCCTTCAATTTTTCAGTAATGGGTCTGTTTATGTTGTGTCATATCATGGTAGTCATTTATTTTTGTCAATACAATAACTAAATTGTTATTGTTACACTTGGTTTGGGTTTCCAAAGTAGTATTAGACATTATTCTGACTCTTGATAATGTTTTCATTTACTTTTAAACAAGTTTATATTTTATATTTTTCATAAATAACTTACTCCTCATGGTTTGTTTACATCTGGGTTCCTTCATAATAGTCATTTGGTTTTTAATTATTTGTATATAAAATGACTGTTTTCATGGTCATAGTCTGTTCTCAAAGTAGCATTGGGATTCCCTCTTACTACTGGTAACAACCTTAACAATCTGTGTTCAATCTTTGATACAGTATTTTTCTTAGCTAGTTGGTTATACAATGGTTCAGCTTACTTCTGGTTATATGTACATAGTTAGTTAGTTTACAATATTTTGGTTACAATACTGTTATTATTATTTTCAGAATCTGTTCTCAAGGTAATACCAGATATTTATCTCACTACTGATAATACTTTTATTAACATTGGTATTTGTTTTGATATTGTATTTTGTCTAACTAAATTGGCATACTTGTTCCATCTCTACTATCTCTGTGCCATCATATTTGCTTTGTTTTATTTGCATTGTGCTGCAATATAATACATTGTCTCTTAGGATTTATTATTATTTATAACAAATTCTTGATTGATATCATAGTTGATGATCATTTATTTACATTAACATGTATGATTTTCTGTTTCATAGGTGTCTTCCCTATGGGGTTATGTAACAATGTACCACATGTTTTAATGCAGTATTTTTCTACTACTAACATGACTTCAGTATGGTATCTTACTATAATATTTTAATTATTTTGTTACACATGTTTATACAACTCCTTCTTAAACACTAACACAAATCTTTTTGTATTAATTACAATATTTTTCTGGTCATTGGTTGAATTCAATTCCTGTCATTTTGTTTGATACATGACAAAGGTTTTTTATTTGTTGTCAGTTCTCTATGAACAATAACATAATTGTTCTATTTTATTCTATTCTGGTGGTCTTATGATTATCTGTATTGATCACAACTTTATTAAATTAGTCACACTCATTGTCTGTGTTTATTTGACTATTTTAATTCTTGCTGTTTCATTATGAAATTAACATATTTTCTTACACTATAAACTTCATCACTGTGATTGTTTGTGTGGTTTATTCAGTTGAAATTAGTTAACTATTCATAGGTTACACATCTATATTAAGTACTCACTGTAATTGTTTGTGGTTCCTTAAATGTTAAACACTGGTTTTCTTTTCAATTTTGATAATCATCATTTCTTTTGGTCACTTATATAGTCTTTAGTACACGTGGTTTATGTTGAGTCCTTGCATGATCTACCCATCTTCTTCTCTCTTCATGGTACGCTTCCTTGTCCTTCTTCTTCTTCAATATTTTCATTGTAGTCGCTATCTTTATTTATTTCCCTCGCTGTTGGAGTTTATTGGTCCTTATTTTGTTGGTTCCCCTCACTGTTGGATCCTATTGGGTCTGCTTACTGATATTTTGTTTTGGCTCATGGCATTTTCTTTCTTCATTTTGTATTTGATGTTGCTATGTTAAATTTATCTTCTTCATCGTTGGATTTTTATATTAATATATTTGTAGATACCCACTTTTATACACTTAGGTTTATTTATCTAGACATACTTCCATGCTTTTCTCTTACTTGACGTTATATTAGCTTATATTATGTAACTACCATATTTGGTAACGTTACATATGCCTTCCTATAAGAATTGATTAATTCTGAATTATTATACTATATTTTTCATTGAAGAATTTATCAATTGTTGTACATTCCATGTCGATTCACATGTTTTTTCCATATATCCCTTCACTTTCTTCTATTTGAATCATATTTATTTCTTCTCTATGTAATCATCTCCCTTGTTTATTTAGTTCCCTAATTCCCTAACATAAGCTTAGCTGGGGCAGTTTAGAGCGGCTCACTTTGGCTATTCAACTCTACTGGCCATACTAACTTCAATAAATACGGAGGCAAATCATCTCCTTCAATAATAATAAATGATTGCTGGCATTACTCATCAGTCAATTCATCTCAAATCATCAAAAATAATAATAGTGGTCGTTCTTCCGACAAATAATAAATATCCTTGGGATTAATTCACGCATCTGCGGTTTATACATTGTTATACTCTCTTTTCTTGATTCAACTTAACTATATTCTTCACATATTATAGGGATAGTTTGTTTTACATTTCCTCACTGGTATACTCTCATGATTATCTTCGTTAGTATATTACTTTTCATTCTTCTTCATCATTGATTAATCTCTTCATTTTGTGTCACATTGAACGTCATTTCGTCATATTCTTCATCTCAGGTTTTATTCTTCTAGATATAATTCATAAGTACATTTATTTTTTCTTCTTTCTCATGGGTTTAGTTGGTATTTATATTCCATGTGGTATTGGCTTTTCTCTAGTAAAATACACTAGAAACAATGTGGTTGTGTGTGGTGGTTTGTCTACATTAATACATTTCTTTGGTTTTATTCTTCCAACTTCTCATTTGCTCCTTCTTCCTTTCTCAATAGTACGGGTATGGTGTTCTTATTACTTGTTGACTTGGCTCTTGGAATTAGTTGTGCCATAGTTGTAGTGTGTCGGCCTCGTAAATTTCTTTTTATTATAGTACGGGTAAGATGTTTTCTTTTACTGGTTGACTTGGCTCTTGGAAATAGTTATGCCATAGATGTTGTTTGTCTCGTAAATTCATCTTTATTATAGTACGGGTAAGATGTTAAGTTTTACTGGTTGACTTGGCTCTTGGAAATATCATGTATCATAAGTACATTTGTGCCATGGTTGGTATGTGTCGATCTCGTATGTTCATCTTTATTATAGTACGGGTATGGTGTTAAGTGTTACTTGTTGACGTGGCTCTTGGAATTCATATGTGCCTAGGATGTAATTTGTCTTTCTCGTAAATATTTTTCTTTTTTCTATAGTACGCTATTATTAATAAATACAATGTTCTGAATCCTTTACATTAATTCTCTGGGAGCATGTTTTCTCACATTATAAAATTACAATATATATTCAATATTAAATACATAGTTATACAGTTACTTCTCATTTAATATAAACATATAATAATTTTCATAACAATAATACATCCTTTTTCTTTAGTCAACATCTACTTTTATAATCATATTTTCATTTTTCACTTTTTAAATAACAATAATCTTCATGGCCACATTTCATTTTTCATCTTGATATAGTCAACAGTTACATCCATAAGTATATTTTCATTTTTCACAACAAACATTTTCATCCTTTACATAACATCCATAATAAAATAATTCTTATCGCTATCTTTTCACTTTTAGTCCCATATTTTAATTGTCGATATATCTTTTCATTGAAGTTTGATTGTAAGTACCCTTTATCTTTTTTGTAATAGGGTCCTGTAATTCATAAGTGTTGTTTAGATTGTTCTTAGTTACAGTATACGGTCCGGTATATAGCAGTAGCAGCTTCTTTGCAATGCCCTCGATAGTACTTGGGAGTTCTCGGTTTTTGATAAGCACTCGGTCTCCCACTTCATATTTGATAACCTTGGGTTGCAATTTTTTGTACTTGAGCCTCAGTTTATTAGCTCTTTCAACTGCATTATTATAGAATCTTGTTCTGTTAAATTTGACCTCTGCACTTATTGGAAAATTAATGATCTCTGTGATCTCCCGGGGTGGTCTTTTCTCGTACATAGCCATGTAGGGTGTTTCGTCAGTCGATTGATGGTAGGCTAGATTTAGGAAGTCTTCAGCTGGGGATAGATACTCCTCCCACTTTCTCTGCTGGCTGTGACAGTAGGTTCTTAAAATCCTTCCTACTTCTCTCAACACTCTCTCAGCAGGGTTGCTGTTGGGGTGATACACCGATGTTTTGTATGTCTTTATTCCCAGATGGATCAATGGTTCCCGCCACTTTCGTCCTCGGAATTGCGTTCCATGGTCTGTAATTATCGTCAATGGTTTACCCACGTCGGGTATATACTTATTTATTACTATTTCCAGTATTTTACTTGTCGTAGCTCGATTAAGTGGGTACAGCTTAGTATATTTGGTGTAGTGATCAAATATTATGATGATATACTTATATTGGTGTCTTCCACCACTCTGTGGAAATGGTCCACAAATGTCCAAGAAAATTTTTTCTAATTTTGCCGTTGATGTAATTGGTATCATCACTCCTTCCCGTTTCTCATTGCCGCATTTTACCAGTTGGCAAATATTACAACTCTGGACATATTTTCTTACCTTTCTACTCATGTCCTTGAAATGCACATGCTCCTGCAATGCCTTTACGACCTTTACTGCGCCCATGTGACCATAGCGTATGTGGTAGTCGATGGTCAATTCTTTTTCTAGGGCTTTTGGGATAACTACCTTCCATCTTTCATCATCTTTATTGTGTTTGGTGAATAATAATTGATTATGAGTACAGTAGAAATGTTTTATGTTTGCATCATTGTTTGCTAGTTTTTGTATAATCAAAGATACTTTGGGATCTTGCTGTTGATGAATGGTTATATCCGATAATATGTTAGTGAGTTCAGATTTACTTTTCAGCAGGTGGTAGACTTTCGCAATGGTTTCCCTCTCTCCTTCAAATGTTTGGGCGTTAATGTTTATTCGGGACAACACGTCTGCAGCTGTGTTGCTCTTCCCGGGTATGTACTCCCACTGTATGTTGTATTCTTGAAGTGTAAGAGTCCATCTCGTCAATCTGCCGTGCTTTAACTTGCAGTTCTTAAGAAATGAAATAGATTTGTGGTCTGTCCTCACTGTTACTGTATATCCCAAAATAAAAGTCCTAAATTTTGCGCAAGCAAACACTATACTCAATAATTCTTTTTCCGTTGTATGGTAGTTACGTTCGCATTTGTTCAAAGTTCGGCTTGCGACACTGATCACTTGATGATTCCCGTCTTGGTCTTCTTGATATAGCACAGAACCAAGGCTTAGGTCGCTAGCGTCACAGTTCATGAAAAACTGCTTCTCAAAATTAGGGTGATGCAGCATAACAGTTTCAAGAAACTTTTCTTTAATTAATTTAAACGTAGAGTCTTGATCTGATCCCCACTTCCATTTTTCCTTCGATGATAGCTGTGCTGAAAATCGAGCTGTCAGTTCAGAATAATTATTTTGGAATTTTCGATAATAATTACAGATTCCGAGGAACGATTGTAATTGCTTTTTGTTCTTCGGGACGGGGAAACGCTGGATTGCCTCCATCTTTTCCTGGGATGGTGTAATTCCGTATTCTGACAAGTTAAACCCCAAGAATTGCACTTCCTTTGCGATTAATTGTGATTTGTCTAATTTTAATGTAATATGGTTGTCTTCCAATTTTTTCAATACTTGTGCCACCCGGTCACAGTGCTCTTCCCAATTGTTAGATGCGATCAAGAGGTCGTCGACATAAACTGTCGTAAACTGTATTGTGCTGTGGCCCAGTATCTCGTCCATACATTTGACGAATATTGCCACTGAGTTCACTAAGCCGAATGGTAATCTCTTAAAATGGTAATTTCGGCCTTCAGAGATAAAAGCAGTGAACTTTCTGCTATTCGGATGCAGTTCGACCTGCCAATATCCGCATACCGTATCCCATATACTGTAAAATTTAGTACCATAAAATTTCTTTAGTATTTCGTCGATTTCTCCAGGCGATGTCCTGTCATTAATTATGGTCTTGTTGAGTTCACGTGCATCTAAACAAATTCTTACTGCACCATTTTTCTTTGGTACAGCGACAATAGGGTTGGTGTATGGTGAATTGCTTACTTCAATTATATCATTTTCTATTAATCGTTGGATTTCCTCTCTTACAGCTTCTTTCAGTGAAAAGGCGATAGGGTAAGATTTCCGCTTGAATTCTGTCTGGTCCTTGAATTTTAATTCACATTGGAAATTCTTTATTTTCCCAGGCGTATCAGAAAATACGTGACGATATTGATATTATATATTTATTAGCTGGTCCCGTTGTTCCCAAGTCAACTCATGGCTATTCTGGTTGGTTTTGAATTCTCGGATTTCATTAATTTTTTCCAACCATAGAGCTTCCTCTGGACTGTTGTGAAGTCCTTGGTTGATGGCGCCTTTTTGATGTTCGTGGCCTTCCCTGATGTAATATATTACATGTTCCGAGGGTGCCTTCCTACATTCTGTTAAATTGGCGGTCCACTCAACTTCTTCTGTCTTCATCATTACCGTATTTGTATCCATATTAATTATTGCTGTGTATTTTCGTAATATGTCACAACCAATGAGTAGGGTGAATGGTAACCCACTGGCTACAAGGAATACCATCTGTATTGTCTTCCCATTGCTCGATACGTCTAGTTGTACCTGTTGTCGAATAGTCTTATTCTGACGTCCGGTGGCTCCGATGAGTATTATGTTGTTAATTGGTAAGGTTGGTATGGTAGCTTTATTTTCTGATTGGATTCTGTCCAATTCCATTTTGTCAATTAATGATACGTTGGCCCCGGTATCTATCATTGCTGTGGCATTTGTGTTGTTGACCTTCACGGATATATACGCAATTTCACTATTGCTCGCATCGCCGATAACACTTTCCTTCTCTTCCATTAAATCCTTTCTTATGTTTTTTAGGTAATTGTTGTTGTATATTTTGCGATGATTCGAATGTTTCGCCAAAATATCAGACCCAATAGTCCGGTTCAGTGAGTGTGATGTTGGGCTTTTCACTGCCGGTTGGTGTTTAAAGTCAGGTCACCGTTTTCGTGCCTGTCTTGTGACGTTGAAGCTATGGGTTCCTGATTTCCAGGCCCATGTCCGTTGTGGTAAACTTCTGTAGTCTGCGTGACTGTTCTATGACCTCCACTGCTGTCGCTTCCATTTGATCGATAGCCGGACTCTCTTTCTTCTCTATCACTATTACTGGAGTGACTGTGTTGGTTTGGGAAACTCCTCCGTCCTTGATAATAGTTTCTACGATTCCCACCTCGGCTGGCATGGGTGTAGTGTACCCTGCGAAAATGATTGTTATTCTGATTACCGTTGCCTTGTCGTGGTTGATGATTGGGAGATTGGTTTTGATATGGCCTGTAGTAATTATTACCTCTTTGGTAATGCGTATCTCTCTGGTATCCACCTGGACGATGGTTATTATAATTTCCTCTATTCACGTTGTTGCCACCTCCGTCTTGGCATGGTATTGGTTGATTTTGGAATCTTGGTGGGTTGTTAAAATTTCTTCCTGGGCTATTCCTGTCATTGTGAATGGTGGGGTTATGATTTCCAGGCCCTCCTCGATCATATGCTTGGCTAGGTACTTGTCGATTTTGTTGATAGTACCTTTCTCTTTCATGGCTTTCTAGCAGGTCGCACATCCCTTGAATTGTTTTTATTTGTGAGTTCAATCTCCCCTGCGAAATACCTTGATTAAAATGGTAGGCCAGTTTTGTAACCAGGCATTCTTGTGGGATTGCAGGCTCCAGATTCCTAGCCAGGCAAATTTTGCCTAAGAAATAGGTTGTCATCGATTGCCTTCCATTCACATCGAATTTTCCGTTTGTAATGTCGTCTCTTATGATGTTTTGTGTGGCTTCCAACCAGTACTTTTGTTTAAATGCCGTTTTAAAAGTGTCATAGCTCCCCACTTCGTGACAGGTTGCTGTCCACCAGTTGTCGAATGTATTTTTAAAAGATTCATCCAACATCCCTTTAATGATAGACCATCTGCTTTCTCGGTTTCTGTTTATTATTTCTTCTATCCTCTCTAAGAATTCCAGTGGATTTTTAGAATAGGTCCGGAATTCAATCTGGTCCCTGCCTTCTAAGTGACTCAATCCGGATAGGAAGTTTGGTATTGTTTGTAGACGATGCATTTCGTCTCGGATGTCATCCAGTTCTCTCCGTTGACGTTCTGTTAATTGGGTTTTGTCATCATGCACTTGCTGCTTAATAGCGTCTACCTTCCCAGATACTTCTTCGCACTTTTCTTTTAACGTCGATTGTACTGCCTTCATTTTGGTTTGCTCTTGCGCTATCACACCTAGTTGTGTATCGTGGGTTTTCTCCACATCACTAATGCGCTGGTTGATGTCCATTTCTGTCTGTACTAGTTTCAGGCTGGTATTTTCGCCCTCTTTTCTTACTTCAGACATCTCGACATTAATTTCCGTTGTTAATATGGCCATTTGTTTTTCGATTTCCTCAACATTTTCTCCCAATCTTCTTTCAATCATTTCTACCGTATCCTTAGCGGTTTCTTCCATCTTGTCATTGTTGATATTTATTTGTTGCCATATTCTTTCGTGGTCAGCTTGTATGGTTTCAACATCTCGATTGAATTTAGCATTAATTTCATCAATCTTTTGGTTGGTCTGATCAATCTTTACTCCCAACTCTGCCGATAAATCTTCTTTCATTATGGCCATTTTCTTCTCCAACAATTCTTCGGTCTTCTTCTGCCCATCTTCCATCCTCCTGTTCGTCTCATTTATCTGGTTATTAAATTCTTCTTTTAACAACTCCATATGTTTCTGGTTCTCCCTCTGGCCTTCTTCTATTTTTTTGTTGGTGGATCGACTGGCTTTTTACTGTTCAATTCCTCTTTGGTGGATCTACTAGTCTCGTCCAGCTTCTTGATCAATTCTTCCCTTGTGGACTGGTTCTCCTCCTTAGTGCATTTCAGGTCTTCTTTCAACGACTCCATCATCCTTCTCATCCACTCTTGAAATGCTGACTCTCCTAGTGATGTTGTTTGTTCAGGCTGGCTTGGTTCCGGTGGAGCTTCTTGAATCATCACTTCCGGTTCCTCCTCGTCTGGTTGTTGAACCCCCTCCGCCGGTTCAAGTGGTTTGTCCTTTACTTCCACTAAAATTTCTTCCACGTCTTCCGTCGACATAGCCTCCTTTTCTTCCCTTCTGGCCTCCTTCTCCACTTCTGTTGTCCTCTTTCTTGACGTTGATCTCGACTTTGATCTCGATTTTAATCTGCTGGTGTACATCTTGATATACTGGTAATGTACCTGTTGTCTTTTCACGGATTGGGGTGATTAGGTTATTGGTTATGGTACATTTTCCCTAATCCGCGCTCAGACGTTGGGCGCCAACTTGTAATGGAACAAGTTTACAAGTGTAGATATAGTGATAAGTAGTAGATTTGTAATAATTGTGTATTATTATTATTATAGCTTCGTAGATAGTACGATAATATTTTATAACTCTTCTTAGTGGATCTTCACTCACTTCTGCCCCGCGATGTAGTGCCAACTTGTAATATAACTTTTACAAATACAAGTATTTATATTTATGGTGGTGTAGTAGTGTGAGTGCAGATACGCACCGGTATCTACGATAATGTTGTTTTTTATAAAATGTCGTAATTATAACTATTATGGTTATTAGTGTGATTGTATTGTTTAATGGGTGCGTATTAATATTCCACTTTTTTGATTCAAAATGTTTCGCGCACTCTGTTATATACCTCCCTCACTTACCACACGTGGATATTTCAGTCCTGTTCAGTGACGGTTCCGCTGAAATACATACACTTTACATACAGATAGATATTCAGGTTGAATATTCAATATAGTTATCACACACAATATAAATGAAATAATATCTAAATAATATTCTGAATTATTATTAGATCTATTTAAACTCTTCCGCCACCTTTGGTAGAACTGATTAAAAATAAAAGAACTAATGAAGAATTGAAATGATACTCTTTTTCACTGGTAATAAAAGTGGAGGTTTATTAACAATTCGAGATATTATAAAATCTTTGAACAATGAACAATCAATGGTTAACAACCTTTTAGATAATAATTACAATTAAAAAATTCAAAATAAGACTCTGTTCAGCCTCAAGGCTGGTAAACCTGTTATTTGTACAATAATTTAATTTCAAGAGGTTATGTTCTCTTGTATCAGTGAATTACCATATTCGTAAGGTTCTTTTAGGTAGCATGATACCAGGTACAAGATGTAATATTAATAACGATATAAAATGAACAATAATTAATAATAAACAAACAAATATAAAAATCGAAAATTAATACCATATATCTGATAGTTATGGTACTATCGTACGCGGGAATGTGCACGCAACTTATAGTACTCGTTGACAATTATCAAGCTCGATGGCTTGTACAGTTAGAATGTATCACTTTATTTTAATAATTCGCTTTGAGAATTATCTATTTGCAAGAGAAAAATTCATTAAAAAAAAAAAAACTTGTTAGTATTTCTATCTGGTTTGGATTTTACTTGAGAACAGACTGGTAACAGTGAAATTGGCAAGTTACCGTTACGATTCTAAGGTTATGTTATAATGGGTATTGTTATAATGGTTAATTATTTCTTAATATTTATTATTTCTTACTCTAAATATAAACACATTATTCGTAATATTTTGATGTGTTATTATCAGGATTACATTTATTCTTTCGCATGAAAGTTAATAACGTTTACTTTTAAAACATCGAAAAATCAAAAAAATAATTTTAGTCAATTGAGTGACTATTGTTATTACTCGTGTTTAGTAATAAATATTTCAAACATAATTTTTTAAATCATGATAAATAATTAAAATATTTTTTCAATATTTTAATAACTGTGAATTAATTTTTCCTTTAATTCTGATAATTCAATCATAGTTTTTTAATACTTCGCCTTTTCTGACTTGCGTAGTATCAAAATTAGTTGTTTACGAAATTATTATTTCTGTTTCAGCATTATTTAAATAAAAATTGTACTCCCTGTTTTTTATCTTTCACAACACTCGCAAGTACGATTGACATTATACACTAATCGTACTTGTGTAAATAAATAACTCCGCACTTTTCACTTGTATAGATTGGTGTAGTGTTAAGGTTATGTATGTTGGTTTACTTAATGTCACTGCCGCGCACAAATTCAAAATTAAAACTTTTTCATGTTGGCGAGTGGCGTGGCCTCTCCGTCGAAAGACTGATCGTGAACTGTGTTGCTTCTTCGAAGCGTCTCCTGCTCGTCTGACTAAGGTTCATTCATTCTATTGGTTGAAAACACTATACTCTCTGACCCAAAAGCCTTTGTTTTCTTAAAATATTTAATTTTTTAACAAATTCGATTTTGAGTTTGAGGCTTTGTGACGTCAGCACTGGTACAAAAATTTAATCGAAAAGTTTAAAATCACAATAACTTTCTTAATCTATGTCCTATCGTTAAATGGTTGATGTCAGTGAATTGCGGACATCCTGCGCTTTAATTTAAGTCTAAGAATGATTATTTTCCGTCCATCACTTCTATCACTATAACGATTTTATTAATTATTTCTGGTGTATCTTATATTTATAAGTATATTACACCAAATTTTACTTATTTATATTAAAACCCTTTTTAAATAAACACTCTGAGTCCATATCTCAATTGGTTTGATTCAAAATTTGGGAATAATTGTTCCCTAAACAATATCTCGTTATGGCGTCTTTAGGCGTCCATATTTGATTTTTCATAAATGTGCTTAAAACTAATTTTTCTTATTTAAAACAGTAATATTGCAATCTAATAATACTAGTAACGTCTATTTACATAATTTTACACTAGAATATTTGTATATGACTGTGTTTAATCTACTATTTACATTGTTTTAGTCCCCTCCTATCTCTCTTATACAATTGTTAACTTATTTCTGGTTTTCTCTATATAAATTATATCATGTAATAATTGTAATTAGTGCACACACATTGTACCTAATTCATTATATATAATGGTTAGCTTTTAGCTAGTTCAGAACCCTTCAATTTTTCAGTAATGGGTCTATAAAATAGGTTATTTACCTTCTGTCGACGTTTCTTAAAATCCTTTTAGGATGACTCGAGTTTCAACACCATTTGGTGTCATCATCAGATCGGTGAATTAGGTTAAAACATTTCGATGCATATGCATCTCGTTAGATATTTAAAAGATTAAAAACAACACATAACATTATATAAAACAATAAATAAACTATATCACAATAAAATAACATTAATAAAAGAATATAAAAAAAAAAACAACGCGGCCGCAAACGATCCTGCACAGGAACGCACCCCACGGTAAGATTAATCAATGCCGGTTTGACCTCGGTTCAATTTCATCGATCTGATATAGCCAATCTCTCGTTCCATAAGATCGATTCTATTAAATAAAACATTATTGTTATGTATCGCTTTTTCATTTAGGACACGATTGTGATCCTTCTTTATGGCTTTGTATATCTCGAATCTTTCAAGGGTGTCCAGCTTTAGTGACTTTTTACATTTATGTAGGATATCTAAATTATCGTTGATACTTTTTATATTATGGTTATATGAGCTCAAATGTTCTGCAAATGTAGATCTTGTTACATTAGACTTGGAGCTTGGGATATGTTCTTTATAGCGTAATTTGAAAGAACGACCTGTTTGTCCTATATAGAACCGTGTGCAATCAGAACAATTAAGTCTATATACACCAGTACCATCAAATATATCGGAGGGTGTATTTTTGTTGGTAAAAGTGAGTTTTTTCTCAAGTTTATTACTTGCCTTTGAGGCCAATGTAATATTATGCTTTTTTAATAGGTTTTTTAAAGTATGGTATAGATTTTCACCATATTCTATAGCAATGTATTTGTTTTCTTTGGATACATCAATATTTATTGGTTTGTTTTGTTTTTTATTAATTAATCTATCTACTATACGACTTTTGTATCCATTGGCCAATGCTATGTGCTTGATAATGTTTAGTTCACTGTTATAATCATCTGTAGATAAGGGCAATGCCAGCAATCTATGAATCATGTAGTTAAAAAAAGCCATTTTATGTGACATAGGGTGATACGATGAGGCGTGAATAGCATGATCTGTGATTGTTGGTTTTCTGTAAATATTATAGCTAATTTTATTATTTATTTTAGTTAAAGTTAAATCTAAAAAATTAATTTTATTATTCATTTCAGTTTCTAATGTGAATTGTAAATTATTTGTAATAGTGTTCATATATTTTTTAAGCATTTCTAATTGTCTGCAATTGCCATTGTAAATCATTATTGTGTCATCCACATATCGTCGGTAAAATAAAATTTTTGTATAATGTTTGTTTTTAGTTGATAAAATTTCATTTGTTTCAATATGATTTAGGTAAATTTCAGCCAGGATGCCTGACAATGGGGATCCCATAGCTAAACCATCCCGTTGTAAATAATATTTGTTTTCGAAAGTAAAGTAATTTTGTTCTAATATTACTTTTGTCAAATTGATTAACTCATCAACTGCTTCATAATTTAATGTGGATTTAGATAGTAATAAATTTTTAGCTATTTCTAACGTTTCGGTAATAGGAATGTTCGTGTATAGATTTACTATGTCGAATGAGGCGAGAGTGTGTCTCGGTTCGATTGTAATAGTTTTTGTAAGTTTGACCAGTTCTAAGCTGTTTTTTAAACTATAATTTTTATTAAACGTTATGTGTTGTCTAAAAATTTTTTCAAGTTTTTTGGCAATTTTATATGAAGGTGCAGACATAAAATTAACTAAAGGACGGATAGGCATATTATTTTTATGTATTTTTGGAAGGCCCTTAAGTCTAGGGGCCTTGGGGTCTATCATTTTTAAGTGTTTTTTCTCATCGTGCGTAATGACATATTTTGATTTATTCAATATTGATTTCACTTTATTGTTAAATGTAAGAGTGGGATCGCTATGAATCTCAATAATGTTATTGTTTTTAATGAAGTCCAGTATCTTATTTTTATAATCATCATAAGTTAAAATTACGAGAGTTTGACCTTTGTCCGCTTTGGTGACGATTGCGTTATGGTCTATTAATTTCGTCTTTATCTCGTTAAACACCCTTGTTTCGCTATGGTAAATAGTTTTTGTATTCTTTATGTTTTCGGCTTTTAAAACGTTTTTTATTTTATTGTCAATTGCATGTCTTATTACTGTTTTCGTTTCTTCATTAGGTATGGAATTTATTGCGGTTTCAGCGTTTAATATTTTGTTACAGAGTGATTGTTTGGAACTATTGTTTTTAAGATTGTATTTTAAGCCTTTATTCAATAAGTTGGTTTCTTCGTTGTTGAACTGTATTCCGGTAAGATTAACAATACGTGGGTAAAACTGGTGATTTATTACATTGTTCTCTTGCGTGTCGTTCTGTTTTTTCAATAAGTTACGAATTTTTTTACTTTGCGTCTTCTTTTTCTTTATAATGATACTATTTATTTGTCTTTCAATCAAATATGTTACATTGTGGACTTGTGAGGCATGTAGGTTTTGTAAAAGTTCGAGATGTTTTTTCAAGAGCATCGTATTGAGTAAGTTCTTTTTACTATGCAAATGTTTTATTTCGTTCTTTATCCATAATTTAGTGGCCATTTCTTTAGTTTTTTTAGCGCTATAAGAACTAGATTTTATTTTTATTTGGACATAACTCGGCACGATTTGCAAACTTAAACATGCTTTGTTATACCTAATATTTAGTGCCGTTTTTAGTAGTTTTAACCTTAAATTCATATATTGAAAGGCAATTTTTACCTGACTGGCATTCAATTTAAACATTTTTCTTGCCTCCAGAAACGATTAAGACTATAAAATAGGTTATTTACCTTCTGTCGACGTTTCTTAAAATCCTTTTAGGATGACTCGAGTTTCAACACCATTTGGTGTCATCATCAGATCGGTGAATTAGGTTAAAACATTTCGATGCATATGCATCTCGTTAGATATTTAAAAGATTAAAAACAACACATACCATTATATAAAACAATAAATAAACTATATCACAATAAAATAACATTAATAAAAGAATATAAAAAAAAAAAAAACAACGCGGCCGCAAACGATCCTGCACAGGAACGCACCCCACGGTAAGATTAATCAATGCCGGTTTGACCTCGGTTCAATTTCATCGATCTGATATAGCCAATCTCTCGTTCCATAAGATCGATTCTATTAAATAAAACATTATTGTTATGTATCGCTTTTTCATTTAGGACACGATTGTGATCCTTCTTTATGGCTTTGTATATCTCGAATCTTTCAAGGGTGTCCAGCTTTAGTGACTTTTTACATTTATGTAGGATATCTAAATTATCGTTGATACTTTTTATATTATGGTTATATGAGCTCAAATGTTCTGCAAATGTAGATCTTGTTACATTAGACTTGGAGCTTGGGATATGTTCTTTATAGCGTAATTTGAAAGAACGACCTGTTTGTCCTATATAGAACCGTGTGCAATCAGAACAATTAAGTCTATATACACCAGTACCATCAAATATATCGGAGGGTGTATTTTTGTTGGTAAAAGTGAGTTTTTTCTCAAGTTTATTACTTGCCTTTGAGGCCAATGTAATATTATGCTTTTTTAATAGGTTTTTTAAAGTATGGTATAGATTTTCACCATATTCTATAGCAATGTATACATTAATGTTATTTTATTGTGATATAGTTTATTTATTGTTTTATATAATGTTATGTGTTGTTTTTAATCTTTTAAATATCTAACGAGATGCATATGCATCGAAATGTTTTAACCTAATTCACCGATCTGATGATGACACCAAATGGTGTTGAAACTCGAGTCATCCTAAAAGGATTTTAAGAAACGTCGACAGAAGGTAAATAACCTATTTTATAGTCTTAATCGTTTCTGGAGGCAAGAAAAATGTTGTAATGGGTCTGTTTATGTTGTGTCATATCATGGTAGTCATTTATTTTTGTCAATACAATAACTAAATTGTTATTGTTACACTTGGTTTGGGTTTCCAAAGTAGTATTAGACATTATTCTGACTCTTGATAATGTTTTCATTTACTTTTAAACAAGTTTATATGTTATATTTTTCATAAATAACTTACTCCTCATGGTTTGTTTACATCTGGGTTCCTTCATAATAGTCATTTGGTTTTTAATTATTTGTATATAAAATGACTGTTTTCATGGTCATAGTCTGTTCTCAAAGTAGCATTGGGATTCCCTCTTACTACTGGTAACAACCTTAACAATCTGTGTTCAATCTTTGATACAGTATTTTTCTTAGCTAGTTGGTTATACAATGGTTCAGCTTACTTCTGGTTATATGTACATAGTTAGTTAGTTTACAATATTTTGGTTACAATACTGTTATTATTATGTTCAGAATCTGTTCTCAAGGTAATACCAGATATTTATCTCACTACTGGTAATACTTTTATTAACATTGGTATTTGTTTTGATATTGTATTTTGTCTAACTAAATTGGCATACTTGTTCCATCTCTACTATCTCTGTGCCATCATATTTGCTTTGTTTTATTTGCATTGTGCTGCAATATAATACATTGTCTCTTAGGATTTATTATTATTTATAACAAATTCTTGATTGATATCATAGTTGATGATCATTTATTTACATTAACATGTATGATTTTCTGTTTCATAGGTGTCTTCCCTATGGGGTTATGTAACAATGTACCACATGTTTTAATGCAGTATTTTTCTACTACTAACATGACTTCAGTATGGTATCTTACTATAATATTTTAATTATTTTGTTACACATGTTTATACAACTCCTTCTTAAACACTAACACAAATCTTTTTGTATTAATTACAATATTTTTCTGGTCATTGGTTGAATTCAATTCCTGTCATTTTGTTTGATACATGACAAAGGTTTTTTATTTGTTGTCAGTTCTCTATGAACAATAACATAATTGTTCTATTTTATTCTATTCTGGTGGTCTTATGATTATCTGTATTGATCACAACTTTATTAAATTAGTCACACTCATTGTCTGTGTTTATTTGACTATTTTAATTCTTGCTGTTTCATTATGAAATTAACATATTTTCTTACACTATAAACTTCATCACTGTGATTGTTTGTGTGGTTTATTCAGTTGAAATTAGTTAACTATTCATAGGTTACACATCTATATTAAGTACTCACTGTAATTGTTTGTGGTTCCTTAAATGTTAAACACTGGTTTTCTTTTCAATTTTGATAATCATCATTTCTTTTGGTCACTTATATAGTCTTTAGTACACGTGGTTTATGTTGAGTCCTTGCATGATCTACCCATCTTCTTCTCTCTTCATGGTACGCTTCCTTGTCCTTCTTCTTCTTCAATATTTTCATTGTAGTCGCTATCTTTATTTATTTCCCTCGCTGTTGGAGTTTATTGGTCCTTATTTTGTTGGTTCCCCTCACTGTTGGATCCTATTGGGTCTGCTTACTGATATTTTGTTTTGGCTCATGGCATTTTCTTTCTTCATTTTGTATTTGATGTTGCTATGTTAAATTTATCTTCTTCATCGTTGGATTTTTATATTAATATATTTGTAGATACCCACTTTTATACACTTAGGTTTATTTATCTAGACATACTTCCATGCTTTTCTCTTACTTGACGTTATATTAGCTTATATTATGTAACTACCATATTTGGTAACGTTACATATGCCTTCCTATAAGAATTGATTAATTCTGAATTATTATACTATATTTTTCATTGAAGAATTTATCAATTGTTGTACATTCCATGTCGATTCACATGTTTTTTCCATATATCCCTTCACTTTCTTCTATTTGAATCATATTTATTTCTTCTCTATGTAATCATCTCCCTTGTTTATTTAGTTCCCTAATTCCCTAACATAAGCTTAGCTGGGGCAGTTTAGAGCGGCTCACTTTGGCTATTCAACTCTACTGGCCATACTAACTTCAATAAATACGGAGGCAAATCATCTCCTTCAATAATAATAAATGATTGCTGGCATTACTCATCAGTCAATTCATCTCAAATCATCAAAAATAATAATAGTGGTCGTTCTTCCGACAAATAATAAATATCCTTGGGATTAATTCACGCATCTGCGGTTTATACATTGTTATACTCTCTTTTCTTGATTCAACTTAACTATATTCTTCACATATTATAGGGATAGTTTGTTTTACATTTCCTCACTGGTATACTCTCATGATTATCTTCGTTAGTATATTACTTTTCATTCTTCTTCATCATTGATTAATCTCTTCATTTTGTGTCACATTGAACGTCATTTCGTCATATTCTTCATCTCAGGTTTTATTCTTCTAGATATAATTCATAAGTACATTTATTTTTTCTTCTTTCTCATGGGTTTAGTTGGTATTTATATTCCATGTGGTATTGGCTTTTCTCTAGTAAAATACACTAGAAACAATGTGGTTGTGTGTGGTGGTTTGTCTACATTAATACATTTCTTTGGTTTTATTCTTCCAACTTCTCATTTGCTCCTTCTTCCTTTCTCAATAGTACGGGTATGGTGTTCTTATTACTTGTTGACTTGGCTCTTGGAATTAGTTGTGCCATAGTTGTAGTGTGTCGGCCTCGTAAATTTCTTTTTATTATAGTACGGGTAAGATGTTTTCTTTTACTGGTTGACTTGGCTCTTGGAAATAGTTATGCCATAGATGTTGTTTGTCTCGTAAATTCATCTTTATTATAGTACGGGTAAGATGTTAAGTTTTACTGATTGACTTGGCTCTTGGAAATATCATGTATCATAAGTACATTTGTGCCATGGTTGGTATGTGTCGATCTCGTATGTTCATCTTTATTATAGTACGGGTATGGTGTTAAGTGTTACTTGTTGACGTGGCTCTTGGAATTCATATGTGCCTAGGATGTAATTTGTCTTTCTCGTAAATATTTTTCTTTTTTCTATAGTACGCTATTATTAATAAATACAATGTTCTGAATCCTTTACATTAATTCTCTGGGAGCATGTTTTCTCACATTATAAAATTACAATATATATTCAATGTTAAATACATAGTTATACAGTTACTTCTCATTTAATATAAACATATAATAATTTTCATAACAATAATACATCCTTTTTCTTTAGTCAACATCTACTTTTATAATCATATTTTCATTTTTCACTTTTTAAATAACAATAATCTTCATGGCCACATTTCATTTTTCATCTTGATATAGTCAACAGTTACATCCATAAGTATATTTTCATTTTTCACAACAAACATTTTCATCCTTTACATAACATCCATAATAAAATAATTCTTATCGCTATCTTTTCACTTTTAGTCCCATATTTTAATTGTCGATATATCTTTTCATTGAAGTTTGATTGTAAGTACCCTTTATCTTTTTTGTAATAGGGTCCTGTAATTCATAAGTGTTGTTTAGATTGTTCTTAGTTACAGTATACGGCCCGGTATATAGCAGTAGCAGCTTCTTTGCAATGCCCTCGATAGTACTTGGGAGTTCTCGGTTTTTGATAAGCACTCGGTCTCCCACTTCATATTTGATAACCTTGGGTTGCAATTTTTTGTACTTGAGCCTCAGTTTATTAGCTCTTTCAACTGCATTATTATAGAATCTTGTTCTGTTAAATTTGACCTCTGCACTTATTGGAAAATTAATGATCTCTGTGATCTCCCGGGGTGGTCTTTTCTCGTACATAGCCATGTAGGGTGTTTCGTCAGTCGATTGATGGTAGGCTAGATTTAGGAAGTCTTCAGCTGGGGATAGATACTCCTCCCACTTTCTCTGCTGGCTGTGACAGTAGGTTCTTAAAATCCTTCCTACTTCTCTCAACACTCTCTCAGCAGGGTTGCTGTTGGGGTGATACACCGATGTTTTGTATGTCTTTATTCCCAGATGGATCAATGGTTCCCGCCACTTTCGTCCTCGGAATTGCGTTCCATGGTCTGTAATTATCGTCAATGGTTTACCCACGTCGGGTATATACTTATTTATTACTATTTCCAGTATTTTACTTGTCGTAGCTCGATTAAGTGGGTACAGCTTAGTATATTTGGTGTAGTGATCAAATATTATGATGATATACTTATATTGGTGTCTTCCACCACTCCGTGGAAATGGTCCACAAATGTCCAAGAAAATTTTTTCTAATTTTGCCGTTGATGTAATTGGTATCATCACTCCTTCCCGTTTCTCATTGCCGCATTTTACCAGTTGGCAAATATTACAACTCTGGACATATTTTCTTACCTTTCTACTCATGTCCTTGAAATGCACATGCTCCTGCAATGCCTTTATGACCTTTACTGCGCCCATGTGACCATAGCGTATGTGGTAGTCGATGGTCAATTCTTTTTCTAGGGCTTTTGGGATAACTACCTTCCATCTTTCATCATCTTTATTGTGTTTGGTGAATAATAATTGATTATGAGTACAGTAGAAATGTTTTATGTTTGCATCATTGTTTGCTAGTTTTTGTATAATCAAAGATACTTTGGGATCTTGCTGTTGATGAATGGTTATATCCGATAATATGTTAGTGAGTTCAGATTTACTTTTCAGCAGGTGGTAGACTTTCGCAATGGTTTCCCTCTCTCCTTCAAATGTTTGGGCGTTAATGTTTATTCGGGACAACACGTCTGCAGCTGTGTTGCTCTTCCCGGGTATGTACTCCCACTGTATGTTGTATTCTTGAAGTGTAAGAGTCCATCTCGTCAATCTGCCGTGCTTTAACTTGCAGTTCTTAAGAAATGAAATAGATTTGTGGTCTGTCCTCACTGTTACTGTATATCCCAAAATAAAAGTCCTAAATTTTTCGCAAGCAAACACTATACTCAATAATTCTTTTTCCGTTGTATGGTAGTTACGTTCGCATTTGTTCAAAGTTCGGCTTGCGACACTGATCACTTGATGATTCCCGTCTTGGTCTTCTTGATATAGCACAGAACCAAGGCTTAGGTCGCTAGCGTCACAGTTCATGAAAAACTGCTTCTCAAAATTAGGGTGATGCAGCATAACAGTTTCAAGAAACTTTTCTTTAATTAATTTAAACGTAGAGTCTTGATCTGATCCCCACTTCCATTTTTCCTTCGATGATAGCTGTGCTGAAAATCGAGCTGTCAGTTCAGAATAATTATTTTGGAATTTTCGATAATAATTACAGATTCCGAGGAACGATTGTAATTGCTTTTTGTTCTTCGGGACGGGGAAACGCTGGATTGCCTCCATCTTTTCCTGGGATGGTGTAATTCCGTATTCTGACAAGTTAAACCCCAAGAATTGCACTTCCTTTGCGATTAATTGTGATTTGTCTAATTTTAATGTAATATGGTTGTCTTCTAATTTTTTCAATACTTGTGCCACCCGGTCACAGTGCTCTTCCCAATTGTTAGATGCGGTCAAGAGGTCGTCGACATAAACTGTCGTAAACTGTAATGTGCTGTGGCCCAGTATCTCGTCCATACATTTGACGAATATTGCCACTGAGTTCACTAAGCCGAATGGTAATCTCTTAAAATGGCAATTTCGGCCTTCAGAGATAAAAGCAGTGAACTTTCTGCTATTCGGATGCAGTTCGACCTGCCAATATCCGCATACCGTATCCCATATACTGTAAAATTTAGTACCATAAAATTTCTTTAGTATTTCGTCGATTTCTCCAGGCGATGTCCTGTCATTAATTATGGTCTTGTTGAGTTCACGTGCATCTAAACAAATTCTTACTGCACCATTTTTCTTTGGTACAGCGACAATAGGGTTGGTGTATGGTGAATTGCTTACTTCAATTATATCATTTTCTATTAATCGTTGGATTTCCTCTCTTACAGCTTCTTTCAGTGAAAAGGCGATAGGGTAAGATTTCCGCTTGAATTCTGTCTGGTCCTTGAATTTTAATTCACATTGGAAATTCTTTATTTTCCCAGGCGTATCAGAAAATACGTGACGATATTGATAGTATATATTTATTAGCTGGTCCCGTTGTTCCCAAGTCAACTCATGGCTATTCTGGTTGGTTTTGAATTCTCGGATATCATTAATTTTTTCCAACCATAGAGCTTCCTCTGGACTGTTGTGAAGTCCTTGGTTGATGGCGCCTTTTTGATGTTCGTGGCCTTCCCTGATGTAATATATTACATGTTCCGAGGGTGCCTTCCTACATTCTGTTAAATTGGCGGTCCACTCAACTTCTTCTGTCTTCATCATTACCGTATTTGTATCCATATTAATTATTGCTGTGTATTTTCGTAATATGTCACAACCAATGAGTAGGGTGAATGGTAACCCACTGGCTACAAGGAATACCATCTGTATTGTCTTCCCATTGCTCGATACGTCTAGTTGTACCTGTTGTCGAATAGTCTTATTCTGACGTCCGGTGGCTCCGATGAGTATTATGTTGTTAATTGGTAAGGTTGGTATGGTAGCTTTATTTTCTGATTGGATTCTGTCCAATTCCATTTTGTCAATTAATGATACGTTGGCCCCGGTATCTATCATTGCTGTGGCATTTGTGTTGTTGACCTTCATGGATATATACGCAATTTCACTATTGCTCGCATCGCCGATAACACTTTCCTTCTCTTCCATTAAATCCTTTCTTATGTTTTTTAGGTAATTGTTGTTGTATATTTTGCGATGATTCGAATGTTTCGCCAAAATATCAGACCCAATAGTCCGGTTCAGTGAGGGTGATGTTGGGCTTTTCACTGCCGGTTGGTGTTTAAAGTCAGGTCACCGTTTTCGTGCCTGTCTTGTGACGTTGAAGCTATGGGTTCCTGATTTCCAGGCCCATGTCCGTTGTGGTAAACTTCTGTAGTCTGCGTGACTGTTCTATGACCTCCACTGCTGTCGCTTCCATTTGATCGATAGCCGGACTCTCTTTCTTCTCTATCACTATTACTGGAGTGACTGTGTTGGTTTGGGAAACTCCTCCGTCCTTGATAATAGTTTCTACGATTCCCACCTCGGCTGGCATGGGTGTAGTGTACCCTGCGAAAATGATTGTTATTCTGATTACCGTTGCCTTGTCGTGGTTGATGATTGGGAGATTGGTTTTGATATGGCCTGTAGTAATTATTACCTCTTTGGTAATGCGTATCTCTCTGGTATCCACCTGGACGATGGTTATTATAATTTCCTCTATTCACGTTGTTGCCACCTCCGTCTTGGCGTGGTATTGGTTGATTTTGGAATCTTGGTGGGTTGTTAAAATTTCTTCCTGGGCTATTCCTGTCATTGTGAATGGTGGGGTTATGATTTCCAGGCCCTCCTCGATCATATGCTTGGCTAGGTACTTGTCGATTTCGTTGATAGTACCTTTCTCTTTCATGGCTTTCTAGCAGGTCGCACATCCCTTGAATTGTTTTTATTTGTGAGTTCAATCTCCCCTGCGAAATACCTTGATTAAAATGGTAGGCCAGTTTTGTAACCAGGCATTCTTCTGGGATTGCAGGCTCCAGATTCCTAGCCAGGCAAATTTTGCCTAAGAAATAGGTTGTCATCGATTGCCTTCCATTCACATCGAATTTTCCGTTTGTAATGTCGTCTCTTATGATGTTTTGTGTGGCTTCCAACCAGTACTTTTGTTTAAATGCCGTTTTAAAAGTGTCATAGCTCCCCACTTCGTGACAGGTTGCTGTCCACCAGTTGTCGAATGTATTTTTAAAAGATTCATCCAACATCCCTTTAATGATAGACCATCTGCTTTCTCGGTTTCTGTTTATTATTTCTTCTATCCTCTCTAAGAATTCCAGTGGATTTTTAGAATAGGTCCGGAATTCAATCTGGTCCCTGCCTTCTAAGTGACTCAATCCGGATAGGAAGTTTGGTATTGTTTGTAGACGATGCATTTCGTCTCGGATGTCATCCAGTTCTCTCCGTTGACGTTCTGTTAATTGGGTTTTGTCATCCTGCACTTGCTGCTTAATAGCGTCTACCTTCCCAGATACTTCTTCGCACTTTTCTTTTAACGTCGATTGTACTGCCTTCATTTTGGTTTGCTCTTGCGCTATCACACCTAGTTGTGTATCGTGGGTTTTCTCCACATCACTAATGCGCTGGTTGATGTCCATTTCTGTCTGTACTAGTTTCAGGCTGGTATTTTCGCCCTCTTTTCTTACTTCAGACATCTCGACATTAATTTCCGTTGTTAATATGGCCATTTGTTTTTCGATTTCCTCAACATTTTCTCCCAATCTTCTTTCAATCATTTCTACCGTATCCTTAGCGGTTTCTTCCATCTTGTCATTGTTGATATTTATTTGTTGCCATATTCTTTCGTGGTCAGCTTGTATGGTTTCAACGTCTCGATTGAATTTAGCATTAATTTCATCAATCTTTTGGTTGGTCTGATCAATCTTTACTCCCAACTCTGCCGATAAATCTTCTTTCATTATGGCCATTTTCTTCTCCAACAATTCTTCGGTCTTCTTCTGCCCATCTTCCATCCTCCTGTTCGTCTCATTTATCTGGTTATTAAATTCTTCTTTTAACAACTCCATATGTTTCTGGTTCTCCCTCTGGCCTTCTTCTATTTTTTTGTTGGTGGATCGACTGGCTTTTTACTGTTCAATTCCTCTTTGGTGGATCTACTAGTCTCGTCCAGCTTCTTGATCAATTCTTCCCTTGTGGACTGGTTCTCCTCCTTAGTGGATTTCAGGTCTTCTTTCAACGACTCCATCATCCTTCTCATCCACTCTTGAAATGCTGACTCTCCTAGTGATGTTGTTTGTTCAGGCTGGCTTGGTTCCGGTGGAGCTTCTTGAATCATCACTTCCGGTTCCTCCTCGTCTGGTTGTTGAACCCCCTCCGCCGGTTCAAGTGGTTTGTCCTTTACTTCCACTAAAATTTCTTCCACGTCTTCCGTCGACATAGCCTCCTTTTCTTCCCTTCTGGCCTCCTTCTCCACTTCTGTTGTCCTCTTTCTTGACGTTGATCTCGACTTTGATCTCGATTTTAATCTGCTGGTGTACATCTTGATATACTGGTAATGTACCTGTTGTCTTTTCACGGATTGGGGTGATTAGGTTATTGGTTATGGTATATTTTCCCTAATCCGCGCTCAGACGTTGGGCGCCAACTTGTAATGGAACAAGTTTACAAGTGTAGATATAGTGATAAGTAGTAGATTTGTAATAATTGTGTATTATTATTATTATAGCTTCGTAGATAGTACGATAATATTTTATAACTCTTCTTAGTGGATCTTCACTCACTTCTGCCCTGCGATGGAGTGCCAACTTGTAATATAACTATTACAAATACAAGTATTTATATTTATGGTGGTGTAGTAGTGTGAGTGCAGATACGCACCGGTATCTACGATAATGTTGTTTTTTATAAAATGTCGTAATTATAACTATTATGGTTATTAGTGTGATTGTATTGTTTAATGGGTGCGTATTAATAGTCCACTTTTTTGATTCAAAATGTTTCGCGCACTCTGTTATATACCTCCCTCACTTACCACACGTGGATATTTCAGTCCTGTTCAGTGACGGTTCCGCTGAAATACATACACTTTACATACAGATAGATATTCAGGTTGAATATTCAATATAGTTATCACACACAATATAAATGAAATAATATCTAAATAATATTCTGAATTATTATTAGATCTATTTAAACTCTTCCGCCACCTTTGGTAGAACTGATTAAAAATAAATGAACTAATTTAGAATTGAAATGATACTCTTTTTCACTGGTAATAAAAGTGGAGGTTTATTAACAATTCGAGATATTATAAAATCTTTGAACAATGAACAATCAATGGTTAACAACCTTTTAGATAATAATTACAATTAAAAAATTCAAAATAAGACTCTGTTCAGCCTCAAGGCTGGTAAACCTGTTATTTGTACAATAATTTAATTTCAAGAGGTTATGTTCTCTTGTATCAGTGAATTACCATATTCGTAAGGTTCTTTTAGGTAGCATGATACCAGGTACAAGATGTAATATTAATAACGATATAAAATGAACAATAATTAATAATAAACAAACAAATATAAAAATCGAAAATTAATACCATATATCTGATAGTTATGGTACTATCGTACGCGGGAATGCGCACGCAACTTATAGTACTTGTTGACAATTATCAAGCTCGATGGCTTGTACAGTTAGAATGTATCACTTTATTTTAATAATTCGCTTTGAGAATTATCTATTTGCAAGAGAAAAATTCATTAAAAAAAAAACTCTTGTTAGTATTTCTATCTGGTTTGGATTTTACTTGAGAACAGACTGGTAACAGTGAAATTGGCAAGTTACCGTTACGATTCTAAGGTTATGTTATAACGGGTATTGTTATAATGGTTAATTATTTCTTAATATTTATTATTTCGTACTCTAAATATAAACACATTATTCGTAATATTTTGATGTGTTATTATCAGGATTACATTTATTCTTTCGCATGAAAGTTAATAACGTTTACTTTAAAACATCGAAAAATCAAAAAAATAATTTTAGTCAATTGAGTGACTATTGTTATTACTCGTGTTTAGTCATAAATATTTCAAACATAATTTTTTAAATCATGATAAATAATTAAAATATTTTTTCAATATTTTAATAACTGTGAATTAATTTTTCCTTTAATTCTGATAATTCAATCATAGTTTTTTAATACTTCGCCTTTTCTGACTTGCGTAGTATCAAAATTAGTTGTTTACGAAATTATTATTTCTGTTTCAGCATTATTTAAATAAAAATTGTACTCCCTGTTTTTTATCTTTCACAAAACTCGCAAGTACGATTGACATTATACACTAATCGTACTTGTGTAAATAAATAACTCCGCACTTTTCACTCGTATATATTGGTGTAGTGTTAAGGTTATGTATGTTGGTTTACTTAATGTCACTGCCGCGCACAAATTCAAAATTAAAACTTTTTCATGTTGGCGAGTGGCGTGGCCTCACCGTCGAAAGACTGATCGTGAACTGTGTTGCTTCTTCGAAGCGTCTCCTACTCGTCTGACTAAGGTTCATTCATTCTATTGGTTGAAAACACTATACTCTCTGACCCAAAAGCCTTTGTTTTCTTAAAATATTTAATTTTTTAACAAATTCGATTTTGAGTTTGAGGCTTTGTGACGTCAGCACTGGTACAAAAATTTAATCAAAAAGTTTAAAATCACAATAACTTTCTTAATCTATGTCCTATCGTTAAATGGTTGATGTCAGTGAATTGCGGACATCCTGCGCTTTAATTTAAGTCTAAGAATGATTATTTTCCGTCCATCACTTCTATCACTATAACGATTTTATTAATTATTTCTGGTGTATCTTATATTTATAAGTATATTACACCAAATTTTACTTATTTATATTAAAACACTTTTTAAATAAACACTCTGAGTCCATATCTCAATTGGTTTGATTCAAAATTTGGGAATAATTGTTCCCTAAACAATATCTCGTTATGGCGTCTTTAGGCGTCCATATTTGATTTTTCATAAATGTGCTTAAAACTAATTTTTCTTATTTAAAACAGTAATATTGCAATCTAATAATACTAGTAACGTCTATTTACATAATTTTACACTAGAATATTTGTATATGACTGTGTTTAATCTACTATTTACATTGTTTTAGTCCCCTCCTATCTCTCTTATACAATTGTTAACTTATTTCTGGTTTTCTCTATATAAATTATATCATGTAATAATTGTAATTAGTGCACACACATTGTACCTAATTCATTATATATAATGGTTAGCTTTTAGCTAGTTCAGAACCCTTCAATTTTTCAGTAATGGGTCTGTTTATGTTGTGTCATATCATGGTAGTCATTTATTTTTGTCAATACAATAACTAAATTGTTATTGTTACACTTGGTTTGGGTTTCCAAAGTAGTATTAGACATTATTCTGACTCTTGATAATGTTTTCATTTACTTTTAAACAAGTTTATATGTTATATTTTTCATAAATAACTTACTCCTCATGGTTTGTTTACATCTGGGTTCCTTCATAATAGTCATTTGGGTTTTAATTATTTGTATATAAAATGACTGTTTTCATGGTCATAGTCTGTTCTCAAAGTAGCATTGGGATTCCCTCTTACTACTGGTAACAACCTTAACAATCTGTGTTCAATCTTTGATACAGTATTTTTCTTAGCTAGTTGGTTATACAATGGTTCAGCTTACTTCTGGTTATATGTACATAGTTAGTTAGTTTACAATATTTTGGTTACAATACTGTTATTATTATGTTCAGAATCTGTTCTCAAGGTAATACCAGATATTTATCTCACTACTGGTAATACTTTTATTAACATTGGTATTTGTTTTGATATTGTATTTTGTCTAACTAAATTGGCATACTTGTTCCATCTCTACTATCTCTGTGCCATCATATTTGCTTTGTTTTATTTGCATTGTGCTGCAATATAATACATTGTCTCTTAGGATTTATTATTATTTATAACAAATTCTTGATTGATATCATAGTTGATGATCATTTATTTACATTAACATGTATGATTTTCTGTTTCATAGGTGTCTTCCCTATGGGGTTATGTAACAATGTACCACATGTTTTAATGCAGTATTTTTCTACTACTAACATGACTTCAGTATGGTATCTTACTATAATATTTTAATTATTTTGTTACACATGTTTATACAACTCCTTCTTAAACACTAACACAAATCTTTTTGTATTAATTACAATATTTTTCTGGTCATTGGTTGAATTCAATTCCTGTCATTTTGTTTGATACATGACAAAGGTTTTTTATTTGTTGTCAGTTCTCTATGAACAATAACATAATTGTTCTATTTTATTCTATTCTGGTGGTCTTATGATTATCTGTATTGATCACAACTTTATTAAATTAGTCACACTCATTGTCTGTGTTTATTTGACTATTTTAATTCTTGCTGTTTCATTATGAAATTAACATATTTTCTTACACTATAAACTTCATCACTGTGATTGTTTGTGTGGTTTATTCAGTTGAAATTAGTTAACTATTCATAGGTTACACATCTATATTAAGTACTCACTGTAATTGTTTGTGGTTCCTTAAATGTTAAACACTGGTTTTCTTTTCAATTTTGATAATCATCATTTCTTTTGGTCACTTATATAGTCTTTAGTACACGTGGTTTATGTTGAGTCCTTGCATGATCTACCCATCTTCTTCTCTCTTCATGGTACGCTTCCTTGTCCTGCTTCTTCTTCAATATTTTCATTGTAGTCGCTATCTTTATTTATTTCCCTCGCTGTTGGAGTTTATTGGTCCTTATTTTGTTGGTTCCCCTCACTGTTGGATCCTATTGGGTCTGCTTACTGATATTTTGTTTTGGCTCATGGCATTTTCTTTCTTCATTTTGTATTTGATGTTGCTATGTTAAATTTATCTTCTTCATCGTTGGATTTTTATATTAATATATTTGTAGATACCCACTTTTATACACTTAGGTTTATTTATCTAGACATACTTCCATGCTTTTCTCTTACTTGACGTTATATTAGCTTATATTATGTAACTACCATATTTGGTAACGTTACATATGCCTTCCTATAAGAATTGATTAATTCTGAATTATTATACTATATTTTTCATTGAAGAATTTATCAATTGTTGTACATTCCATGTCGATTCACATGTTTTTTCCATATATCCCTTCACTTTCTTCTATTTGAATCATATTTATTTCTTCTCTATGTAATCATCTCCCTTGTTTATTTAGTTCCCTAATTCCCTAACATAAGCTTAGCTGGGGCAGTTTAGAGCGGCTCACTTTGGCTATTCAACTCTACTGGCCATACTAACTTCAATAAATACGGAGGCAAATCATCTCCTTCAATAATAATAAATGATTGCTGGCATTACTCATCAGTCAATTCATCTCAAATCATCAAAAATAATAATAGTGGTCGTTCTTCCGACAAATAATAAATATCCTTGGGATTAATTCACGCATCTGCGGTTTATACATTGTTATACTCTCTTTTCTTGATTCAACTTAACTATATTCTTCACATATTATAGGGATAGTTTGTTTTACATTTCCTCACTGGTATACTCTCATGATTATCTTCGTTAGTATATTACTTTTCATTCTTCTTCATCATTGATTAATCTCTTCATTTTGTGTCACATTGAACGTCATTTCGTCATATTCTTCATCTCAGGTTTTATTCTTCTAGATATAATTCATAAGTACATTTATTTTTTCTTCTTTCTCATGGGTTTAGTTGGTATTTATATTCCATGTGGTATTGGCTTTTCTCTAGTAAAATACACTAGAAACAATGTGGTTGTGTGTGGTGGTTTGTCTACATTAATACATTTCTTTGGTTTTATTCTTCCAACTTCTCATTTGCTCCTTCTTCCTTTCTCAATAGTACGGGTATGGTGTTCTTATTACTTGTTGACTTGGCTCTTGGAATTAGTTGTGCCATAGTTGTAGTGTGTCGGCCTCGTAAATTTCTTTTTATTATAGTACGGGTAAGATGTTTTCTTTTACTGGTTGACTTGGCTCTTGGAAATAGTTATGCCATAGATGTTGTTTGTCTCGTAAATTCATCTTTATTATAGTACGGGTAAGATGTTAAGTTTTACTGGTTGACTTGGCTCTTGGAAATATCATGTATCATAAGTACATTTGTGCCATGGTTGGTATGTGTCGATCTCGTATGTTCATCTTTATTATAGTACGGGTATGGTGTTAAGTGTTACTTGTTGACGTAGCTCTTGGAATTCATATGTGCCTAGGATGTAATTTGTCTTTCTCGTAAATATTTTTCTTTTTTCTATAGTACGCTATTATTAATAAATACAATGTTCTGAATCCTTTACATTAATTCTCTGGGAGCATGTTTTCTCACATTATAAAATTACAATATATATTCAATGTTCAATACATAGATATACAGTTACTTCTCATTTAATATAAACATATAATAATTTTCATAACAATAATACATCCTTTTTCTTTAGTCAACATCTACTTTTATAATCATATTTTCATTTTTCACTTTTTAAATAACAATAATCTTCATGGCCACATTTCATTTTTCATCTTGATATAGTCAACATTTACATCCATAAGTATATTTTTATTTTTCACAACAAACATTTTCATCCTTTACATAACATCCATAATAAAATAATTCTTATCGCTATCTTTTCACTTTTAGTCCCATATTTTAATTGTCGATATATCTTTTCATTGAAGTTTGATTGTAAGTACCCTTTATCTTTTTTGTAATAGGGTCCTGTAATTCATAAGTGTTGTTTAGATTGTTCTTAGTTACAGTATACGGTCCGGTATATAGCAGTAACAGCTTCTTTGCAATGCCCTCGATAGTACTTGGGAGTTCTCGGTTTTTGATAAGCACTCGGTCTCCCACTTCATATTTGATAACCTTGGGTTGCAATTTTTTGTACTTGAGCCTCAGTTTATTAGCTCTTTCAACTGCATTATTATAGAATCTTGTTCTGTTAAATTTGACCTCTGCACTTATTGGAAAATTAATGATCTCTGTGATCTCCCGGGGTGGTCTTTTCTCGTACATAGCCATGTAGGGTGTTTCGTCAGTCGATTGATGGTAGGCTAGATTTAGGAAGTCTTCAGCTGGGGATAGATACTCCTCCCACTTTCTCTGCTGGCTGTGACAGTAGGTTCTTAAAATCCTTCCTACTTCTCTCAACACTCTCTCAGCAGGGTTGCTGTTGGGGTGATACACCGATGTTTTGTATGTCTTTATTCCCAGATGGATCAATGGTTCCCGCCACTTTCGTCCTCGGAATTGCGTTCCATGGTCTGTAATTATCGTCAATGGTTTACCCACGTCGGGTATATACTTATTTATTACTATTTCCAGTATTTTACTTGTCGTAGCTCGATTAAGTGGGTACAGCTTAGTATATTTGGTGTAGTGATCAAATATTATGATGATATACTTATATTGGTGTCTTCCACCACTCCGTGGAAATGGTCCACAAATGTCCAAGAAAATTTTTTCTAATTTTGCCGTTGATGTAATTGGTATCATCACTCCTTCCCGTTTCTCATTGCCGCATTTTACCAGTTGGCAAATATTACAACTCTGGACATATTTTCTTACCTTTCTACTCATGTCCTTGAAATGCACATGCTCCTGCAATGCCTTTACGACCTTTACTGCGCCCATGTGACCATAGCGTATGTGGTAGTCGATGGTCAATTCTTTTTCTAGGGCTTTTGGGATAACTACCTTCCATCTTTCATCATCTTTATTGTGTTTGGTGAATAATAATTGATTATGAGTACAGTAGAAATGTTTTATGTTTGCATCATTGTTTGCTAGTTTTTGTATAATCAAAGATACTTTGGGATCTTGCTGTTGATGAATGGTTATATCCGATAATATGTTAGTGAGTTCAGATTTACTTTTCAGCAGGTGGTAGACTTTCGCAATGGTTTCCCTCTCTCCTTCAAATGTTTGGGCGTTAATGTTTATTCGGGACAACACGTCTGCAGCTGTGTTGCTCTTCCCGGGTATGTACTCCCACTGTATGTTGTATTCTTGAAGTGTAAGAGTCCATCTCGTCAATCTGCCGTGCTTTAACTTGCAGTTCTTAAGAAATGAAATAGATTTGTGGTCTGTCCTCACTGTTACTGTATATCCCAAAATAAAAGTCCTAAATTTTTCACAAGCAAACACTATACTCAATAATTCTTTTTCCGTTGTATGGTAGTTACGTTCGCATTTGTTCAAAGTTCGGCTTGCGACACTGATCACTTGATGATTCCCGTCTTGGTCTTCTTGATATAGCACAGAACCAAGGCTTAGGTCGCTAGCGTCACAGTTCATGAAAAACTGCTTATCAAAATTAGGGTGATGCAGCATAACAGTTTCAAGAAACTTTTCTTTAATTAATTTAAACGTAGAGTCTTGATCTGATCCCCACTTCCATTTTTCCTTCGATGATAGCTGTGCTGAAAATCGAGCTGTCAGTTCAGAATAATTATTTTGGAATTTTCGATAATAATTACAGATTCCGAGGAACAATTGTAATTGCTTTTTGTTCTTCGGGACGGGGAAACGCTGGATTGCCTCCATCTTTTCCTGGGATGGTGTAATTCCGTATTCTGACAAGTTAAACCCCAAGAATTGCACTTCCTTTGCGATTAATTGTGATTTGTCTAATTTTAATGTAATATGGTTGTCTTCCAATTTTTTCAATACTTGTGCCACCCGGTCACAGTGCTCTTCCCAATTGTTAGATGCGATCAAGAGGTCGTCGACATAAACTGTCGTAAACTGTAATGTGCTGTGGCCCAGTATCTCGTCCATACATTTGACGAATATTGCCACTGAGTTCACTAAGCCGAATGGTAATCTCTTAAAATGGTAATTTCGGCCTTCAGAGATAAAAGCAGTGAACTTTCTGCTATTCGGATGCAGTTCGACCTGCCAATATCCGCATACCGTATCCCATATACTGTAAAATTTAGTACCATAAAATTTCTTTAATATTTCGTCGATTTCTCCAGGCGATGTCCTGTCATTAATTATGGTCTTGTTGAGTTCACGTGCATCTAAACAAATTCTTACTGCACCATTTTTCTTTGGTACAGCGACAATAGGGTTGGTGTATGGTGAATTGCTTACTTCAATTATATCATTTTCTATTAATCGTTGGATTTCCTCTCTTACAGCTTCTTTCAGTGAAAAGGCGATAGGGTAAGATTTCCGCTTGAATTCTGTCTGGTCCTTGAATTTTAATTCACATTGGAAATTCTTTATTTTCCCAGGCGTATCAGAAAATACGTGACGATATTGATAGTATATATTTATTAGCTGGTCCCGTTGTTCCCAAGTCAACTCATGGCTATTCTGGTTGGTTTTGAATTCTCGGATTTCATTAATTTTTTCCAACCATAGAGCTTCCTCTGGACTGTTGTGAAGTCCTTGGTTGATGGCGCCTTTTTGATGTTCGTGGCCTTCCCTGATGTAATATATTACATGTTCCGAGGGTGCCTTCCTACATTCTGTTAAATTGGCGGTCCACTCAACTTCTTCTGTCTTCATCATTACCGTATTTGTATCCATATTAATTATTGCTTTGTATTTTCGTAATATGTCACAACCAATGAGTAGGGTGAATGGTAACCCACTGGCTACAAGGAATACCATCTGTATTGTCTTCCCATTGCTCGATACGTCTAGTTGTACCTGTTGTCGAATAGTCTTATTCTGACGTCCGGTGGCTCCGATGAGTATTATGTTGTTAATTGGTAAGGTTGGTATGGTAGCTTTATTTTCTGATTGGATTCTGTCCAATTCCATTTTGTCAATTAATGATACGTTGGCCCCGGTATCTATCATTGCTGTGGCATTTGTGTTGTTGACCTTCACGGATATATACGCAATTTCACTATTGCTCGCATCGCCGATAACACTTTCCTTCTCTTCCATTAAATCCTTTCTTATGTTTTTTAGGTAATTGTTGTTGTATATTTTGCGATGATTCGAATGTTTCGCCAAAATATCAGACCCAATAGTCCGGTTCAGTGAGGGTGATGTTGGGCTTTTCACTGCCGGTTGGTGTTTAAAGTCAGGTCACCGTTTTCGTGCCTGTCTTGTGACGTTGAAGCTATGGGTTCCTGATTTCCAGGCCCATGTCCGTTGTGGTAAACTTCTGTAGTCTGCGTGACTGTTCTATGACCTCCACTGCTGTCGCTTCCATTTGATCGATAGCCGGACTCTCTTTCTTCTCTATCACTATTACTGGAGTGACTGTGTTGGTTTGGGAAACTCCTCCGTCCTTGATAATAGTTTCTACGATTCCCACCTCGGCTGGCATGGGTGTAGTGTACCCTGCGAAAATGATTGTTATTCTGATTACCGTTGCCTTGTCGTGGTTGATGATTGGGAGATTGGTTTTGATATGGCCTGTAGTAATTATTACCTCTTTGGTAATGCGTATCTCTCTGGTATCCACCTGGACGATGGTTATTATAATTTCCTCTATTCACGTTGTTGCCACCTCCGTCTTGGCGTGGTATTGGTTGATTTTGGAATCTTGGTGGGTTGTTAAAATTTCTTCCTGGGCTATTCCTGTCATTGTGAATGGTGGGGTTATGATTTCCAGGCCCTCCTCGATCATATGCTTGGCTAGGTACTTGTCGATTTCGTTGATAGTACCTTTCTCTTTCATGGCTTTCTAGCAGGTCGCACATCCCTTGAATTGTTTTTATTTGTGAGTTCAATCTCCCCTGCGAAATACCTTGATTAAAATGGTAGGCCAGTTTTGTAACCAGGCATTCTTCTGGGATTGCAGGCTCCAGATTCCTAGCCAGGCAAATTTTGCCTAAGAAATAGGTTGTCATCGATTGCCTTCCATCCACATCGAATTTTCCGTTTGTAATGTCGTCTCTTATGATGTTTTGTGTGGCTTCCAACCAGTACTTTTGTTTAAATGCCGTTTTAAAAGTGTCATAGCTCCCCACTTCGTGACAGGTTGCTGTCCACCAGTTGTCGAATGTATTTTTAAAAGATTCATCCAACATCCCTTTAATGATAGACCATCTGCTTTCTCGGTTTCTGTTTATTATTTCTTCTATCCTCTCTAAGAATTCCAGTGGATTTTTAGAATAGGTCCGGAATTCAATCTGGTCCCTGCCTTCTAAGTGACTCAATCCGGATAGGAAGTTTGGTATTGTTTGTAGACGATGCATTTCGTCTCGGATGTCATCCAGTTCTCTCCGTTGACGTTCTGTTAATTGGGTTTTGTCATCATGCACTTGCTGCTTAATAGCGTCTACTTTCCCAGATACTTCTTCGCACTTTTCTTTTAACGTCGATTGTACTGCCTTCATTTTGGTTTGCTCTTGCGCTATCACACCTAGTTGTGTATCGTGGGTTTTCTCCACATCACTAATGCGCTGGTTGATGTCCATTTCTGTCTGTACTAGTTTCAGGCTGGTATTTTCGCCCTCTTTTCTTACTTCAGACATCTCGACATTAATTTCCGTTGTTAATATGGCCATTTGTTTTTCGATTTCCTCAACATTTTCTCCCAATCTTCTTTCAATCATTTCTACCGTATCCTTAGCGGTTTCTTCCATCTTGTCATTGTTGATATTTATTTGTTGCCATATTCTTTCGTGGTCAGCTTGTATGGTTTCAACGTCTCGATTGAATTTAGCATTAATTTCATCAATCTTTTGGTTGGTCTGATCAATCTTTACTCCCAACTCTGCCGATAAATCTTCTTTCATTATGGCCATTTTCTTCTCCAACAATTCTTCGGTCTTCTTCTGCCCATCTTCCATCCTCCTGTTCGTCTCATTTATCTGGTTATTAAATTCTTCTTTTAACAACTCCATATGTTTCTGGTTCTCCCTCTGGCCTTCTTCTATTTTTTTGTTGGTGGATCGACTGGCTTTTTACTGTTCAATTCCTCTTTGGTGGATCTACTAGTCTCGTCCAGCTTCTTGATCAATTCTTCCCTTGTGGACTGGTTCTCCTCCTTAGTGGATTTCAGGTCTTCTTTCAACGACTCCATCATCCTTCTCATCCACTCTTGAAATGCTGACTCTCCTAGTGATGTTGTTTGTTCAGGCTGGCTTGGTTCCGGTGGAGCTTCTTGAATCATCACTTCCGGTTCCTCCTCGTCTGGTTGTTGAACCCCCTCCGCCGGTTCAAGTGGTTTGTCCTTTACTTCCACTAAAATTTCTTCCACGTCTTCCGTCGACATAGCCTCCTTTTCTTCCCTTCTGGCCTCCTTCTCCACTTCTGTTGTCCTCTTTCTTGACGTTGATCTCGACTTTGATCTCGATTTTAATCTGCTGGTGTACATCTTGATATACTGGTAATGTACCTGTTGTCTTTTCACGGATTGGGGTGATTAGGTTATTGGTTATGGTATATTTTCCCTAATCCGCGCTCAGACGTTGGGCGCCAACTTGTAATGGAACAAGTTTACAAGTGTAGATATAGTGATAAGTAGTAGATTTGTAATAATTATGTATTATTATTATTATAGCTTCGTAGATAGTACGATAATATTTTATAACTCTTCTTAGTGGATCTTCACTCACTTCTGCCCTGCGATGGAGTGCCAACTTGTAATATAACTTTTACAAATACAAGTATTTATATTTATGGTGGTGTAGTAGTGTGAGTGCAGATACGCACCGGTATCTACGATAATGTTGTTTTTTATAAAATGTCGTAATTATAACTATTATGGTTATTAGTGTGATTGTATTGTTTAATGGGTGCGTATTAATAGTCCACTTTTTGATTCAAAATGTTTCGCGCACTCTGTTATATACCTCCCTCACTTACCACACGTGGATATTTCAGTCCTGTTCAGTGACGGTTCCGCTGAAATACATACACTTTACATACAGATAGATATTCAGGTTGAATATTCAATATAGTTATCACACACAATATAAATGAAATAATATCTAAATAATATTCTGAATTATTATTAGATCTATTTAAACTCTTCCGCCACCTTTGGTAGAACTGATTAAAAATAAATGAACTAATTTAGAATTGAAATGATACTCTTTTTCACTGGTAATAAAAGTGGAGGTTTATTAACAATTCGAGATATTATAAAATCTTTGAACAATGAACAATCAATGGTTAACAACCTTTTAGATAATAATTACAATTAAAAAATTCAAAATAAGGCTCTGTTCAGCCTCAAGGCTGGTAAACCTGTTATTTGTACAATAATTTAATTTCAAGAGGTTATGTTCTCTTGTATCAGTGAATTACCATATTCGTAAGGTTCTTTTAGGTAGCATGATACCAGGTACAAGATGTAATATTAATAACGATATAAAATGAACAATAATTAATAATAAACAAACAAATATAAAAATCGAAAATTAATACCATATATCTGATAGTTATGGTACTATCGTACGCGGGAATGCGCACGCAACTTATAGTACTCGTTGACAATTATCAAGCTCGATGGCTTGTACAGTTAGAATGTATCACTTTATTTTAATAATTCGCTTTGAGAATTATCTATTTGCAAGAGAAAAATGCATTAAAAAAAAAACTCTTGTTAGTATTTCTATCTGGTTTGGATTTTACTTGAGAACAGACTGGTAACAGTGAAATTGGCAAGTTACCGTTACGATTCTAAGGTTATGTTATAACGGGTATTGTTATAATGGTTAATTATTTCTTAATATTTATTATTTCTTACTCTAAATATAAACACATTATTCGTAATATTTTGATGTGTTATTATCAGGATTACATTTATTCTTTCGCATGAAAGTTAATAACGTTTACTTTAAAACATCGAAAAATCAAAAAAATAATTTTAGTCAATTGAGTGACTATTGTTATTACTCGTGTTTAGTAATAAATATTTCAAACATAATTTTTTAAATCATGATAAATAATTAAAATATTTTTTCAATATTTTAATAACTGTGAATTAATTTTTCCTTTAATTCTGATAATTCAATCATAGTTTTTTAATACTTTGCCTTTTCTGACTTGCGTAGTATCAAAATTAGTTGTTTACGAAATTATTATTTCTGTTTCAGCATTATTTAAATAAAAATTGTACTCCCTGTTTTTTATCTTTCACAAAACTCGCAAGTACGATTGACATTATACACTAATCGTACTTGTGTAAATAAATAACTCCGCACTTTTCACTCGTATAGATTGGTGTAGTGTTAAGGTTATGTATGTTGGTTTACTTAATGTCACTGCCGCGCACAAATTCAAAATTAAAACTTTTTCATGTTGGCGAGTGGCGTGGCCTCTCCGTCGAAAGACTGATCGTGAACTGTGTTGCTTCTTCGAAGCGTCTCCTGCTCGTCTGACTAAGGATCATTCATTCTATTGGTTGAAAACACTATACTCTCTGACCCAAAAGCCTTTGTTTTCTTAAAATATTTAATTTTTTAACAAATTCGATTTTGAGTTTGAGGCTTTGTGACGTCAGCACTGGTACAAAAATTTAATCGAAAAGTTTAAAATCACAATAACTTTCTTAATCTATGTCCTATCGTTAAATGGTTGATGTCAGTGAATTGCGGACATCCTGCGCTTTAATTTAAGTCTAAGAATGATTATTTTCCGTCCATCACTTCTATCACTATAACGATTTTATTAATTATTTCTGGTGTATCTTATATTTATAAGTATATTACACCAAATTTTACTTATTTATATTAAAACACTTTTTAAATAAACACTCTGAGTCCATATCTCAATTGGTTTGATTCAAAATTTGGGAATAATTGTTCCCTAAACAATATCTCGTTATGGCGTCTTTAGGCGTCCATATTTGATTTTTCATAAATGTGCTTAAAACTAATTTTTCTTATTTAAAACAGTAATATTGCAATCTAATAATACTAGTAACGTCTATTTACATAATTTTACACTAGAATATTTGTATATGACTGTGTTTAATCTACTATTTACATTGTTTTAGTCCCCTCCTATCTCTCTTATACAATTGTTAACTTATTTCTGGTTTTCTCTATATAAATTATATCATGTAATAATTGTAATTAGTGCACACACATTGTACCTAATTCATTATATATAATGGTTAGCTTTTAGCTAGTTCAGAACCCTTCAATTTTTCAGTAATGGGTCTGTTTATGTTGTGTCATATCATGGTAGTCATTTATTTTTGTCAATACAATAACTAAATTGTTATTGTTACACTTGGTTTGGGTTTCCAAAGTAGTATTAGACATTATTCTGAGTCTTGATAATGTTTTCATTTACTTTTAAACAAGTTTATATGTTATATTTTTCATAAATAACTCACTCCTCATGGTTTGTTTACATCTGGGTTCCTTCATAATAGTCATTTGGTTTTTAATTATTTGTATATAAAATGACTGTTTTCATGGTCATAGTCTGTTCTCAAAGTAGCATTGGGATTCCCTCTTACTACTGGTAACAACCTTAACAATCTGTGTTCAATCTTTGATACAGTATTTTTCTTAGCTAGTTGGTTATACAATGGTTCAGCTTACTTCTGGTTATATGTACATAGTTAGTTAGTTTACAATATTTTGGTTACAATACTGTTATTATTATGTTCAGAATCTGTTCTCAAGGTAATACCAGATATTTATCTCACTACTGGTAATACTTTTATTAACATTGGTATTTGTTTTGATATTGTATTTTGTCTAACTAAATTGGCATACTTGTTCCATCTCTACTATCTCTGTGCCATCATATTTGCTTTGTTTTATTTGCATTGTGCTGCAATATAATACATTGTCTCTTAGGATTTATTATTATTTATAACAAATTCTTGATTGATATCATAGTTGATGATCATTTATTTACATTAACATGTATGATTTTCTGTTTCATAGGTGTCTTCCCTATGGGGTTATGTAACAATGTACCACATGTTTTAATGCAGTATTTTTCTACTACTAACATGACTTCAGTATTTTATCTTACTATAATATTTTAATTATTTTGTTACACATGTTTATACAACTCCTTCTTAAACACTAACACAAATCTTTTTGTATTAATTACAATATTTTTCTGGTCATTGGTTGAATTCAATTCCTGTCATTTTGTTTGATACATGACAAAGGTTTTTTATTTGTTGTCAGTTCTCTATGAACAATAACATAATTGTTCTATTTTATTCTATTCTGGTGGTCTTATGATTATCTGTATTGATCACAACTTTATTAAATTAGTCACACTCATTGTCTGTGTTTATTTGACTATTTTAATTCTTGCTGTTTCATTATGAAATTAACATATTTTCTTACACTATAAACTTCATCACTGTGATTGTTTGTGTGGTTTATTCAGTTGAAATTAGTTAACTATTCATAGGTTACACATCTATATTAAGTACTCACTGTAATTGTTTGTGGTTCCTTAAATGTTAAACACTGGTTTTCTTTTCAATTTTGATAATCATCATTTCTTTTGGTCACTTATATAGTCTTTAGTACACGTGGTTTATGTTGAGTCCTTGCATGATCTACCCATCTTCTTCTCTCTTCATGGTACGCTTCCTTGTCCTTCTTCTTCTTCAATATTTTCATTGTAGTCGCTATCTTTATTTATTTCCCTCGCTGTTGGAGTTTATTGGTCCTTATTTTGTTGGTTCCCCTCACTGTTGGATCCTATTGGGTCTGCTTACTGATATTTTGTTTTGGCTCATGGCATTTTCTTTCTTCATTTTGTATTTGATGTTGCTATGTTAAATTTATCTTCTTCATCGTTGGATTTTTATATTAATATATTTGTAGATACCCACTTTTATACACTTAGGTTTATTTATCTAGACATACTTCCATGCTTTTCTCTTACTTGACGTTATATTAGCTTATATTATGTAACTACCATATTTGGTAACGTTACATATGCCTTCCTATAAGAATTGATTAATTCTGAATTATTATACTATATTTTTCATTGAAGAATTTATCAATTGTTGTACATTCCATGTCGATTCACATGTTTTTTCCATATATCCCTTCACTTTCTTCTATTTGAATCATATTTATTTCTTCTCTATGTAATCATCTCCCTTGTTTATTTAGTTCCCTAATTCCCTAACATAAGCTTAGCTGGGGCAGTTTAGAGCGGCTCACTTTGGCTATTCAACTCTACTGGCCATACTAACTTCAATAAATACGGAGGCAAATCATCTCCTTCAATAATAATAAATGATTGCTGGCATTACTCATCAGTCAATTCATCTCAAATCATCAAAAATAATAATAGTGGTCGTTCTTCCGACAAATAATAAATATCCTTGGGATTAATTCACGCATCTGCGGTTTATACATTGTTATACTCTCTTTTCTTGATTCAACTTAACTATATTCTTCACATATTATAGGGATAGTTTGTTTTACATTTCCTCACTGGTATACTCTCATGATTATCTTCGTTAGTATATTACTTTTCATTCTTCTTCATCATTGATTAATCTCTTCATTTTGTGTCACATTGAACGTCATTTCGTCATATTCTTCATCTCAGGTTTTATTCTTCTAGATATAATTCATAAGTACATTTATTTTTTCTTCTTTCTCATGGGTTTAGTTGGTATTTATATTCCATGTGGTATTGGCTTTTCTCTAGTAAAATACACTAGAAACAATGTGGTTGTGTGTGGTGGTTTGTCTACATTAATACATTTCTTTGGTTTTATTCTTCCAACTTCTCATTTGCTCCTTCTTCCTTTCTCAATAGTACGGGTATGGTGTTCTTATTACTTGTTGACTTGGCTCTTGGAATTAGTTGTGCCATAGTTGTAGTGTGTCGGCCTCGTAAATTTCTTTTTATTATAGTACGGGTAAGATGTTTTCTTTTACTGGTTGACTTGGCTCTTGGAAATAGTTATGCCATAGATGTTGTTTGTCTCGTAAATTCATCTTTATTATAGTACGGATAAGATGTTAAGTTTTACTGGTTGACTTGGCTCTTGGAAATATCATGTATCATAAGTACATTTGTGCCATGGTTGGTATGTGTCGATCTCGTATGTTCATCTTTATTATAGTACGGGTATGGTGTTAAGTGTTACTTGTTGACGTGGCTCTTGGAATTCATATGTGCCTAGGATGTAATTTGTCTTTCTCGTAAATATTTTTCTTTTTTCTATAGTACGCTATTATTAATAAATACAATGTTCTGAATCCTTTACATTAATTCTCTGGGAGCATGTTTTCTCACATTATAAAATTACAATATATATTCAATGTTCAATACATAGTTATACAGTTACTTCTCATTTAATATAAACATATAATAATTTTCATAACAATAATACATCCTTTTTCTTTAGTCAACATCTACTTTTATAATCATATTTTCATTTTTCACTTTTTAAATAACAATAATCTTCATGGCCACATTTCATTTTTCATCTTGATATAGTCAACAGTTACATCCATAAGTATATTTTCATTTTTCACAACAAACATTTTCATCCTTTACATAACATCCATAATAAAATAATTCTTATCGCTATCTTTTCACTTTTAGTCCCATATTTTAATTGTCGATATATCTTTTCATTGAAGTTTGATTGTAAGTACCCTTTATCTTTTTTGTAATAGGGTCCTGTAATTCATAAGTGTTGTTTAGATTGTTCTTAGTTACAGTATACGGTCCGGTATATAGCAGTAGCAACTTCTTTGCAATGCCCTCGATAGTACTTGGGAGTTCTCGGTTTTTGATAAGCACTCGGTCTCCCACTTCATATTTGATAACCTTGGGTTGCAATTTTTTGTACTTGAGCCTCAGTTTATTAGCTCTTTCAACTGCATTATTATAGAATCTTGTTCTGTTAAATTTGACCTCTGCACTTATTGGAAAATTAATGATCTCTGTGATCTCCCGGGGTGGTCTTTTCTCGTACATAGCCATGTAGGGTGTTTCGTCAGTCGATTGATGGTAGGCTAGATTTAGGAAGTCTTCAGCTGGGGATAGATACTCCTCCCACTTTCTCTGCTGGCTGTGACAGTAGGTTCTTAAAATCCTTCCTACTTCTCTCAACACTCTCTCAGCAGGGTTGCTGTTGGGGTGATACACCGATGTTTTGTATGTCTTTATTCCCAGATGGATCAATGGTTCCCGCCACTTTCGTCCTCGGAATTGCGTTCCATGGTCTGTAATTATCGTCAATGGTTTACCCACGTCGGGTATATACTTATTTATTACTATTTCCAGTATTTTACTTGTCGTAGCTCGATTAAGTGGGTACAGCTTAGTATATTTGGTGTAGTGATCAAATATTATGATGATATACTTATATTGGTGTCTTCCACCACTCCGTGGAAATGGTCCACAAATGTCCAAGAAATTTTTTTCTAATTTTGCCGTTGATGTAATTGGTATCATCACTCCTTCCCGTTTCTCATTGCCGCATTTTACCAGTTGGCAAATATTACAACTCTGGACATATTTTCTTACCTTTCTACTCATGTCCTTGAAATGCACATGCTCCTGCAATGCCTTTACGACCTTTACTGCGCCCATGTGACCATAGCGTATGTGGTAGTCGATGGTCAATTCTTTTTCTAGGGCTTTTGGGATAACTACCTTCCATCTTTCATCATCTTTATTGTGTTTGGTGAATAATAATTGATTATGAGTACAGTAGAAATGTTTTATGTTTGCATCATTGTTTGCTAGTTTTTGTATAATCAAAGATACTTTGGGATCTTGCTGTTGATGAATGGTTATATCCGATAATATGTTAGTGAGTTCAGATTTACTTTTCAGCAGGTGGTAGACTTTCGCAATGGTTTCCCTCTCTCCTTCAAATGTTTGGGCGTTAATGTTTATTCGGGACAACACGTCTGCAGCTGTGTTGCTCTTCCCGGGTATGTACTCCCACTGTATGTTGTATTCTTGAAGTGTAAGAGTCCATCTCGTCAATCTGCCGTGCTTTAACTTGCAGTTCTTAAGAAATGAAATAGATTTGTGGTCTGTCCTCACTGTTACTGTATATCCCAAAATAAAAGTCCTAAATTTTTCGCAAGCAAACACTATACTCAATAATTCTTTTTCCGTTGTATGGTAGTTACGTTCGCATTTGTTCAAAGTTCGGCTTGCGACACTGATCACTTGATGATTCCCGTCTTGGTCTTCTTGATATAGCACAGAACCAAGGCTTAGGTCGCTAGCGGCACAGTTCATGAAAAACTGCTTCTCAAAATTAGGGTGATGCAGCATAACAGTTTCAAGAAACTTTTCTTTAATTAATTTAAACGTAGAGTCTTGATCTGATCCCCACTTCCATTTTTCCTTCGATGATAGCTGTGCTGAAAATCGAGCTGTCAGTTCAGAATAATTATTTTGGAATTTTCGATAATAATTACAGATTCCGAGGAACGATTGTAATTGCTTTTTGTTCTTCGGGACGGGGAAACGCTGGATTGCCTCCATCTTTTCCTGGGATGGTGTAATTCCGTATTCTGACAAGTTAAACCCCAAGAATTGCACTTCCTTTGCGATTAATTGTGATTTGTCTAATTTTAATGTAATATGGTTGTCTTCCAATTTTTTCAATACTTGTGCCACCCGGTCACAGTGCTCTTCCCAATTGTTAGATGCGATCAAGAGGTCGTCGACATAAACTGTCGTAAACTGTAATGTGCTGTAGCCCAGTATCTCGTCCATACATTTGACGAATATTGCCACTGAGTTCACTAAGCCGAATGGTAATCTCTTAAAATGGTAATTTCGGCCTTCAGAGATAAAAGCAGTGAACTTTCTGCTATTCGGATGCAGTTCGACCTGGCAATATCCGCATACCGTATCCCATATACTGTAAAATTTAGTACCATAAAATTTCTTTAATATTTCGTCGATTTCTCCAGGCGATGTCCTGTCATTAATTATGGTCTTGTTGAGTTCACGTGCATCTAAACAAATTCTTACTGCACCATTTTTCTTTGGTACAGCGACAATAGGGTTGGTGTATGGTGAATTGCTTACTTCAATTATGTAGCGGGGCATTTTTGGGCATACCTGGGGTAATAACAGAATTTGTATTTTTTCATAAATAATAATTAACTTGTCGAGTGATAGGGACAGAAATTACAGACTTGGGTAAATTTGTTATGTGGAAGCGATCCCAACAACGGCAACACTGCTTGAGGCGTTGAAAACAAAGTTATTAGACAATATTCATATAAACAGTTTTAATAACCGGCAAACTGTACCAAAGTCAGTTCAAGGACAATGACGAACACAAAAAACGTAAACACGTTACACAACCAGACATCAGGCGATGCGTTGCGTCAGCAAATTATATAACGATGTGTGTCATCGGTTTCGTCAGAGCCTATCCTGGGTGTGTCACGCCAGCAACTGTGTGAGGCACCGAACAAACAGTCGCAAAACAACATCTGAGTTATACAGACGCTAACCACTGTGCATCGCCGGTTCGCCGGTTTTCGGGCGAAGTTATTGTGTTCGCCGATGCGCCCGCATACAATAAAAAATGTGAATCTTTATATGTACATCTAAAATACAAACAGTTTTCCGGCCAATATTCATCTAAAATTAACAGTTCGGCAGTAAAATGTGATAGTGCGAACTATAAAACAGTAAAACAGTGCACGCCATGAGGAGACACTCCAGGAGTCGAACTTCTACTCGTAAACAGGAAAGTAGACATTCAAAATAATAATTAAAAATGCTGGTTTTTTCTTTTTTAACAAAATTAAATAAAATGGGGAAATAAATTTTGAAGAAAGTATAAAATATTTAAAAATGAGATCTCTAAAGTAGCTTTGTGTGTGTTGTGTGTGTATGTGAGAATATGGTATTATTATAGTTTATCGTAATAAGAAGGCTGGTTTGCGTTCCCGTTATAATTCTTAAAAATGTATTTCAAGAATCTGTTATTGTAATGCGAGTAAGTAAATTAAAAGAGATTCAAGGTAATCAACAACTATTATTCACGCTTTGTCAATTATTAATTCAAATTTTGTCTGTATGATTTTATTAACATGAAATATGAATAATAATAAAGTAATAATAACGTTTAATTATTGATGAACATAAATGATTGTTATTATTTCAGCAACCACATTCTGTTCTCCTAGTTCGCTGAAACGAACCTTGGTAATTTTCTTATTACAGTTGGTAACAAGATGGCGCTCGAAGGAGCTATTTAGTAAATAATTGAATTAAATAACCAAATCCCTTAGGTTTATCAAATATCAGTTTGTTTAATACTGTATCAGTGGCTTCCGAACGTAGGGACGATTTATATAATATAATTATATAAATTTAAGCCTACGGGGAGAACAGAATGGTTGTTTGGAGTTTGTATTTACGTATATACGTAAGATGGACGTTAAAGGTTATGTTTGATATTGGTGAGTAGAATATTTTTCAATAAGTATATGTTACGTATAATAAAATTATATGAAGATATATATATAAAAATTTTTTTTAAGAAAAATGGCAGACAATCATGAAACTGTCAGCGTCACTGACAGTGTAGATGAAAGCCAGATAAGCATAACTGAATCTCAAATCATGCATGAAGGTGTTCACTCAACACCAGTCATGAACAAAACGGCTGAAGATAATGATTTAATCAAGATGATGAAATTGCTGTTTAATGAACAAAAAAACGAAATCAATGATAAGTTCGATATTCAAAAGAATAGTTTTGAGGAGTTGAAACATGAAATACAAGAAATGAATAAACATTTAGAAAGCACTAACGAAATAATAAGAAACAGTTTAAATAAGTTAGAACAGCAGTTCGAGAAATTAGGTGACAATGTTTTAAGTAAGACAAAATGTAAAAATGATGAAATAGTAGAAAATTCTGAGGGTATAGTGGGGGTGAAGAATAATGTAGAAGCAAATGATGAAAATATAATAACAAATAGTACTGATGAAGTTGTAGAATGCGATAATGAAATGTTAATGAGTGTTTATGAAATAGAGAGAGAGTGGAAGAATAATGTAGTAATTGAATGGGGACAGAGGGCAAATTTTCCCCTTATTGTTTATAATGATGATGATGATTTAATGTTGTTTTTTCAGGGCAAGAGACCCTTATTGTTAAATGAATTAATGTTGTATAATGTTGTACCCTCTGTCCGTAATAATTGTGAGAGTGTGATGTGGTGCTATGAAGAAAGAGAGTTATATGTTGAGAATGAAATAGAAATATATAAGTTAGAAAGAAAGTATGATGAATTGAGAAAATTACTAAAAGGGGTGATGATGAATCATGTGAAATACGTACCTGTTGAAAGAGAGACAGAGAATAATTTTGATAATATCTTACCTGACTATGATGACTTACCTGACGTAGTAGTTGAGGAATACAAAGATGAGAAAATTTACCTGACATTAACAAATAACCCTGATATAGACGGGACAATCCTAACCTATGGTGACAAGATTTATAGTGGTATAATGGATGAAACAGAATTGATGAGTTATTATGATAGTAACAATTATAATAATTTGTATGTTGATAAAAATGATGAATGTTACAAATACACTAGATATATATATGACGATGGTGGCTGAACTAGAATATCAGTGTATAGACCTTGTTAGATATTGTAAATTTTTGGTAATGACCTTGCTGATTTGGACATCTGAAGTGAGATACACTTGAACAGTTTTGACGCATATTTTGTAAATAATATTGAATTCATTTGTGTGTATTGTGAAATGTTAGAAAAGTAATGTGTATATGTTTTGGAAAATGTTGTGTTAATAATAATAATATTATTAATATTTTTGCATTATAATTAAATGTTACAATAATTATGAAGACAATAATTACTGATTTGTAGAATGTTGATAATAATTGAGATATGTTATTTTAATAATCAAATGAATATTCAATTTTGATAATCAATTGAAGTAAATAATTTGAGATGTTTAGATATTGTGACTGAATGTTATGTGTTTGAATTTTATAAGGAATTTAAATTGTGTGATGAGATTTTGATTTAATAATAATTAATAAGTAAATAAATGTTAAATGGTTTATTTGGTGGAATTTTGTGGAACATAATGATTAAAAATGTGTTAATAATAAATTTAGAATTTTTGAAAATCTGATTGCAACACAGGATAAATAAATAATGATGATAAATAAAAACAGTTAATGAAAAATTTTAAGTAATAATGTTTATAAATTTTTATATAAATGATGTAAAAGAGAATTGTTTGTTTGATGTAGGCTAATAATCCAGGTTTAATGCTATTTGTGTATTATGTTATGTAATGTATTATAATAGTGTGTGTGGCTGGGAGGTTATCCAAGGGGATAACGTATTAAAAATTTGATATATTTTAATTAATAATGATGATTTGCTACTCAATAATTTTGTTTGAATTTAAAAAATAGATGCACTAAATACTTCTTATATTGGGTTATTATGTCTTATTGTGTTGATTGCATTAGTATGTTAGGAATAAGTATTATAAAAATATAATATTATGTTTTCAATGTGTTTATAGATTTTAAAATAAAATGAAAAATAGTCGTAATAAGTAAAATTTTCAATAGGTTGTAAAAGATAGAAGTGGGTGATAGTAATTAGTTGAATAAAATGTTTGAGTCAATTCAAGTTGAATTTTGTGGGACATATAGATCTGTTCAAATCGAAGTAAAAGTTAAAGAGAATGAGAGATGAAAATAATGCAATGTTGTTTTGAGTTAGTATATGTTATAGAATTTTGAGAAGTATAAGTGGAGACACAGTAGTTATGGAGATTTTATGTAGAGTTTTGAGCGATATATTGTTTATTTTGTTGATGTTAATTTGTTGTAGTTGTAGTGAAGTTATGAGAGTGAGATTTTTTGGGGATGGCAATTTTGTAGTAGTGGTAGTGTAATGTGGGAGTCCGCAACATAAGGGTTGGGACGGGATTTGGTATAGTTTTAGTGGGAAGGGGCCGCCTTAGGTAAAAATCCAGCGGCCAGAGAACGGGAATTGAGCTTTTTTGGGGGGGGGGGGAAACACGTATCCTATGTACAAAGAGTTAGAGAGTATTTTTTTTTTTTTTATAAGAGTAGAAGGTGGCGATTGGAGTTAAAATAGTAAGTAGTTAGAGGTAGAGAAGGGTTAGTAAATTTTTGATAGAGGGGTGTCATACTAGTTAGAGATTTTGTAAGGGAACGTTAGAGTAATAAAAGGGGTAAGATTATGAGTAAATGCCAAGTTGATAAAGTGAATTATAATGAATAACGTAGAATCACCCAGATTAATGAAAGGGAATGATGGGTAAAACGAAGATTGAAGTTGAAAAAAGAAAAAAAAAAAAAGAAAAAAAAATTGTAATTTTGAGAAACGAAATAATAAGAGTAAATCAAGTTTAAAAGTAATTTTCTGATTTTATATGCCAACTTAATGATGTGAAGTGTATAAATTTTACATACAAATTGTTTACTTTAAGATGTTTTCTTATGTTATATTATGTTATATTAGATGTTTTCATATGTTAGGAATAAGGAAATGAAAACAAAACCAGTGCTTCTTAGCGCAAACCAGCACCGCTAGGGGGGAACAGATCAGTTGGGGATATGGTGTTGTATAAGGCCACTATTTAATATTTTGATTTGTTGTTTCAGTGTTTGGTGATGCTGTGGCGGCGGACCTGAGCTGGCCTGCGCGTCAGAGCAGGGGCGTGGAGTATCTGTCTGACTCTACGGTGTTGGGATCTCGAGAGAGAAGTCCAGTATTGTCATGCAGATGCGGTCACAGTCACCGGACCAAGGGTGAGTTGATTATTCTTTTTTGTAAACCATACAGGGGGTTGTGGCGACATATCCTGGCTGATCCCTCTAGCAAGTATGAATGTGTCAATGAGATTTTTTATGCTTCGGCATAAAATATCTCATTGAGGGGGTATTGTAGCGGGGCATTTTTGGGCATACCTGGGGTAATAACAGAATTTGTATTTTTTCATAAATAATAATTAACTTGTCGAGTGATAGGGACAGAAATTACAGACTTGGGTAAATTTGTTATGTGGAAGCGATCCCAACAACGGCAACACTGCTTGAGGCGTTGAAAACAAAGTTATTAGACAATATTCATATAAACAGTTTTAATAACCGGCAAACTGTACCAAAGTCAGTTCAAGGACAATGACGAACACAAAAAACGTAAACACGTTACACAACCAGACATCAGGCGATGCGTTGCGTCAGCAAATTATATAACGATGTGTGTCATCGGTTTCGTCAGAGCCTATCCTGGGTGTGTCACGCCAGCAACTGTGTGAGGCACCGAACAAACAGTCGCAAAACAACATCTGAGTTATACAGACGCTAACCACTGTGCGTCGCCGGTTCGCCGGTTTTCGGGCGAAGTTATTGTGTTCGCCGATGCGCCCGCATACAATAAAAAATGTGAATCTTTATATGTACATCTAAAATACAAACAGTTTTCCGGCCAATATTCATCTAAAATTAACAGTTCGGCAGTAAAATGTGATAGTGCGAACTATAAAACAGTAAAACAGTGCACGCCATGAGGAGACACTCCAGGAGTCGAACTTCTACTCGTAAACAGGAAAGTAGACATTCAAAATAATAATTAAAAATGCTGGTTTTTTCTTTTTTAACAAAATTAAATAAAATGGGGAAATAAATTTTGAAGAAAGTATAAAATATTTAAAAATGAGATCTCTAAAGTAGCTTTGTGTGTGTATGTGAGAATATGGTATTATTATAGTTTATCGTAATAAGAAGGCTGGTTTGCGTTCCCGTTATAATTCTTAAAAATGTATTTCAAGAATCTGTTATTGTAATGCGAGTAAGTAAATTAAAAGAGATTCAAGGTAATCAACAACTATTATTCACGCTTTGTCAATTATTAATTCAAATTTTGTCTGTATGATTTTATTAACATGAAATATGAATAATAATAAAGTAATAATAACGTTTAATTATTGATGAACATAAATGATTGTTATTATTTCAGCAACCACATTCTGTTCTCCTAGTTCGCTGAAACGAACCTTGGTAATTTTCTTATTACAGTTGGTAACAAGATGGCGCTCGAAGGAGCTATTTAGTAAATAATTGAATTAAATAACCAAATCCCTTAGGTTTATCAAATATCAGTTTGTTTAATACTGTATCAATTATATCATTTTCTATTAATCGTTGGATTTCCTCTCTTACAGCTTCTTTCAGTGAAAAGGCGATAGGGTAAGATTTCCGCTTGAATTCTGTCTGGTCCTTGAATTTTAATTCACATTGGAAATTCTTTATTTTCCCAGGCGTATCAGAAAATACGTGACGATATTGATAGTATATATTTATTAGCTGGTCCCGTTGTTCCCAAGTCAACTCATGGCTATTCTGGTTGGTTTTGAATTCTCGGATTTCATTAATTTTTTCCAACCATAGAGCTTCCTCTGGACTGTTGTGAAGTCCTTGGTTGATGGCGCCTTTTTGATGTTCATGGCCTTCCCTGATGTAATATATTACATGTTCCGAGGGTGCCTTCCTACATTCTGTTAAATTGGCGGTCCACTCAACTTCTTCTGTCTTCATCATTACCGTATTTGTATCCATATTAATTATTGCTGTGTATTTTCGTAATATGTCACAACCAATGAGTAGGGTGAATGGTAACCCACTGGCTACAAGGAATACCATCTGTATTGTCTTCCCATTGCTCGATACGTCTAGTTGTACCTGTTGTCGAATAGTCTTATTCTGACGTCCGGTGGCTCCGATGAGTATTATGTTGTTAATTGGTAAGGTTGGTATGGTAGCTTTATTTTCTGATTGGATTCTGTCCAATTCCATTTTGTCAATTAATGATACGTTGGCCCCGGTATCTATCATTGCTGTGGCATTTGTGTTGTTGACCTTCATGGATATATACGCAATTTCACTATTGCTCGCATCGCCGATAACACTTTCCTTCTCTTCCATTAAATCCTTTCTTATGTTTTTTAGGTAATTGTTGTTGTATATTTTGCGATGATTCGAATGTTTCGCCAAAATATCAGACCCAATAGTCCGGTTCAGTGAGGGTGATGTTGGGCTTTTCACTGCCGGTTGGTGTTTAAAGTCAGGTCACCGTTTTCGTGCCTGTCTTGTGACGTTGAAGCTATGGGTTCCTGATTTCCAGGCCCATGTCCGTTGTGGTAAACTTCTGTAGTCTGCGTGACTGTTCTATGACCTCCACTGCTGTCGCTTCCATTTGATCGATAGCCGGACTCTCTTTCTTCTCTATCACTATTACTGGAGTGACTGTGTTGGTTTGGGAAACTCCTCCGTCCTTGATAATAGTTTCTACGATTCCCACCTCGGCTGGCATGGGTGTAGTGTACCCTGCGAAAATGATTGTTATTCTGATTACCGTTGCCTTGTCGTGGTTGATGATTGGGAGATTGGTTTTGATATGGCCTGTAGTAATTATTACCTCTTTGGTAATGCGTATCTCTCTGGTATCCACCTGGACGATGGTTATTATAATTTCCTCTATTCACGTTGTTGCCACCTCCGTCTTGGCGTGGTATTGGTTGATTTTGGAATCTTGGTGGGTTGTTAAAATTTCTTCCTGGGCTATTCCTGTCATTGTGAATGGTGGGGTTATGATTTCCAGGCCCTCCTCGATCATATGCTTGGCTAGGTACTTGTCGATTTCGTTGATAGTACCTTTCTCTTTCATGGCTTTCTAGCAGGTCGCACATCCCTTGAATTGTTTTTATTTGTGAGTTCAATCTCCCCTGCGAAATACCTTGATTAAAATGGTAGGCCAGTTTTGTAACCAGGCATTCTTCTGGGATTGCAGGCTCCAGATTCCTAGCCAGGCAAATTTTGCCTAAGAAATAGGTTGTCATCGATTGCCTTCCATTCACATCGAATTTTCCGTTTGTAATGTCGTCTCTTATGATGTTTTGTGTGGCTTCCAACCAGTACTTTTGTTTAAATGCCGTTTTAAAAGTGTCATAGCTCCCCACTTCGTGACAGGTTGCTGTCCACCAGTTGTCGAATGTATTTTTAAAAGATTCATCCAACATCCCTTTAATGATAGACCATCTGCTTTCTCGGTTTCTGTTTATTATTTCTTCTATCCTCTCTAAGAATTCCAGTGGATTTTTAGAATAGGTCCAGAATTCAATCTGGTCCCTGCCTTCTAAGTGACTCAATCCGGATAGGAAGTTTGGTATTGTTTGTAGACGATGCATTTCATCTCGGATGTCATCCAGTTCTCTCCGTTGACGTTCTGTTAATTGGGTTTTGTCATCATGCACTTGCTGCTTAATAACGTCTACCTTCCCAGATACTTCTTCGCACTTTTCTTTTAACGTCGATTGTACTGCCTTCATTTTGGTTTGCTCTTGCGCTATCACACCTAGTTGTGTATCGTGGGTTTTCTCCACATCACTAATGCGCTGGTTGATGTCCATTTCTGTCTGTACTAGTTTCAGGCTGGTATTTTCGCCCTCTTTTCTTACTTCAGACATCTCGACATTAATTTCCGTTGTTAATATGGCCATTTGTTTTTCGATTTCCTCAACATTTTCTCCCAATCTTCTTTCAATCATTTCTACCGTATCCTTAGCGGTTTCTTCCATCTTGTCATTGTTGATATTTATTTGTTGCCATATTCTTTCGTGGTCAGCTTGTATGGTTTCAACGTCTCGATTGAATTTAGCATTAATTTCATCAATCTTTTGGTTGGTCTGATCAATCTTTACTCCCAACTCTGCCGATAAATCTTCTTTCATTATGGCCATTTTCTTCTCCAACAATTCTTCGGTCTTCTTCTGCCCATCTTCCATCCTCCTGTTCGTCTCATTTATCTGGTTATTAAATTCTTCTTTTAACAACTCCATATGTTTCTGGTTCTCCCTCTGGCCTTCTTCTATTTTTTTGTTGGTGGATCGACTGGCTTTTTACTGTTCAATTCCTCTTTGGTGGATCTACTAGTCTCGTCCAGCTTCTTGATCAATTCTTCCCTTGTGGACTGGTTCTCCTCCTTAGTGGATTTCAGGTCTTCTTTCAACGACTCCATCATCCTTCTCATCCACTCTTGAAATGCTGACTCTCCTAGTGATGTTGTTTGTTCAGGCTGGCTTGGTTCCGGTGGAGCTTCTTGAATCATCACTTCCGGTTCCTCCTCGTCTGGTTGTTGAACCCCCTCCGCCGGTTCAAGTGGTTTGTCCTTTACTTCCACTAAAATTTCTTCCACGTCTTCCGTCGACATAGCCTCCTTTTCTTCCCTTCTGGCCTCCTTCTCCACTTCTGTTGTCCTCTTTCTTGACGTTGATCTCGACTTTGATCTCGATTTTAATCTGCTGGTGTACATCTTGATATACTGGTAATGTACCTGTTGTCTTTTCACGGATTGGGGTGATTAGGTTATTGGTTATGGTATATTTTCCCTAATCCGCGCTCAGACGTTGGGCGCCAACTTGTAATGGAACAAGTTTACAAGTGTAGATATAGTGATAAGTAGTAGATTTGTAATAATTGTGTATTATTATTATTATAGCTTCGTAGATAGTACGATAATATTTTATAACTCTTCTTAGTGGATCTTCACTCACTTCTGCCCTGCGATGGAGTGCCAACTTGTAATATAACTTTTACAAATACAAGTATTTATATTTATGGTGGTGTAGTAGTGTGAGTGCAGATACGCACCGGTATCTACGATAATGTTGTTTTTTATAAAATGTCGTAATTATAACTATTATGGTTATTAGTGTGATTGTATTGTTTAATGGGTGCGTATTAATAGTCCACTTTTTTGATTCAAAATGTTTCGCACACTCTGTTATATACCTCCCTCACTTACCACACGTGGATATTTCAGTCCTGTTCAGTGACGGTTCCGCTGAAATACATACACTTTACATACAGATAGATATTCAGGTTGAATATTCAATATAGTTATCACACACAATATAAATGAAATAATATCTAAATAATATTCTGAATTATTATTAGATCTATTTAAACTCTTCCGCCACCTTTGGTAGAACTGATTAAAAATAAATGAACTAATTTAGAATTGAAATGATACTCTTTTTCACTGGTAATAAAAGTGGAGGTTTATTAACAATTCGAGATATTATAAAATCTTTGAACAATGAACAATCAATGGTTAACAACCTTTTAGATAATAATTACAATTAAAAAATTCAAAATAAGACTCTGTTCAGCCTCAAGGCTGGTAAACCTGTTATTTGTACAATAATTTAATTTCAAGAGGTTATGTTCTCTTGTATCAGTGAATTACCATATTCGTAAGGTTCTTTTAGGTAGCATGATACCAGGTACAAGATGTAATATTAATAACGATATAAAATGAACAATAATTAATAATAAACAAACAAATATAAAAATCGAAAATTAATACCATATATCTGATAGTTATGGTACTATCGTACGCGGGAATGCGCACGCAACTTATAGTACTCGTTGACAATTATCAAGCTCGATGGCTTGTACAGTTAGAATGTATCACTTTATTTTAATAATTCGCTTTGAGAATTATCTATTTGCAAGAGAAAAATTCATTAAAAAAAAAACTCTTGTTAGTATTTCTATCTGGTTTGGATTTTACTTGAGAACAGACTGGTAACAGTGAAATTGGCAAGTTACCGTTACGATTCTAAGGTTATGTTATAACGGGTATTGTTATAATGGTTAATTATTTCTTAATATTTATTATTTCTTACTCTAAATATAAACACATTATTCGTAATATTTTGATGTGTTATTATCAGGATTACATTTATTCTTTCGCATGAAAGTTAATAACGTTTACTTTAAAACATCGAAAAATCAAAAAAATAATTTTAGTCAATTGAGTGACTATTGTTATTACTCGTGTTTAGTAATAAATATTTCAAACATAATTTTTTAAATCATGATAAATAATTAAAATATTTTTTCAATATTTTAATAACTGTGAATTAATTTTTCCTTTAATTCTGATAATTCAATCATAGTTTTTTAATACTTCGCCTTTTCTGACTTGCGTAGTATCAAAATTAGTTGTTTACGAAATTATTATTTCTGTTTCAGCATTATTTAAATAAAAATTGTACTCCCTGTTTTTTATCTTTCACAACACTCGCAAGTACGATTGACATTATACACTAATCGTACTTGTGTAAATAAATAACTCCGCACTTTTCACTCGTATAGATTGGTGTAGTGTTAAGGTTATGTATGTTGGTTTACTTAATGTCACTGCCACGCACAAATTCAAAATTAAAACTTTTTCATGTTGGCGAGTGGCGTGGCCTCTCCGTCGAAAGACTGATCGTGAACTGTGTTGCTTCTTCGAAGCGTCTCCTGCTCGTCTGACTAAGGTTCATTCATTCTATTGGTTGAAAACACTATACTCTCTGACCCAATAGCCTTTGTTTTCTTAAAATATTTAATTTTTTAACAAATTCGATTTTGAGTTTGAGGCTTTGTGACGTCAGCACTGGTACAAAAATTTAATCAAAAAGTTTAAAATCACAATAACTTTCTTAATCTATGTCCTATCGTTAAATGGTTGATGTCAGTGAATTGCGGACATCCTGCGCTTTAATTTAAGTCTAAGAATGATTATTTTCCGTCCATCACTTCTATCACTATAACGATTTTATTAATTATTTCTGGTGTATCTTATATTTATAAGTATATTACACCAAATTTTACTTATTTATATTAAAACCCTTTTTAAATAAACACTCTGAGTCCATATCTCAATTGGTTTGATTCAAAATTTGGGAATAATTGTTCCCTAAACAATATCTCGTTATGGCGTCTTTAGGCGTCCATATTTGATTTTTCATAAATGTGCTTAAAACTAATTTTTCTTATTTAAAACAGTAATATTGCAATCTAATAATACTAGTAACGTCTATTTACATAATTTTACACTAGAATATTTGTATATGACTGTGTTTAATCTACTATTTACATTGTTTTAGTCCCCTCCTATCTCTCTTATACAATTGTTAACTTATTTCTGGTTTTCTCTATATAAATTATATCATGTAATAATTGTAATTAGTGCACACACATTGTACCTAATTCATTATATATAATGGTTAGCTTTTAGCTAGTTCAGAACCCTTCAATTTTTCAGTAATGGGTCTGTTTATGTTGTGTCATATCATGGTAGTCATTTATTTTTGTCAATACAATAACTAAATTGTTATTGTTACACTTGGTTTGGGTTTCCAAAGTAGTATTAGACATTATTCTGACTCTTGATAATGTTTTCATTTACTTTTAAACAAGTTTATATGTTATATTTTTCATAAATAACTTACTCCTCATGGTTTGTTTACATCTGGGTTCCTTCATAATAGTCATTTGGTTTTTAATTATTTGTATATAAAATGACTGTTTTCATGGTCATAGTCTGTTCTCAAAGTAGCATTGGGATTCCCTCTTACTACTGGTAACAACCTTAACAATCTGTGTTCAATCTTTGATACAGTATTTTTCTTAGCTAGTTGGTTATACAATGGTTCAGCTTACTTCTGGTTATATGTACATAGTTAGTTAGTTTACAATATTTTGGTTACAATACTGTTATTATTATGTTCAGAATCTGTTCTCAAGGTAATACCAGATATTTATCTCACTACTGGTAATACTTTTATTAACATTGGTATTTGTTTTGATATTGTATTTTGTCTAACTAAATTGGCATACTTGTTCCATCTCTACTATCTCTGTGCCATCATATTTGCTTTGTTTTATTTGCATTGTGCTGCAATATAATACATTGTCTCTTAGGATTTATTATTATTTATAACAAATTCTTGATTGATATCATAGTTGATGATCATTTATTTACATTAACATGTATGATTTTCTGTTTCATAGGTGTCTTCCCTATGGGGTTATGTAACAATGTACCACATGTTTTAATGCAGTATTTTTCTACTACTAACATGACTTCAGTATGGTATCTTACTATAATATTTTAATTATTTTGTTACACATGTTTATACAACTCCTTCTTAAACACTAACACAAATCTTTTTGTATTAATTACAATATTTTTCTGGTCATTGGTTGAATTCAATTCCTGTCATTTTGTTTGATACATGACAAAGGTTTTTTATTTGTTGTCAGTTCTCTATGAACAATAACATAATTGTTCTATTTTATTCTATTCTGGTGGTCTTATGATTATCTGTATTGATCACAACTTTATTAAATTAGTCACACTCATTGTCTGTGTTTATTTGACTATTTTAATTCTTGCTGTTTCATTATGAAATTAACATATTTTCTTACACTATAAACTTCATCACTGTGATTGTTTGTGTGGTTTATTCAGTTGAAATTAGTTAACTATTCATAGGTTACACATCTATATTAAGTACTCACTGTAATTGTTTGTGGTTCCTTAAATGTTAAACACTGGTTTTCTTTTCAATTTTGATAATCATCATTTCTTTTGGTCACTTATATAGTCTTTAGTACACGTGGTTTATGTTGAGTCCTTGCATGATCTACCCATCTTCTTCTCTCTTCATGGTACGCTTCCTTGTCCTTCTTCTTCTTCAATATTTTCATTGTAGTCGCTATCTTTATTTATTTTCCTCGCTGTTGGAGTTTATTGGTCCTTATTTTGTTGGTTCCCCTCACTGTTGGATCCTATTGGGTCTGCTTACTGATATTTTGTTTTGGCTCATGGCATTTTCTTTCTTCATTTTGTATTTGATGTTGCTATGTTAAATTTATCTTCTTCATCGTTGGATTTTTATATTAATATATTTGTAGATACCCACTTTTATACACTTAGGTTTATTTATCTAGACATACTTCCATGCTTTTCTCTTACTTGACGTTATATTAGCTTATATTATGTAACTACCATATTTGGTAACGTTACATATGCCTTCCTATAAGAATTGATTAATTCTGAATTATTATACTATATTTTTCATTGAAGAATTTATCAATTGTTGTACATTCCATGTCGATTCACATGTTTTTTCCATATATCCCTTCACTTTCTTCTATTTGAATGATATTTATTTCTTCTCTATGTAATCATCTCCCTTGTTTATTTAGTTCCCTAATTCCCTAACATAAGCTTAGCTGGGGCAGTTTAGAGCGGCTCACTTTGGCTATTCAACTCTACTGGCCATACTAACTTCAATAAATACGGAGGCAAATCATCTCCTTCAATAATAATAAATGATTGCTGGCATTACTCATCAGTCAATTCATCTCAAATCATCAAAAATAATAATAGTGGTCGTTCTTCCGACAAATAATAAATATCCTTGGGATTAATTCACGCATCTGCGGTTTATACATTGTTATACTCTCTTTTCTTGATTCAACTTAACTATATTCTTCACATATTATAGGGATAGTTTGTTTTACATTTCCTCACTGGTATACTCTCATGATTATCTTCGTTAGTATATTACTTTTCATTCTTCTTCATCATTGATTAATCTCTTCATTTTGTGTCACATTGAACGTCATTTCGTCATATTCTTCATCTCAGGTTTTATTCTTCTAGATATAATTCATAAGTACATTTATTTTTTCTTCTTTCTCATGGGTTTAGTTGGTATTTATATTCCATGTGGTATTGGCTTTTCTCTAGTAAAATACACTAGAAACAATGTGGTTGTGTGTGGTGGTTTGTCTACATTAATACATTTCTTTGGTTTTATTCTTCCAACTTCTCATTTGCTCCTTCTTCCTTTCTCAATAGTACGGGTATGGTGTTCTTATTACTTGTTGACTTGGCTCTTGGAATTAGTTGTGCCATAGTTGTAGTGTGTCGGCCTCGTAAATTTCTTTTTATTATAGTACGGGTAAGATGTTTTCTTTTACTGGTTGACTTGGCTCTTGGAAATAGTTATGCCATAGATGTTGTTTGTCTCGTAAATTCATCTTTATTATAGTACGGATAAGATGTTAAGTTTTACTGGTTGACTTGGCTCTTGGAAATATCATGTATCATAAGTACATTTGTGCCATGGTTGGTATGTGTCGATCTCGTATGTTCATCTTTATTATAGTACGGGTATGGTGTTAAGTGTTACTTGTTGACATGGCTCTTGGAATTCATATGTGCCTAGGATGTAATTTGTCTTTCTCGTAAATATTTTTCTTTTTTCTATAGTACGCTATTATTAATAAATACAATGTTCTGAATCCTTTACATTAATTCTCTGGGAGCATGTTTTCTCACATTATAAAATTACAATATATATTCAATGTTCAATACATAGTTATACAGTTACTTCTCATTTAATATAAACATATAATAATTTTCATAACAATAATACATCCTTTTTCTTTAGTCAACATCTACTTTTATAATCATATTTTCATTTTTCACTTTTTAAATAACAATAATCTTCATGGCCACATTTCATTTTTCATCTTGATATAGTCAACAGTTACATCCATAAGTATATTTTCATTTTTCACAACAAACATTTTCATCCTTTACATAACATCCATAATAAAATAATTCTTATCGCTATCTTTTCACTTTTAGTCCCATATTTTAATTGTCGATATATCTTTTCATTGAAGTTTGATTGTAAGTACCCTTTATCTTTTTTGTAATAGGGTCCTGTAATTCATAAGTGTTGTTTAGATTGTTCTTAGTTACAGTATACGGTCCGGTATATAGCAGTAGCAACTTCTTTGCAATGCCCTCGATAGTACTTGGGAGTTCTCGGTTTTTGATAAGCACTCGGTCTCCCACTTCATATTTGATAACCTTGGGTTGCAATTTTTTGTACTTGAGCCTCAGTTTATTAGCTCTTTCAACTGCATTATTATAGAATCTTGTTCTGTTAAATTTGACCTCTGCACTTATTGGAAAATTAATGATCTCTGTGATCTCCCAGGGTGGTCTTTTCTCGTACATAGCCATGTAGGGTGTTTCGTCAGTCGATTGATGGTAGGCTAGATTTAGGAAGTCTTCAGCTGGGGATAGATACTCCTCCCACTTTCTCTGCTGGCTGTGACAGTAGGTTCTTAAAATCCTTCCTACTTCTCTCAACACTCTCTCAGCAGGGTTGCTGTTGGGGTGATACACCGATGTTTTGTATGTCTTTATTCCCAGATGGATCAATGGTTCCCGCCACTTTCGTCCTCGGAATTGCGTTCCATGGTCTGTAATTATCGTCAATGGTTTACCCACGTCGGGTATATACTTATTTATTACTATTTCCAGTATTTTACTTGTCGTAGCTCGATTAAGTGGGTACAGCTTAGTATATTTGGTGTAGTGATCAAATATTATGATGATATACTTATATTGGTGTCTTCCACCACTCCGTGGAAATGGTCCACAAATGTCCAAGAAAATTTTTTCTAATTTTGCCGTTGATGTAATTGGTATCATCACTCCTTCCCGTTTCTCATTGCCGCATTTTACCAGTTGGCAAATATTACAACTCTGGACATATTTTCTTACCTTTCTACTCATGTCCTTGAAATGCACATGCTCCTGCAATGCCTTTACGACCTTTACTGCGCCCATGTGACCATAGCGTATGTGGTAGTCGATGGTCAATTCTTTTTCTAGGGCTTTTGGGATAACTACCTTCCATCTTTCATCATCTTTATTGTTTTTGGTGAATAATAATTGATTATGAGTACAGTAGAAATGTTTTATGTTTGCATCATTGTTTGCTAGTTTTTGTATAATCAAAGATACTTTGGGATCTTGCTGTTGATGAATGGTTATATCCGATAATATGTTAGTGAGTTCAGATTTACTTTTCAGCAGGTGGTAGACTTTCGCAATGGTTTCCCTCTCTCCTTCAAATGTTTGGGCGTTAATGTTTATTCGGGACAACACGTCTGCAGCTGTGTTGCTCTTCCCGGGTATGTACTCCCACTGTATGTTGTATTCTTGAAGTGTAAGAGTCCATCTCGTCAATCTGCCGTGCTTTAACTTGCAGTTCTTAAGAAATGAAATAGATTTGTGGTCTGTCCTCACTGTTACTGTATATCCCAAAATAAAAGTCCTAAATTTTGCGCAAGCAAACACTATACTCAATAATTCTTTTTCCGTTGTATGGTAGTTACGTTCGCATTTGTTCAAAGTTCGGCTTGCGACACTGATCACTTGATGTTTCCCGTCTTGGTCTTCTTGATATAGCACAGAACCAAGGCTTAGGTCGCTAGCGGCACAGTTCATGAAAAACTGCTTCTCAAAATTAGGGTGATGCAGCATAACAGTTTCAAGAAACTTTTCTTTAATTAATTTAAACGTAGAGTCTTGATCTGATCCCCACTTCCATTTTTCCTTCGATGATAGCTGTGCTGAAAATCGAGCTGTCAGTTCAGAATAATTATTTTGGAATTTTCGATAATAATTACAGATTCCGAGGAACAATTGTAATTGCTTTTTGTTCTTCGGGACGGGGAAACGCTGGATTGCCTCCATCTTTTCCTGGGATGGTGTAATTCCGTATTCTGACAAGTTAAACCCCAAGAATTGCACTTCCTTTGCGATTAATTGTGATTTGTCTAATTTTAATGTAATATGGTTGTCTTCCAATTTTTTCAATACTTGTGCCACCCGGTCACAGTGCTCTTCCCAATTGTTAGATGCGATCAAGAGGTCGTCGACATAAACTGTCGTAAACTGTAATGTGCTGTGGCCCAGTATCTCGTCCATACATTTGACGAATATTGCCACTGAGTTCACTAAGCCGAATGGTAATCTCTTAAAATGGTAATTTCGGCCTTCAGAGATAAAAGCAGTGAACTTTCTGCTATTCGGATGCAGTTCGACCTGCCAATATCCGCATACCGTATCCCATATACTGTAAAATTTAGTACCATAAAATTTCTTTAATATTTCGTCGATTTCTCCAGGCGATGTCCTGTCATTAATTATGGTCTTGTTGAGTTCACGTGCATCTAAACAAATTCTTACTGCACCATTTTTCTTTGGTACAGCGACAATAGGGTTGGTGTATGGTGAATTGCTTACTTCAATTATATCATTTTCTATTAATCGTTGGATTTCCTCTCTTACAGCTTCTTTCAGTGAAAAGGCGATAGGGTAAGATTTCCGCTTGAATTCTGTCTGGTCCTTGAATTTTAATTCACATTGGAAATTCTTTATTTTCCCAGGCGTATCAGAAAATACGTGACGATATTGATAGTATATATTTATTAGCTGGTCCCGTTGTTCCCAAGTCAACTCATGGCTATTCTGGTTGGTTTTGAATTCTCGGATTTCATTAATTTTTTCCAACCATAGAGCTTCCTCTGGACTGTTGTGAAGTCCTTGGTTGATGGCGCCTTTTTGATGTTCATGGCCTTCCCTGATGTAATATATTACATGTTCCGAGGGTGCCTTCCTACATTCTGTTAAATTGGCGGTCCACTCAACTTCTTCTGTCTTCATCATTACCGTATTTGTATCCATATTAATTATTGCTGTGTATTTTCGTAATATGTCACAACCAATGAGTAGGGTGAATGGTAACCCACTGGCTACAAGGAATACCATCTGTATTGTCTTCCCATTGCTCGATACGTCTAGTTGTACCTGTTGTCGAATAGTCTTATTCTGACGTCCGGTGGCTCCGATGAGTATTATGTTGTTAATTGGTAAGGTTGGTATGGTAGCTTTATTTTCTGATTGGATTCTGTCCAATTCCATTTTGTCAATTAATGATACGTTGGCCCCGGTATCTATCATTGCTGTGGCATTTGTGTTGTTGACCTTCATGGATATATACGCAATTTCACTATTGCTCGCATCGCCGATAACACTTTCCTTCTCTTCCATTAAATCCTTTCTTATGTTTTTTAGGTAATTGTTGTTGTATATTTTGCGATGATTCGAATGTTTCGCCAAAATATCAGACCCAATAGTCCGGTTCAGTGAGGGTGATGTTGGGCTTTTCACTGCCGGTTGGTGTTTAAAGTCAGGTCACCGTTTTCGTGCCTGTCTTGTGACGTTGAAGCTATGGGTTCCTGATTTCCAGGCCCATGTCCGTTGTGGTAAACTTCTGTAGTCTGCGTGACTGTTCTATGACCTCCACTGCTGTCGCTTCCATTTGATCGATAGCCGGACTCTCTTTCTTCTCTATCACTATTACTGGAGTGACTGTGTTGGTTTGGGAAACTCCTCCGTCCTTGATAATAGTTTCTACGATTCCCACCTCGGCTGGCATGGGTGTAGTGTACCCTGCGAAAATGATTGTTATTCTGATTACCGTTGCCTTGTCGTGGTTGATGATTGGGAGATTGGTTTTGATATGGCCTGTAGTAATTATTACCTCTTTGGTAATGCGTATCTCTCTGGTATCCACCTGGACGATGGTTATTATAATTTCCTCTATTCACGTTGTTGCCACCTCCGTCTTGGCGTGGTATTGGTTGATTTTGGAATCTTGGTGGGTTGTTAAAATTTCTTCCTGGGCTATTCCTGTCATTGTGAATGGTGGGGTTATGATTTCCAGGCCCTCCTCGATCATATGCTTGGCTAGGTACTTGTCGATTTCGTTGATAGTACCTTTCTCTTTCATGGCTTTCTAGCAGGTCGCACATCCCTTGAATTGTTTTTATTTGTGAGTTCAATCTCCCCTGCGAAATACCTTGATTAAAATGGTAGGCCAGTTTTGTAACCAGGCATTCTTCTGGGATTGCAGGCTCCAGATTCCTAGCCAGGCAAATTTTGCCTAAGAAATAGGTTGTCATCGATTGCCTTCCATTCACATCGAATTTTCCGTTTGTAATGTCATCTCTTATGATGTTTTGTGTGGCTTCCAACCAGTACTTTTGTTTAAATGCCGTTTTAAAAGTGTCATAGCTCCCCACTTCGTGACAGGTTGCTGTCCACCAGTTGTCGAATGTATTTTTAAAAGATTCATCCAACATCCCTTTAATGATAGACCATCTGGTTTCTCGGTTTCTGTTTATTATTTCTTCTATCCTCTCTAAGAATTCCAGTGGATTTTTAGAATAGGTCCGGAATTCAATCTGGTCCCTGCCTTCTAAGTGACTCAATCCGGATAGGAAGTTTGGTATTGTTTGTAGACGATGCATTTCGTCTCAGATGTCATCCAGTTCTCTCCGTTGACGTTCTGTTAATTGGGTTTTGTCATCATGCACTTGCTGCTTAATAGCGTCTACCTTCCCAGATACTTCTTCGCACTTTTCTTTTAACGTCGATTGTACTGCCTTCATTTTGGTTTGCTCTTGCGCTATCACACCTAGTTGTGTATCGTGGGTTTTCTCCACATCACTAATGCGCTGGTTGATGTCCATTTCTGTCTGTACTAGTTTCAGGCTGGTATTTTCGCCCTCTTTTCTTACTTCAGACATCTCGACATTAATTTCCATTGTTAATATGGCCATTTGTTTTTCGATTTCCTCAACATTTTCTCCCAATCTTCTTTCAATCATTTCTACCGTATCCTTAGCGGTTTCTTCCATCTAGTCATTGTTGATATTTATTTGTTGCCATATTCTTTCGTGGTCAGCTTGTATGGTTTCAACGTCTCGATTGAATTTAGCATTAATTTCATCAATCTTTTGGTTGGTCTGATCAATCTTTACTCCCAACTCTGCCGATAAATCTTCTTTCATTATGGCCATTTTCTTCTCCAACAATTCTTCGGTCTTCTTCTGCCCATCTTCCATCCTCCTGTTCGTCTCATTTATCTGGTTATTAAATTCTTCTTTTAACAACTCCATATGTTTCTGGTTCTCCCTCTGGCCTTCTTCTATTTTTTTGTTGGTGGATCGACTGGCTTTTTACTGTTCAATTCCTCTTTGGTGGATCTACTAGTCTCGTCCAGCTTCTTGATCAATTCTTCCCTTGTGGACTGGTTCTCCTCCTTAGTGGATTTCAGGTCTTCTTTCAACGACTCCATCATCCTTCTCATCCACTCTTGAAATGCTGACTCTCCTAGTGATGTTGTTTGTTCAGGCTGGCTTGGTTCCGGTGGAGCTTCTTGAATCATCACTTCCGGTTCCTCCTCGTCTGGTTGTTGAACCCCCTCCGCCGGTTCAAGTGGTTTGTCCTTTACTTCCACTAAAATTTCTTCCACGTCTTCCGTCGACATAGCCTCCTTTTCTTCCCTTCTGGCCTCCTTCTCCACTTCTGTTGTCCTCTTTCTTGACGTTGATCTCGACTTTGATCTCGATTTTAATCTGCTGGTGTACATCTTGATATACTGGTAATGTACCTGTTGTCTTTTCATGGATTGGGGTGATTAGGTTATTGGTTATGGTATATTTTCCCTAATCCGCGCTCAGACGTTGGGCGCCAACTTGTAATGGAACAAGTTTACAAGTGTAGATATAGTGATAAGTAGTAGATTTGTAATAATTGTGTATTATTATTATTATAGCTTCGTAGATAGTACGATAATATTTTATAACTCTTCTTAGTGGATCTTCACTCACTTCTGCCCTGCGATGGAGTGCCAACTTGTAATATAACTTTTACAAATACAAGTATTTATATTTATGGTGGTGTAGTAGTGTGAGTGCAGATACGCACCGGTATCTACGATAATGTTGTTTTTTATAAAATGTCGTAATTATAACTATTATGGTTATTAGTGTGATTGTATTGTTTAATGGGTGCGTATTAATAGTCCACTTTTTTGATTCAAAATGTTTCGCACACTCTGTTATATACCTCCCTCACTTACCACACGTGGATATTTCAGTCCTGTTCAGTGACGGTTCCGCTGAAATACATACACTTTACATACAGATAGATATTCAGGTTGAATATTCAATATAGTTATCACACACAATATAAATGAAATAATATCTAAATAATATTCTGAATTATTATTAGATCTATTTAAACTCTTCCGCCACCTTTGGTAGAACTGATTAAAAATAAATGAACTAATTTAGAATTGAAATGATACTCTTTTTCACTGGTAATAAAAGTGGAGGTTTATTAACAATTCGAGATATTATAAAATCTTTGAACAATGAACAATCAATGGTTAACAACCTTTTAGATAATAATTACAATTAAAAAATTCAAAATAAGACTCTGTTCAGCCTCAAGGCTGGTAAACCTGTTATTTGTACAATAATTTAATTTCAAGTGGTTATGTTCTCTTGTATCAGTGAATTACCATATTCGTAAGGTTCTTTTAGGTAGCATGATACCAGGTACAAGATGTAATATTAATAACGATATAAAATGAACAATAATTAATAATAAACAAACAAATATAAAAATCGAAAATTAATACCATATATCTGATAGTTATGGTACTATCGTACGCGGGAATGCGCACGCAACTTATAGTACTCGTTGACAATTATCAAGCTCGATGGCTTGTACAGTTAGAATGTATCACTTTATTTTAATAATTCGCTTTGAGAAATATCTATTTGCAAGAGAAAAATTCATTAAAAAAAAACTCTTGTTAGTATTTCTATCTGGTTTGGATTTTACTTGAGAACAGACTGGTAACAGTGAAATTGGCAAGTTACCGTTACGATTCTAAGGTTATGTTATAACGGGTATTGTTATAATGGTTAATTATTTCTTAATATTTATTATTTCTTACTATAAATATAAACACATTATTCGTAATATTTTGATGTGTTATTATCAGGATTACATTTATTCTTTCGCATGAAAGTTAATAACGTTTACTTTAAAACATCGAAAAATCAAAAAAATAATTTTAGTCAATTGAGTGACTATTGTTATTACTCGTGTTTAGTAATAAATATTTCAAACATAATTTTTTAAATCATGATAAATAATTAAAATATTTTTTCAATATTTTAATAACTGTGAATTAATTTTTCCTTTAATTCTGATAATTCAATCATAGTTTTTTAATACTTCGCCTTTTCTGACTTGCGTAGTATCAAAATTAGTTGTTTACAAAATTATTATTTCTGTTTTAGCATTATTTCAATAAAAATTGTACTCCCTGTTTTTTATCTTTCACAACACTCGCAAGTACGATTGACATTATACACTAATCGTACTTGTGTAAATAAATAACTCCGCACTTGTCACTCGTATAGATTTGTGTAGTGTTAAGGTTATGTATGTTGGTTTACTTAATGTCACTGCCACGCACAAATTCAAAATTAAAACTTTTTCATGTTGGCGAGTGGCGTGGCCTCTCCGTCGAAAGACTGATCGTGAACTGTGTTGCTTCTTCGAAGCGTCTCCTGCTCGTCTGACTAAGGTTCATTCATTCTATTGGTTGAAAACACTATACTCTCTGACCCAATAGCCTTTGTTTTCTTAAAATATTTAATTTTTTAACAAATTCGATTTTGAGTTTGAGGCTTTGTGACGTCAGCACTGGTACAAAAATTTAATCAAAAAGTTTAAAATCACAATAACTTTCTTAATCTATGTCCTATCGTTAAATGGTTGATGTCAGTGAATTGCGGACATCCTGCGCTTTAATTTAAGTCTAAGAATGATTATTTTCCGTCCATCACTTCTATCACTATAACGATTTTATTAATTATTTCTGGTGTATCTTATATTTATATAAGTCCATATCTCAATTGGTTTGATTCAAAATTTGGGAATAATTGTTCCCTAAACAATATCTCGTTATGGCGTCTTTAGGCGTCCATATTTGATTTTTCATAAATGTGCTTAAAACTAATTTTTCTTATTTAAAACAGTAATATTGCAATCTAATAATACTAATAACGTCTATTTACATAATTTTACACTAGAATATTTGTATATGACTGTGTTTAATCTACTATTTACATTGTTTTAGTCCCCTCCTATCTCTCTTATACAATTGTTAACTTATTTCTGGTTTTCTCTATATAAATTATATCATGTAATAATTGTAATTAGTGCACACACATTGTACCTAATTCATTATATATAATGGTTAGCTTTTAGCTAGTTCAGAACCCTTCAATTTTTCAGTAATGGGTCTGTTTATGTTGTGTCATATCATGGTAGTCATTTATTTTTGTCAATACAATAACTAAATTGTTATTGTTACACTTGGTTTGGGTTTCCAAAGTAGTATTAGACATTATTCTGACTCTTGATAATGTTTTCATTTACTTTTAAACAAGTTTATATGTTATATTTTTCATAAATAACTTACTCCTCATGGTTTGTTTACATCTGGGTTCCTTCATAATAGTCATTTGGTTTTTAATTATTTGTATATAAAATGACTGTTTTCATGGTCATAGTCTGTTCTCAAAGTAGCATTGGGATTCCCTCTTACTACTGGTAACAACCTTAACAATCTGTGTTCAATCTTTGATACAGTATTTTTCTTAGCTAGTTGGTTATACAATGGTTCAGCTTACTTCTGGTTATATGTACATAGTTAGTTTACAATATTTTGGTTACAATACTGTTATTATTATGTTCAGAATCTGTTCTCAAGGTAATACCAGATATTTATCTCACTACTGGTAATACTTTTATTAACATTGGTATTTGTTTTGATATTGTATTTTGTCTAACTAAATTGGCATACTTGTTCCATCTCTACTATCTCTGTGCCATCATATTTGCTTTGTTTTATTTGCATTGTGCTGCAATATAATACATTGTCTCTTAGGATTTATTATTATTTATAACAAATTCTTGATTGATATCATAGTTGATGATCATTTATTTACATTAACATGTATGATTTTCTGTTTCATAGGTGTCTTCCCTATGGGGTTATGTAACAATGTACCACATGTTTTAATGCAGTATTTTTCTACTACTAACATGACTTCAGTATGGTATCTTACTATAATATTTTAATTATTTTGTTACACATGTTTATACAACTCCTTCTTAAACACTAACACAAATCTTTTTGTATTAATTACAATATTTTTCTGGTCATTGGTTGAATTCAATTCCTGTCATTTTGTTTGATACATGACAAAGGTTTTTTATTTGTTGTCAGTTCTCTATGAACAATAACATAATTGTTCTATTTTATTCTATTCTGGTGGTCTTATGATTATCTGTATTGATCACAACTTTATTAAATTAGTCACACTCATTGTCTGTGTTTATTTGACTATTTTAATTCTTGCTGTTTCATTATGAAATTAACATATTTTCTTACACTATAAACTTCATCACTGTGATTGTTTGTGTGGTTTATTCAGTTGAAATTAGTTAACTATTCATAGGTTACACATCTATATTAAGTACTCACTGTAATTGTTTGTGGTTCCTTAAATGTTAAACACTGGTTTTCTTTTCAATTTTGATAATCATCATTTCTTTTGGTCACTTATATAGTCTTTAGTACACGTGGTTTATGTTGAGTCCTTGCATGATCTACCCATCTTCTTCTCTCTTCATGGTACGCTTCCTTGTCCTGCTTCTTCATCAATATTTTCATTGTAGTCGCTATCTTTATTTATTTCCCTCGCTGTTGGAGTTTATTGGTCCTTATTTTGTTGGTTCCCCTCACTGTTGGATCCTATTGGGTCTGCTTACTGATATTTTGTTTTGGCTCATGGCATTTTCTTTCTTCATTTTGTATTTGATGTTGCTATGTTAAATTTATCTTCTTCATCGTTGGATTTTTATATTAATATATTTGTAGATACCCACTTTTATACACTTAGGTTTATTTATCTAGACATACTTCCATGCTTTTCTCTTACTTGACGTTATATTAGCTTATATTATGTAACTACCATATTTGGTAACGTTACAATATACATAACAAATATCATATATATAGAATGTTTTTCCATTCTAACATTTTAATTAATTATTCACAATCATACCTATAATAAATATTTTACAATTAAAGAATGTTATTGGTTCTGATCTGTTTACATTTTCTTATTCCTAATACATTTTAAATATCTTATGCTACATAAACAAAACCTTATTTACTATATTCTTATTCTATATTCCTTATATTAAGTTTTATTAGCAGTTTTTATCTGTTTTTAATTGGGTTTTGGGTAATTGTACCCTGTCACTTCACTTTTTATTCTGTGTCTGCCCTTGTTTTATTAATCATTCTAATGAATGTCATTTAAACAGATTGGCAGTTCTTTGCTATAACACATGTATTATATTACCTCTGTACATAAATTAAGTCACTTCAAAGTTGTATTATTTCATTATTTACATAGTTTGTGAATACCAATAATGAAACATAAGGTTCATTTTTTATAATACTAAAACTTGCACTGGTTCTCTTTACATTCCTTGATTCTATTTCTAAATGGTTATATAGTCTTACTAAAATCAAGAGATCTATTTGTAGATTACAATGAAGATTTGTTCTTTGGTATCATATTATTATTTCACCTTGGTCCACTTTCAATTCTTACTCTATACACTTTTTTGTTTCTTATATCTATTGTACATGTGGGTTTTTGCATTAATACTTTGTTATACTTTTTTATTATTATTATTTTTATTTATGTTGGGGTATGGGTGTTTTTTACAAGAGCATTCCTTCTTCTTGTGGATGTTGTCTTCTTCTTGTTTCTTCATTGATGTCTTCTTTTCTTCTGGTTTCTTATAATTGTATTTTCTTCATCTTCTTCTGGATGTCATCGGGTTTTCGGGTTTCTTCTTCACCTACTCTTCTTGTTTCATACAACAGATTTCCTTCTCTTTGTTGTGTTTAGTTATTTTCTGGGTATCTTCCTTGCCTACTCCTTACCTTCGTTGTGGGTTTAGTTATGTTCTGGATTTCTTCTTCGCCTACTCCTTACCTTCCTTGTGGGTTTAGTTATGTTCTGGGTTTCTTCCTTATCTACTCCTTACCTTCCTGGGTTATATTTTTTCACCTTTTTAGTTATTAAAATTGGTTCTGATGATTCATCACTTGTAACCTTTATTTTATATGAACTTATATCTTTATATCAATGATTGTACTGCACGGTTGTTCTGAATTAATTCTTTATTATATTGCTTTCTTCGGATTTAAACATGTTATTATATTATTTTAATGATCATTTCGCCATTCATTTTTATGGGCTTATCTGTCATGCTACAGATTTCTCTCCTCCAGAAGTAATTATTTCAGACTTGATTATGGATGAAATAATTTCTTATGACAATTTTATTAATTTTTATACTTCATTTTCCTCTCCATTTCTATATCGACTTTTTATATTTGAGCTTAATAAATTATATATATATATATATATAGTCACTTATCTGACTTTTGATCCTTCTTGGATAGTTAGTGTCTCTGAGATATATTATTATTATTATACATTTTCTTTCCTTATAAACTTCGTCTTGTATCCTTGGGATATTAATTCCCTAACGTTCCCTATCATGTGGGCTGGTGCAGTTCAGAGGGGCACTGTAGGCTTCACAACTCTGCTGGCCAAACACCACTTCTACAATTTGAGTCCAGAGGCACATTCATCTCTGCTCAAAAAACATAATGCTGCTGGAATTATCTACAGTCAGTCATCGAATAAATTAAATAAAAAGTAGTCTGATTGTCGTCTAATAAAAATATCTTTGGATTCTTCACTTCGTAGTTTCTCAGATTATCTCACATTTTCTATCTTAATAATTCTTCTTAATACTTATTTACTTATTATATATATTTTTCTAAACTCGTCTGATATATTTATTTTAATTATGGTTGGAAACTTTTGTTAATTCTTCTTGTTACTAGTTATAGTGTAACTTTTTTTTCCTTTTCTTCTACATCTGAATTCTCTTTATACTTCCTTCTGGTTAATTACCTTGTTAGCATAGTTTGTATATTCTCTTTGGTTCTTATTCATTATTTGAATGGTCTTATTTTATTATAGTTAATTTTTAAATTTGTATCTTTATATTAGATATTCAGGTTGTTATTTTGATCATATTATTTAAACATTTTGTTCTTTCCTTTCTCTTAGAAAGTTATTAATCCGCCTTCGCATTCATTAACATTAATTCGTTTATTATATTTCATGTGGTACTTCTTCTCTTTACGTTTCATATAGGTCTTATTTGTTCAAAATCATCTTCTCCATATGTTTGGTATGAGTTGGTCTTCTTTGCTTCTTCAGAACTGAGTAATATCATAATCATTTTTCTTGATTAACTGTTTCCATTATCGTTTCATAAGTAGTTAGTCATAGGTTGTTCTCATTATATTATTGTTTTTTTCTATTTTATATTTTTTATAATTTTATTATAATAACAGATTCTTCTCTTTGTTTCCAAATTATTGCCTTATCTTGTATCTCACACTCTTTTTTGTTTTTCTTCTCTACTCCTTCAAATGCTAGATATTCACATTTATTCTGGATTGTATTTAATTCTTTTTTCTGAATTAATCATATTATTTTCTTATAAATTTGTTTATAAATGGAACATATTTATTTTTAGAACTTTGTTAGTTTTATGAAAAATTCAAATTCTTCTTTTCATCTATTTCTATAACCTTTTTCATAAATCATTGTAATAAGTTGATCTTATTTTATTTTAGGATTTTGAGGTTTATTATTCAGAATTCTATCTTTTAATTATTCCAAATGTTCTCTTTCAAAATTGTTTGGTAGTAAGTTGATCTTACAATTATTTTTGGATTTAGTGGTTTTTATTCAAAATTCTTGTCTTTTTAATTATTCCAAATGGTTTCTCTTCAAAATTGTGTGTAGTAAGTTGGTCTTACTTCATTTTAGAATTTTTAGTTTTTATAAAAGTCTAAATTCTTCCTTTTTAATTACCATAAAGTTTTTTCACAAAATTAGTTGTAGTAAGTTGGTCTTATTTCTATTTTAGAATTTTTTTATTTATTTACTTTTTTATTCTAAATTCCAATTCATTCTTCATAATACTTTTTCATGGATGCTTAGTTGTACACACCTTTAACTCTTCCAGAAACTATTTCTCTCAGTTCGTTAATCATCTTATTCTTAAAATTATCGTTCTTATTATTATATTTACTTTTATACCCAGGATGGATGATTTTCTTTATGTCGCTCAGTTGCTCATATTTTCATTTGTAAGGTTCAGTTTCTTAAATACTCTTCCTTCATAAAACCCAGTTTTGTTTCTTTGTTCATTATTCATATAATTTCTTTTCAATGGTATTTATATCTCGTCTCCTTCACCGTTGTTTTTCGCAATAGTCGGTTATCATGACATCCGTCCCTTTTCTTGATGGTGTGTGGTATTTGAGTTAACCATGGTCCATCATCTCGGTTGCCCTTATTGTCCGGACGATCATTGTCTTCATTATTATTCCAGTACTAGTGACATCTCTTTTCTCTACTTTGTATTTCATTTCCCCTTCAGTTATTCCTTCATTAGCTGCAAGTCTTACTCGACTCGCCCTATCATATCGTTTCTTACACCCATAGGCCACTGGTCCGTCAATGACTAATGATATCATTGATAATCTACTGTATATTCCTACGCTTGTTATCTGCCATTTACCTCTGGTTCTTTCCCATTGGTAAATTACTGTTTGTTGGTAAATCATTTCTGATATTACCTTTAATCTACTTCCATAATTTCTGGCGTTCATGATTTCCCTTTTGTTGGTAATTGAGATATTATTGATATCAATTAACGTGGTTCATCATCTCCATTTCTTCCTTCGTTTTGATTAAATTCCTTGGATACGTTCTTCTCATTTTCTTTGATTCTATTTCTCTTTGTTTAATATTTTCCTGGTTTCGGTTAGTTTTAATTTCAGGTACTACCAGTACTTGTTCCTGCGTTTTATCATTTGGTACATCTTCCGTTCTTGGTTTGCTATCATATGGTAATTCCTTATTCGTATATTCTATTTTCTGATATAAATTTTTACAACTATCCTTCATCTGCTTATTGGTCTCTTTCATCTTTTTAATCTTAGTGGTTACTTTGGCTTTAAAAATTGTACTTCTCCCTCTGTCTGACTCCATCTTTCGTCCGCTTCTGTGATTCGTCGTTCGATCCTAGTTGTCTTTTCTTCTGCTTTCTTGTTTATCAACACCATATTATCGTTTATCTTCCTGCTAAACTCTTCCTTTAACACCTCCATCTTCTCGTCTAATTTGTCCAGGTTTTCTTGGTTAATTTTCCTTACTTCTTCTCTGAATAGTTGGTTATCCTCTCTCATTTCTTCCAATTTCTCCCCCATCTTCTCTTCCATTTTCTTACTGTTTTCTTCAATCCTCCTATTAGTATTCTCAATTTTGTTAATCAATTCTTCCTTAGTTGATTTGAATTCTTCCTTAAACAACTGGTTGTTTTCCTTCAAATCTTCCAACTTCTTCCCCATTTCTTCTTTTGTGGATTGGTTATCCTTCTTCAAATCTTCTTTTGTGGATTCTATGTTTTTATTGGTATTTCCAGTGTCTCCCTTCAAATCTTCCAACTTTTTACTTAATGATTGATTGTCTTCCTTTGTGGAATCCATTTTCTTATTCATTTCCATCATCATTCTCATTAAGGTTTCTTGGAACTGAACATCTCCAGTTGGCGCAGTGTTCTCGGTTTGTGAGGGTTTCTCTGGTTGTGCAGGTTGTTTAGACAGTACTGGTGGCAATAACCTTTCCACATCTTCTACTGGCGTTGCCTCTTTATTTTCCATATACATTTCAACTACCTTTTCGGCCTCCGCCGCCCGTTTCTTTGAGGTTGCACGTCGTTGCATTTTTCCCTTTCTCTGGCTTTATAGCTGCTGCCAAACTCCAATTAGGGATTGGGCAGATTGTAGTGGCCTTTCAGTCGCTAATTAAAGCCCCTCAGTTGTGCGCCAATTTGTAACTTAACCGTTTAATTTCCTTATCTGGTCTGCTTCCTTTTGTTTTAAGCCCCACTGTTGGGCTAGCCAATTTGTAACTAAACGTTTATTACTTGTGTTGTAAATATATATTACATATTGTTACAAAATATATAATTATGTGTTAGTGTAGAAATAAAAATTATTTATTAAAAAAATAAATAAAATAAATTTAATTAATTTTTTTTTCTTTAATTAATTAATTAATTAAGTTTCGTGGTGTTCCGAAACGTTTATCACTTAATTTAAATGTTTTATAGGCTTTGGGTATTTGTTAAAAAACTCTAGCCACTTATAAGATTGTCTCCAATAGCAATCGATACTTGTTTATTTTCTATTTGGAGGTTATCTTCCTTCTGGTGGTGAGATTCTTGTAGTCATTTCTTATTAAATTAAAGTATTGTGTTAATTGCCTATATTTAGAAATGAAAAACTGTTTAAATATGAAATATATTAATAATTTTATTAACAATTAGGTATTTTGACTCTTGTCGATATGTAAATCGATTCTCAGGGTATCGTTTTTGTTATTAGAAATTTTTTATATAAAGGTTCTTTGAACAGCTATGTTAGGGAAAGTCAGAGAAATAAGGCAAAGATGGAAAAGTATAACATTACAAGGTAAATTCTTAATTATGACAGTACATATATTCGATTTAAAGTATAGAAATAAGTAAATAGGTTGTGAACCGTCCAGCAGGCTGTAGCAGGCTGTGTCGATTTGAGTTGTTAAAATCAGCAATGGCCGCCGTTACGATTGAAACTCGTCACCTCGCAGTTTTAGTGTTCAAATAAAGACGTTTTCCTTATGAATTTAAGTCCTGGTGTCTGCAAATCTTCCTTCTGGTGTTGGTGTAATGTCACTGGTTCAGTTTCGGGGTTGTATTCAGAAAATTGGTGTAGTTATAAGTCAGGTTCACTTTTGTCGGTTAGGCACTTTTTTGGTTAAGTTTTATTACTGTTTTATTTGGTTTAAATGTTATTTCCACTGGTGTTCTGTGCTGTATAATGTTAGTTCGGTGTTGTTATATGTTTCTTTCACTGTGTATGACTTTAAAAATGTTTTTTACTGAAACTCCCGATTTTCACTTTCGGATCATTCAATTATTCGCCATTACGGTACGGTATTCGTAACTAGTTTAATACGGTTAAATTGCTCGTGTCAAGTGTCCCGTACGATCTTCAATAATTAACTAACTCACTTCCTTCATCTCCGACTAAAACCTTAGCCAAAGCAATATTATTCCTTCCATTGTTCGAATTATATTTTGCATCCTGTGCATGTAATAATGTTACATTATATAACTGATTATACTTTAGTTATTCTTCAAATTTGTTTGCTAGTTGTTACGTAATTTTATCCTTCAGTTCATTCTGCGTAATTTGATAACAAATAATGCCGTTTTATTAAGTTTTTGATCTAAAAATGATAATTATTCCTTCATGTTGTAATTTATAATTACTAAGGTTTAGCTTCCTGTTATTTTCCAAATTCTGCCATTATCAAGTTATATTAATAATTATTAAATCTCATATTGTAATAAAAGGTTTATATTCCCTTACTTTCTTGCAATTAGATGAATTGGTTAAATTTTAAGATATTATGTTTGGATATATAACTCCCCTCTCCAAGGTTTTGAGTTCTGTCATTTCCATTTTTATTAATATTTCTGGCTATAATTTGACAAAAACTTTCTTAGTTATATTTCTTATTACATGGCTTTGTTTCTGATTTACCTTATCTAAATCCCTTCAGTTTAAATGTATTTAAGTACTTAGTTTCTCAGTTTTGATGATGTTTAGTTTTTATCATTTTGCCTAGATTCCTAACAGTTTTTACATACAAATTTTTATAAATAATACTTATTGAGTTATACCCCCTCTGACTTTCATTGACATTGTAACATAAATTAAACATTTTCTTCTTGTAAACAAAATAACAATTAGTATGTTTCGTACTATTAACATATAACATATAATTCCAATTAATAGCTGTCTTTAACAAATCAGACATTTTTTATACTCAAATATATACATAACAAATATCATATATATAGAATGTTTTTCCATTCTAACATTTTAATTAATTATTCACAATCATACCTATAATAAATATTTTACAATTAAAGAATGTTATTGGTTCTGATCTGTTTACATTTTCTTATTCCTAATACATTTTAAATATCTTATGCTACATAAACAAAACCTTATTTACTATATTCTTATTCTATATTCCTTATATTAAGTTTTATTAGCAGTTTTTATCTGTTTTTAATTGGGTTTTGGGTAATTGTACCCTGTCACTTCACTTTTTATTCTGTGTCTGCCCTTGTTTTATTAATCATTCTAATGAATGTCATTTAAACAGATTGGCAGTTCTTTGCTATAACACATGTATTATATTACCTCTGTACATAAATTAAGTCACTTCAAAGTTGTATTATTTCATTATTTACATAGTTTGTGAATACCAATAATGAAACATAAGGTTCATTTTTTATAATACTAAAACTTGCACTGGTTCTCTTTACATTCCTTGATTCTATTTCTAAATGGTTATATAGTCTTACTAAAATCTAGAGATCTATTTGTAGATTACAATGAAGATTTGTTCTTTGGTATCATATTATTATTTCACCTTGGTCGACTTTCAACTCTTACTCTATACACTTTTTTGTTTCTTATATCTATTGTACATGTGGGTTTTTGCATTAATTCCTTGTTATATACTTTTTTATTATTATTATTTTTATTTATGTTGGGGTATGGGTGTTTTTTACAAGAGCATTCCTTCTTCTTGTGAATGTTGTCTTCTTCTTGTTTCTTCATTGATGTCTTCTTTTCTTCTGGTTTCTTATAATTGTATTTTCTTCATCTTCTTCTGGATGTCATTGGGTTTTCGGGTTTCTTCTTCACCTACTCTTCTTGTTTCATACAACAGATTTCCTTCTCTTTGTTGTGTTTAGTTATTTTCTGGGTATCTTCCTTGCCTACTCCTTACCTTCGTTGTGGGTTTAGTTATGTTCTGGGTTTCTTCTTCGCCTACTCCTTACCTTCCTTGTGGGTTTAGTTATGTTCTGGGTTTCTTCCTTATCTACTCCTTACCTTCCTGGGTTATATTTTTTCACCTTTTTAGTTATTAAAATTGGTTCTGATGATTCATCACTTGTAACCTTTATTTTATATGAACTTATATCTTTATATCAATGATTGTACTGCACGGTTGTTCTGAATTAATTCTTTATTATATTGCTTTCTTCGGATTTAAACATGTTATTATATTATTTTAATGATCATTTCGCCATTCATTTTTATGGGCTTATCTGTCATGCTACAGATTTCTCTCCTCCAGAAGTAATTATTTCAGACTTGATTATGGATGAAATAATTTCTTATGACAATTTTATTAATTTTTATACTTCATTTTCCTCTCCATTTCTATATCGACTTTTTATATTTGAGCTTAATAAATTATATATATATATATATAGTCACTTATCTGACTTTTGATCCTTCTTGGATAGTTAGTGTCTCTGAGATATATTATTATTATTATACATTTTCTTTCCTTATAAACTTCGTCTTGTATCCTTGGGATATTAATTCCCTAACGTTCCCTATCATGTGGGCTGGTGCAGTTCAGAGGGGCACTGTAGGCTTCACAACTCTGCTGGCCAAACACCACTTCTACAATTTGAGTCCAGAGGCACATTCATCTCTGCTCAAAAAACATAATGCTGCTGGAATTATCTACAGTCAGTCATCGAATAAATTAAATAAAAAGTAGTCTGATTGTCGTCTAATAAAAATATCTTTGGATTCTTCACTTCGTAGTTTCTCAGATTATCTCACATTTTCTATCTTAATAATTCTTCTTAATACTTATTTACTTATTATATATATTTTTCTAAACTCTTAGCTCGTCTGATATATTTATTTTAATTATGGTTGGAAACTTTTGTTAATTCTTCTTGTTACTAGTTATAGTGTAACTTTTTTTCCTTTTCTTCTACATCTGAATTCTCTTTATACTTCCTTCTGGTTAATTACCTTGTTAGCATAGTTTGTATATTCTCTTTGGTTCTTATTCATTATTTGAATGGTCTTATTTTATTATAGTTAATTTTTAAATTTGTATCTTTATATTAGATATTCAGGTTGTTATTTTGATCATATTATTTAAACATTTTGTTCTTTCCTTTCTCTTAGAAAGTTATTAATCCGCCTTCGCATTCATTAACATTAATTCGTTTATTATATTTCATGTGGTACTTCTTCTCTTTGCGTTTCATATAGGTCTTATTTGTTCAAAATCATCTTCTCCATATGTTTGGTATGAGTTGGTCTTCTTTGCTTCTTCAGAACTGAGTAATATCATAATCATTTTTCTTGATTAACTGTTTCCATTATCGTTTCATAAGTAGTTAGTCATAGGTTGTTCTCATTATATTATTGTTTTTTCTTTTTTATATTTTTTATAATTTTATTATAATAACAGATTCTTGTCTTTGTTTCCAAATTATTGCCTTCTCTTGTATCTCACACTCTTTTTTGTTTTTCTTCTCTACTCCTTCAAATGCTAGATATTCACATTTATTCTGGATTATATTTAATTCTTATCTAAATATCACTATAATATTGACGACTCGGAACACTAAGTTTTTTATAAGTAAAAACGTAAAGTTTTACCTTACAGCCTAAACCGGCTTTCACCTACAGAAGGCTTCATCAGAGGCTTCTATAGGTGAAAGCCGGTTTAGGCTGTAAGGTAAAACTTTACGTTTTTACTTATAAAAAACTTAGTGTTCCGAGTCGTCAATATTATAGTGATATTTAGTTAAGTAACGGACACGTCATGGACAATGAAATCCAAGAATTTAATTCTTTTTTCTGAATTAATCATATTATTTTCTTATAAATTTGTTTATAAATGGAACATATTTGTTTTTAGAACTTTGTTAGTTTTATGCAAAATTCAAATTATTCTTTTCATCTATTTCCATAACCTTTTTCATAAATCATTGTAATAAGTTGATCTTATTTTATTTTAGGATTTTGTGGTTTATTATTCAAAATTCTATCTTTTAATTATTCCAAATGTTCTCCTTCAAAATTGTTTGGTAGTAAGTTGATCTTACAATTATTTTTGGATTTAGTGGTTTTTATTCTAAATTCTTGTCTTTTTAATTATTCCAAATGGTTTCTCTTCAAAATTGTGTGTAGTAAGTTGGTCTTACTTCATTTTAGAATTTTTAGTTTTTATAAAATTCTAAATTCTTCCTTTTTAATTACCATAAAGTTTTTTCACAAAATTAGTTGTAGTAAGTTGGTCTTATTTCTATTTTAGAATTTTTTTATTTATTTATTTTTTTTAATTCTAAATTCCAATTTATTCTTCATAATACTTTTTCATGGATGCTTAGTTGTACACACCTTTAACTCTTCCAGAAACTATTTCTCTCAGTTCGTTAATCATCTTATTCTTAAAATTATCGTTCTTATTATTATATTTACTTTTATACCCAGGATGGATGATTTTCTTTATGTCGCTCAGTTGCTCATATTTTCGTTTGTAAGGTTCAGTTTCTTAAATACTCTTCCTTCATAAAACCCAGTTTTGTTTCTTTGTTCATTATTCATATAATTTCTTTTCAATGGTATTTATATCTCGTCTCCTTCACCGTTGTTTTTCACCGTAGTCGGTTATCATGACATCCGTCCCTTTTCTTGATGGTGTGTGGTATTTGAGTTAACCATGGTCCATCATCTCGGTTGCCCTTATTGTCCGGACGATCATTGTCTTCATTATTATTCCGGTACTAGTGACATCTCTTTTCTCTACTTTGTATTTCATTTCCCCTTCAGTTATTCCTTCATTAGCTGCAAGTCTTACTCGACTCGCCCTATCATATCGTTTCTTACACCCATAGCCACTGGTCCGTCAATGACTAATGATATCATTGATAATCTACTGTATATTCCTACGCTTGTTATCTGGCATTTACCTCTGGTCCTTTCCCATTGGTAAATTACTGTTTGTTGGTAAATCATTTCTGATGTTACCTTTAATCTACTTCCATAATTTCTGGCGTTCATGATTTCCCTTTTGTTGGTAATTGAGATATTATTGATATCAATTAACGTGGTTCATCATCTCCATTTCTTCCTTCGTTTTGATTAAATTCCTTGGATACGTTCTTCTCATTTCCTTTGATTCTATTTCTCTTTGTTTAATATTTTCCTGGTTTCAGTTAGTTTTAATTTCAGGTACTACCAGTACTTGTTCCTGCGTTTTATCATTTGGTACATCTTCCGTTCTTGGTTTGCTATCATATGGTAATTCCTTATTCGTATATTCTATTTTCTGATATAAATTTTTACAACTATCCTTCATCTGCTTATTGGTCTCTTTCATCTTTTTAATCTTAGTGCTTACTTTGGCTTTAAAAATTGTACTTCTCGCTCTGTCTGACTCCATCTTTTGTCCGCTTCTGTGATTCGTCGTTCGATCCTAGTTGTCTTTTCTTCTGCTTTCTTGTTTATCAACACCATATTATCGTTTATCTTCCTGCTAAACTCTTCCTTTAACACCTCCATCTTCTCGTCTAATTTGTCCAGGTTTTCTTGGTTAATTTTCCTTACTTCTTCTCTGAATAGTTGGTTATCCTCTCTCATTTCTTCCAGTTTCTCCCCCATCTTCTCTTCCATTTTCTTACTGTTTTCTTCAATCCTCCTATTTGTATTCTCAATTTTGTTAATCAATTCTTCCTTAGTTGATTTGAATTTTTCCTTAAACAACTGGTTGTTTTCCTTCAAATCTTCCAACTTCTTCCCCATTTCTTCTTTTGTGGATTGGTTATCCTTCTTCAAATCTTCTTTTGTGGATTCTATGTTTTTATTGGTATTTCCAGTGTCTCCCTTCAAATCTTCCAACTTTTTACTTAATGATTGATTGTCTTCCTTTGTGGAATCCATTTTCTTATTCATTTCCGTCATCATTCTCATTAAGGTTTCTTGGAACTGAACATCTCCAGTTGGCGCAGTGTTCTCGGTTTGTGAGGGTTTCTCTGGTTGTGCAGGTTGTTTAGACAGTACTGGTGGCAATAACCTTTCCACATCTTCTACTGGCGTCGCCTCTTTATTTTCCATATACATTTCAACTACCTTTTCGGCCTCCGACGCCCGTTTCTTTGAGGTTGCACGTCGTTGCATTTTTCCCTTTCTCTGGCTTTATAGCTGCTGCCAAACTCCAATTAGGGATTGGGCAGATTGTAGTGGCCTTTCAGTCGCTAATTAAAGCCCCTCAGTTGTGCGCCAATTTGTAACTTAACCGTTTAATTTCCTTATCTGGTCTGCTTCCTTTTGTTTTAAGCCCCACTGTTGGGCTAGCCAATTTGTAACTAAACGTTTATTACTTGTGTTGTAAATATATATTACATATTGTTACAAAATATATAATTATGTGTTAGTGTAGAAATAAAAATTATTTATTAAAAAAATAAATAAAATAAATTTAATTAATTTTTTTTCTTTAATTAATTAATTAATTAAGGTTCGTGGTGTTCCGAAACGTTTATCACTTAATTTAAATGTTTATAGGCTTTGGGTATTTGTTAAAAAACTCTAGCCACTTATAAGATTGTCTCCAATAGCAATCGATACTTGTTTATTTTCTATTTGGAGGTTATCTTCCTTCTGGTGGTGAGATTCTTGTAGTCATTTCTTATTAAATTAAAGTATTGTGTTAATTGCCTATATTTAGAAATGAAAAACTGTTTAAATATGAAATATATTAATAATTTTATTAACAATTAGGTATTTTGACTCTTGTCGATATGTAAATCGATTCTCAGGGTATCGTTTTTGTTATTAGAAATTTTTTATATAAAGGTTCGTTGAACAGCTATGTTAGGGAAAGTCAGAGAAATAGGGCTGTACGGTAGCGCGATGATTCGCTGCCTGGCCTCAATATTTGCATGTTTATACTCTGCTCAGTGCGTAGCTAGCTTTATCGGCGTTCGGTTTGCCGAATCTTTCTCTGTCATTACTGTCAACATTCAATGTAGGCTGTAGGCCTTACATTCTCGCTTATGGCCGACTAGGCCCGCTTCATTTTGATCTAAATTTATAATACTTCGCAAACGCAGTATTAGCCAACCTCATTTCAACAAATAACATATATGTAATGTAACGAAGTCAGACATTAAATTTATTCATATACAGTCCACTTCTTGTTATTTTCTACCTGCAGAAGCAATGCATTCATTTCACAGTATTTTTAACTGACATGGAAGACCAGCCGACAGAATTCGTCAACTAAGAAACATATTTTAGCCCACTCGGGCCCAATACATTAACACATTTTATGGTCCACCGTGCCTGGATACTAACCAACATTTTTTAGTCCTCACGGTGCGCATCAACCATTTTTTGGTTCACGCGGACCGGATTCTAACCATTTTTTTGGTCACTCCGGACCTGGATTTCCATTCAATATTTTTTACATCTTTTTCTGGCCATCACGGGCGAATTAGCACGTCAGCTAATGCGACCGTGGCGTGATTTGCATCGCCATTTCGCTCGTCATCTTCGGACAACGTAGTAGCAAGTTCCTGCCGGCTACAGTGCTTACTCAAAGTGGTCATCTCTGCCAGCTGTTCACCATCTTCACCAAGGAGCCGACGCTGCAGGACGTCGCCAACCAGGTACCACCAACAACAGTAAAAAGGTGCGTAAAAAAATGTCTGAAGAAGGCCTCAAGGTGCTGACCAGAAAGAGAGGCGGATTAAAGTCCGCGATAGTGCGGATACAATCCGCGGTAAATTCATTCGATATCACTTTAAGCACAAAACATTTTCTGACTGTAAGACTGGAAAGTCTCAAAAGCTTGGCCTCGAAGTACGACGAGGTACAGTCTGAGATAGAACTTATCAGTAAAGACACGAGCGTTGCTCAGGCAGACCGAGTTGAGGTTGAAGAAATGATATACTCAACTGAGGCAAACATTTTACAACTTCTTGACACTTTTAATACTCAGACTGTGCCTCCTGTATTATCGACGCCTATGCATTTAAAGCCGATAAGTTTGCCCTGCTTCTCAGGCAACATACTTGAGTGGCAACATTTTTATTCAATTTTCAATGATATAGTGCATTCGAGATCCGACTTAACACCAGTGCAAAAACTGCATTATTTGCATTCTTCTGTGAAGTGTGAACCATTAGATTTAATTAAATCATTACCCATTTGTCAAGAAAATTATGTAATAGCGTTGAACTTGCTGTCCGAAAGGTATAACAACCCATTTATATTAGCCAAATACTATGTACAAAACCTACTTCAGGTTAAGTCCACAATAAAGGACTCGGTCCAAAGCTTGGCGGAGTTTACGAATACAATAACGTCTTCCGTTAATTCACTGGCGGCAATGAAGCTGTCCGTGAATTCATTTGAATTTATTACCATACAGTTGCTCTCCACCAAACTTGACCCTATTACTTTAAAACTTTGGAAGGAGTCAATAGACCCTGACAACTTGCCTAGCTTTCAAGACTTTACGCATTTTTTAAACTTACGAAGACAGCTGTTAGAAAATACAATGCCTATTGAAACCGGACAGCAATTCAACAAACTTAATGTAAAACATAACAATAAATTTGAGAAGTGTAACTTAAGAAATACTGCTGGCAGCAATACCTTTAAGAGCTATCACGCAGCGGCAAATCATTATTCATGCGTGTGTTGTAAATCTGACCACCCGCTTTACATGTGTAATAATTTTCGTATATAAAGTGCCGCTGAGCGGGGGCAATTGGTTGCAAATCATAAATGTTGTATCAACTGCCTTAGAGCAGGTCATCTGATAGCTAACTGTAAGAGTAAACAGGTCTGTAAAATTTGTTCAAAAAGACACCACACATTGTTGCACGCAAATTACGTGCCGAAATCAACAGCTGCCAGCAGCAATTATTGCTCATTTAAATTACAATGCAAAAACAATGTTCTTTTATCCACGGCGGTTGTATATGTCATTGATCAGGCTGGCAACAGTCATAAAGCCAGAGCGCTCCTCGACGCCGGGTCACAGATCAATTTCTGTACAAAATCATTTGCAAAAAGGTTACACCTTAAATTAACCAAATCTAATATTCCGATCACAGGAATAAACAACACAGCGTGTTGCGCTACTGACATTGCTTCTGTACGTATTATTTCTCGCTATCAGAGACATAGTTTCGAGGCGAAATGTGCCGTCTTATCTAACTTAACTCATAATCTGCCTTCAATCTCGTTTGATATCAGCCGGTTCCGCATTCCAAATAAAATTTTTCTCGCCGACCCAGATTTTAATATATCTTCACAGATCGACATACTATTAGGGGCACAATTTTATCTGGATTTAATATTAGCCAATAAATACACACGCGGACCCAATTTCCCTATCATTCAGGAAACAAAACTGGGTTACATTCTGGCTGGCAATCTGCCCAAGCACTGCCACTCCCAGGGTCCTGCTGTTTCGTTCCTGGCAAGGAACAATGACAGCCAAATTCTGCAATCTCTCGAGAGATTTTGGGAGGCAGAAACAATCCCTGACGATACCCCTGATAGCGAGTCGGCTTGCGAAGAGCATTTTGTGCGCTCTACTCAGCGCAACCACGAGGGTAGATTTATAGTGTCTCTCCCATTCAAGTCTGATAATCCCCACCTGGGGGAATCTTACACAAGTGCCGAATCAAGATTCTTAGGTTTAGAGCGTCGATTTAGGCGCGATCCTAAGCTCGCTCGCGATTACGCGGACCTTACCAAATAATGTAAGGATCTTGGGCACATGACACTCATCGATCATGGCGCTATCAATTTAGTAGCGTCACACACTTACTACATATACTTATATGTATACTTATACATACTCATATACTTAATCTGGCTTTGCAAGACTGGTTGGGATGAACCAACCTCTGGTCAATCACGTTCGGATTGGCATTCTTTGTGTTCTAAATCTCGCGTGGCTCCCCTACGCCAGGTGTCATTACCTCGCATCGAGCTCTGCGCTTGCTTGTTATTATCGCGACTTGTATCTAAGGTTATTCCTGCTCTTTATTCGTTTATTGATGGTGTACATTTGTATTCTGATTCCATGGTTGCTCTTTACTGGATTCATGCGCAATCTACGTGTTGGAAAACATACGTCGCTAATCGAGTTGCTGAAATTCAGCGTCGTACGCAAACATATACCTGGCATCACATTGATTCGCGACGCAATCCTGCTGACATTATATCTAGGGGGTGTTTCCCTGACGTTTTGCGCGATTGCTCGCTTTGGTGGCACGGTCCTAGCTGTCTGTCTCAATCGTCAGAGTCTAATCCCTTCCCATCTTTCGTACCGGCCACTACGTCGTCTTCTGAAGTTACCGCGCAAGAGAAAAATACACATACCCTGTCTCTAATGTCTACCTTGGCTGTTGACTTATCTTTGGACTTTTCCTCGTTGCACCGGCTGACGCGTGTATACGCTTACTGTTTTCGTTTCATCAGAAATATTAGGCACTCATGTGCGGATAAACTTTTGGGCGATCTGACCCCTATAGAAATTCATCAGTCCCTCAATTTCTTCATAAAACAATCTCAGTCGATCCATTTCGCAACCAAAATTAATTGTCTTCGTAACGGATCTTCTGTTTCCATTAGGAGCAAGTTGGCTTCTCTCGACCCGTTTCTTGACGATTCTGGAGTGATACGCGTGGGCGGACGATTGCAGCATTCCCCATTACCCTACGATTCGAAACATCCTATTGTATTACCCCCATCGGTGCATATTACACGCCTTATCATCGAACGTGAACATATTCGTTTACTTCACGCTGGTGCTCAACTCGTGCATCATTCACTGCGTCAACGTTGGTGGATTGTTAATGCCCGGCTAGTCATCCGTTCCATTATTCATAAGTGTCTCAATTGTATCAGGTTTAGTGCCACACAGCAGGTTCAGAGACTTGGTATTTTGCCATTTCCTAGAGTCACTCCTTCAAGGCCATTTCTATTTTGCGCGGTTGATTATGGTGGCCCTTCATGATTCGTCATGGCGGGCAGAAGTCTAGAACTCTTACTAAGGCATACGTATCTTTGTTTGTTTGCTTAGCTACTAAGGCTATCCACTTGGAATTGGTGTCCGACCTTACGGCCAGCGCATTTATAGCCGCTTTATGTCGTTTCATGGCACGTCGGGGTATACCCAGTCAACTGTACTCTGACAACGGCACAAATTTCAGGAAGGCCCGCACCATCTTACATGATATTTACAACCTTTGGCACAATAAGGATGCCATCTCTTCGATTAAGTCATTCACATCCTCTCAGGGGATATCATGGTCA